>BSBM01000494.1:15750000-16467697 GCA_027924585.1 Larix kaempferi | reverse complement strand
ACCAAACCAGATTGTTTTTTCAACAAGGGCCTTGTAGGCCAAGAACATGTTAAATACTTCGCTCTTAAGTTTTAGGAAATAAACCCAAGTGCGTCTGGTGTAATCATCAATGAAAGTTAAGAAATATTTGAAACCAGAAAAGGAAGCAGATGGAAGAGGACCACACAAGTCACTATGCACAAGCTCCAAGGGAACCGAGGCGTGCCAAGAGGCACGTTTGTCAAAACTGTCACGATATGTTTCCGACATAGAGTGATCCGACGGCTCAACTTCTCTTAGATCAAACCTAACCTTGATCCGTCGGCTTAACACCCGATTGGTCCATGATCTCTATTTAAAGAGCATGGAGGGTCATTGTTTAGTTGATCGATTATGAGAAGCTCATTTGTAACTTTCTTTCTTTGCATAATAAATTATCCCGTAGAAGCTATTTGGCCGGGGCCGTGGAGTGTTTCCCTCAAGAGGGTTTAAACCACGTCAAAACATCGGTGTGTTGATCTGTGATCTATTTGTGTGAAGTGGTTGCTCTTGGTGTTCGGTCTTTTGGTAGTACCCTGTGTACCCGAACATGGTATCAGAGCTTTTATGAAGTGCCGCTTCCGGTTATGATCTAGATCTTGAACTGTTGTTGCCGAAACTCGAAAGGGTTTCTAGTTCTGGTATTTCTGTGCATTTCTAGGCTGTGGAGGTGTTCCATTGCGTCCGGAGCGTCGTTTCCATTGAAGAATAGTTTTCGTTTGATCGAAAAGCGTTCCCGGTTGCTCCAGAAACGCGTATTTCATCAGATCTAAAGGTATAATGTTACAGTGACGCATTTTTTTTTATTTCGTTTTTTTAATAAGAAAAAAATCTCATATTTCATTTTTTTTTACTGTTAGATTTTTTTTTTGGGTTCGGATTGTTGCTTTCCCGTCTGCGTATGCTCTTTGCCGTGCACCTTGAGCGATCTCGGCAAATCAGAAACAGAAAGGGAAAGGTTTTTTTCGGCTGCGTATGCTCTTTGCCGTGCACTTTGCGCGATCTCGGCAAATCAGAAACAGAGAGAAAACGTAGACTTTCCGGGCAAGCTAACAAGATCTAACTACACAAGTGTGGAAAAGTTTTTTTGTTTCGTTTTGTGGTTTGTTTTGCAGGAAAAAGGGCAAGCACGCAAACCGAGCAAGAAAAGTAAATTTAAAAAAAAAAAAAAAAAAAAAAAGAAGAAGAAGAAGCCCCCTTCCCTCATTTCCATATTTTACATACCTTTTTAAACTAGCTCACTTGGTCCAAAGTTGCTTTATTCCTTAATAGGTCTTGAGTTCAAGTCTTAGGAAGTTACTTTTAAAAAGAAAAGTGCATGCAATTTCTATTTTCAAGTTACTTTATTGTAAAAGTGCATCTCACTTAAATAATAAAAAATAAAAATACAAGTGAGTCACTTAAGCTTTTTATTTATTGTTGCACTATTTAAAAGTAATATCATTGTAAAAGTGAAATCACTTATTTTACAAAAGTGATTCACTTAAAAGCAACTTTTTTGTAAAGTGATTGTCAAAAGGTTCATCTTGGGAAGAGGGGGGTTCTTTTTTTTGCTGGACATTCTCTAGCTGCCACGTCACTATTGGGGACATCTTCAACAGTTTCTTTGTTCAAGCATAACTTCATCATACAGAGTCCGTTTTCAGTGCCATTTTTTTGAAACCGCCTATTTTTTCGAGCTCTTCACAGCCAGACTATTGGTTTCTACTTTTACAGCCATTAATTTACAAATATGGCCGCCCCTTGTGATATTCTACTTAACAGTTCCAACTATTTCTCATGGAAATCTCGTATGGAGGATGTTCTACTACGAAGTAGGGGACTTTTCAGAATTACAACAGGGAAAGAAAAAGAACCCCACTGATGATGATAAGAAAATAAAATGGGCAAATCGATGTGATGAAGCTCGTGGATTGATTGGGATGTCAATCTCTACTGATTTGCGATTCCACATATCTGGAATTGATGAACCTAATGCTGCTTGGGACAAGTTGGAAACTGTGTTTGGTAAACACAATGAAATTCGAGGTCACCAACTCGAAAATGAGTTGATTTCTTTAAATCCAAGTGACTTTTCATGCATTCAAGATTATTTATCTAAGTACAAAACTCTCAAGCTCTTATGTGCAGAATGTAAGATTGAGAGGGAAGACAAACAATGCATTTATCATATTCTTTCCAAACTTGAACCTGCATATTCTGTTTTTGTATCTACATTTTACTCCATGAAAGCGTCATTGAATGCAGCTAGCTATCAAGAGCCTAGTCTTGAATCCTTTTGTGATTCCTTGATTAGGGAACAAGATAAACTCATTCATCTTGGAATAATCAACAATGCAGATACATCTGGGAAAGCCTTATTGTCCCAACAGAAAGAAAAGTCCAAGCCTCCCAAGAAACAAAATTTTCGCAATAATAAGTCAAACAAGGGTCCAAAACCCTCTCAGTCAACTCCTTCTTTAAAAAATGACAAAGGATCCAAGCCAAAAGGCAAGAAGACTGAGCGTCATTGCAACTATTGCGGGAAAGATAATCATGATGAATCCAAGTGTTTCAAGAAGATGGCAGCCTTGGAAGCAGCAATGAAGAAGCACCACATCAGCCTAGATTCGCCTTCAGAATCTGCCTCTCATGGACATGCACTTTGTGCTTCTGGTTATTCTTATAATGCATCTTCTTCTTCTACTTCAAATGAATGGCTCATTGATTCTGGAGCATCTTATCATATGGCTAAGGATCAAGCCATCTTTTCTACTATGCATGAATGTAACACCAAACAAATATTTGTTGGTGATGATAGATCTCTAAGTGTTGTAGGAGCTGGAACAGTTCCAGTAGATAATGGTCATTTTAGTGATGTACTATGTGTTCCAAGAATTTCCTGCAATTTGTTATCAGTCTATCAGATCACTCATTCTGGTGAAGGTAAAACTGTGACCTTTACACCTCACCAAGTTGTAATCAAGGATTTTAAAGATCCTCAACAGGTTCTAGCTACCGGAATTGTTGATGATATTACCAGGTTGTACAAGTTTAACAACTTTGGGTCATCACCTTTCCCTTCAGTTTTTGTTGCTCATAGTGATAACTTGAGCAAACTTTGGCATGAGTGATTTGGTCACTTAAATTATCGCTCATTGCAACAACTATGTAAAGAAAATATGGTGACAGGTCTTCCGATGGTATCTTGCAGAGATGGTGTTTGCTCCGGTTGTGTACTCGGAAAACATCATCGGGACAGTTTTGACAAACGTGCCTCTTGGCACGCCTCGGTTCCCTTGGAGCTTGTGCATAGTGACTTGTGTGGTCCTCTTCCATCTGCTTCCTTTTCTGGTTTCAAATATTTCTTAACTTTCATTGATGATTACACCAGACGCACTTGGGTTTATTTCCTAAAACTTAAGAGCGAAGTATTTAACATGTTCTTGGCCTACAAGGCCCTTGTTGAAAAACAATCTGGTCATCAAATTATCAAGTTAAGATCTGACAATGGAGGAGAATATGTTAACAAACAGTTCACTACTTTCTGCACTGAACAAGGCATCCAACAACAGCACACTGTTCCATATACACCACAACAAAATGGTGTAGCTGAGCGGAAGAACCGCACTTTAAAAGAAATGGCTAATTGTATGATCCAATCTAAGGGACTAAGTCTTCAATTTTGGGCTGAAGCCATAAATTGTGCAAATTACATAGTTAATTGCACCCCCACAAAAGCATTACAAGGTATAACACCGGAAGAAGCATGGAGTAAAATTAAACCTGATGTAAGTCACTTTCGTGTGTTTGGTAGTGAAGCATGGGCTTACATTCCGGATGAAAAACGGAAAGCATTGCAGCCTAAAAGTGAAAAGTGCATATTTGTTGGATATTCTGAAGATGTAAAAGGTTATAGACTTCTTCAACCACATTCTCATGCTATAATCATTAGAAGAGATGTTAAATTTGATGAAAATATCTTGGCCTGCGAGCCTAACTCGGCGAGTGTGCCATCTTTGGCCTGCGAGCCTGATTCGGCGTTTGTGCCTTCTTCTTCTTCTTCCAACTTCCTTGACAGGTTTCCAACTTCGGTTTCTGATGATGACAGTGAGGATGAAAATCCACCTCCGCCTGCTCATGTTCCTCCAGTTGCACCAGCACAAGTGCTTCCTCGATGGGTCCGTTCAACATGTGAAGCAGCTGGTGATCTTGCCGGTGATCCTAGAGATCAACGTCGAACACGTTCTCAGTTTCAGCGAGCCTCTTCTCTTTTGGCTCAAGTTTCCGAGAATCATGATCCAGAAACTTTTGCAGAAGCTTCAGGGAATCCAGATTGGGATGCAGCCATGGATGAAGAATATCGTTCCTTAATGGCGAACGATACTTGGGATCTTGTACCTCTTCATAAAGGAAGAAAACTTGTCAGATGTAAATGGGTCTACAGAACTAAGTATGCATTAGATGGAAGTGTTGAAAGACTTAAGGCAAGGTTAGTTGCCAAAGGTTTTTCCCAAGTTGAAGGGATTGACTACAATGAAACCTTTGCTCCCGTCGCCAAAATGAACTCCATCCGCCTTGTTCTTTCCCTTGCAGCCTTACACAATTGGGAAGTCCATCAAATGGATGTCAAGTCTGCCTTCTTACATGGTGATTTACAGGAGGAAATTTACATGGAACAACCTCCTGGCTATGTTCAGAATAACTCTAGCCTTGTCTGCCTCCTTAAGAAATCCTTATATGGCCTTAAGCAAGCTCCTAGAGCTTGGTATGCCAAAATGGATAACTTTCTCCTTGACACTGGTTTTTCTAGATGCCATTCTGACCCCAATGTCTATACCAAGAAAGTAGGAAACCATCTCATCATACTTGTTCTATATGTTGATGACCTTATTCTTACTGGTAGTGACCCTAAGCTTATAACCCATGTGAAATCCAGTCTTAAACAAACTTTTGAAATGTCAGACTTAGGACATTTGCATTATTTTCTTGGTCTCCAAGTTCTGCAAACCAAAGAAGGAATCTTTCTTTCTCAGTCTAAGTATGCTTGTGACCTTCTTCGTCGCTTTCACATGGAAGATTGTACACCAGCCCATTCTCCCTTCCAGTCTGGAGTCAAACTTTCTGCCACTTGTACTTCACCTGAAGTAGATGCCACCTTGCATCGTCAGCTTGTTGGTAGTCTTTTATACTTGACTCATTCCCGTCCTGACCTTTCCTTTGCCGTTGGTCGAGTTGCCCGTTATATGCAAACACCTCATGAAAGTCACTGGAAAGCAGCTAAAAGAATACTTCGATATATTCGAGGTACAGTTCAGTTTGGGATTCATTACAGTACAGGGGGGAAACCTTTGTTGGTTGGTTTCACTGATTCAGATTGGGCCGGCGATCCTGATGATCGAAAGTCTACTGCAGGTTATGTTTTCAGTCTGGGATCTGGACCTATTACTTGGGCTTGTAAGAAACAACAAGCTCTTTCTCTTTCTTCAGCAGAGGCAGAATATCGAGCAGCAGTTAATGCCAGTCATGAAGCTTTATGGCTTCGACAGATCCTTTCAGAGTTTGGATTCGAGTAGCAGCAGCCTACTCCACTTTGGTGCGACAATCAAAGTGCCATCAAGCTTGCCAAAGATCCAGTTCTACATCAACGCAGCAAACACATTGAGCTACATATGCACTTCATCAGAAATCTTGTTCATGATCGTGTTCTTGAAGTGCTCTTTTGCCCTACAGATGATCAAGTTGCAGACATCTTCACCAAGTCTCTTACAGAAGCGAAGTTTTCTAAACTTCGATCTATGTTAGGAGTTCAGGAACTTGTCATTAAGGGGGGATAGGCTCTAATGCCTCCTTCCTTCTCCTAATAGTGTCACTTTTGTAAATCCTTCAATCCTATCCCAAGTTGTTCTTAAGGGGGGATGTTAGGATATTTAGACACTTAGGAGTTAGTTAAGATCAACTTGTGTAATATATCCGTTAGGGATAGTGTGTTTCTTTAGTATGCATTAGTATGCATTTGTAAATACTTAATCTGACGGTCACGATATGTTTCCAACATAGAGTGATCCGACGGCTCAACTTCTCTTAGATCAAACCTAACCTTGATCCGTGGCTTAACACCCGATTGGTCCATGATCTCTACTTAAAGAGCATGGAGGGTCATTGTTTAGTTGATCGATTATGAGAAGCTCATTTGTAACTTTCTTTCTTTGCATAATAAATTGTCCCGTAGAAGCTATTTGGCCGGGGCCGTGGAGTGTTTCCCTCAAGAGGGTTTAAACCACGTCAAAACATCGGTGTGTTGATCTGTGATCTATTTGTGTGAAGTGGTTGCTCTTGGTGTTCGGTCCTTTGGTAGTACCCTGTGTACCCGAACACATTCAAATTGCAACATAAGTTAGTAGTTACATAACTAAAATTTGATATCAAGTGGAAAAAAAAAATCAAATTTCAAACAATGAAATTAGAATTTAGTTTTAGTATTTAGTAATTTAAATTTACTAATTTAGAATTGACTAAAATTAAAATACTAAAACTAAAAACAATAAAACTTTAATGTTGTACTTGTTTTGTATGTTGTTAGCATACATAGCAAAGCATGCTTGTTGTACTTCTTTTGTATGCTGTTAGCATACACAGCAAGCAAGCTTGCTTTGTTGTGTATGCTTTGTATGTTAGCACATTTCCCCCTTCCTTTTATTTATTTCACTTCTTAAAAAATCAGGGTACGTCGTCCCCTCTAAGCCAAACGAACCCATTTTTTCAAGTTGGCATCTCGGGTTCTTCAGTCAAGAACCCGGTTCGTATGGGTTCACCAACCAAGAACCCGAACCCGAATCGGAGACGTGGGTTCGTGAACTCGGTGCGGGGACGTGAGCCCTACCCCTAGGTACGCGAATCCATGCAACTAAGCATAAAATCCAAGAAAGGGATAGCCTTTTTCTTAAAAACTATGTTGTTATCAATTAAGATAAATATGAGTCTCTTCAAGACCACTTGTTTTAAATCACATAGATTAGAGATCAATTGAAATCCATTGGTAGAAAAGTTGAAGAAGACATGGTAATAATTATGTTAAAAGGCCAACTGTATTCATATGAAAATTTTATTGAGACATTCAAGACAAACTCTATCGATGTTTATCTCACATTTCAGCAGTTAGATAATATTTTTTTCTAAAATGATAGGTGGAAATGGCAATTCGGGAGCAATAGTGTGAATGGAGATTCAAAAGTCACCTTAAAAGCATAGTTCAAGGGCAAAGGAAACCATGAAGATGCGGAAATAAGAGTGTAGATTCGTATACTCAAAAATCTAGTAATCTAGTAAACATGTAAAGTGCTTTTATTGTGGCAAACTAAGACATAAGCTCAGATTTTGCAAGAAATGATTGTGGGATGAAAAACACAACCAAGGGCCTTTTTCCAAAGATTGGTGTGAGAATGAACAAGCCAGTGTAGCTGAATGCAAAGAGGAAGAAGAGTTTTATGTGTTTATGGCTAGTAATGCATTCATTCGAACAAAACAGATAGGTATATTGATTTAGGTGTGTCACATCGCTTTCCTAATCAGAAAGTTTGTTATATTGATTTTGTTGAGGACAAATCCAACTCTGAGTTCATTGTTGATTGGAAGAGAAGAATTTAGAATAGATTTGAAGTTTGAACAAACGGTAAGTGTGCAACTTCAAATGAGAGGTAAGAGGTTTCCATTTAGGAATGTCTCATTGTCTAGTATGTCCTTGGTTTGCAATTGGCATAGAAGAAGAGAGTTGAACACAAGGGGAGTGTGCAACTTCAAATGAGAGGTAAGAGGTTTCTATTGAGGAATGTCTAGTATGTACTTGGTTTGCAATAATTGTTACTTTTTTTAGTTGGACTATGAAGCATAAACCACATTTATATGTCCTCAGTAATAAATGTTGTATTCTTGACAAAAAGAGCAAAATGACAACTGTTGTGTGTGGAAGAACAAGGTTTATTTCAACTGGTGTATGGTGAAGAGAGGTTGATGGTTGGTTACATGAAAGAAACTAGAGAAATGAGAAGTTAGGTAGTAGATTCATTATGTCTTATCTGTTGAGTTTCATGAAGAGAGGAAGACCCCAAGGAAGGGTGACGATGTGAAGTAAAACAAGAAGGTGCTTCCTAATGGAAGAAAAAGAAAAACTTTAATATGTTGAATCACCAAGATGTGGAGGAGGTCATTTCAGTGAACAATCCAAGTTCTATGTCGACAATGGAAAGGATGACTAGTCAACAAACATTAGCTCTCATCTCGTTGGTGAGTCAATGGTCAGACATAAGGATGATGACACAATTTGTACTTCGACCTTGTTGAATACAGTTCAGTTACTGATTGGAGACGTTAATAAATGCGATCATTACAAGATTGGGTATTCAAGAGTTACATAGCTACTCCTCTCTCTCTGATTATGTAATGAGACAATGCATCATTCAAAATCAATCTATTTCTCTCTCAATCTTATGTGAATTCCTATATCTACACATTTGTTTGGGTAAAAACTTGCAGACCCTGGGGCCTTCCTACTCGGAGAAATTATGCTAACCCCATAAGAAAAAGACTAAAAATTATGCATGTAATATAGGTGGATCAACAAATAATCACATTGAATCTCTTCCGCTTCTGAAAGGGGTTTCTCTGCCAAAATAAATCACATCAATTGAACTGATGATTTTGGGTAATTTGAAAACAGAAATAAAAAATCTCTTTGGGATTTCGAGATCCAAAAATGTTTAGATGGAAAGGAACATCAATAGAGACAAAGATATTCCCAAACTATTCTATGGTTTGGAAACTAAACATATACTCAGAAATTTAAACTCTAATACATACCAATTTGATAATCTAGAATTGGAAATCAATCCTAAGCAAATTGAGTTATATGATGAATCAAATTGTGGAGTAGTGGAAGACTGCCCAATTCCCTGAGGAGCTCAGGTAAGAAAATGGAACAAAAAAAGAGAAAGGTCCATCTCAGCAGACTACAAATTGATTCTCCCCATGATGACATTCAAGGTAAAGAATCAAGAGGATATCAATCCAGAGGAAGTTGTGTACTCAAGTCTCAAGAAGGAACACTGATATATTTGGGTTTTAACCTTATCAAAATTGCATGAGGTCTTGTGAAAACCCTATAAGGCTGCTCAAACCCTAGGCACCTTAACAAGTAGTTCCAAAAACTTATACCAACCTCTTCTTTGAATTTGACATGCATGCTATAAATTAGCAATCCAAAATCCTAATTCGAATTGTTTTTATAATTGGTGATCCATTCTATTTGTTTCCAAATCAAACCCTAACTTCTTTGTGTTTAAGTGTAATAGGGATGCAGCTTCCTGATTCAGTAATATCTCAGCCATGTGACCTCTAAAACAGGGTATTAACTACAATTTGTAGTGCCAACGACATTAATTTCAGGGTTTCCAACATGTATCTATTTGTTACAACTTTAAACAAGTCTCATTGGAGGGTATATTGACTTGATATCATTTTTTCCAGTGGTATAATTAGTGATTAAGCAAACGGAGTGTAGTAATTCAAGTATTTTGGCACGTTTTCTGGTGGTTAAAGGTCTACGATAGTGATACAACTCAAGAATCGGCACTGTATGGGAGTATATTTGGCAATATTTTTCACTAATTTTCAAACAGATATTATAGACAGTCAGCTGGTTGTTGACGACACTGAATTGGGGTCAAACTGACAGATTTCTATCCATTCTCATCAAGTTCAGGTTGTAGCACATCCCTTAGATATGGTATCAACTAAGAATTAAGTTCATGTTAGATTTTTTAGGGATAACTAAAGTTGTATTTGATGATATTTAAGAACAAAAGATAATCAGAATGACATGCAAAAGTACAATCATTCAGTGTGGTTTTTCTAAGGTTTATGAACATGAATGCTCTATAATGATTGTATGTATGCATTAGTGTTTATGCGTGTGGGATATCACCCACTGTGCAACAAGAGCATTCGTCCAAATACTCGAACACGGATAGCACACACAAACTATGCTCAAAGACCATCCAAATGTCAACACAGAGAAAGCACTTGAGCCATGTGTTGATAAAACAAGTGAGCACATTCAAGTCTGATCTTATTCAGGGGTGACGGATGCATGGTTTTAGTGATCAATGTTGAGACATATATAAGTGTTGAAATATTATATTTATTTCTCCTTGTTTGGTGAAAATGCCAACAAACAAGCCTAACTGTTATATGTCCATGTTTAAAGTGCAACTGAAAGTACCAAATACTATAGTTAGCATATGAATGCCCAAGCTGGATTTTAGTGTCAAGAAGAACATCTTCTGAGAATGTCGGGATTTAAGCCTGAGTACTAAATGGAAAAGAGCACCAAAGGGAAATCTCAAGAGAAACATTACGAACCCAATCTCCAAAATAATCATCTAGTAAGAAGACCATCACACTGCTGCATGAAGGGTACAGATATGAATGCACAGTGTTACCCCCATATCTGTATGGGTGTACCCTAATGCAAAGATGGGAAAATTATGGTAGTTGTTCTAGCCATGAACAACCCTACTTGATATTCAAACTAGGTTGAAACAACAATATTATAAATAGGTTGAGCTCATTATGTGCATTTCAATTGGACCTCTTAGGAAGGAGATACGTTAGGTCCTTCTGTTTTGGGACAAAATCTAAATTCCCATCTACCCCTATTTCCATGATTCCCCCAGCATGCAATCTCCCTGGACTCCGACCCACTTTCTCAATTCAAACCTCGAGGGTTAGTTTACAATAGGATATTAGGGAACCTCATCATACCGATTCCCAACCAAATGATCATTATGTTGTTGCTCCTACTAATAACGATAATAGCATAAACATTTTAACAAGAAGAAGAAGGAAATACAAAAGAGGAAGTTGTATCCCATTGATTTTGCAGGCTCTACAATACAATGATAGTGATAATATAGAGGAAGCCTTAAAGCCCTGGAAATACAAGATAAGCCCCAAAGAGCATACAATAATCCTAATATAGCAACCCACTTGGGAAAAATCCCTAGCCCTCTTCAAGTGGTTTCACATGTAGGAAGACTACAAACCCATTGTCATTCATTACAATGTCATCCTTAGAATTATTGGCAGAGCTCAAAAATGGGATGAACTTGAGGATTGTTGGACCCAAATGACCAAACAAAAGGAGGAACTATTGCCCACAAATAACACTTATGGAACCCTAATAAATGTTTATGGAAGGGCTAGCCTCAAGTCAGAGGCTCTGCAATGGCTCCAACACATGGAACATCAAGGGCTTCAACCAGATGAGGTCACCATGAATACTATTGTTCATATGTACAAGAAAGCTAGAGAGTTTGAATAGGCGGAGGATTTGTTTAGAAAGTGGTCCCAAACTCATAGACCACAATGGGATTTCACATATAACACTTTGATCGATATGTGTGGAAAGGTAGGCCTCCTCGACGAATGTTCATATGCCTTCTTGGAGATGCTCAAATCAGGTATTTTCCCTGACACTATAACTTTTAATACTATGATTCACATGGTCATCTAGGAGAAGCAGAGGCTCTCATGAATAAAATGGAGGAAACATGGTGCCATCCAAACGTTATGACTTACAATACTCTTATAACATTGAATGTCGAGAATAACAATATATACATGGCATTAACTTATTTCATCAGGATGAAACAAACTGGATTTAAGCCTAATATTGTGACTTATAGAACTTTGTTGCATATACTTTGTGGGAAACACATGATTAGAGAAGTTGAATCCCTGGTCCAAGAGATGGATGAATTGGGGGTTCATGTGGATGAATTCTCAAGGCCTATTATTATCAGAATGTGCATAGAGATGGGGTTACTGATGAAAGCATGGATTTGGTTTGAAAGGTTTCTCCTTCTTGGAAGAATCAGCTCCAAAATCTATGTTAATCGATGCATATGGAAAGCTAGGGTATTGGTTAGAAGCCGGAAAGGTGTTCGGCTATAGTTGTGAAAGAGAAAGAGGAGCTAGGGAGAGTGTATTGCAATACAATGTGATCATTAAGGCTTAGGGAATTTCAAAACTTTATGACAAGGCTTGGAAATTGTTTAAGAGCATGGATAATGAAGGAGTTTCACATGATGAATGCCTCATAATTCTCTCATTCATATGTTTGCTGCTGCAAAATTACCAGATGATGCAAAATGCTACCTGACTAAAATGCAGGAAACAGGGTTTGTGCCTAGTTGTGTATCATTTTGTGTTATTATCGTTGTGAATAGAAACCTAGCCAGATCCATGGAGGCAGAGTAAATTTATAAGGATATGTTGAAGATGGGAATTGAGGAAGATGAATTTGTTTATGGTGCATTAATAAATGCATTTGCACAAGTTGGAAATGTAGAGGAGGATGTTCATTACTTTCAAATAATGCAAAACCATGGATTTTTAGCAAACTACATAGTATATTGTTCTTTGATTAAGGTATATCGAAATATTATCCATTTGAGATAGGCTCCGGAAACATTTGAAAAGATGAAGAAATCAGGAGATGGTGCAAAAGTCTTTGCAACAAATTGTATGATTGATTTTTACAAAGATGTCAGGATGGTCAGTGACGCAGAGTCATTTTTTAATGACTTAAAGCAAGCGGATCAAGCTAATGATTTTCTTATGCCATGATGATGCGTATATACAAAAATATTGGCAGACTTATCCAAGCCATTGAAATTGCAAAAGAGATGTAGGAATTGGGACTTCTCACATATCATCTCTCTTTTAATAATGTACTTAGACTGTATGCAGCAGAGGCAAGATTGAGAACAGAAAAATACATGCATTAAAGTTTCTTCAACTTTGCGCAACCTGCAGAACCCTAGCCATGACCGTCGCCTCCCTCTCCTCAACCCATCGACGGTGCAGCAAAGATGATGTACTTCCCCCGTCGTGGAGCATTGCTCGTTCCCATGCACTGATGCAAACAGTAGAGGTCGGCTTCTACAAGATCGCCAGCCATCGCGTTGTGCCGCCAAGGGAAGATGGAAGAGCCCAAATCTTAACGAATAACGCAAGCTACAAGTGCAGGACTGAGCAGATGCCAGGCTTAGTCAAAATACAAAAGGATACGAGCCCTTTGACCCATAGCATAGTCTCGGAGCAGCCAAACCCTCACCCGCGAGCCCTGTTGCAAGCGTCGGAAGGGGATTTGGATGGTGCCCTTCCTATCTAGAAACCCTCAAGCCCGAATACGCCTCTCAGCAGGAACCAAACTCTTTGGGAGCGACATGAGAAAAAATGACTGTCAGAAGAGTTGGAGGGCATCCTAGTTTTTTTGAAGCTGCTTTCCGGGACAACAAAATGTACTTGCATTTACACAGCATACCCAGTTTCCAAACTCCTGCTCAAAATTCAACGTTGGACTGGGATCCACAAGACTCATTTCAGACTCTTGTTCCAGAACCGCTACCTAGAGGAGGACGCCCAGCTAAGAGACTACGGAATTGGACAATATACTACCATTTCCTTAGTGGCAGGCCTCTGTGGAGGGGACAAGGATCCTTCCTCAAAAGATCTTCCCAAATACCAATCCTTCAAAGCAGCAATGAAGAGCACTGGAGCTGAAGGAGTGAGCATGAGCTCAAGCCAGAAGGCGTTAGACTCAGCCTTCATTGTAGAACACTTAGAGGAAACACCCACAGTGAAGCTGGAGAGCAAGGAGGACATAAGAACAGGTCGTAAACTCCGACAAACAACCCTCATTTGCAGATTTAATGGCTTCTGTCCCTCTACCGAAATTTTGCAAGAATGGATACAACAATCCTGGCAAATGAATATGGAACTTTTCTTCTTCTCTAAAGGGTATTTTATAGCCCAGTTCGAGTCACAGGAGGACTGCAACAGCATAATAGAATGCAGGCCTTGGTTCTGGGGAGGATCAAGGTTATCTGTGGAACGTTGGTTCTAGGGGTTTAATCCTTTGTCACCCCCTTCTATGGTCATGCCCGTCTGGGGAAGACTACCAAATATCCCTCTACACCTCTGGTTGTCGAGCTCTATAACCATTATTCGGAACGCGTTAGGAATATTTCTAAAGATGGATACAGATCGAATATCAAAAGTTCTAGTGTCTTATGCCCGGATTTGTGTGGAGCTAGATTTCAGCAGAGGCCTGCCGGACAAAATATTTATAGACTGGGGCGGAGACAAACCCCACCTGCAAGTCTTAGACTATGAGCACACAGCGTTCAGATTATGTTCCTGTCCACAACCTGGGAATCTCCAGGATTCTTTCCCTACATCCCCGGTCTCTTCCTTCCACAAACGATCACAAGGCCGGCACGAAGGTGGAAAAACCAAGAATACCCCGACCTCATAGAGGACTGGTTGCCCCAAAATCACCCCCATCCCTCCTGCTTCGTCTCAGCCGCATTCAGCTCCGGAATTTGACAGGACACCGATAACCCCTAGCACTGCTCCAGGGACTGAAGATTGTAATGATAGATACATGACTTCTGCTTCGGGCATGGGTGGCCAAAAATGACCCCATGAATCTAATCACTCTAACGGTGACAAAGAGGAATATATGAGCATTCAACAGAACACAAAAGATTCTTCGACATAACAACTAACTGTAATTCCGATCTCATCTAATCCCGACAATTCTGTCAGGTGGTTTGATGTTCTAAGAAAGAAAAAGGATCCATGTTGGGTGCCTCATGGACCAGCTTGATGTAATTAAAGTCTGGGATGTTTCTTCCAAGGTAGTTTCTGTCAATTAGGCTCAGAAAATTCGTTTTATGTTAGCCATAGGTATTAGGGGAAAGGATTTTAGCTTGCATATGTATCTCTATGTACTTTTTTCTGATTAATAGAAGGATTCACAACTAGCTTACAAAAAAAAAGCAAAGGAAAGATTGAGGGAAGCTACTGAAAATTTTCAGCAAATGTTAAAAGCAAAGGTTTCACCAAATGATGTCACATACAAAACATAGGGTACAATTTCAAAGAAAGGAAGCCTTCCAATGGAGGCAGTAAATCAGGTTGAGATTGCACGAGAAAGTGGAATCCCCCACAGTATGCAAGCATTGATAGTGACTCTTTATTCCATGGTGAGAATGCATGAGGAGGCTTTGGAATCCTGTTAATAATTAAAAGAGATTGGTTTGGATCTTTATGTGTCTGCATACAATGCTTCCATTTATGAATTTGGAAGTGAAAACAAGATTGATGAGGCTCTAAAGATGTTTATGGGCATGAAAACCAAGGGTCTTGAACCCGATGTTGCTACCTACACGAGTATGATCATTAGCTATGGAAAGGAAGGCTTGATAGAAGGTGTAAAAAGGATGTTTAATAAAATGAAATATGAGGGTTTTCAGCCAAATAAATCTACTTATAGAGCGGTAATAGATGCATACAAAAGTGTTGGAAGACTCAATCTTGCAGGGCTAGTTACTCAAGATATGCAATTTACTAACTATCTTAAAGAACAAAAACAATCTAAAGGATATTGAAGTTTTTTTGGGGGCCTTTCCAGTTTCATCTACAAACATTCCTAGGTCAGATGAAATTGGATACACATATTGATATACATGTCACAGTGATTTGTAAATTGAATAAGTATATTGCTCAGAAAAATTACCTAAAATGGTCATTGCCTCAGTTTCTGCAATTAAATACATACAACAGACAGAACAAAGTATACATGAGACTTAGTTTTGTTGGAATGCAATCAATTCCATTGGAAAGACAACAAAGTGAGGTCTTTGAAATGTAGGAACTTTTGGTACCAGTTCTTCATAATACTTTAGGATAAGTAAGATATTTCAAATGTTAAAGATCAAGAAGAAATTTGCATGAAGGTTCATTGTGCTATTGAGAAAGCAGTCTATGCAAAATGCATTTCAGAGTGAGATAAGTATCATGACTATCCATGAAATATTTTCTTGTATATACCCCAAGTATTGCTCTTCTAAGTTCTAGGTCAAAGCTGATGATTTGACGTGTCGTCTATTGTGCTTTAGTTCCGTTGTTTGAAAGGTAATTAAACAAGGACTACTGCACTGACTTGGCCTTTGTCATACCTACTCACATGTCTTATCTTATTTGCAAGACACTGGAAAATGCTTGGAAATTATTTCTTTGAGCAGTCTACTAGAATAGAATAGTACATAATATGAAGAAAATTATGTTCTCACTCATCCTGGAGGACATGAGATGGGAGTCCACCTCAATGCTTGAGAGCATACAACATCTTAAAAAAAATAGACATAAGCATGGGAAGCATTTTCCAAAGAAAAAGGATGGATGTCCTAGAAGTTAAAATGTTGACAACTAAGAAACTGAGAGAGCATTTATCGAAAAAGAAATAACTTTCCATCCTTCTTTCCTAGAATGTTTATTTTTAATATCAGAACTTATTATTAACGATAAAGAAATAAGTCATTAACTGATGGAAAATATATGTTGTTCTGTTCATATATGGATTCTTGTAAAGATATGAAACACAACAAGGTTGAGATCATTACATTAAATTAGAATGTGTTTTCAGTCATGGACCAAGCTGAACTGGTGGTATATGCCTGCCTTCTCTTGTTGTTTCCATACATATTGTTGTAGGTGTGAGCATATTAAATATTAGTGATATTAACCTTGCACATTTTGCAACTCAAATCAAAAATTCAAGAAAATATATTAGACTAGTGAAACACAATGTTAACAAATCATCTAAAATCAAAACAATTGCATAGCCAAGACACTTACCAGAGTCGGTAATATCAGGTTTGCATCCTAGGTTCTTAAATACAAGATTAAATCCAGATGCTTGCGAGCAATATCTATCTGCAAGATCAAAAATGTTTGATCAATACACTAGCAATGTCTGGGAATGACTCTTTCCAAATCTTAAATTTTGTGAAAAAAACATAACCCCTGTCAAAAGAGTACAACTTCAAAAATAAATATCAATCACTCTTTCCAAATCTTAAATTTTGTGAAAAAGCATAACCCCTATCAAAAGAGTCCAACTTCAAAAAGAAATATCAATCTGAAAGGTGGTCAATTTGATAATTTAACATGGCCATGACATACCACAAACAACGGTTATCTAGATGAACAAAATCAGCCAAGAATTATTCTAGATTTGGTAACCATGATGTTTATTATTGTTGAATGGTGGAACAACACCCAAGTCTATTTTTAATGTTGATTCCATGATTGTTGACCTCCCAAAATTACTTGCACTCTACCCAGGTTTGATATTTTTCCTTTTAACTGTTGTTTTGGGACAGAGGAGTGCCCAGAAATGTTCCCAAAAGTGCCCAAGACAAGAAAAATTCTTCGTATTGCTCGTTATCACTAATAATAAGGTTGTTAGGAGGTGAGAAAAGATCCCATAATTACTATAACATGCACAAAATTGCTTGAACATGGCCCATAACTACTTGAAGGATCTACAGGGGTTTGTTGGCAGAGAAGTACTAGGTTCATCACATTGCAAGGATTTAACTGGCTCATGCTTACATGTCTACACTCTACAACATAATGCATCTATGTTCCATTAGATGAGATGAACCTTCCAAGGTGTGTATCCTCATTGATATCATGTATCTCAGGATGATGGCATTTAATCTTGCCCTCTTTGGGTAACCAGTCTATTTATGTCAAAATGTACTCTATGAAGAATTCTAATAGTGCTTCCCATGTTCTAATTCTTACTCAATTACAGATATTTACTTTTCATTAATTGATATTCATATGACTCTCTAACAGCTACTATGTTTCCAAATTCTACAAGTTTATGTGATAAATTTGAAATCCTTAACTTATCAAAGGAGGCTATGTTTGAAACAAGTAGTTCATAAACTCTTCTTTTATATAGTTTGGTATAAAAGTTGAAGAAAAGTACAACTAATTCTAAATTTGTAGTTTGCAAAAATGTACTTCTAACTTTCTAATTTTGGTCACTCGAATAATTCTTCAATTAACATTAGAACTCTTATATGTTAAAATAAAAATGTTGATAGGATATGTTAGATGGAAGAGAAGAAGTACTATAATTTCTAGAAGAGATTGAATTAAATTATGTCATTGTTATTATTGATTGGTGCTTTTGTCTTCAGCCACCTCTAAATAAAAGATATGGAAATGAAGCGTGGAATTAAATTTTCAGTATTGTGAATTGAAGCTAATTATGATTTTCAACCATGTGTTTTATGTAGATCTGCTTCATTAGCAGGGATGGAAACAAAGAATGCACCAAAATGGGTTATATTTGTGCATTATGTGAATATAGGTGGTAATTGCAGGTCTTAATAAAGAAAAAAGTGTTTACAGGACTTAAACAACAGTATCATGGATATCATTAGATTCTAGAAATATTAAGGTAAGACAACCATTTATATTTGAAATCAAAATTAACAGGCTTTACTATTTAGTGACTGCATAAGAAATGTTTGGTTCTTATCCAAGGCTACTCTATAATTCCATTACTTGCCTATTTAAAACTTTGCTTAATAGTGTTCACTAGCGTGAAGTGATCCATATATATATATATATATAAAGCATGGCTATTGGATTTTATGGGATATGCTGTCAAAAATGATGGCGGGAGTAAAGGTCTACTGAAATCAATTTGAAAAAACAAGATATAATTTAATATGCATTTTTTGCATGAAGGTTATTGAGATAATTATATATAACTCATTATGTCAGGTATCTGAGGAGGTTCAGCGAGTAGTGGGAAACCTTGTTTCTGTAAAACTAAGTTCAGGCATATGCAAAAACATTATTCACCGTCTCTTTCCTGAAATGCATCTTAGCCATGTCAATGATGTCATTAATAATTAATTAAGGCATAGTTTGCCACATGCTATTGATTTTAATGAAAACACTTGGAGATAGTGCTTCCATCTTCCAATAAGTGTTTGTAGGGTGGATTTTGGGAGTCATATTACTTATACACATAGAAATTCTAAATCCAAAGGGGCCTATCTATATACCCAGCAATAGGAAACCTAGTTAACGTGGGATTCTTTTAGTTTACCTTTGTTTAGCTTGTTTTCCTTATAATCTACATCTCATGGTCATTTATTATTGTATTTCTAGTCCAGCAAAACAAATACAAGGGCCCGATCAATCAAGAAACTCAAGGATAAATTTTGTGAATAAGCTCAATATTCCTATTTTCATTGGGAGCATAGTAGAAGGGGATCAAAATGGCCTGGTTCAAATAGTGTTGTTAGATGCCTCTACAGGGAAGTTGATAACAACGGGACCTAAGTCTTCCCATAAAGTGGAAATTGTTGTTCTTGAGGTCGACTTTGAACCTAATGATGAGGAATATTGGACTGCAAAGGAATTTGATAATAATGTGGCTTAAGAGAGGGAGGGAAAACGACCACTTCTTACTAGTGAGGTGTTGATTGCTTTAAAATATGGTGTTGGAACCCTTGGAGAATTGACCTTTACTGATAATTCCAGCTGGATAAGGAGCTGTAAATTCAGGCTTGGGGCTAGAGTTGTAGGGGAGAGCTATGATGGAATCAAAATAAGAGAAGCAAAGATAGAAGGCTTCACAGTTAAGTATCATCATGGTGAATGTAAGTTTCTCATCCCTTATTTCATGGTTTTCTATTTAAAATTTCCTTGAAACAATTGATCAGCCAACAGTGTCTTGAATTTATTGTTCCTGCAAACACTTGTTAAGACCATGACCTTTTACAATTTTACTGTGACTACATTCTCCTGGTATAGTACATACAAATGGGTGATTCATAGGCATCAAATTTAACACTTGTGCTTTTACTTCCTCGATCCCATTGAACAACAATGAGGACTTCATCATATGACCCACATACATGCAATGTTTTAAAATTTAAAACTCGGATTCAAAATAGTTCGAAAGTCAACTCGGACTCAGAATTGACAATGAATCGGTAATAACTCAGATGATTTGATTTTAATCAATATTCTATGTTGATTCTAAAAATAATTCATTTGATTCTATGCATTATATGTTGACTAGTGCGTGAAAGCATCTAATTCCAGAATAATTCATCCAAAACAACAGTTGAACTAGAAACAAGATAAAAAAATTTGTTCAAAGCATTTCCATGTTTGAAAAAAAACACAATGGTGTACAAGTCAAATGGTCTTATTCAAAACACCTAAGCAATCACACACAAGGCAACAGACAACAGGACCACCAATCCCGAGATAGAGAATTTGATTTTCAATTTGAGTTGGGGAAATTCAGGGGTCAGCCATTTCTCTCTGCTTGTTAGGCACCGACATTATCCCCACGGTTTGGGAATTATATGCCAAGTTGCTCAATTAAGTGGTTTCAATTGCGGACAATTCATTCACAAGTTCACTTTAAGCAATCTCAATGACCAGGGGTAGTCTACAAAATACCCCTATGATCCCGTTATCTTGGCTTTTAGGGGCAGTCTACAACAAATTTGTCTTTTAGAGGGGGCTGTCTTATGCCCCCAAAAGTCACTTTTGGGGGCAGTTTTGGATTTCGAGGTGGTTTGGGATTTATATATAACTCGTTATGTCAGATATCTGAGGAGGTTGAGCGAGCAGTGGGAAACCTTGTTTCTGTAAAACTAAGTTCAGGCATATGAAAAAACATTCTTCACCATCTCTTTCCTGAAATGCATCTTAGCCATGTCAATGATGTCATTAATAAGTAATTAAGGCATATTTTTCCACATGTTGATTTTAATGGAAACACTTGGAGATAGTGTTGCCATTTTCCAATAAGTGTTTGTAGGGTGGATTTTGGGAGTCATATTACTTATACACATAGAAATTCTAAATCCAAAGGGGCCTATCTATATACCCAGCAATAGGAAACCTGGTTAACATGGGATTCTTTTAGTTTACCTTTGTTTACCTTGTTTTCCTTATAATCTACATCTCGTGGTCATTTATTATTGTATGTCTAGTCCAGCAAAACAAATACAAGGGTCCGATCAATCAAGAAACTCAAGGATAAATTTTGTGAATAATCTCAATATTCCTATTTTCACTGGGTGCAGAGTAGAAGGGGATCAAAACTGCCCGGTTCACATAGTGTTGTTAGATGCCTCTACAGGGAAGTTGATAATAACGAGACTCGAGTCTTCCCATAAAGTGGAAATTGTTGTTCTTGAGGTTGACTTTGGACCTGATGACGAGGAATATTGGACTGCAAAGGAATTTGGTAATAATGTGGTTTAAGAGAGGGACGGAAAACGACCACTTCTTACTGGTGAGCTGATGATTGCTTTAAAATATGGTGTTGGAACCCTTGGAGAACTGACCTTTACTGATAATTCCAGCTGTATAAGGAGCTGTAAATTCAGGCTTGGGGCCAGAGTTGTAGGGGAGAGCTATGATGGAATCAGAATAAGAGAAGCAAAGATAGAAGGCTTCACAGTTAAGGGTCGTCGTGATGAATGTAAGTTTCTCATCCCTTATTTCATGGTTTTCTATTTAAAATTTCCTTCAAACAATTGCTCGGCCAACAGTGTCTTGAATTTATTGTGCCTGCAAACACTTGTTAAGACCATGACCTTTTACAAGTTTATTGTGACTACATTCTCCTGGTATAGTACATACAAATGGGTGATTCATAGGCATCAAATTTAACACTTGTGCTTTTACTTCCTCGATCTCATTGAACAACAACAAGGACTTCATCATATGACCTACATACATGCAATGTTTTAAAATTTAAAACTCGGATTCAGAATAGTTCGAAAGTCAACTCGGACTCAGAATTGACAATGAATTGGTAATAACTCAGTCGATTTGATTTTAATCAAGATTCTATGTTGAATCTAAAAATAATTCATCTGATTCTATGCATTCTATGTTGACTAGTGCGTGAAAGCATCTGATTCCAGAAGAATTCATCCAAAACAACAACTGAACTAGAAACAAAATAAAAAATTGGTTCAAAGCATTTCCATGTTTGAAAAAAAACACAACGGTGTACAAGTCAAAAGATCTTATTCAAAACACCTAAGCAATCACACACAAGGCAGCAGACGACAGGACCACCAATCCCGAGATAGAGAATTTGATTTTCAATTTGAGTTGGGGAAACTCAAGGCTCAACCATTGCTCTCTGCTTGTTAGGCACCGACATTATCCCCACGGTTCGGGAATTCTATGCCAAGTTGCTCAATTAAGTGGTTTCAATTGCGGATAATTCATTCACAAGTTCACTTTAAGTAATCTCAATAACAAGGGGCAGTCTACCAAATACCACTATGAGCTCGTTCTCTTTCCTTGCTTCTGCATGCCCTAAACAAAAGATGGACTAGGACGTCAGCTGAACGGGAACATCCTGCAGACTGATTCGAGCTGGCCGTAAATCTAGTATTGATGACATAATTCCATAGGGTTTGAAATCTAAAGCCCGAACTGTCATGCTGCCAGGCCCTCTACCGCATACTATTCCACAAATAGAGAGTTCTAAGAGGTGCCAAGCAGCCACCATGATAGTAAGAATATTAGGCCCTAGGTTCATATATATGTCTCTTACAGTGTTAATTGGTTATAACTCCATAGAATTCGAACACGCACCCTAGGTTTATCAATTTCCACACAATTCATTTGCGTTCCCAAAAAACAAAAAACCAAGGGGTGTTAGACAGCGTGCTTACCAGATAAGTTGTGGACAGGCCAACCATGTGCCATAACATCTTTGCGGTTAAATTTTGACCTGGAGATAGCATAAATATGTCACAAATCCCTCGTTTTCCCTATTTTTTCATTGATCTACTAACCTGAGCGTACGAGGCCCTCAAATTCATTCGTCGGCATTTGAAACCCTATATGACCATCTATCGGTTGAATTTTCAGTTGCATAACTCGAAATCAGAGTCCAAGAGATTATAAAAATGGTTAGGAAGTGGTATCGAGATCCGATAGGCAAGTGGATTTGGTGCCATGATGACTTTGTGGCTCTAGATCGACCAAACCCCGGTGCCCTTGTTTGCAGATCAAAAGGACGGGAATAAAAAAAGAATAGGAAGGAACCCCAATAAAAAAATGGTTGAGATTTAGCGACGACTATTTTTGACAAATTTGGTTGGATTTGGGATTGTTTCTAGACTAGCCTAGATCCAAATCCTAAGGCTCTATCAAGTGCAAAGAGGGATCAAATCTCCCGAGGTGCAAACCTCTCCTCGAAAAGCTCCTTGAGTGCAATACCTGAGAAGAGGTTTGCACCTTGGGAGATTTGATCCCTCTCGGCGCTTGATAGAGCCTTAGGATTTGGATCTAGGCTGGTTTCAGTTGTGGGCGGTGACACAAAACTGGAGTTTGATCAGCATTGTAAGGAATAGGTTAAGATGAAAACACAGATACATTTACGAGGATTATCATAATGTAAGTGATAAATATTAAGGATTGCGTAAATTGTTAAACTGGAAAACATAGACAATTCGCCTAACTTTTTTTTCGATTCTCTTTGTGTTGATCTACGTATTGTTTTGTTTGTTCTTTTCCTTCTTTTGTCGTCATTTCGGCATTTCACACATTTTGATTTATTTGTTGTTCTCTAAACTGATTTTTTTGTTCTTCCAATTGCTTCAACTTTCTCTCTCGATATGCTCTTTGTCGATCAACATTTCGTTTTCTTTGTTCTTCTCGTTCTTCTGCTGTCAATTCGCCTAACTTTTTTTTTGATTTTCTTTTTGTTGATCTGCGTTTTGTTTTGTTCATTCTTCTCCTTCAGTGCGTCCACAGAATAACATCTACACTGAAAAATATGCAATAAAAACCCCATACACTGAAATCTATGCGTCCATACACTCAAATCAATGCGTCCATAGAATAACATCTACACTGAAAAATATGCAATAAAAAACCCCATACACTGAAATCTATGCGTCCATACACTGAAATCAATGCTTGACACTGAAATCTATGCAATTTAAAAAAATAATACACTGAAATCTATGCAAGTGTAAATTTCAATATAGTTTAAAAATTCAATATATTTTCCAAAAAATAGGTGGTTTTGGAGGATCAAACCTTGGACCTCACACCCATTATCCCCACACCCTTACCATTATCCCCACATCCTTGACACTGAAATCTATGCAATTTTTAAAAATAATACACTGAAATCTATGCAAGTGCAAAATTCAATATAGTTAAAAAATTCAATATATTTTCCAAAAAAATAGGTGGTTTGGGAGGATCGAACCTTCGATCTCACACCCATTATCCCCACACCCTTACCATTATCCCCACACCCTTGACACTGAAATCTATGCAATTTTATAAAAAAATACACTGAAATCTATGCAAGTGTAAAATTTAATATAGTTTAAAAATTCAATATATTTTCCAAAAAAATAAGTAATCGAACCTTAGACCTCACACCCATTATCCCCACACCCTTACCACTATACCACAGGTAGTTCTTATTATAAATAGTATAAAAATTCTATATAAACTTGAAAATGGGGGAATGGTGGATTAATAGGATTTGACACCATGACCTACCTATGACCACCACAATGTGTTACCAATGAGATACACCCAAGATGCATTAATTTTAGTGTAAAACTAAATATATATATTAGATCTAACTAAATTTAATAAATGGCAAGTATATTTAGCAAGATATGTGTTATAGCATTCTCATCATGACTAAAATTAATTAAAATTTTGATTATGATTGGTAGGTGGTTTGTAAAGTTGTAGATTTTTTTTTCTCATATCTTTTAAGTTTTGGATCATTAACTTATTTTTTTATAATTTAAAAAAAAATACTTTTAACAAAATATTAATTATCTTATTCACTATCATCATAAAAAAAATACTTTTAACAAAAAATTAATTATCTTATTCACTATCATTATTATTAGAATTAAATAAAAAAAAAATATCTATTAAAAAAAAAATCAACAAAAATATTAAAAAATCATAAAAACATAAATCTATATTTAATATATAAATTAAATTTATATATTATATAATTTCAAATTGAAAACATTAAATATATACAAAAAAAACTATATATACAGAAAACTATATTAAATTAAACAAAAGACTATATATAATGCCAATGGATGCAGGCAGCGGTGAGCGGGAGCGGAGGAGGATGGCGGCGGCCGGAGGGTGGACGCCAGGGAGGAAGGGGAGGGGATGGTGGTGGATGCGCAGAGGATGGAGGACACGCAGGGGTGGACGCCAGGGAGGAAGTGGTGGTGGACGTGGATGGTGGAGGACACGCAGGGGTGGACGCCAAGGAGGAAGGGGAGGTGGACGCGGATGGTGGAGGACGCGCAGGGGTGGACGCCAAGGAGGAAGGGGAGGGGATGGTGGTGGACGCGCAGGAGGGTGGAGGACGCGCAAAAGGCGAGGTGGATTGTGGAGGACGCACAGGGGAGGGGATGGTGGTGGATGCTTGCTATTTTGATCGTAATGGTGGTGGACACTTGCTACTGTATTATTAGATTACCTTATGCTTGCTATTTTGATCGTCGATCCGTTTCTCTTTGCATCTTGTTTTATATTTTTTTTTAGGTTGTTTTTTTGTTTATATAGGCTTCAGATTTCAATCGTCTTTTTTCAATCGAAAAAACACGTCCTTTTTTAATGGCCGACAAAATATTAATTATTAGTTTTTACTTTTTATTTAATGGCCGACAAAATAAAAACTTAGAGGGATCAAGATTACCATTTTTTACTTTTTAGTATTACGTTTTATTAGGTGTCCCGTTACATGTAACGGGACACATACATGTTACAAGATCTCCCTCATATTACCATTTTTTACTTTTTAGTATTACGTTTTATTAGGTGTCCCGTTACATTTAACGGGACACATACATGTTACAAGATCTCCCTCATATTACCATTTTTTACTTTTTAGTATTACGTTTTATTAGGTGTCCCGTTACATGTAACGGGACACATACATGTTACAAGATCTCCCTCATATTACCATTTTTTACTTTTTAGTATTACGTTTTATTAGGTGTCTCGTTACATGTAACGGGACACATACATGTTACAAGATCTCCCTCATATTACCATTTTTTACTTTTTAGTATTACGTTTTATTAGGTGTCCCGTTACATGTAACAGGACACATACATGTTACAAGATCTCCCTCATATTACCATTTTTTACTTTTTAGTATTAAGTTTTATTAGGTGTCCCGTTACATGTAACGGGACACATACATGTTACAAGATCTCCCTCATATTACCATTTTTTACTTTTTAGAATTACGTTTTATTAGGTGTCCCGTTACATGTAACGGGACACATACACGTTACAAGATCTCCCTCATACTGGGCTGTAGAGCGCCTCTCGGCGCAATAATTTATTATCCTTGGTCTATTATTCATGTATTATTATTTTATGTTGGTTGTCAAAATTCTTGTGGATATGTTCAATGTGTTAATAAAAAATTAGTAGTAGTTATATTACTAGAAGAATGATTAGCTAATATACGGTGGCCATTACTTGGTTTAATTATAGTTCATTGCTTGAATACTCACTTTAAAAATTAATTATGTTGTTTATGTTGTTTATTACATATTTTATTTTATTTTTAAATCATATTATTTACTCAAACATAATTAAAAGGAATGGCATAATATATAAAAATAGGATTTTGTAGATGTTGTGAGCAAATATAAGGTCCCCATACTCTAAAAAAATTATGAAGACCTTTCAACTATATTATATTGTTTTAGTAATAATACCTTAACCTATGAAAATCAAGCATCTATGACATTACTCAACCCCAACATTTATCAGCATCATTATTCCATCCATACATCCACAATGCATTTAAAAAATTGTAATATCATCAACCTGTAACCCTAAGATTTCAAATTATCACTGTAAAATAAAAGTGGTATTATAAATTCCCTCATGGCCCAATCCTAAAATTCAATTAGGATTAGTTCTTTAGGTTGCAACCTAATTCCTTCCTTTGATAAGGCATCAACAACAACATTTATCTCCATGTATATATGGTGGATAAATATATTAGTAAAAATATCAACAATGTGAATACATAAAGGAAGTAAGGAGACAAAGTGAATATTTTTTTAGTCATTCATCCATTTTGTCACTAGTATGGAGTCACCAAAGACATGTAGTGTTATAGCATTCTTATCAATTGCCAATTTTAGAAGTGTCCTCAAAGTTACCATCTCCATATAGTTATTTTTTTTCTTCCCAAATTGGCTTTGAATATGATGTAATGTGCATCTGAAAGAAATAATACACCTTTATTCCACAAATTTGATCTTGGACTTGGCACACTCTATCAAAGAAGCCTAATTCCTACTCTTTTCAATTAGAAGTTCACCAACCTGTCTAGGAGTTCTTATTTTTTATTGAAACCTACACAAATTAAATATTTAAAATATTCCCTATGTGGTGATTGTGGTGGTAATTTGGGGCCCCACGTATGGATGATGAGCTTTAGAGGCAAATTTTACAGCATAAGACTATAGTTTTGACTATATTTTAAGTCATGCATCAAGAACCATCCTCTATGCGCAAGTTCTCAAAATTATGACTATATCTCACATGTAGACTAGATATTTTCTATGTACATGCATGCTATGTGATGGTCAAGGGAATCATAATGGTCAATGGCCTCGTAATCAATTAGTATGAACTTAAGCAATAAATTTAATCCCTGGACCATGGTATGGTCCAAGAGATCCATTATTGGTGTTACAAATCTCAAAATCTCAAAATACCAACATATCCCACTTGTGGTTGAAGAATGTTCCCTCTATAGATATTATGTGATATCTTAAGGCCTTACGACGCATCACTCGTGAGTGACAAAGGGAATTGTGCTTACATGTAGGCTAGAGATTCCATACTTATGTGGTAGTCTAGGTTAACATGCATGGACCATCAACCCCATAGAAAATTAATATGGAATTAGACCCTAAATTTAGTTCACAAGCCATGGTATAGGCCACAAGAACCATCCTGATCAATGTTACAAATATTGAAATGGCTACCATATCTCACTTGTAAGGTAAAGTAAATATGTGTAGGGTCAGCCTACACATAGACAATGACAACACAAGGTCCTAGATTTTTCCTTATGCCATGGAATGGTCCTCAAGATCCATCCCTAGTGTGGCCCTCCTCAATGTGGTGGTCATATCACATGTAGGTTAAGGATTCCCTACATAGGCCCTATGCAATGATGCGGGTTACTAAGCAAAGAACATGAGCCCCATAGACAAATGTTTTATCCCAACAACATTGGTTTTGGTATCAAACCATGGATTAGTGACCAAGAAGTGCCCATGATGTGACAAACCTAAAAATTGCCACCATATCCATATCATGGGAAAATATGTTATAGGGCCTATGGATGGCCTATGTAGAACCCAAAAGCCACATGTTATGGACTAAAAATCTAGATATTCACCTTGGACCATGACTTGGGTCATGAGGACCACCCTTGGTGTACTAAAGCTTTGAATATGACACCACATCTTACTCACATGCCAAAGATTGCCTATGCATGGCCTATGTTGTGGCTTAAGGCCCCACACATGGAATGTAAGGGTTTGATATAGATTCCATGGATTAGAACTTATGTTTTCGCACCAAATCATTCATATATGGGGCTTATGATTTATTTGTGGGGTCATAAATGACCACATAGACCTAATTACAAATGGAATCGTCATCATGCCAATGAGATATGATTCTATAATGGGGATACTTCTTGGTGTCTAAGCTATGGTTGATACAAAAATACAAATTGTTGTCCCATGAAATTTGTCTTTGGATCTCATGGTCCATACATGGGAACCTAGACCACCACACAAGTCTATAAATTAGGGAATCTTTTGCATATGAGTGAGATGTGGTGTTTATTTAAAGGTTTATCACACCATGGATGGTATTCAGGAATCATAACATGTTTTAGGGTTTAAAGTCAAGGTCTTGAGGCATAAATTTTTTTTGTAGAGCTCATGGGCCATGTGTGGGGCCACAACAACCACATATGAAATTAGTAGGAAATCTCATCCCACAAGTGCAATATGGTGGTGATTTCGAGGTTTTCCACATTAGAGGTTAGTTTTAGTGCCTAAGACATGGTTGGTGCCAAGATATAGGTTGTTTGGTTGTAAGGTTTGTCCTTGAGGCTCATGGGCCATGTGTGGGGCCTCAAGCCACCATACTTTGGCATGTGAGAGTGATATGGTGCTCATTTAAATCTTTGGGATGTTAAGTGTGGTTCTCATTTCCCATTCAATGGTCCAATGCCGAAAGCAAAATCCTTACATCAATATTTTCCTCTATGGCTCATGGGAAATGTGTAGGGCCTTAGCTATCATATAAGCCCTACATAGGAATTTGTTAACCCATAAGAGGAATATGGTGTCCATATAAAGGTTTGGAACACTAAGGATGGTTGTTATGAATAAAGTTCCCATTTATAAGGCCGAAGTAATGGCTAGGGACCCCACAAATTATTATGGCTCACGAAACCTTTACTTGGGTATCATGAACCATCCATGTTGTTCTAAATTACCTCAAAATGGCCATGAACATATCTAACTTGCATGCAAAAGATTCCCTATGGGGGTATTGTGGTGGTAATTTCAGGTCCCACGTGTTGACCATGAGCTTTAGAGGCAAATTTTACAGCATAAGACCATTTTTTTACTAGATTTTAATTAAGTCATGCATCAAGAACCATCTCCTATGTGCAAGTTCTCAAAATGATGACTATATCTCACATGTAGACTAGAGATTTTCTATGTAGATGCATGTTATTTGATGGTCAAGGGCATCGTAATGTTCCATGACCTCGTAAGAAATTGGTATGAACTAAGGAAATAAATTTAAACCCAAAACCATGATGTGGCCTAAGAGATCCATTATTGTTGTTACAAATATCAAAATCTCAAAATATCAACATATCCCACTTGTAGTTGAAATAATATTCCCTCTATAGAGATTATGTGATGTATCGAGGCCTTACAACGCATCACTCGTGAGCCACAAAGGGAATTGTACTTACATGTAGGCTTAAGATTCCATACATAGTTCTTATGTGGTAGTCTAGGTTAACATGCATGGACCATCAACCCCATAGCAAATTATTATGGAATTAGACCCTAAATTTAGTTCACAATCCATGGTATACGGCACAAGAACCATCCTAATCAACGTTACAAATATTGAAATGGCCACCATATCTCACAATTATAAGGTAATGTAATTATGTGTAGGGTCAACCTACACATGGACAATGACAACATAAGGTCCTATATTTTTCCTTAGACCATGGAATGGTCCTCAAGATCCATCCCTAGTGCGCCCCTCCTCAATGTGGTGGCCATATCAAATGTAGGCTAGGATTCCCTACACAAGCCCTATGCAATGACATGGGTTACTATGCAAATACCATGAGCCCCAAACAAAAATGTTTGATCCCAACAACATGTGGGTTTTGGTATCAAACCATGGGTTAGTGACCAAAAATTTCCCATGATGTGACAAACCTAAACCCTAAACCATTATTTACATTATGAGAACCATTCTTGGTTTACATAACCTATACATATCAAACCATGGTTGGTTTATTGGTTTACAGAACCATGGACAAATTAGCAATGACAATGATGATGACAATGATGATCATGATGATCATGGTGACAAGAAGGATGATGACATGATTATATGATGATGAGGGTGAGGATGTTGATAATGAAAATGATGATGATGATTACAATGACAATCACATGAATGATAATTATGATGATGATGAGGATGGTGATGAAAATTATGTTGATTATGATGATGACAATGATGATGATGTTGGTGATGATGATGATGAAAATGAAGTTGATATGATAACTATGATGATGATGATGAAAACAATGATGATGATGACAATGATGACAATGATAATGATGATGACGACGATGAAGACAATGATGATGATGATGATGATGGCTATGGAAATGATAAACCCTAACTCCTTATAAAATCCATAACCCAAAATCCCCTAACCACTTAACATCTTAAACCCTAACCCCTAAGGCCCCTAATTGTTAAATGTGACCATAGTGAACATAGTGACCATAAACCCATTAAACTCTAACCCTAACTCCTTATAAAACACCTAACCCACTAAACCCTAACCCCTAAGTCTGCAAACCCCTAAATCCCCTAACCACTAAATGTGACCATAGTGACCATAGTGATTATCTATATTTCGCAACGCATTCATATGACATACCGTGACCTTAAGGCCCCTAACCACTAAAACCCCTAACAACTAAGCCCTTGACCCCTTAAACCTAACCCTCCTTATACACCTAACTCCTAAACCCCCTAATGTGACCATAATGACCATAGTGACCGTAACCCTATTGAACCCTAACCCTAACTAGTAACTCCTTATAAACCCCTTGAGCCCAAATCCCCTAACCCATTAACCAATTAAGCCTTAACCCCTAAAGCCCCAAATTGCTAATTAATGTGACCACAGTGACCATAGTGACTATGTATATTTCACAACGCATGCATCATAACATGACCATAATGGATGGGATTGTATTTTGATTCCATGATATAGCAATATATAGGGCTCGTTGTTTCACCCTTAGGATGCCTCTCCATTGGATTATTGTATGATAACACAACTGTGAAGGTTGTTGGCAGGTGAGGTCGCCAATACATGCCACATGGGTGGTCTACAGCCCCAGGTCCTTTTATATAAAGACACCTTCCCTACCATAAGTATACAATTAAATTATGGAGCCAAACCTAGGTTAATTACATTTTGGGCGATTTTTTCCATCATAGAGACATTCATGGTCTGATCTCTCTCTCGTCTATTGGAGCCGCTGGTCCACCACAGTTGAGTTGCAAATTCGGATGATGGATTAGCATGGATCGAGCATCAATCCATATTTTGGAAGGGGCTAATCCTAAGTATGCCCACTTTGGAGCATTTTTATGAAGCCAACGTAACCTTGAAAGGGGGATTTTGGGACATCCCCTTGTGATCACTAGTTATTATAATGAAGCATCCCCTCTTTAAAGGCCTTTTTAATATCTAGTTGACATTGAAAAAGTGTCTTTCACCACTATTTATGTTAATTTTGAGGTTAATATACCTTTGGTGATGGATTAATAAAGATTATTTTATGGACTTGGTTTCATTACTTTGAATAAACCTTGGATTGATTGCTAAGTGGACGACATTGAGGGTTTTGAAGCCCATAACGAACATTGCTTAATGGACAAGTTATCTTAATGATTATGTGGTGGTATTGTAACTTATGCATGGTCTATAATCCATAGATGTATTCTAGGCATGAGATGTTGGTCTTCCTCCTCAAACCATGTCTAGTGTTTTGAGGCCCATCCCTTAAGCTCAAAACATATTAATGATGTCTATATTTCCACTAGAATACTTAAGATGTCCTAGATCAATTTTATGTGATCAAATAAGGCCTTGTTAATTTCCTTGATCCCTAAATGCTTACTTTAGATACTAAGGCTTGGGTTTCCTCTATCGACCATGTCTAGTGCCCTAAAACCCAATAGTGCTCAAATATTCCCAATGGAACCCATATCCCTTCTTGGATGTTAAATATTACTTAGAGAGGTTAAATGTCATTATTAGAGACCTATTTCATGGCTCTGGAACCATCAAATACACCTTAAGGCCTAAGGCTTGATTTTATTTTCCCAACCATGTCCAAGGACTTGCAACCCATATTTAATTTTCAAAAGATCATAATGTTGTCCATATCCCCAATCAAAAGGCTAATATCCCATTGTCCAATGTTATGTGCTAATAAAAAACTCGATTCATGCCTGTGAAGCAATCAAATATTCCTTTATGGCCAAAGGCTACAGTTTCCTCCTTAAAAAATTTCAAGGACTCACGACCTATCTAAACTACTACTAAAAACCTCCTCATAAACCCCATAAACTAACTAGGACACCAAATATCCTCTAAAAAAATATTCTATGGTGGTTGAGTCCTTCTTAATGGCCTTCAAGTCCTAGAAAATTTCTTTAGGGTGAAAGGCATGGTATTCTTTCCTAGAACATCATTCCCAAGGCCCCAAGACACCTTCATACTACTCAAAACAACTTGTTGCCACCAACACCCTAAATCATAGGTTAATAATACACTCAAGCGGCCATGTATGGTTGGTGGATCCCACCTCCTTAGCCTTGGATGGCTAGAATATTCCTTTAGGGATTGAGGATCGAGTGTCCTCTGCTGACCATGTCCAAGGCCCTAGTACCCATACCTAGTGCTAAAAAACTCCTAATGGCACACATATATCAATTTGAGGGAAAACATACCATCCAAAGGTATTATACATTGAGACATGCATTATTATTGTCCTTTCATGCCTAGAGCTTCCATTAGGGGATAAGGCTTGGGTTTCCTCCTTTAACAGTATCGAGGCCCCTAAACTCATATCTAGTAATGCTCAAAACCTACCAAAGGTGATGACATCCCCTCTCTGAGGCCAAGGATATCCTAGGTCAATGATGTGTGTTTCTTTAAAATATTGTTCATGGCCCTAGATACCTCAAAGATTCCTTTAAGGAATTTGATTCCTTCCTTAATTATGTATAGAGCCTCAAGACCCCTAACCACTATTCAAAACCATCTAATGACATAGAAAACCCTAATCAACACTAAACATACTCTTAAGAATCCATGTTTGTTTCTTCAAGTTGTTCTTCTTGGCCATTGATTCTTAAAAGGTTTTTTCATGGATTAAGGCCCAAGTTTTATTCCTCAAACATGTTTAGGGCAGCCAAGACCCATACCAGGTTCTCAAAAAATTCTAATGGCACTAACATCCTCACTTAGATGAATAATATGCTCTTGGGAGGTCATGTGTAATGGTTGTAGGCATTGTTCTTAGCCAAAGAAGCCTAAAATTTCCCTTAGGACCTAAGTCCCACTCTTTTCTCCCCAACCATGTCCAAGGTGTTGACACCTATAATTCGTCTTAAAATTCTCTATGTGCCACAAAAAAACCCACTCATGTGCCAAAAATATCGTGGAAATGTCTATTATAGTTGTTTAACATGTCTTTCTTGGCTATAGATACCTAGAAGCTTCCTTTAGGTCCTAAGGCCTAGTTTCCATTCCTTATCCATGTCTAGGGCTCCAAGACCCATACCTAATGCTTATAAAATTCTTAACAATGCCCATATTTCAACTATAAGGACAAATATCCCCTTGAGAGGTTAGCTTTAGTGGTTGGAAACATCATTGTTAGACCTTTAGGCCTAAAATTTTCCTTTATATCCCAATGCACGAGCTTCCTACACCAACCATGGTTAATACCTCAAAAGATATTGGAAGAAACATAAGGTTTTGCATTTGTTAACATGAGCTAGCCACCAACTAAGGCTCTTCCTCAACCATCACTAAATGGATTATGAGGTTTACTTCAAATGGAAAATTTTCCAATGTTAGAAACTTGCAAGTTTATATCATAGTGAAAGGTCAATAGTGTTTATGGCCCACCCTTTCACCAATATATTACGGTGTTCATGTTATATATTTTCATTAACCTATTAGTAAATTTGATGAAGATGCTTATGATCATCATGTTTCAATCATGATGATTGGGTGGATTAAATACAAAGTGGTTTCCTACGTATGTTGAAAACACCAGGTGGACCAACTATTGTTGGTAAACATGGCATTTACATCATAGCAAAAGGCCAATAATTCCTACATTCACACCTTTCATAAACTTATTAGCTAGCCATCTGAGGAGGCCTATCATCATCACGTTGCAAACATGATAGTTGGGCGAATGAAAAACAAAACGTTTTCGTACTCATTTTGTAGGGGTCCAACAAAATACTCTACTAACTAATGTAGGTGGGGATCTAAGGTATTTTCTTTGGATCTACAACAATTATTTTTGTTTATATAGGCCTCAGTAATTGGCCTACAAAATCCACTTGTAGCTATCGATATTCTTGCATTTGGTGTTTGGTCCACCATAATGGCAAGAAAATAATCATCATCATAATAACCATTCCACAATACCACACATAGAGGCATATAAGGGGATTACATTTTATGTGCCCCAACTAGACCTCTGTGCTGCATAATTATAGATAACCGAATGATTCAATCGCTATGACATATAGGGTAGGTCTAATGGGAACACTTGCATGATAGATCAAAACAATACACAAGCATAGGATTCAATAAACAATGATTCCACTTATTCTATGAAGGAGTTGAATGCTACTTATTTTTAACATTACTAAAATAAAGCCCCATTCCATTCAAGTATATATCTTCTTAAAGTCAATTTGATGAATATAGCATCCAACCTTGAGGTCATGTACACCCAAATTTGAGGTGCATTCAACCATTGGAGTTATCCTAATGGGTTCAAATTAAATGATTAGAACATCTTGTTCCACCCTCACACATGAAGCTCAAAGCACTTTACCACTCAAGGTAGACCTATATGAAGGGAGTTGTCTAATCCTGTAGAAAATTTCTCTCTAGTTGTCAAAATCTTGCTAAACATGTGACTACTGACTAGAAGTAGTACCTGTTTGTTATACGAATAACTTACTTTGTCGGTGAAGCTCAAATCACTCAACCATTCTAGCTAGCCTATCAGGCTCAAACTTGTTTGAAACATCTCATCCCAACCTCATGCTCGAAGCTCAAAGCACTCAACCACTCAAGCAAGCCCTGCATTAAGTTCAAAGCACTCAAACACTTGAGCTAGCCCATTCATCCAAAAAACATTTGGAAGTTCTCATCCCTCCCTCATGAATGAAGCTCAAAGCACTCAACCACTTGAGCTATTTATCCATCAAGTTCAAAGTACTCAATGCATTCTTTGTATACAATGAAAAAATAATTAATATGTGTTAGTAATTACCAAGTAATTTGTTCACTATATAATCTATCAACTAAGTAATTTGTTGACTACATGAAATATCAACCAAGAAATTAATAATGAGTACTTTTGGGGGAAGTTCTAAAAAGACCCCCCTAAAGGTGTTTTTGAAGGCGATTATTTAAAAACCCCCCTAAGGTGTTTTTGAAGGTGGTTATTTAAAAAACCCCTAAAATTCATGAGAAATTTTGGGGGAGGTTCTAAAACGACCTCCCCTAAAGGTGTTTTTGAAGGCGGTTATTTAAAACCCCCCCCAAAATTCATGTGAATTCTCATGACTTTTGGGGGGGGTTTAAATAACTGCCTTCAAAAACACCTTTAGGGGGGGTCTTTTTAGAACCGCCCCCAAAAGTCTTGATAATTGGACTTTTGGGGGGGAATTTTAAACAACCGCCTTCAAAAACACCTTTTGGGGGGGTCTTTCAAAAACCGCCTCCAAAATTCCTAAGAATTTGACTTTTGGGGGCGGTTTTTGAAAGACCCCCTCCCCAAAGGTCTAATTTTGAAAAATTTTGGAGGCGGTTTTTAAGAGCCGCCCCTAAATCCCCAAAAAACCTTTTGGGGGCGGTTTTACCAAGACTGCCTCAAGTCAAAACCGCCCCTAAAGGGGTAAATTGTTGTAGTGAGGGATAGGATTTCCTTGGTTGGCTCCATCAAAGGAGCCTTGGTATTTATATTTATCGATTAGAAGGGGGGTCTATATTACTTTTCTTTTTTTTATTTAAAGGTAAGTGTCCATCTTCATGAATATACTTGATTTTGTAAAACACCTCTAATGGGGAGAAGGGTTTATCGTAAAATATCATTGCATTTCTATGAATATTGACTGATCAAGAGATAATGTGAGGAAAAAAAATTTCATCCTCAATCCATACAGTGTCTAATAATTGTTTCATACCATCCACAAGAGAAAGTCCTTCCCATTTTCCTACCCCCTAATGTTAGGGAAAAAAATTTAAGGTTACACTATTACATAGCAAGATAGAAGATAGTTGAATCTACTTTACTGAATCAATGAGTCATAATCAAAATAGCTACCTTGTATCAGAGTAGATATAATATTGGGTAAATGTCTCAAAATAGATGTTTGAGAAGTAGATGAAATGTTGCTTGGACGTCTGAAAAGAGATGTTTGGGAAGCAGATATAACATAGGCTCAACGTCGAAAAAGAGACGTGATAAAAGTGGACATAACGTCAGCTAAACATCTGAAAAGAGACGTCTAGAATTGCATCGAGAAAAAAAAAATATTGGATGATCCATCCCACGTGGGGTGCCACCGGGAAATATGCCTTGTTCATGTGGATCCCATATGCACAAAAGTGTCAGGGTTAAGATTGAGGCTCATTTACTTGTTTTTGTTGGTTTTAACCGTAATTTACAATTGGTTTTTCAAGAAGCATGCCATCACTGATGTGTGATTAATTTTTTGGATAGTAAAATTTACGGGAAGAGTTAAAAATTACCTATAACTAAATTAGATATATAGATAGATAGATATTTAATGTTAGCAATGACTAACCAATGGATTCCCTTATTGATGAGAAGCCAGATTTTATTGAATCCTGCTGAGATAATGGTCATGTTGAGTTAATGATTGTGATGACCTATCACGACCTTTATTGATGTGAATGGAAGAATGTCGATGAAGACACTAACATGTTTAGATCTAGTGGTTCTTATATCATGTTTTCAATCAATAAGGAAGAGATTAATTAAGCATGTTAATGAAGACTCAACTCTTTATTCGAGTGATTTTCTCCTTTATTCAATCAAGAATAGAGTAAGTTAGGTTGAATATTTAGGAAGCACTTAATAAAAATAAATAAATTAGTTCAAGTATTGAAGAATACACAATCTTCTCTAGCTAAGCTCAGTAGCTTCTTCGAGTTAGTAGCTACAAGCAAGTGAAGCGATCTATTGAGAAAGCAAGGTCATTCCTCTGATTCCATAGTATGCATTTATATAAACAATACCCTTGATTCAGAAGGGATACCCGAATTCCATACCAAAGGAAAGGGATAGGACCAATCTCATTTTTTCCGAGATGGTTAACTTGCTTAGGGAGGCTATCCAAGAATTGTTTTTAGACAGGATAAATCCTTTTCAATGGCAAAAGGAAGACGCTTTCATATGGAATTGTTGCAAGTATTTCATATTTTAAGCTATTGTGTTTATTATGCATTATTATAAATCTATGTATGTAGTGTATTGAGTCACATCGAAGGGATTCTGCATGTAGGTTTTTGTGTATAGTGCCATATTCAATCCATTATTCTGCTAAGAGAGGAGATCCTAATTGAGTTCCTTCAAATCACTGTGTGATTAGTTGAGATTGGTATCATCGTATTTGTTGTTTAAATCCAGTTGTCAACCTATGTAAGTTGGTTGTTATCGATTTTGTGGGTAACCTACCATATGGATGAATGCATCCAAAGACAAAGAGTTAGTGTTGGTTGACGTTGTGTTGGAATCCGTCCTTCCACATGTTTCTCTCTTTCAGTAATACAATCTCTTAAATCATTGTAATGTAACGTGACATCATTTTCAGATAATTCACCTTGCATTACTAGACATAAAATAAAGTTCTAACTAGTAACAAAAATAGCACAATACCTTATGAATGGATGTATTAGAACGAGGTAAAGCAATGATTTGGCTCTCTGAAATTCTCTACAACACTCAATAATCCAAGGCAAGGATATCTCCAATTTTTCAAAGGCATCAAACAAAGCTCTAGTGATTTTTTTTTAAGAAACAAGAAAATTGAATTACATATCAAATATTCCAGAAAGGTAGATGATAATTACAAACTTCACTAGATAGTAGCAGTATTCTAAAATAATACACGATGAAGAACAAAACATTTCCCTATAACCATCTGTCCTCTGTCTACTAGTTTTCCATAGATTAAAAAAATTTACTGAATATATTCTACAATAGATTTTTTTTTAACAGAAACAGGTGATAGATTTATATAAACAAAAGTTGTGCACAACCATTCATCACAGAAAACAAAAGCCAGCACTCTGCATCAGCGAAAGGAAAATTGCAGAGACTTATAGAGTTTTTATCATAGAGTTCTATGCTTCCTGACTTCCTATAAAGTCTGTTCTTACTGTTGGGGTAAACCCTTACAAATTGTTTGCATAATTTTAGACAAAAAAACATTCAGAATATGAGCAACTAAGAGAACCTGCAGTCATAGGAAGAAGAGACTGTCATTTAACTGAAATTCTGCTGCTGGACTGAGGCCGCATCCATCATCTCCTGATTTATAGTTGGGGCTTCCTGCACAATGTTGCAATGGGTTTTGCAGGAAAAGACTGAGGTGTCTGCTTTGATGTTGTCCACTTTTACCATCAGCTCAATGATATTTCTGTCCATGTCTTCCATGCGTGACTCCAGGCAGGAGAGCCGGGAGTGAATATATCTGTCTTCCATGGCTAATTCCTCAATTTGTTTCGCAGTGGTGCAGACACCTGAATACGTCCTGGAGAGATAAGTTTTAATTTCCGAAGAGAGTTGGCTTAACGTGGCTATGGCCTGTCTGACCCCTTCCATGCTACGAGCAGACGAGGGAGAACCGACTTCAAACAATGCGGCAAGTTCCTGGGTAATGCGAAGACATTGTAGAGCCGGAGCGAGGGCAGGGTGGGTAAGACCCTCCATTCTGTGAGCTAAGAAGCCGACAGACACTTGGGGCCTTAAATGCCCAAGCGTGAGACCTGAATGGGCCATGTGAAGGGCGCGTGGAGGGATGCGTGGCTGCCAAGCCAAGGCATGCCCAAAACTAATTTCGAAATGGTGGAAAGGGCCACCTTGCAAGTAGTTTCTCCATGTTTTAAAACCCATTATCAATGTGTTCATTAAGGTATAAAACTATGTTTTAAGACACTGTTGAGAGAGGCTTGCCCCTTATCCATAGTAACACCAACATTTGCTATTTTATCCGCGATGGAATTGAGGTCTCTTAGCACATGGAAAAAGAGGATATCCTTTGGGAGTTCGAGACTCTTGATTCTTTTCTGAAATCTCTGACTTTTATCACTTTTGTGGGGATTGCCATTGCGCATAGCTTGAATTACATGCCTAGAATCCCCGAATACCTGCAAATGTTCCATGTTGAGGGTGGCCGCAATTTCAAGAGAGTGATACAAGGCCAACCATTCGGCTTGATTATTGGTGCTGATACCAAGTCCCCAAGAGAAGTCTGCTACTTTATTTCCTCCGGGATCAAAAATTATCCCCCCTGCACCTGCCGCCCCTGAGTTCCCTTTAGAGGCCCGGTCAAAGAAGATTGTGAATCTTGCTTGATCCTTCCACCATTTCTCAAAGGACTGTTTATCTTTTCTTACCTCCCACTCGTGACAGGCTGTAGAGATTTTGGACTGAAGTGAACTCACCTTTGTGATCATTTGACACCATTGAAATTCATTCCAATTTAAAGCTTCCTGGGAATATAGTGCCACTCCCCTGGTGTTCAAAGATTCAGAGATGGGGGATATTGCTTTATTTGCTAATCTCGTCTCTGCACTTTTTTTGTCTTCAAAAACTCTTTGGTTTCTTTCCAGCCATATTTTCTAGCATATGTTCATAGGGAGGAGCTTCCAGATTCTTGTTAAGGTGGGCTTGTGCTTTCGTCCTCCCTGGATTCTATTGTTCCAGTCATCCATCAACTGCTTCATTTGCCTGGGAAATGTAAAAGAGTTTTCTAGGGGACCAAGAACCAAAATCCAAACCTGTCTACCGAAAGAGCAGTCTAGGAATAAGTGTTGTGCACTCTCTTCTGCATTTTGACACAAGGGACATCTAGAGGGGCCCTCAATTCCTCGGAGCTTGAGATTGTCTGCTGTTAATTGCTTGTTGTGAGCTAGGATCCAAAAGAAATAATATATCTTTGGGATGCTATCTCTATTCCAAACTTTCTTCCACCTTGTTTGGGTAGGGTTGTTGTTTCTAGTGAGCAGTGCGTAACCATCTTTGACAGAGTAGTTTCCTGCTTTGCCCCATCCTCTGATGTCTTTGGTTCTGATGCTTATTGGGGATTTCCCATGCAAATATTGTAGGAAGACTTTATAGCTTTCTGCTAAGTTGCCTGGGGGATCCATATTTTTCCAGTCTTTCCATTTACCTGAGGGTGACCAATTGACCAGATCTGCCAGCTTCTGAATCCCTGCTTCTTGGAGCCAGGTTTTGACATTTTGGATTTCTTGTATTTCTCCAATAGGTTGTTCTCCATTAATACTATCCGTCCAAAGATTGATTTTGTTCCCGTTGCCAGGGATCCAATACATATTATCTTTTACTAACCATGTTGAAGAGAGCATAAGCCTCCAAATGGATGTTCCTGTTTTCTCCTTCATATTATTTAGACATCTCTGTCTTGATCCTCTGGTGTATTTTTTCCTTATAGCCTCCTTCCACCATTCTTTTTTACATGATATCATTCTCCATACGATTTTTGCTCCCAAGGCTTTGCTCATCGTTGCTGGGTCACTAATACCCAGTCCTCCTTTTTTCCAATTCTCCTTGATAATATTCCAATTGACAAGGTGGAATTTCTTGCCTTGATTCTTTCCCCCCTGCCAAAGGAATTTTCTGATCTCCAGACAAATAGCGTTCGTGACCATTGTGGGGGCCAAGAGAATGGCTCCAATGTAAATGGGGACAGAGGAGATAATTGCTTTGATCAGAGTCACTATGTCGTCCAAGTTAAGCCAACAAGATCCCCAAGAATTGATTTTACTTTTGATTTTTTCCAAAATAGGCTGCCAGGAGGAGGAGGAGGTTCGTTTATGGGTGATGGGGATGCCTAAATATTTGAAGGAAGTCCAATCGAAACAGGGTTTAAAATCAAGTGTTAGAGCTATATTTCTGAGAAGAAGGTTTCCACAGTTCCAGCTGTATATATTACACTTTTGACTATTCGTTTTGCCCCCAGAGGCATGGAGAAAAAGGTCAAGGGTTAATTTAAATCTGGAGGCAATGATAGGAGAGGCACTACCTAACAAAATGGTGTCGTTATCAAACTGAGCGTGATTAATAGGAGAGACGTTTTTGGTTATGACAATGCCTAGGAGGGAGCCATTCATTTGTTGACTGTTGAGTTTCCTACTCAAGGAGTCTGCCATGATGACATATAGAATGGGGGAGAGGGGGCAGCCTTGCCTCAGCCCTCGAGACAGTCGAAAGAAGGAGGAGGGTCTGCCATTTACTAAGGGGGTGATCCATGGAGATCCAATGCATGCCTTGATCCATCCTATAAAATCTTTTTCAAACCCAAATTTTGCCATAACTGTGAAAAGAAATTCATGCCTAACTCTGTCAAAGGCATTTGCCATATCAAGTTTTATAACCATACCTGAATCTTTCCTTTGAACGCTTGAGTGTATTGCTTCTTGAACAAGGAGAATGTTGTCGTAGATTTGTCGTTCAGCCATGAAGCCGCCTTGATTTGGGGATATGATTCTGGGAAGTAGTCTCTTGATTTTGTTAGCAATGATTTTGGTGAGGATTTTGTAGGAAGAGTTACAGAGGGAGATAGGGCGGAACCTTCCTATAGAGTGAGGATGTTTTTCCTTGGGGATAAGAGCAATGAAAGTGGAATTGGTGGCCCCTCCAATTCTTTCTCTTTTCCTTGTCCAATTAAGCAGTCTGATAGATTTTTTTGAGCCAATGCCAAAGTTTTGTATAAAAGTGAATGGAGAGTCCGTCCGGGCCGGGGGCCTTTTCTGGGTGAAGTGACCAGACTGCTTTTTTCACTTTGTCTTCTGTTATCTGATCCATTAACCTCTTATTGTCTGCTTCTGAGATGAGATTGGGGATTTCCATACTCATTTGATCCAAATCTTCTTTGGAAACGTCCTCGTTCTCATTGTATAAACTCTCAAAGTGAGCTTTGGATTCTTGAAGAATAATATCCTGCCCTTCTATCTTTTGGCCATCCTCCCTTGTGAGACTTATGATGTTATTTTTCCTGTATCTTTCCTTGCATTGGGCATGAAAAAATTTAGTATTCCTGTCTCATGCCTTTAGCCAGAGACATCTTGATCTGAGCCTCCATTCTTCCTCATCTCTTCTAGCAGTGCTCAGAATTTTTTCGTCAAGGTCTTTTTCTTCTCTAAGCATTTCCATTGTGACCGCAGTCTGCTCCATTCTGTTTTGATGATGTTCCAGCTCCTTTTGAAGTTTCTCAAGCTCTTCTTCAGGTTTCGTATTGTTTTGTTTTGCCCAGTTTTTCAGCGTTTTTTTTGACAAGTTTAAGTTTGGTCTCCCAGATGTAACCTGGAGACCCAGGGATAAATTGTTTCCAAATCAATATCACTTCGTCCAAGCAGTTTTGATTCTCAAGCCAAGTCAGGTTGAACCTGAAGGGAAGGGGACCCAGGTTTCCAGGTGAGGAAAAGAAGAGATAGATGGGCCTGTGATCTGAGGTGGCTGAGGCTAAAATTTTAGATTCAGGGAGTTTGGGGTTGGTGAGAAAAGAGGAGCTGATTAGAAACCGATCTAAACGAGCAGCAATATGATTAGGACCAATCCTCTTATTATTCCAAGTATAGACACCTTGCTTGGGCTTGATGTCGATAAGATTCCAATCAGACAATAAATCTTCCATTCTTTCTCCATACGGGTCCCTGATTTTTTACCCCCCTTTCCTCTCGGCCGCTGAAATAGTGACATTAAAGTCTCCTGCAAGAATACAAGGATGATTTGCCAAGCTGTGGCGGAGGTCTATTAATTGGTTCCAAAACTGTATGGTCGGCCCATATATGTTTCCGACCCAGAACCTGTCGTTGCTTGAAATATCTTCAAGCTCAATAAAAATCCAATGCCGATTTATTTTAGAGGAATGACATTTATACTTACCTTCATCCCAAATGGATATTAGTCCTCTGGATGCTCCTAATGCATTGACAACTATTCATTCTCCTTTGGGCCAAACATGCTTCATGGTATTGATACAGTCCTCCTTTTGCATTTTAGTCTCCTGGATTGTGAGGATTGATATATTCTCCTTTTTTTTATTCTTTTTATTGCTTCTGCTTTTTGCTTTCCACCTAATCCTCTGCAATTCCAGGAGACTATTTTCATTTTTTTTGATTGAAAGAGGACCTGCTCTGTCCTTTCTTTCCTCCTGAGGCTTCTTTCCACTGGGTATTATTCTTACATGTTGATCCAGACTGGTTTGCTTACCCGCCGCCCTTTCTCTGGCTGCTTCTTGTTCTCTGATTGTTTTGTTGAGTCTTCTTCCTCTTTTGACTATGGGTTCTTGTTCATCTTCTTTGCTTTCTGAGGTTTCTTCTTGAAATAATTTTTCTTTGGCTCTTGTTACTGAACCTCCCGAATTTAGAGAAGCCTCTATTCCATCTGCTGCATGTTGACAGACGGTAAGGTTCTGGTTCTCATCCTCAATGTTGTTTTGTGTCTGGACTCCCTGATGTTCCTCTGATTGTTTTTCTTTCTCCTGTTCTTCTTCATCTTCCTCGCTACTCAGGATCTGAAACTTGTTGGAGTTCTCTTTATTTTTGGGTGGATATTTGGCCACTGTACTTGTATTATTCTTGCCCCCTTTTTTCTTTGAGACCTCGTTCCATTCTCCTCCTTGAGTCTCTTTTGCTTCTGGGATTTTTCTTTTGGGACATAACCTCGCAAAGTGCCCATATTCATGGCAGACCTTGCATTTAAAAGGAATCTGCTCATAATCGACGGTTTGTCTGTGACTCCATCCTTCCATTTCCAAGTCTATAGCTTCTGGGAGGCCCTTTTCCAAGTCGACCTCAACACAAATTCTTGCACAAGAGAACATTGGGGGTTTTGGCTCCGATTTGTCAATGTATTTCCCTAGCGAGTTGCCAATAGCACGTAGATCTTCGTCGTTCCAGCAATGAAGGGGGAGGTGCGGCAACTTAACCCAGACAGGGACTGTCGTTGGGATGTCCTTTTCTGGGTCAAAGGAGAGGTCCCATTTCTTAAGATACATTCCTCTTGGACCCATAAAATATGGCCCATTTCTGAAGATCAAGTCTCGGTCCTCCTTTTTTTCGAAGTAGAAAACAAAGAACCCTTTTCCGCAGAAGATTTGCTGTACTTCTCCTTGTATTAAAGGACGCCAGTTTTTGTTGAGCCAAGTTTCAATGGAGCGAGGGGAGGGCCAGAGACCCGTGAAATTTCCTACCAAACCCTTTTCTGCTAACGCAATAGCTTTGCATTTCGATGCAGTTGAGGATAGCTTTACTTCTGGAACCTCCGTTCTTTTAACAAACTTGGATTTGGGCGGGGCAGTGGCCTTCGACGAGGTGGGTTGTGAAGCAACCAGCGCCCTAAAGAGGTCAGCGACAAGGGGGCGAGCTTCATCCGGGCCGTTGCGACCGGGGTCCAGCAGCGGCTCCATTCGAGCAAAACGCTCCAGCAAAACCCTAACCTTGTTATGTGTTGATTCTGATCACTCAATATATTCTACAATATATAGCTAGGATCAAATTGCAAAAAAACTTGTTCATTGACTCAATTAAAGCATGACTTTCTTTCCATTGGCTTCCATGTTGATGTATTTGTAACTTCAGCAGATATTCTTCTATGTATTACACTTGTACTTTATTATATGCATGATGGAGATGTATTATTCTTCCAATCAGAAGTGTCGTCATTTGTATTTGTAAGTGTCGCAAGTGTTGCAAGTGTCGCAACTTATATTTGATGGGTTATTAGACCACCGGTGTGGGGTCGGCCCTATTTGAGTCACGTGGATGGGTTATTAGGCTTCCTTAGAAAGTCAACCCTGTTAAGTTATTGGCAGGTCAAGTTAGTGTATAAATAGAGAGTGAGTGTGTCTCATTCTATTCACTCACTCACTCATCCAACTCACATTAGTTGAGAGAGGAGTGCACACTAGTGGAGGAGTAGTAGCTGTTGGAGTTATCTATCTTGGGTTTGATCATTGTGATCTTGTATTGTGGCTTATTCTATCTCTGAGGAAGTTGCGGGGTTTTTCACCTTCTTGGTTTTCCTCGAGGAATATATGTGTCTCTTGTGTCTATGATTGTTATGTTGTGCTTGTTATTCTCTTAGTAGGATCCTAGATAATGTTTGAATGCATTTATCGAAAATTTAACATGGTATCAGAGTCGTGCTAAGAAGAAGACACTATGCAGCTGCGAAAGCTAGGGCTTCTTAATATTTGGGTTTCTCTCATCAGATCATCAAATGCAGGAGGCTAGGATGACTCTCCTTGGAAGGGCGCATCTTTCTGTCGAAACAGAATTCAATTCTGAGCACTTTCAGTTTTTGGCCCGTCACTACTGCGGGAAATTAGGGTTTCGGAGAAAATTGGAATTTTTGGAATATGAGACCATGGCTGGATGCCCCTCAAGAAAATCAAAGTTTAGAGACCAAGATCAAACTTTTTGGTTGGGAAGAAAGCTGAGCTTGATCAAACCCTAGTTCAGGATTTTGATCGGAAGGGTGGAAAATTAGGGTTTCTGCAAAAGTGGAAATTTTTGGAATCTGTGACCATGGCTGGAAGCTCCTCAGAAAAATTGAAGTTTAGAGCACAAGATCAAACTTTTTGGCTAGGTAGAACCCCGGGCAATATCAAACCCTAGTTCGGGATCCTATCTAGGAAATCCGGAAGTTTCAAAGGCAATTTTGAGGGGTCAAATTTTGCAGATTTCAAAATTGAAGTATACCATCTTGATCAGCTCAACAAGGTGCATCTTTCCATCCATTCGGAAGTTTGGAATTCAAATTTTAAATTTTTAGGGTTTCTCTAACAAACCCTAATCCAGCTTCAGATCTAGTTTTCAGTAAATCAAGTGGTAAGACATAAAACTTTCTATTTCCATTTGAAGTACTCTTTAAGATGTCTCACCACACCAAGCTTGAAGGAGCTGATAACTTCCAAGCATGGAAGTATAGGATTGGGTTAATCCTAGAAGAGAATGAATTGGACAACTACAAAAAGGAAGAGGTTCCAGTTCCAGAGCGAGAAGAGGCTAAGGCCTTACACAAGAAGGACTTGGTCAAGGCCAAGAGATTCATTGTTGATTCTATAAAAGACCATCTCATTCCCCATGTGTCTTCCCTAAATACACCTAAGGAGATGTTTGACTCTTTGACCAAGTTGTTTGAAGGAAAGAATATAAATCGGAAGATGACTCTGCGGAATCAATTGAAAGGGGTAAAGTTCCAGAATGGAGAGACCATCCAATCCTACTTCACTAAGGTCTCTCAAATCAAGGAACAACTTGAAGCTGTGGATGAAGTAGTGGAGAATGGAGAAATTGTCATGACCACTTTGAATGGCCTACCTAGGTCATGGGACTCCTTTATCCAAGGTATTTGTGCAAGAAGGAAGTTGATCTCCTTCAGTAGACTATGGGAGGAATGTTCACAAGAAGAATCTATACTTGTGGCCAGAGAAGAAAAGATGGGAAGTGAAGACCAAGCTCTCACTGCTCACACCAGAAGAAGTAAGTTCAAGAAGGAGAAGCCTAATACCAGGAAATATTCTCACCATCATCAAAGGGGGAACTTTAAGAAAGACACCTTTCATGGTAGATGCTTCACATGTAATTATAAGGGACACCTTGCCCGAGATTGTCCAAAGAACAAAGGAGAATTCAAAAAGAAGAAGAACAACAACAAGAAGAGATATCATGCTCATGCTGTTGAGGATGATGAGCCTCCCAGGAAGAAGGCTAGAGAAGAAAGTGAATATTCTTCAAGTGACGATGAATATGTTCTAATCTCTGCTCTCACAGGTATTGTTACACATGGGTGTAATGATTGGCTTATTGATAGTGGGGCTTCTAAACATATGACGGGGTTCAAAGAATATCTTATAGATCTATCTGAACATGAGTCACCTCATAAGGTGAAACTTGGGGATGACAATCAATACCCCATAAAAGGAAGTGGTGAAGCCTCCTACAAGTTAGACTCTGGGAAGTTTTTAAAGATGCAAGATTTTCTATATGTACCTGGACTCAAGAAGAACCTTCTCTCCATATCATCTTTGGATGCAAAAGGGATGAGAGTTGCATTTGTGGATGGCCAAGTACTTATGTGGCCTAAAGGTAAGACCATAGATGATGCAGTAGTGATTGGAGAGCAAGAGGGAGGATTGTACAAGTTGAAGGAACAACCTGAACATGCCATGGTACATGAATCCATGGAGCCAAGTGAACTTTGGCATAGAAGGCTTGCTCATGTGCACTATAGGGCACTACCACTTGCAATAAAAGTAGTAGAAGGTCTTCCTAAAATCCAATCAAAGCATGAAGGTGTTTGCAAAGGATGTGCAAAAGGAAAGAACACAAAGAAGGCATTTCCAAGCAGTGAAAGCAAAGCAAAAGGAATCTTGGAAATTATCCACTCCAATGTATGCGGACCAATGTCATCTAGTTCTCTAAGTGGATATGTATATTATGTTTCTTTCATTGATGATTTCTCTAGGAAGACTTGGGTTTACTTCTTGAAGAACAAAGATGAAGTGTTTGATAAGTTCAAGGAATTCAAAGCCTTGATAGAAAATTAAACTGATAAGAAGATCAAGACCTTTAGATCCAAAAATGGCGGAGAATTCACTTCAGGGAACTTCAAGAAGTTATGCAATGATTCAGGGATTAAGAGGGATTTAATCACTCCCTACATTCCACAACAGAATGGGGTTGCAGAAAGAAAGAATAGAACAATCATGGAAGCAGCACGGGAAATGCTTCATGACCAAGATCTACCCATGCACCTATGGGTAGAAGAAGCTAGGACAGCTGTATATGTACAAAACAGAACACCACATAAGATACTTGACAACAAAACACCCAAAGAAGTTTTCTCTGGTAAGAGACCAGAAGTTAGCCATCTCAAAATATTTGGTTGTCTAGTATATACACATGCTCCAAAAGAAAAGAGGACAAAGTTAGATCCTTCAGGAAAGAAGGGTATATTTGTGGGGAACAGTGAAAGCTCGAAGGCATACAGAATCTACTTTCTAGGGTTCAAGAAGATTGACATCAGCAGAGATGTGACTTTTGATGACAACTCAACATACATCAAATCCAGAAAGACACCTGTTGAAGACTATGAAGAACCAAGGGTACCCAGAACACAAGACACTACCATGAATGAAGTAATACCAGAAGTGGATCGTGAAATAGAAGATCCACAAGAACCTATAGATACACCCCAAGAGAAGAACTCTCACAAGAGGAAACCTGCATGGGCTAGAGAGCTCATCCAAGATGCAGAAAGGTATGGTATTCCAGAGGAGGAACACGAAGAAAGGAAAAGGACAAGATCACACACCAGCTATGTGGCCTTGCTCTGTGACATAATGAACAAAGAACCTTCCACTTATGAAGAGGCAGCAGAAAAGAAAGAATGGAAGGATGCCATGGTCGAGGAATACCAATCGATCATGAAAAATGATGTTTGGGATGTGGTCCCAAGACCAGAAGGTAAGTCTGTTGTGACTTCCAAGTGGATCTATAAGATCAAGCATGCTGCAGATGGCAGCATAGACAAATACAAGGCAATATTTGTAGCTCATGGCTTCTCCAGAAAAAGGGGATAGATTATGAAGAGACCTTTGCTCCTATAGCCAGATACAGTTCCATCAGAACATTACTTGCCCTGGCTGCAGTGATGAAGTGGAAGATACACCAGATGGATGTCAAGACAACTTTCTTGAATGGTGTAGTCGAAGAGGAAGTGTATGTGGAGTAGCCACTTGGTTTTGAGACACATGACAGGGAGTCATATGTGTGCAGATTGAAGAAAGCCTTGTATGGCTTGAAGCAAGCTCCTAGGACATGGTACGGAAAGATAGACAGCTTCCTGTCCCGTTTGGGCTTTACCAAGAGTAAAGCGGATTCCAACCTTTACTACAAGGTTGAGGAAGGCAATCCAATGATACTCCTATTGTATGTGGATGACATGTTTGTGACAGGTGAGGATAGATTAATTGCCGACACGAAGAGGAAGCTTGCTACCGAGTTCGAGATGAAGGACTTGGGCATGATGCACTACTTTCTAGGTATGGAGGTGTGGCAGAGTGCAAATGGAATCTTCCTTGGACAAGGGAAGTATGCAGTAGAGATCCTGAAGCGGTTCGGGATGATGGACTGCAAGGCCATGGCCACACCTATGGCATCAAACCTGAAGCTACTGAGTGATGCTTCGTCTGAGATGGTTGATGTCACGGTGTATCGTCAGATGATTGGGTCCTGGATGTACCTGACGAACACGAGACCAAATATTTGCTTTGCAGTGAACACCTTGAACCAGTTTCTGACAGATCCTAGACATGTTCACCCGATTGCTGTAAAGCATATTCTGAGGTACCTGAAGGGTACAATTGATTACGGGCTCAAGTATGATGCGAATCAAAAGTTTAACCTGGAGGGTTATGTTGATTCAGATTGGGCAGGCAGTGCTACAGATAGGAAGGGCACTTCGGGGTGCTGCTTCAGTATGGGATTAGGTGTGATCTCTTGGTTTAGCAGGAAACAATCCTGTGTAGCACTGAGTACAGCCGAAGCAGAGTATGTCGCAGCTTGTTCAACTAGTTGTGAGGCAGTATGGCTTAGGAAGCTACTGTCTGAGTTATTTGATCTCTAGTTGGATGCTACCTATATCTTCTGTGACAACCAGAGTTGTGTGAAGTTGTCTGAGAACCCGGTCTTCCATGATAGGTCGAAGCACATTGAGATCAAATATCACTATATCAGGGATATGGTGCAGAGAGGAGCAATGAAGCTCCTGTATGTTGCGACTGATGAGCATATTGCAGATGTGTTGACCAAACCACTAGCCAGAGTGAAGTTCGAGTACTTCAAAGAGAGGCTTGGTGTTCTTCAGATAGAAGATACTTCGAGGAAGAAGTGATGGGACACATTTGCAGGAGCCATTCCAAGCATGGTGGTAGGAGGATCCTCCCATGGCTGTGGATGTAAGCGCTGTGTGATGAGCATCAGGAAGATGCTCCAGATGATAAGCATTAGGATGATGCTGTGACGATGATCAGGTTGATCATGCGATGATGATGTGCATTAGGATGATTCTGTGACGATGATCAGGTTGATCATGCGATGATGATGTACTGTGTGATAATGATCAGTATGATCATGAGTATCAGGATGATACTCCGTGGCCATGGACAGATTGTGCAGGTAGCATGTAATAGCTCCCTGGGAGATCCTATAGTCTGTACTAGGATGCTCTTGCAAGGTTTTGCTATAGGTTGGTTGCAGATAGATTGTGCAGGTAGCATGTAATAGATCCTTGGGAGATCCTATAGTCTGTGTTAGGATTCTCTTGCGAGGTTTTGCTACAGGTTGGCCGTGGACAGGTTGTGCAGATAAGCATATAATAGCACCCTGGGAGATTTGCAGATACTCTTGCTAGGTTTTGCCTATGGCATATAATAGCTCCCTTGGAGATCTGCCAAATGCTCTTTCGAGGTTTTGCTTGGGAGGACATATAATAGCGCCCTGGGAGATTTGCAGATACTCTTGCTAGGTTTTTCCTATGGCATATAATAGCTCCATGGGAGATCTGGAAAATGCTCTTGCTAGGTTTTGTCCTATGGCATATAATAGTGCCCTAGGAGATCCGATAGGTTGAGCTGTGTGCTCGTAATCAGTCCTGGGATGCTCTTTCATGGTTTTTCCATGACCACATGTAATAGCGCCCTGGGAGATCCGATAGGTTGAGCTGTGTGCTCGTAATCAGTCATGGGATGATCTTTCGAGGTTTTCTGGTGGTCACATGTAATAGCTCCCTGGGAGATCTTGCAGGTTGTGCTGGGTATGTAATCAGTCCTGGGATGCTCTTGCTAGGTTTTGTTGACGCACGTAATTAGTCCTGGGATCCATAGTATGGCCAAAGATGATGAAGACCTACAGGAGGCGAGGCCTACATCCAGCATGAAAAAGGGTTGGCTCTGTAGAACTTCCAATGACGAGAAGAATTGAGAGATAGCCCAGTGATCGAGATGTCGATGTACAGCAGCAATGACGATGATGCTCCGTGATCCAATGATGATGATACAGCTCCAGAATTGAAGACTTGTGCCGATATGTATTGATGACCTGAGTCTAGAGAATACCTTCCTAGTTAAGAGGGAGTGTTGATGTATTTGTAACTTCGGAAGATATTCTTCTATGTATTACACTTGTACTTTATTATATGCATGATGGAGATGTATTATTCTTCCAATCAGAAGTGTCGTCATTTGTATTTGTAAGTGTCGCAAGTGTTGCAAGTGTCGCAACTTATATTTGATGGGTTATTAGACCACCGGTGTGGGGTCGGCCCTATTTGAGTCACGTGGATGGGTTATTAGGCTTCCTTAGGAAGTCGGCCTTGTTAAGTTATTGGAAGGTCAAGTCAGTGTATAAATAGAGAGTGAGTGTGTCTCATTCTATTCACTCACTCACTAATCCAACTTGCATTAGTTGAGAGAGGAGTGCGCACTAGTGGAGGAGTAGTAGCTGCTGGAGTTATCTATCTTAGGTTTGATCATTGTGATCTTGTATTGTGGCTTATTCTATCTCTAATGAAGTTGCAGGTTTTTTCACCTTCTTGGTTTTCCCCGAGGAAACTCTGTGTCTCTTGTGTCTATGGTTGTTATGATGTGCTTGTTATTCTCTTAGTAAGATCCTAGATAATGTTTGGATGCATTTATCGAAAAATTAACATTCCATTCTATTTGGAGTTTGATGTTGAGTTCGAGAATCTCCAACCTCTTTGTGCAACTGATCGTATTTGTCCTCCGGTTCAAAATAAATATTCAAGTCTAGAGTTTCGAAAGGCCAATGATAGGATCCTTCCATTGAGATCTCAGGGTTGACAGGTATTTTTAGCCTTTCAATCTCCAAGTTGTGACCATTTTGTTCATCCTCTAGCCTTTTGAGTTTAGTTTTATGATGAGTAAGAATTTCCAGGATTGTATATTGAGAGGAATGAATACCTTGACACATAATTTGTAGCTTTCAAAGGGAGGGCTCATTGAAGTCTTCATTGCTCAACGACAGCTGAATTTCCACTACGTTCCAAGGAGTGTCGGCTTTGTGTTTAGTTTGCTGCTTGGTTGTTATCGCTTATGAGTGTCAATTTTTTTTTACAAATTTAGTGTATAAATTAAATTTATTTTATAAAAACTAAAAATAATAGGGGCTAACAATCCAAAACCGAATAGCCTAGGTGTAGTGAATCGAATTGAACATCTATATAGAGTAATTGTTGGCACGGGGTTAAGGTGCATAATTTTTGGTACATTCGACAATGGAAGGGACAACGAAAAGGGTAAAGTACCAATCGTGGAGTGGATAAAGAGGAAGTTAAGCAGATAGTGCGAAGTAGTTGGTCATTTAGTTAATTAATTAATGTGTCACTTTGCAAAGTGGACCAAGTGTAACGACCAAGTGAGCCTATAAATAGGAGTAGAATTGTAATCCTAAGGGCATCCTTTTGATAAGCACCTTTTGGGATATATCTTTATCTCGGTGTCTTTTTGTATCTTTGGAGCGGATCTTAATCCATGTTTGAAGTTGTATCTGATCTGACCTTCAGCGTCTTTTGTCTTTTTCATCTTGATGTCGATCTGCGGATATGATTTTGTATTGGTTCTGCGGATGTGTACCTCAAATACTGCAATGTAAGACAAACTGATGAGTAATGAGAGAAGGAATTTTTTGGCTATGTTTATGTCTCTTTTACATATCGTCGTGCGATTGATTATGTGTTATCGCAATATAAATGAATGTATGATTTCACAGCATGATCAAATATGGTTTATGAATGAAGCTGTAATGACGTAGTAGTGTTATGCATTTCAGATTGATTAGATATGTTGCTATAATCTGTTAATGCGTAGATATGACCAACGTGGTTTGATGCGAATGATGTTTATGTCGATCTCCGGGTCACATTGTGATTGAGTGTGAATGATGCATGTTCTCTCATATCTATGGAAACGTGGTTCCTGTATCTCCCCTTAGATATCTCGAGTGAGACTTCACTCACTCTGCAGATGTTACTAGAAAGGCTAAACCCTTTTCAGGCCGATGTCTATGGGAGATTGAGTTGAATTTTGTTGACACTAGTGCGAAGTGAACCCTTGTCGATAGATCTATGTCAACAAATGGTTATGTTGTCGAGACCCTAGTGCGAAAGGAGAGAGGACATGCTGTGGCATCCGACAAAGTCGGAGATCACGGAATGGTTCCACAAGAAGACACGAGAATTTGTTGAGGAAGAAAATCAGAACCCTGGATGGTCGACGACCGAGTGGTTGCAGAATTACATCTACTATGATGTCCACGATGTATTTTTCTGCGAGTTTCCTATACTTCTATATGAGTGGTTGGCACAACTAACTTTTCAGAATAAAAACTTCCAAGGAGGTGAGCCTGAACATTGGACTCCGGAACTGATCCAACAATTAATTAGGGTAAACAACAAAGCTTCAAGGGCTGTCGAGGTTTGGGTAGACAACATTTTGGAAGGATACATCACTGAGTTTGTTTTCGACATAGTTAAATCATATAGCGACGCAGAAAGGAAGTTCTTCAAGGTACCCAAAGGAAAGTATCTATTGTCGCTAAAATTGTGGATCAAGATGCTCATTTGCGAAAATGGAATATTAAAGATGAAATCCGACGAGTAAAGCTCGAGTGTGCGGAGGCTGTGGGTACCATGCAGATGCGGGTCTGATAGAATGATGTGGGGTAGATGGATATGAGCTATGACAAAATTATGAGGGAAGCTGCGAAATATTGTGGTTACCTAAGAAGTGGGGTGAGGTTCCAGCCAGAGAAGAAGAGGAGGACTGAGATAGAAAGAGAGAAAGTCCTAGTGCAACCGGAATAGAGAAATGCGAAATGGGACCACAAAGGACTAAGCGACCCTACGACGACGAAGAGGAAAACCAGGCTACCCCTGAACCCAAGGAAGGACAAACCCAAAGCTACAACATACCCACAAACCTGTGCACCGCGCCAAACTTTGGAGGAAGAAATACAAGCTCTTTGCAGGGTTGTCCTGCGTGTCAGAACAGTAGTAGGAGTAGAAGATATACAAACACCTGTAGGAAACCAAGGATGGTGAGCGATGATGTAAAGATTCCCCTTTTTTAGGGTAATTGTAACAAATAATTAATAATACATTATTATTAATAATAAGTAGGAGTAATAGTTAATGAGAGGATGCGTCCCCTCAAATAGGCAATGCCCAAGCTACTATAAAAGCGGGCCAATAATTGTATATTTATCATCTCATCAATCTATAAATTTATATATCATTTTTATATCTACGGATATGTGGGTTATTTCAGAAATTATGTGTTCACTCCGAGTTTATTGAGAATATCCAACTATGGATATTACATTGATATCAGAGCCGGTTGGCTAGATTTCGACCTTTGGCCATCTTTTGGCTTTTAGCCATCAAATATCAGAGTTTCTTTGAAAATCAAGCCCTTGGCCACAACCCTCATCTTCTTCACTCCTCTCCCTCCCACCAACGCTCTTACTCCCCCTCCCTCCACTGCTGCTCCACCACGTCGCCACTCCTTCGTGCTCCACGCACCTCCCTTACTTCTCTTTCTACGCTTACTCTTCTCCCTCGCATCTAGCTCCCCTCTGCACTTCCATTACGCCCTGCACCAGCTCGCCCTTGGGCTACCTACGTCCCATTCCCACTCCACAAAGCACCATCACCGGATTATCCTCCCACAGCCCTGCGTTTTCCGCAACTTGGCCGCACTCTACCCTCACCCAAGAAACCCCACGCAGCACCTGCACTCTCCAACACAACCTCCGGTAAAAAGACACAAGCGAAAAAATAATAATAATAATAATTCGTGGGTTACCTTGCAATATCAATTCGAATCGACGTGAGCTTGGAAAAAAAATACAGTTGCCACCTGCAATATATTAAAAAAATAAACCCTTGCCGCAATCAACGCCTATTTTCACGGAGGCTTAATTATTATCTCATCATTGAAGGACGAAGATACGAGGAGTCATCGCGACACTCTAAGTCACCTTCTTTCATACAAAGGAGCAAACGACCTTTCCGTACGGAAAAATCAGTTCATCTTTCGTTGGTTAGCCCCATGTTATGGACAATTTGAAGGGTAAACTAGTTAAAGAGTAACGGGTGACATAAGGTTTTATTATTTAAATGAAGTCAAATTGGAACGTGGTTAAGATAATATTTATAAAAGTTAAAATTGTGAAATTACCTTACTATATTATAAGGTGACTTTTTTATAATTAAAAGGTCCTAAAAATAAAGTGAGGAAAAAGACAAGTTTAATGCCTTATCTAATAAAGTAAACATAATCCAAAAGTAAAAAAGAGTCAAAATAAAAAATAAAAATTATTATTATTTTATTAAAATAATAATTTTTTTTGGGAAAAAAAGGGTCATTTGACTTAATAAATAAATAGTCAAAGAAGTTCATTCCAAGAGAGACATATTTGGGAATTATTACGCATTTTTGGTGTCTACCTATTGTCAAAGAGAAGAAGACGAAATCAGGGACCATCTATCGTTGAAGAAATCAAAGTCAAAAGACGGCCAGTCGTTGTCAAATAAATCAAAGAAACACCATCCATCATCGAAGAAGTCGAGGCTATCTATCGTGAGAGAAGTCAAAGACCCTCCATCATCAAAGTCGAAGAGTATCTATCGTTGAAGAAACCAAGAAAGACTCCATTGCCAAAGAAGTCAAGACTATCATCCTTCGAAAAAGAAAATATCAAGGAAGATCAGCAATCGTCGAAGAGTCAAACGTCAAAGGAAGACCAAGTATCGTCAAAGTTGAGACCAGTTATCATCAAAGAAGACCTAGTCAAGGAAGAAATTGAAGCAAAGTCGAAATCGCAAACTATGGCAAACACATATTTGGGAATGAAGTCTCAGTTGCAAACAACAATGGACAAATTAGAACAATATAAAGCGAGCAGTAAACGTCTACAAGCTGAGATTGAGACACAGAAGTTCTTGAAGGAGTGGAGAGATGATGAGAATCGTCGCTTATGGAATCAAAATCGACAGCTAGAATGAACCATAAGAGATAACAAGAAAATGTTATTTGATCATGATAAAGAAATATCATGTTTAAAAATCAACAATCAAAACCTAGAGGACCATATTAGAAAGTCAAAAAGTGACGATAAGTCACCCGATGGAAGCAATAATGATTGCGCTGAGAGGCGCTCTACAGCCCAGTATGGGGGAGATCGTGTAACATGTGTTGAGTGTTTGTCGAGTTTGTTGCGTCGAGAGGCGCTTTACAGCCCAGTATGGGGGAGATCGTGTAACATGTGTCGAGTGTAGTATGAGGGAGATCTTGTAACATGTGTGAGTGTTTGTCGAGTGTAGTATGAGGGAGATCTTTTAATACAAAGTAAAAAGTAAATATGAGACTTTAGAGTGTTTGTCGAGTTTGTCGAGTGTTTTTCTAGTAACAAAATAATACAAAGTAAACAAAAAAGAATGATACAAAGTAAAAAGTAATAAATATTATGTCGTCCATAAACAAAAAAGAATAATACAAAGTAAAAAGTAAATATGAAGGAGATCTTGTAACGTTTGTCGAGTGTTTGTCAAGTAACAAAATAATACAAAGTAAACAAAAAAGAATAATACAAAGTAAAAAGTAAATATAAGAGAGATTTGATCCCTCTCGGCGCTTGATAGAGCCTAAGATTTGGATCTATGCTGGTTTAGAAGAAGAAATAAAGCGTTTAAACCAGCTTGTCAGGGACAAAGATGATGAATTGATACAAGTTCAAAGGAAGCTACAAAGTCAAGAATCGGACATAGGTCAACAGCAACAAAAGAATAAAGAACTTCAGCAGACATACGACGCTACTAAAAAGACACACAAAGTGGAAATTAAGAAAATCAATGACATATTAGCAAGCAATACCGAAAAACTATTTCAACTAAGAATTCATAACAAAACATTACTTACGAAAATCAAAAAGTTGAAAAATAGTAAGAAGATGGAACACTCTAATGAAGACCTAGAAGGAATAATACTAGAACAACAAGAAGAAAACCATCATCTGAAAAATCGTAATCAAGAACTAGAGAGACAAATTGAGATGTTTAAAGAGGACAAAAAGTTGTAGGAAAAAAGGTTCGAGAAAATTCAGAGTAATAACAATCTATTAGAGAGAAAATTAGCGCAAATCCAGGAGGAAGCATCCAGATCCCCGAGAAAACAAAGTCAAGTTGCAGAAGTAAAATCAGTCCTCGACACAATTCAAAAAGAAGTCACTCCAGCAGAAAAACAAACAGCCAGGACTCCTTATCGACACCCCAATTATAAACGTCGTTTTGAACAACGACAAGGTCAAAATAAACATACACAAAGAGTCATGTTGCAAGACAAGTAAGAACATCAAATCAAAATACTAAACAAACGAGAAGACCCATCTAACAAAGCGATCAAATAGCTCCAATAAAAATAGATCTCGGATGGACCACATCAGAGACGATGCGATAGTTCTTCTTTGGAATTCGTAACTCATATCGCCTCATTTCATCAAGTATCGTAAATACAAAAAAAAAAATCCAGAGATGACGGTTCAAGATAAAAGAAGACATAACCCTTGTCTTCAATAAGCTTTGAGGACAAAGCTTCCCTTAAGGGGAAGGCAATGTAACAAATAATTAATAATACATTATTATTAATAATAAGTAGGAGTAATAGTTAATGAGAGGATGCGTCCCCTCAAATAGACAATGCCCAAGCTACTATAAAAGCGGGCCAACAATTGTATATTTATCATCTCATCAATCTTTAAATTTATATATCATTTTTATATCTATGGATATGTGGGTTATTTCAGAAATTATGTGTTCACTCCGAGTTTATTGAGAATATCCAACTATGGATATTACAGTAATGGGACCGAGGATCCTGAACAATATTGGTTTTTTACGAAGCGGTGTGGACAGTCAAACAAGTCCAAGATGACTATATTAAGAAAGGACAAATGGAGACGACCTTTAGAGTCCGTGCTCTGGATTGGTATATGAAGTTTGTACAAGTACCTACAGGGAGCCCGCAGAAAACCCTGGCAGAAATCAAAGCGTGATTGATCGAGGAATTTAGGAAAACCAAATAGGAATCGCAGTATATCACAGAGCTGAAGGAAATAAATCAATTCCCTAATGAGTAGGTGTGGGAGTTTGATCAGAGGTACAAAACTCTGATGGCCAAAGTCAGTTTTGGAATGAGCGAAATACAACATAAAGAATGGTTTATTGCAGGATTGATACCGCACATTCAGATGTCGTTGATGCAGCAAAATATCGTATCCCAGGCAAAGGAATTGTAAATTGCGATGAAGCTCGAGGCTTCACCAATTGGAGAAACAGGGATTGGCATGAGATAGATCCAATCGTATTTAGCGAACTTGACTATCCAATTGCAGGATATCAAGAAGGGGAAAGAAGTTGGTGAAGAGGTATGGTGCAGTCGATGCAAATATGAAGGACATCATAAAGATCAGTGTCCTTAATTCCGTGAATATTTACAGTCTGGTGCACGAAATCCACTCAGTCAAGGAGGAATTCCCTAGTGTCAAATTTGTCAAACAAGGGGACATCGCTCGGAAGAATGTGTGTACTTGCAGAAGGTTGTGTCGAAGCCGGCCAATATTTTTTGTAACTTTTGCTGGTCAGTCGGTCATGAGGAGAAGGACTGTAGAGCATATGATTTGCTCCAAGAAAGAACTGCAGATACTTATTTCATGAAGGGATACGAGCAACCTCCTGTACAACCATAGCCGCAGTATAATCAACCGCAACCGCAGTATAATTAACCGTAACCGCAATATAATCAACTGCAGTACAATCAACTGCAACCGCAGTATAACCAATCGTAGTATCATCCACCACAATATAATCAGCAACCGTACAATCAGTAGCGAGGAAGATTCATAGGTGGATTCTACGAGGATCGTGGTGGAGGTTTTGGTCACGGAGGAACATTTGGTCGAGGTCGAGGACCGGTTACATGCTATGATTGTGTCTAGATTGGACATTATCATAGAGATTGTATGAAACCAACCCCGCGATCTACCTATTGCACTGCAACGGATCACAATGTCAAATACTAACCTCAGTTAATCGCAAAGTGGCAGACTAAGAATGCACCACAACCACAACCAAATCCAAATGTAAATTAGAACCAGAATCCTAATCCAAATGTGCATAATATATCAGCTAATATCAGAATTTGACCTGTAAATGTCGCAGTGGTAACCAGAGGAGGAGCTGCGATAGGAGAGGATAGGTCACTTCCTAATGTTCGACCTATGACTCGGAAGTAGGTACGATTTGACATCAAAGAAAAAAAAGAATTCTTTCTAGAGGCATGAGATGCATTGATCAAGAACAATGGGAAGTCGCCGCTTATAGGCCAGAAAGAACTAGTTTATGAAATGCCGCTGAATTTTGATACGACAAATTCATAGAGGTCGCCAGGGAAGGTCAGTACCCTAAGAAATTTTCTAGAAAGTTGCTTGACATTAGAGAAGGATCAAGATGCGCTGGAAGAGATAGATAGCCTCTTGTATCAACAGGAGGAAGGGAAAAAGGATCGGATAGTAAACCGATTGCACAAGAAGAAAACATGAAGAGAAATGAGGATGAACGCCCAAATTAGTGCATATGATGTAGATTCCATCATTTTGGATCTAGGATCGGATGCAAACATCCTAACTAAGAAAAATTAGGAAATGATGGGGAAACCGCAGTTGGTATGGTCCCCTGTGCATCTTCGATTGGCTAATTAGAGCAAAGTTACACCAATCGGTCGATTGCCTCATCTACATGTCGAAGTAGAAGGACTGAGAACATACGCAGATTTCGACGTCATAGAGATATTCGACAACACAATCCCATATCCTGTAATGTTGGGAATAGACTGGGAAATGGAGAATCAGGCTGTCATCAATTTTAAGAAAAGCATGACGTCTTTTGAAAACCGTGACATGAGAGTCATCGCCCCTCTTGATCCACTCGAAGGGAAAAGATATATCGAACCAACGAGGGATGAGTTTACATAAGGATGGGAGAACATATTCAATGTTTTAGAAGATTACATCAATCCCACCACCTGTGGGGAATTGGGGTGGCGAAGTATTAGTTCGGCATCGTCAGACTCCGACGAGGCGCTAGAAAACTTGCAGAATCGGTTGCATTAGGTTTCATTCAGAAAGTGTGCATGAATCACTCAGTCGTTGAGATGGGTAGCGACGGAGGGTATGTGATCTGCTGACATATGAAGGATTACCTAATCTGGAAATATTCATCCACAAATTTGAAGACAAGGTATCAGAACCACAATGACTGTTGGCAGTAGAAGAAGCATTGAACGCCACTCTAGCAAGGTGGTGGGCTACGCACATGTCATCGATAACAAGCTGGAAACTATGTCAACAATTGATGGAATTCATATTTGGGGATAGTGAATACTACTACGGGAAGAAATACAATGGAAGGGGTGATCCAAAGGATCGTCTGGGAGAGTTTCAAAGTGCATGGGGAATGAGACCGAAGCAGGAATGGGTTCATGCATTCATCCATACGCTAGATGAAGTACCACGGAGCTAGTACATCGTAGTAAAACTGCGACGAGGAAATATTACGTGGTAATAATTGACCACTAGTTTCAGTCAGACATTCAACTTCATTGATGAGAATCCTTTCATCCACAGTGCACTACAAGAGATCCGTGAAAAGGTACTCAAGGAAGTTCCAACAGAAAGACCAATGGGACTACAATGGAATGCGACACCAGAAATGATGATGGAATGTTATAATGTGGAGGACCTGATGACGAGGAAGATCCCAGAGACGTCTATGTCCCGAATTCAAAAGGAATCCATGACATCGGAGCACCAGATATGCCATTCGACAAATTCCAACAGCCGTTGAAAATTAAGAAGGTTAATATTGGGTTAGAGGAAAATCACAAGTTTGCTAGTATTGGAGATTACTGGGACGATTCAACAATTGGAAAGGTTACTGATCTACTGCATGAATTTCAAGACTTGTTCCCAACAAAATTTTCAAAGATGAAGGGAATTTCCTGGGACCTGGGTGAGATGAAGATCCCTCTCAAACCTGATGCGAAGCCAGTAAAGCAGCGACCATATAGACTAAATCTCAGGTACAAGGAGCAGGTGAAGGCTGAGATAGAGCGGATGTTGGATGCAGGGATCATTGAACCGGTCGAAGAGTCGGAATGGATCAGCCCAATGGTCATTCAAGATAAGAAGACCGAAGAAATTTGGATTTGTGTCGATCTAAGGAAATTGAACGATGCATGTCTTCATGATCCATTCCCTATGCCATTCATCGATGAAGTACTTGAAGGTGTTGGAGCCCAGGAGGTATACTCATTCACAAATGGATTCTCAGGATACCACCAAATCAGGATTACGAAGGAATATCAACATAAAACTACCTTCGTAACAGAATGGGGTTTCTTTCAGTACACAGTGATGTCGTTTGGTCTCAAGAACGCCCCCGCAATCATTTCAATGCTAGTCATCGCTGCATTCAAAGATTTCATTCACAAGTTTTTGGCAGTGTATATGGACGACTAGACTATATATGGGCTAGTTAAGGACCACATTGCGAACCTAAGGATGATGCTGGAAAGGTGTACATAGCATCATATTTCACTGAATTTAAATAAGTGTATTTTTTGTGCACCATTTGGGATCCTATTGGGACATATCGTATGCAAGGAAGGCATGTGGGTTGACCCAGCTAATATTGCGATTATTGTCGACCTACCAGCACCAACGACAGTGAAGCAGCTAAGGGTGACATTGAAACATATAAGATATTACAGGAAGTTCATAAGGGGATATGCAGCGATTACTGCACCTATGAAGAAGTTGTTGAAGAAGGATGCAAAGATCGAGTGGAATCACGAGTGCCAGAAGAGCCTCGACATACTGAAAGCAAAGATGGTCACAGCACCAATATTAGTCTTCCCTGACTGGAAGAAATAATTCCATGTCCATGTGGATGCTTCGTCAATAGCACTGGGGGTGATATTGGCCCAGCCTAGAGAAGGGTCGATTGAACATCTGATCGCATTTGCGAGCAGGAAGTTGTCCACCGTGGAGAAGAATTATATGACGACAAAAAGAGAAGGCCTGGCAATGGTATATGCACTACATAAATTCTTACATTATCTACTTCAAGGACACTTCAAAATGTTTACTGACCACTCAGCATTGAAGTACTTAGTCAACAAGCATGTGTTGGGGGGGGGATCTGTCGATGGCTACTGCTATTTCAGGAGTTTGATTTTGAAATAATTGTCAAGCCAGGACAATTGAATGCAGGACCCGATCATCTATCGAGGATTGAGTCAGGCGAAGAACCAAGGAGCATCAATGAAGGATTTCTCGATGCACAGTTATTTAGGATTGGAATGGTCGATGACCACTATGAACAGATTATACAGTTCTTGGCTACGGGAAGAGCACCGAAGGAATTCACTACTAGACAGAAGAAGTAGTTAGTCGTTAGGGGTACTGATTTCAAACTAATCATAGGACATCTATACAAGATGGGGCCAGATGAAGTTCTTCGTCCATGTGTCCTTCCGCACGAACAAGAAAGAGTGTTGGCGAAAGCTCACGATGGGATCAGAGGAGGTCATTATGGAGGGCACGCAACCGCTAGGAAGATAATTAGGGTTGGATTATGGTGGCCAACAGTGCATGGTTATGCAGCAGATTATGCTAAGAGCTGTGATATATGTAAAAGAACATGGAAACCATCGTGAAGGGATGAGATTCCACTAATGCCTCGGTTGAAACTACAACCCTTCGACAAATGGGCAGTAGATTTCGTGGGACCCGTTAAACCACCAGGAAGAAGAACAAGTGCGAGATAAATTATTACTGCGATCGAATAATTAACCAAATGGGATGAAGCAACACTAGTAAAGGACTGCACAACTGCGACAGCAGCAAGGTTTATCTTTGACAATGTGGTCACCAGATTCGGGTGTCCAAAGATATTGATGAGCGATCAAGGAACACATTTCATCAATCAAACCATCATATCCATCAAGGAACACATTTCGTCAATCAAACCATCATATCCATCAAGGAACACATTTCGTCAATCAAACCATCATATCCATTGCAGGATTTCATCAGTAGGTAGAAAAGGATTGACAGAAGGCATGGCATGACCGCCATGTAAAGGAAAAGCACTTTCAGCGTGGAGACATGGTTCTGCTATATGACAACAAGTTTGTGAAGCACCCAGGTAAGATCCAGATGCATTGGATTCGTCCATACATAATCAATTTCATTACTGACGGAGGTGCAGTGCAGTTGCACAAGTTAGATGGAACACTGTTGAAAAATTCAGTGAATGGGAGCCGACTAAATCCCTATCGATATATCCTGACGCACATCGACTGAGAAAACAAATAAGTCGACATGAAAAAAACTAAAAAAATGAAATAGGTACATTGCGAAGGTCGAGAGCCTGTCGACAACACTATGTCTGTCGATGGAATAGCGACAGATTTTGAAACAATGATGAGGTTTGGAGCCTGTCAACATCCAACTAAGTGTGAATGGGTCAAATCTGGTAATAAATGCAGTAGTTAAGACACGGCGGACGATGACGCAAGTGGATGAGGGCGCATTTAATGACCAATGAGTGCGCAGGATTCGGTAAATCAAAGAAGGATTTGGAAATCATTTCCCAATATCGACTCGATGGAGGGGGGAGGGAAATTGATGCTATAAATACAGGCACAAATGGATAGTTCGGATCATTGTGCATTGAGCGAATTAGTGAATAAATTGTAGAACAGAGTTGGGCGAAGAGTGAATTCAGAAAGTTGCGATGACGCATGTAATCTCTAGCACAAGTACACAGGAACGACCCAAGCCAACAAAAATTGTCCATGAGCAACCGGAAATTTCCTCGGTGTGGATGATCAAAAAGAAGAGAAGCTCCAGCTGGTTTTTGGATACCAACCGAAGGCTGAAGCGGGATACTCGCAGCTCGTCATGCACTACAACTGCAACAGGAGAAGCAGGAACATCAGGCGCCGCAGAGGAAGAAAGGACACCAAGAGGAGGGAAATAAGGCCTGACAGTAGCATACATTCCGGGGTATGTGTCGCTGCGAAAAGAAGGGGCTCTGGTGATAAGACTCGGTAAGAATACCAAATACACTATCTATGAGCCAATGACACTGCAGGGTGTCCACACCACTGGGGATGTAATGCAACGATTGCAAAAAATGCAATACAACAACCACTATATATTGGCGTATCCGGAGTGCACTCAGAACACATCCATCGACAAAGTGCATGAAGATGGAGGACCCATCACTAGAGAACCATCATAATGGGCGTTGGGGTTGCATCGTTCAGGGATGCTATCCATAATCCACATGCTACACGTCGGAATATCAGCGGAGGAGTATAGGGTGGAGAAAAACACCCGAGGATATTTGATCGACACAATCAACGATGGAGCTGTAAGGATCACGACGAAGTTGATCGCAATCAAGATTGTAAGGAAGAATCGTCGCAATCAATGCACATCAGGGGTTATTGCATCGGCAGAACAATGCACGGTCGGAGTTCAAATGAATTGGTCATTGTTCCTACTTAACAAGATGATGGAGGATGTGGTGGCAGTGCAAGAGAAGGGAAATCCCTTCACATATTCATGGCTCCTACTGCTGATTGCGCTAGTCACATGGATGGAGCCACCGCAATAACAGGGTATGGAGACCGAGATAGAAAAATTGATCCAAGGGGCACGATACCAGAACCTTTGGGCATTGAACGACAAAGAACGACAAAAAGGTAACAACATTCAATTTTTCATTTACTTAGAAGAATTGTGCACATAAGCGGTGAAGGTTCCATGACTAACAGAGATCGCAGCAAAGAAGTATCGAAATATCACGAAGCTCACTATGGGGCCGCAAGCGATATTCATCCAAGCACGTGCGGATCCTGCACACCAATGGCTCACGACACAATACAAACTAAGCAAAGAGGAACTGGACTCCATAGTCAAAGAATGGAAGGAGGAATGGCAGGTTTCAGTTAGCGAAGACCAACTGTTGGACCCCAAGGATGGGTAGCCGACAGATGTGCCAAAGACACAAGTAGAGGTGAAGGAATCAGATGAGGAGGATGAAGGTACGGATGACCATTCGTGCACCACAAGCCATGATGGGGCATCGACAGATACCTAGACTGATTCAGAGCTAGAGGCTCAACGACAGGAATCCAAAATGAAGCACCGAATGGAGATTGCTGAGGGGATTACTACTATCGGTATCCCCGATGAACAAATGAATCAACTGATGGAAAAAATAATGACTGTGGCAGAGGAGAACTACGCAAAGGTCACACAACATGCGATGGAATATTTTCACCAAGTGACGCATTTGTTGCAAACATTGAGCACTGCAATTATCGAAAACAGGCTACAGCCAGGAACAGAGCCAAGTACATCAGAAGGGCACAAGGTCGAGGTATATATTGGCACCCACCGACGAATCATACAGGTGTTACCTAGTGCAATCATGACATGAAATGAGGACTTGGATGCGGCATTGCGAGGACTAGACACCATCAGTCTATACTTCAACATGTTGTCGATGTTTATGTTGCATCGCACTCACATAGTGGTGAGTGAAGATATCAACGACCGTGAATCAACAGCGTATGATCAAATAGTAAACTATAAGTGGCAGGTGCGAAGCATTGAAGTGGAGGTTGAATGACTCTGTGAAGAAAAAGAGGCGATAATAGCAGAAAGCATTAAAGCAGAGGAGGACAAAAAGAGATTGGAACATTCCATCTCTATGGCATGTGAAGACGCTCCAGAAATTGGCAAAGACATGCTTGTAGAAGCAAAACCATTGAGGTTGGGAGTATTCATCACATATCTTTGGAAAGAGAACGAGGACTTGCAGAAAAGGGTGGTGTCGAGCACACCACCTGAGCAAGTTGAGGATATTAAGAGTGTAATTGAAGAGGACGCGACAGAGGCGCAGTTAGAGGCATTGAGGGGATCGCTTAAGGTGATTCCCCTACTGGTGCAAATGACGAAGGAAATGGAGCTGAAAGAGTTACATCATCGCGTCAACAAGGCGCGAACGAGGCAATAAAGAAGGACGTTGCAATTGGATGAGATGCAGAAAAAAGAGGAGCAACAGGTGGTCGAAGCAATGCCACTGATGACATAGCTAAAGGACAATCTAGAGAAGGTGTAGCAGACAGGAGGCGAGCACCCGATAGAGAAAGAAGTTGAAGACTGCGCAACACTCAAAGTTGCGGCCAAGGAAGCTGTCGACCAGATCAAGGCACAACAAGATTTGAACCCAAAATCCAACGAAATTGACTGTGTCATCAGATTTCACCTTTAAAATTATGAATTTTGGTCAATTGTTTTTTAATTGATACCTAGCGTTGTCGAATATCTGATGGTCATCAGATAACCGACAATACTCGTCGCATATCCGACAAGTGTCGTTGGATATGCAACATATAGATTATATTGGTAACTATGATAATATCGTCGGAGATCCAATGAACTTTAAATTTTAGAAATTATAAATTATGGAAACATTCCGACATGTTGGCTATACAAGCGACGGTTTGCAGAAATTATATTCTTCGCAGAGACTGTTTTCCGTAAAAGAAGACACAATTATTTCAGTGGTTTTTGTGATTAAAAATAGTGAAGTGTGGAGATTGATTTTTTAAGATCGATAATCTTCACTCAAGATCTTTATGATAAAATGTCAAATAACAATATTCCTCATCTAGACGAACAAAATCGACAATTGCTTGCTAGATTGTGGGATGGACTGAAAAGAAAGGGTGACGGGAAATGTTATTTTCCATGTAGTCAATGCAGGAGCTTTAAAAGGAGAAGAATAAAGATCACAACAGCCATAAAACATTGTAGGGAACATGGACACGCTGAGGGGGGACATGAATATTGTCCATTTGTAAGTTTTGCATTATATATGTCTTTATATTGATTGTTTTTGTAAATGTATGCATTATTTTAATATTTATTATATTAACTGATATCTATTGATGGTTTCATGTAATTATAAAGGGAAGACCTCCTACGGCATATCTCCCGGAGGATGTTCTTTCAGAACAAGTACTGGAGGAACATGGAGCTATGAATAATGGAGAACAAGTTAATGATCATATTGAAGAAGATGATCATACTGATAACATAGTTGAATATGATGGTACAAATGCATTGATCCATGATACATTTAATGTTATAATGGACGATGATGATGATCATCATGAAAATGATGAATTTGATGATGTTCATGATTTACCTCTTCTTAAGAAGGCATATGAACCCCTTTACGAGGGCTCCAACACAAATCTTCTCTCTGCTATATTGTTGATAATGAACTTGAAGGTTATGAATGGTCTTTCAAACACATCAGTCACACGGATGTTAAGGTATGTAATATAATCCATCAGTACATATATATGATCGCGATAAAGGTTATCATTGTTCGTCTAATAATTTTATTGTTAATTCATAAGTAAAATTAATACGGATGAAATGTATTTCATTAATATTATTTATATATTATATTAACTAGTTTTTTATTTTAATTTGTTGTAGCTTGATAGTTGAATTTTTGTTACCACCGTCAAATACTTTACCTCGCACATATCGATATTTATTTGCCATCATGAAAGAAATTGGAATGCAGTATGAAGCAATTGATGCATGCCCCAATGACCATGTTATATATTATAATCAACATGAATTTGAAATAGAATGTCTGGAATGTCATATCAGTAGATATCGAACAGATCAAGTAACGAAAAAGGTGCCTCGCATGGTTCTTCATTATATTTCCCTTATTCCACGTTTGCAACGAATGTTCAGGTGCAAAAACATAGCGCACTTTATGGATTACCATGCACAGAACAAAAGTCAAGATGACATTATTTGAATGCCTACATATGGGTCTGCATTTAGAGATATGGAGGAAAAATGGCCTCACTTTAAAGGAAAACCTCGTAATATTAGGATTTCTTTGGCGGCAGATGGTGTCAATCCATTTGTAGAGATGAGATCCATTTACTTGGTGTGGCATATTTTTGTTATCAACAATAACATTCCTCCATGGTTGTCAATAAAGAGCGAGCACATAATTTTGTCGATGATTATTCCAGGTATGTGTCTACAACTTTTTGTTTTTAATGTAGTGGCATCTCATTTTTCGTATTTTGTTGCATAATTTCGTATATATATTTTTTATTTTTCTCTTGTGCATGGTTTATATATCTAAATGGTTGTAATAATTATATATTTTATATATTCAAATCAATCAGGTAAGTACAAGTTAAAGATATGAATGTATATATCGAACCTCTTATTGACGAGCTACTAGAGTTATGGAATGGCATCACTATGTATGACTTATCTAGACCAATACGACAAAGGCAATTTCAATTCCATTCAATGCTTGTATGGACAATACATGATGCCCCAGGGTTAACCCGTTTTTGCGGTTTGTAATTATAAGTTCTACTTTAATTGAATTTATTTTTATGAACTAGTTAATATATTATGCACGCATGTTTTTTTAATAATCCATTCATTTTATATATACTTATAATTGACATAGATAATCCATCTATTTATGTAGGTCTTCAGACAAAAGGAAAATTTGCATGTCCATTTTGTGGTCCTAAATCAAATCTCATCGTTCAAAAAGTTTAGGAAAGGAGGTGTTTGATGAGTATAGGCACTTCCTCTCTAAGAATCATAGGTATCGTACTACCGAAAAACATTTGTTCAATGGGAAGCAAGAGACTGCATTAAAACTGTAGAGAATGACACCTCACCTATGGAAGTTGCAATATAATAGAAATCATCAAGGTACGTATGAATCAACATATATGAAATGTTATGAATTTTTTTTTATTGTGTGTTGTCTATTGTAATTGACATTGATTTATAAACTATGATTCATGATGGTCGTCGTGATCATTTAGGAATTAATGGGATTCCATGAGAAATGAAAAGTTATCCTAAACAATTCAATAGGTTTCCCTACTATGAGCACCTACAAATTGCTCATCTGTTTGATACAATGCATATCAGAAAGAATGTGACTGAAACATTATGGTGAGTATTGGATGGAAGGAGTGAGAAAGAAAAAATTGTCAAAATTTGCAATTGCATTCAAGAAGCCAACCATGCAATGAAAGACATCATTCAATTTCATAGCAACAGAGACCAAATTAATATAATCTCACTTCCATGGATGTTAACGAAGCAGCAAAGTAACGTTGTAAAATAAGTCATGCAAAAAATTAAATTTCCCACCGGATTTTGTTCGAACATGAAGAATATCATAACAAAGAAAGGTGATTTTGCGGGGGTGAAAACGCATGATTGGCATATCTTCATGAAGGTAATTATTATGGTATGCATATAATTGCTATATTTTTTTATTCTAGTGCATATTGTTGGTATTTTTTGTCTGCTTTTTGTAAAAAAATGAAATGATTTGTATATTGTTACAGTATGTTCTACCTCTCTCTCTCCCAAACAACTTCGACAACAATGTCAAACAAGTTATATATAATCTTAAGAAATACATGAGATAAATAGCGATTTTTTGCATGCGCTTAGTGTTTGTTTAATTAATTGTAGAACTTATATTTGATTTTTGTGCACTAATTCATGTTATGTAATATAATGTTTTTTTTGGTTAAATCTCGTGATTGGTTTGCATCACTTGTAGATGGTTGTCATCTAAAGAAATCCATAAAGAAGATATAAAGTATTGGAGGAGAGAAATTCCTTGTCTCATGTGTGAAATGCAGAAGCATATACCTTCAACATTTTTCAATGCACAAGAACACTACCTCATACACCAAGTTGAGGAGATTGAATTGTGTGGAACTGTACACTCAAGGTCCATGTGGATGGTTGAGAGGCAATTGAAATTTTTGAAGGGTTTGGTTAGACAACGAGCACGTCCTGAGGGTTCTATGGTGGAGGGTTATATGGTATACCAAAACATGATGTATATTAGTGAGTATCTTCCTAAATTAGCATCAAAGATCAATTTAGGTCGCATTTGTGATCCAGAATCCAATAACAATTTTGAAGGGGAGTACTTGAAGGGGAAAGGTAGATCGAGGAAGGTGAAAGGTAATTATTAGCTAGTGGAGATTAATTAATATAATACATTTGACTGTTGATTTTTATGTATACATTTGACTATTGATTTTTATGTATACATTTGATTGTTAATTAATATAATACATTTGTATTGAATTTTAACTTTATTTTCATCAAACAGTTGGTCGAGAGTGAGATGAACTTCATTTATTCATCGCAAACAATATTGAGTGGATGAAGGTATGGATTGAATGATGTGAAAAATATGGTCATGGAATATCATGGAAAGGTGTGGCTTCATTAGTTAAAGCAGCTCATCGCAATGGAGATACCAATATTACACAAAGTGAAATTGATTTAGCATATGGTTTAAAAGATAAGAAGGCAAGCATATTAATCAGCCACACTATTTATTTATTTTTGCAAGATATACACGTTGATTTTTTTCCCTGTAGGGCATAAACATGCACTTAACATCAATGGATCATGATGGAATCTTTACGTGTATGGCTTGTTGTAGGCAAAACACCATAAGGCTATGTGGTGCAATGGTTGTAAATATTGCATCAAAAAGTGGGATGAAACGAAGAAAACATCATAGTGTGGGATATCTGTAGTATTTGAGGTGACCAATGTTTCCTCTAGAAGTGACAGACATCCAGAACTCTCGGAAAATCGATACTATGGGTGTTTGGAAGATATTGTTCAGTGTGACTTTAACTCCTTCAAAGTAGTTATGTTTGTTGTCAAATGGTACAGGTTACAATTGAATCAACATGATCTCGATAAAACTATTATTCAACATGATAATGGATTTACCATGGTTAATACAAGGTTGTTTGAGCCAGAAACGAAGCCCTATGTTCTTCCAAGCCAATGTGAACATGTATTTTACTCTGAGATTCTAGGTAGAGGGAGTTGGTCATTCATTGTGAGACACAATCCAAGGGGAAGGCTGGTAAAGTATAATGTAGAGGAAGGTAATGAAGAGGGTCTTGAAGAAGAAGACGATGTTGAAGATGATCAACATGAGTTAGATGATCATGTTCTAGGGGAAGATGTCGAAGAATTAGTTGAATCAGATGATGTAGCGGACAATGTCCATGAAGATGATTTCGACGATGACATGATGATCGAAACTGACATCGATGGCGATGATGATATGGCCAATCCTTACAATGTTGAATCTGGATCGGATGATAAATATGATGACTTGGATGAATAATATGATGAATTCCATGGAAGTGTATGAGGTATGCCTTAAGATATCTACTCTATATATTTTGATTTAATATTGCGATAGAATTATTGAATTTTATTGGTACCTATAAATTAATTGTTTCTTAGTGTTTTTTCCATTTTCTTGTATGTTGTCATATGTTATAATTAGAGACACTCCTTCTTAAGTATGACAAAAAACACAATAAATTAATTTTTTGTACATAGATTTTGTCGAGTTATGGGGTATTGAGAGTGACGTGGGGGGGGTGGGGGTCAGATGAGCTTCCACCTTCACGTGGTTGGCCATGTTTATTAGAGAATATTAAATTATTCTCGAAACAAATAGAATCTCAATAAGGCAATGCACAATTATCATGCTAAACCAAATGGCATGCTTGATCATGTACTACTGCACGGGGCCAATGTTGAAAATTTTTCAATTTGTGCTTGTATGGACTGAAATTTGGCATGGTTAGACTAGACGCATGCATTGACAGTGTGGGAGGGTTTACAGACTCAAACATGACTGACACAAACAATTCGACAATAAAAAACCAAACCTACAGATTAATTAATGTACTACACAGGGCCAACATTGAAATTTTTTCAATTTGTGCTTGTATGGACTGAGTATGGGCTACTAAAAGCATGCATGAGTTTTTATTAATATGATTATTTTACGTGGAATAAAACATGTGCACATTTTTAAATAATATAAATGTGTGTGTGCATGTGTTTGTTATCTAACCTACTTGTCATTTAATCTACCAGGCTCAAGACTTTCGAAGAAAGATTAAGAAAACACACACACATTCTATGATTTCTAGATGTGAGTGGGATTTTTGAAACTCCAGTTTCCACTCTTGAGGACACCAACTTCATGCACTAGCCTCAAGAAAAATTATTTTATCAAGATAATAAAGTATATCATATATAATATTATTAATCTTTAAAATTTGGCTTAAAACTACTATATAATAGTCTCTACCCCCATTAATTTGGGCACAAATTTGAGCATGAATATTCTCTTTATGTTTGTGTCTCATTATCTTCTAGTCTCTTGGTTTTTTAGATCTCAATTCCCATTCCATAGTGTAGGGATAAAAAGCGAGGCACTAGGACATAACATGTATTTAAATGGGGAGCATTTGCTTCACTTGGTCATAAGCGAGGATCTGAGGATATAACCACCCTTTCATGTTCATTTGCTTCACTTGGTCCACGAATAACCAGTCCGCGACCAACCAATTGCACAACCACCCCGTGAGAAGAGTCAAGCACACTAAGCCTCATTCCATCGAGCAAGGAAACTAGACGTGTTCATTTGATTCACTTGGTCCACGAGTAACCAGTCCACGAGCAACCAATCGCACAACCATCCCACGAGTAGAGTCAAGAACACTAGCCCTCATTCCATCGAGCAAGGAGACTAGACGAGCGTGATATCTATCATTCCAGCGAGCAGATGAAACTAAAATAATCTAAAAGAGTGCAATATCTCTCATTTCGTTGTGCAGAGGAGACCAATCGATCATGCTAACCTCACAATGACTGGTAAATCAATAAGTTACTCAATTGCCTAGCCTCTACCCCGGTCCAGTGTTTCAATATTAATGCCATCTTAGGGTTAATAAATTCAATTTTCATTTTGCAAATTTAATAGGGTTAATAAATTCAATTTTCATTTTGCAAATTTATTAGGGTTAATAAATTCAATTTTCATTTTGCAAATTTATTAGGGTTAATACATTCAATCTTAATCCAATGGGGATTTCTCTGTTACCCTAGTCATTGCAGACCGTTGCAATTACTCTACACAGTTCGGGATACTCGATTAGGATTTGAAGGAGATATAAAATGCATTTTGGGGGGGCAGATATCCTTTGAAGGAGATGTAAAATAAACCTTCTAAGCTAAATTTTGGCCCCATATCTATCCCAATAGCTAATTCAAATAACTCTTGTTGCATGCTGGATTCAAATCAGCCACCAAAACCCAGTGATATCATTTTTATATGCTGCAACATTTCCTTGTTATTGCTGCCAACATGAAACAGTGGTGCGTTGGGACTTCAAAGGGATGCTCTGCTTCAGGGTAGATACCTTTATTTATATTAGAAAGATGCATAAATAAGTAGGGCCAACCTTTTGAATTAATTTTAAGGAGGGCCAACCTAACTTTATATCCCATATCTTTCAATCCCTCTTTATTTTGCATCCCTTACTGCTACTTTATGACTGAGGCTACACCAAGGAATGTAAAAAAAATCACTTAATGTGCTTAGAATTGTCAATCAAGGTTGCTAAAACCACACAAACAAGCTCAAAAGTGTTGATAAAGCCAACATAAATGACCCATAAATCATCCTCCATAGATATTTTCCAAGAAATCATGCCCATAACTTGCTTGATCATACACATGTTTGCTACTTTATGCCCAGAATTAGAAATGAGGCTAGTTACTGTTGTTCACATCTATTGGAGTGCTTAGAATTGGGTAATATGGAACATAAATTCTCTCTAATGTGTCCATAATCGCATTATGTATTCCTCCAACCTTGATAAAGTTCCTAGAAGTGTCTAAGACACCCAATTTTGACTTAGTGCACCCCCATTCACAAATGGGGGTAACAATGGCCATTTTCGCTATGGAATTGAAGTTTTCCATTAGACACATTATTTGGTAATAACAATGGAGAACTATCAATTTCACCCTTTTCATACATGTGATTGATTCCATGTGCAGAACCTAGAGGTGTTTCAATAGTATTACTTGTTCCAAACTTGTTAGGAGTTTTTCTTGCAGATCCTAAAATAGAAGATGAATAAAAAACGGAAGTGAGAATCTCCTGGTCCACTGAAGCCATGCCTCCAATTACATTTATTTATTTTCCCATGGTAGAAGAATGAATTCCCTCCATTCCATTCCCTTCATTACCTACTTTTTCAAGATGCATGCCCTTTTCCTTTACATATAACTCTTTATTTGTTTCACCTTTATTCGTAAGAAAATAACCTAAATAACATGCTATTGAACTATGTGTGTGTGCCTCTACTATGCACACATGCTTTTGGGCTTTCCTTGGGAAAATATTTTTGTGTATGCAATTTCATATTATCATGCACATGTGATGGTGTGGTACTTGATATCCCAAGAGACTTATGTGTACTACCAACATGACTCACTGAAAAAAATATTATGCTTAAAGAGCATAGGAATGCCAACCTTAGCTACCCCTTCATCATCAGAATCTTAGGTCCTTGCCTCTAAAATATCAAGCTCCCATCCACTATGTAATATGTTCTAATGCTGCTAAATATTACTCTTTCATCGATACACATCGTGGGAGTTGACTCTTTTGCTTTTGCTCAGCTACATAATGTAAATTACTTTTAGAGAATGAATTAACCAACATCAACTTCATGTTCGGCTTAGATTTTCACCCTATGGAAGTGAACTTAGTGTTACAACAAGAGGTATAAGATCATGTTTAAATCCATAGTTATTGTACTGGATTAAACAACAGAAAGTGACCCAATAATATGGCTTACTTTTGACAATCTCCCCAACAAAATATTATTCATGTTTGATGTAGTTCCTATAGACATTTGTAATGTACTTGGAAGGCCATACATTCACCTTTACTTGCACTTATCTACATATTTATATGCACATTTCTGCGTTGGAAGGTGCCCTTGGAATTTCATCACAATTCTCAAGGGAAAAATGTGTGCACTTACTTTCATCAAGCTTCCATGCCTAGGTGAATACCCCTTTCTTCATGCTTCAATTTGACCTTTAAATAACAATCCCTAGTTTCTTAAAATCATCTTGACCAATGTGATAGTATGTATAAAGTGTCCAAATTAATCAATTTCAAAGGTTTCAAGACCTAAGTTGATTATTGAGCAAGGTTTTGATCTAGGGTGTTAGACCTAAATAATTAAAATGGAAAAAGAATTTTAATTTAACCCTATGGTGGCACAACTTGTATTCTTGTGCATTAGTGTAGTTATAGGTCCACGGAAAAGTAATAATAAATCTTCTCAAAAGATATGTGTTGTCATTGCAATGTGCATGTTAGGGTATGCGTTAGTGATTCTATAGGTTAATTTAATAAGAACTAGACATTTTTTTTTAAAATTCTTATATATATATATATATATTCACCCTAAAGTGGTGTGACTTTTATTCATATGCACTAATGTACTATTGAATGTAGTGATAATCATGAAATCGAAGTACATGATCTATAAGGTCTTATTGTAAGCACATGTATATAATTAGTTTTCAAATTTAGTTACATATGATTATTAGTAAATCCTTAGCCATGTAAGATAAGATCATAAATATTAAGGACTATGTGAGGGTATAGAATTAAGAGTGGTGATAAGGATGTAGATCCTTACGGTTTGAATTTTTTAGATCCTTTGGTCCATGTAGATACCCATGTCCTTTAGATTGTTGGAAAATTTGAACCATTTTCTTCAACCGTTGTTTTGGATGGCAATGGAAATGGCCATTAGTATACTTGTTTTCCACATTTGGATGGGTGATATTGCAACCCCAATCCATTATTTTCTTGGGATGCATGTTATATTTTAATAGATTATGTGGTGGAGTTTTATTTTATGTAGCATGCATTGGAAGTAAATTGTTGTATATATTTATATATTTGCCATAAAAAACCTCTTATGTAATTCAGTATATATATTTGCATGGAGATTAGAAGGTTTATTATAGTAGCCATATTTTTTGTTTATGATGTGACAAAAGCAAATGTTTTATAGCTAGCAGCGTAGATCAGGCTTGCTGCAATTTTATTTCAAATCAGAAATGATGCCTTTAAGAATGTCTTGTAGCTTGTCATGCTGCTAGCTATCTGACCTTGTCATGTCTTGTAGCTTGTCATACCAAACTGTCTAAATTATTTTCCATTTTTGTGCATTCACTAGCAAAGGGGATTGAATGTGGAAACAACTTCATAAGCTTCACATATGTAGAGTTGAATGTGGATTGAGGGGTGACATTATGTCAAACGGGTTGGCAAGGTCAAATAAGAGGTAGTTGCAAGGAGCTATTGCATATATTTGACCTTATTTGACCTTCCATCTCTTTGGAAGGTCAAATAAGAGGTAGTTACAAGGAGCTATTGCATGGTTGCATGGATGCATGGATGGATGGTTACAAGTGATGGGTCAGTTTCCAACCATTGCATGGTTAACTCAATTTAGGAATGAAAACCTAGTTTAAACCCTCATGAGGATTAGGGTATCCACATAAGCTTAAAAGACAATATAAAATTAAAATAAGGGATTGTAAAGTCACAAGGATGCCTAAGTTATTCATGTACTCATAGCTATGTATGGGTTGGCCCATATGCTTCACAGTTGTTGACTACCCATACTTCATCTAAATGTTAAGGCCAATAAAACATTTTCAGGCCTCGATCTAGGTTATATTCGGTTGTTTTTGCCTTGCTAAGCTTGTTGATTCCATTAGAATTCAACAAGTCTTCAATAACCATAGGTAGTTCTCATGGTTATATATATCTTATCCCCACATTGTCATGATTTTATATAAAATTGGCATCCAATATGCTAGTTTAGATGTTATATTGCTCATACTCTAGATATCGAGTGTGCTTGACATACTCAAACCTTAATTCTTTTCCAAATTGTGTGCCAACAATTATGGGCATTCCTTTACCAATTATGGGCATTAATGTATGAGATTTATTTGTTTAGCGTCAAACTCATTCCCATGGCTGATATACCTCATCACACATATACCTCATCATGACCACATGATTCATGTGGACCCTTCTTCATACAGTGATGATGAACTTTCAGGTTATATGGAACATTTGTACATTTGAGAGAGAGATGACTGGTTGTACCTTCCCCACATTGGTTGATTTACTTTTGGTCCTTACACCTTGTTGTTTATTGGTCTTGTGGTACCTTGTCCTTGGCATGTGGTTAGTAGGGTCATTTCGCCCATCTTTAGTTGTTTGTACCACCCTTTAATGTTTTTGGTCCTTTCGGTACTATGGTTGTTTGTCCCCTAAATGACCCTAGTACCCCACTTATGATTTATGTTATTATTTATGACTCCTTTTTATTTTATTTGTTATTTTATTATTTTACTTTTAATTTTATTTTTTATATTTTTTATATTTTATTTTTAGTTTTTATTTTTTTATTTTTTGTATTAAGTAGTTAAGACTTGTCATGTCAGACAAAATTGTTGGTGATCAGATCTGTGTTTTTTTGTTAAGATTTTGCTTGCACTAAGACTTTTGTTGTAATCATTCTTTGTGCTTTATTTAACTTCTGTTATGAATGTAACTGTCTTTTTTTAACTACTGTTGCACACAACCTTTCTCTCTCTCTCTGGTTTGTACTTACCCTTTAGTATCGTCAGTGGTTTCCTAGTGTTGGATGACCTCTGAGAGGTACAGTTTTGACTGAAAGTAATATTTCTGAGTGTAAAACAAGAAGGTTCCACATTACGATGTAAGTACCCTAAACCTATCTTCTTTACTCGTGTTAATGTTGATTGACTATTGTTAGTACTTACATGTTACTGAAGATTACTTTAACACAGTGATCCAACTGGTAGTGTTAAAGTGGAAAAGTCGAAAGAGATGAAAATTATGTTTTGCTGTTGTTGTACTATTTAGTTTCAGTACTTGTTTATTAGATGTAATTTTGTATTAAAGTATATTGTTTTTTTATTCCTCTGCATAAAACCCTAACTCTGCCATATATATATATATATATATATATATATATATATATATAGGTTTTAAAATATTTTTTAATATATATAATTTGTAATAGTTTATAATGAAATGGTTAATGGTGAATCTGTGGGCTACTGAAACGGCCAGGTTTTCTTGATCGGGGGCTACAGGCAGCAGCCCCTACTGTACGCACATCTACACCTTGGGAATGGCGTAAAATGCTGACAATGGCCTGAGTCGCTCACACATGACGCTTTGGGATCACTGGGATGATGAACTGGATTACTCCGACGATCCATTCGAGGGTAAAAAAAATTCACCTCACCGCTTACCAGTTGACCACCGTCCTCAGAGTGGGATCCTTCGGCACCTGTGATAGAGATGGGGTTTTATGAGCCACCGGTTTTTGGCTGCATCCCTCCGGTACCACACCCCCGTTTTAGGGATTCCCCGGCGAGGGATGCGGGTCCTCACTCCCCTATTTTTCTGGAACTCAAGGGTGACACCACAAAACCCCCTGGACCCTTCAAACTTTGTGCGGCATGGTTAAAAGAGGAGGAGGTTTCCTCGATTATTAAGGACAACTGGGTGCCCTATTTCCCAATACAGGGGACACATGCTGCAACACATTTTGTGCATAATCTATCTTTGGTAAAGAGATGTATTAAGGATTGGGATTTTAAAAAAAAGGAGAAGGATGAACTGTCTCTCACCCAAGTGGAACTGGAGCTTAGGTTGATTCAGGACTCTGACGGGAGTAGTTTTCTCAACCGGGACTCAGTTGCATACTTAAGCTCCCTTGAAACCTGAAGACTCAAACTTTTAAAAACCCAAGAGGAGATTTGGCGACTTAAAATTCGAGCTCTCTAGCTCGAATGTGGGGATGACAACACAAAGTTTTTTCAAAATTATGCAAATGGCAGAAAGCTCAAAAAAACCATTTGGGAACTACAAAATGCACAGAATGAAAACATTTCATCTTTCAATGGTTTGGCAGCTCTTGGTACTGCTCATTTCTCCTCACTTTACAAAGCTGACAACAGGGCCAATCTCCTTGATATCATTCAGATGTCCCAATTTTTTCTTGGTTTTATCACTCCTGATGATAATGTGGAACTTATGGAGGAGATATCTAAAGAAGAATTAAAAGAAAATCTCCATAGTTTTCAAAAGGACAAGAGCCCGGGCCCGAATGGGTGGACTATTGAATTTTTTCTTGCACATTTCGAGATCATTGGAGCAGATCTTCTTTAGCTGGTAGACGAGTCTCGCTCGTGGGTTCATGTCCACCCTCCCCTGAATTCTACCTTCATTGCATTGATCCCAAAGTCGGATAATCCGTCCACTTACAATGACTTCCAACCTATATCACTCTACAATATTACTTACAAAGTGGTGGCCAAGATCATTTCCCGTAGACTCATAAAAATATTCTCAAAGGTCATCTCAATGGAACAGTTTGGCTTCTTGGAGGGGCGAAAAATCCATGAAGCCATTGGTGTAGCTCAGGAATGTTTGCACTCGATCAAGTTAAAGAATATAAAAAGAGTTGTTATTAAACTTGATCTATCGAAGGCTTTTGATAAGGTCATCTGGGTTTATATCTGGATGCTGATGACCCACTTGGGATTTGACTACTCCTTCATCAAATGGATTATGAGTTGCATTACTATGAATTCTTTTGCACTTCTCATAAATGGCTCAGCCTCTTCTTTTTTTCATGCGGGAAGGGGTCTACGACAAGGTTTCCCGCTCTCGCCCTTACTTTTCCTTCTGGTAGCTGAAGGTCTGAGTAGGGCAATTATGGATGCTAAGCAAAGAGGAACTCTCAAAAGTAATGGCATTGCACCCTCACTCTTTATCACACACTTACTTTTTGTCGATGACATTCTACTTTTCTGCAATGGATCTCTGAGGGACGCAGATACTCTGGTAGACTTACTTGCACTTTTTAGTAGGGCTACGGGAATGGAGATCAACATTCAAAAATCCTCCCTCTCTCTGTACCACTTGGATGATCAGGAATCTCGGCACTATTCTACACTTTTTCCTTTTGTTACTATTGTGTTGGACGATGGCCTAAAATACCTGGGTTTTTTCAATTTAAATCCTAACAACTACAAAACTTCTAACTGGGGATGGCTTCTTTCAAATTTGGAGAAGTGTCTATCCATCTGAATCCATAGATGGATCTCCAGGGCTGGGAGATTGATCCTCATCAAATCAGTTTTGGAAGCCATTCTGGTATACTGGATGTCCCTTGCCTGGATACCAAAAACCATTTTAGAAAAATCTAGAAAACTTTGTTTCAGATTCTTATGGACCGGAAAATCTAAAAAAACCATTTCCCCTTGGGTCAAATGGTAGACACTAGCAAAGCCAAAATCGTTGGGAGGTTGGGGTCTCAAGAATATACATATTTTTGCAAAATCGTTGGCTGCTAAGGCCAGATGGTGACTCCTGACAACTGAGAACTTGTGGACAAAGGTGGTGACCTAGAAATACATTGCGCCGACATCACTATCAAACTGGGTTAGGAGTCATGTTCGCACTACTTCGGGCATATCTGTTGTTTGGAAAGCCATCCTCTCGGCCTTCCATATTATTGAGTCTAAGCTGGCCTGGAAAGTGGGGGATGGATCACAGGTTCGCATTGGAATTGACCCCTGGTTGGGATGTCAAAACAAACACATCCTCCCACAGCAACTAGTAAATTCCCTACATGATCGTGGCTTTCTACATCTCTCACAGGTAGCTGACCTAGAATCCACCTCCATTATGCATCAAGGATGGAAGGGATTGGATACTCTTGGCCTACCCGCTTCCCATTGGGGTATCTGGTATGATTACCTCCTCACGCTCAGATCCTCTCATGTTAGACTCACTGATTCTCGGGACTCTTTTATATGGGCATCTTCTCCGCTTGGGATCTACACACCCAAGATGGGCTACAAGATGCTCGCGAGCAAACTGGAAGGAGACGAACCACAGTGGTGGTGGAAAACTATTTGGCATTCAAAATGCCCACTAAAAACCGAAATGTTTATGTGGTGCACACTATCAAACAAAGTTCCGATTTGGGAGAAGATGAAAAGTTGGAGGATTGAGGGACCTATATGGTGCCCTCTGTGAAAACAGGCCTCGAAAACCATTCAACATCTATTCATTAACTGCCCCTTCATCACACATATCTGGACTCTGCTGATAACTGCTTTAAAACTGGAAACTCATTGGTCAGGCAACATACTGGAACAGGCCTGGAGGCATTGGACTGACTCCCCTTCTACTCTACACTTTAGAGCACTTCCTCTACTGGTTATCTGGGGCACTTTGATGGCATGCAACAAGGATTTATTTCTTGAGAAATTACTTGTCCCGGACCTTGTTACCGCACATAGTGTTGATATCCTGGCTTTCTTTCCTCAAGTGAAACATACTCCTTCTATCTGCACGATCATCACTGAAACTTTTGACCCCACTCTTCCTTGGGCATATTTTGACGGGGCTGCAAATGACCAAATCTATGGGGGGGGAGCCATTTTACACCTTTCACATACCACATTCTTTCATATTCAAATGGGACTTGGTTCCGGAACCAACAATTTTGTTGAACTTTCTGCCCTTAAGTTACTACTCTGTTTCGCTATTGAAAAGAATTGCAGCCACATACAAATTTTTGGTGACTCCATGAATGTAATCAATTGGGTCAACAAAATTCAACGATGCCACAATCTATTTTTAAGCTTAATTCTGGATGATGTCTTGCGACTGCGGAGGGATTTTGAAACCTTCTCTTATCGCCATGTCTACAGCGAACGTAACTCTACTGTGGACAACCTCTCAAAGCTAAGACTAACACTACCTTATGGACAGTGGAAGATTGCAGTGTTAGGAACCCATGTCAACCCTTCTATTTACTTTGTTAGTATATTGTTGTTGGACGCATATGCTTTGTAAGTCGTCCCGTAGTATTTGTTGATCCATATTTTGTCTTATTGTTGTTGGATGCATATGCTTTGTAAGTCGTCCCGTAGTAATTGTTGATCCATATTTTGTATTGGCCCATGGTTTGTATTGACACATGGTATTGGCGCCTAGACATAGTATATAAGTTTGTGTTGAGACCAATGAAGGTACCGTGAAGTTATTTGTATTGAGCTTGCTCAAAGGAGGTTGCCCCCTCGAAGTGGCCCGCGATCAATATAAAAGTGATTCTGAGTTCTGTTATTTCTGCTATTTCGTGTGTTTTCATTAATTAATTATTACAGGTTCTTCACATCTGGTATCAGAGCACTTTCTTGGGCTCGTTGGGTGGAATTTCTACCAAATTTTTTTTCGCATCTGTTGCAAGTTCAGATCTAGGAATAATCCCTATCCGCTTAACTGTAGGAAGTACTTGGCCATAAGCCTTAAAACTCATTGTGAGGAGTACCACAGGAACCCCAAAGTAGCTGGCCCATTGAGAGGACCTGCCAGCGAAAAGGGCAACGACCCTGTCACCTACCCAAATTTTGAGGATATTTATTTTATATTATTTCTTTTGCAAAATACTTTGTGTTAAATTATAATTACAAATTTTTGTAATTAATGAACAATTTGGTCAAAGATGACTGTAATGACTCATTATTATTATTTAATAAATGAAAATAGGAGACAAACACTCAAGAAAGTTGTTATAAGAGTGTTCACTGGCCCACTAGGAGGAATGGAAGATGCAAGAAGGCATGGGACAGATGGCAGCATTTGCACTCTACCATTAGTTGTTGGTTATGGGACAAATCCCCCTAAAATTATGGAATTTCCTCTCCAGGTGGAGAGAGGTGAGCAGGTAGCTCACTAATGACCAATTATTTACCAAAAACGACCTAGGCATCCTATAAAAAGGGCAATTCGAATTGAGCATGGGGCTCTTAGAATTTTTTCTGCAGAACATTTCCTCATGTGCATCAGGTGATGCCTGAGAGATTTGAATGGGGAGGTTGTGGAGAGTGCAAGTATAAGTCTGCAGATATCCTGAGAAGGACAAACCAGACGTGTTGGTATAGGTCCCCTTTGACTGCTAAGCCTGTAAGGCTGGATAAATTTCTTGCTGCTGCAAGTGGAGGTCCTAATCTTATGAAGTTTCTTCCTCCTAGTGGATCAGGGAACGGGCTTAGGGGTCCTAAGACAGGCCTTTCGGCTGTTTGGGAGCAGGTTGGGTGGAACAGGCTTCTTGGGTGATTTGTTTCTCCTACCATTTTCACGTTTTACATTTTTCTGTGTTTCCAGTTTCATGAATCCCTTCAGTAATTAATTTAGAAATATTATTACTGATCAGTAGCAGTAAAATGTCTAAAGTTCTGATTTTAAAATTTAATTGTTGAACCGATAAAATGACTTCTCTGCCATTTTTCCCCATGCGTGAGGCTGCATCGTACTCCAGTACAGAAAGGTATCATTAAATCTGCTCAGCATAATACTTATCTACTCTTAACCTGGAAATACACACATGCACAGATCTATATTCCCAAGTATTACATTTTCTATATAATTTAGCAGGCTGCAAATTAAATCTCTGCACACACCACTCACATATTTTTTGTTCATTCTGGAAAACAAATATTTCATTTCTCTTTGTATAAAAGAATTCTGATCACATTCCCTCCTCATCAAGTATCCATGAATTTAAATCTGCTCATCATAATACTTATCTACTCTTAACCTAGAAAGACACACATGCACAGATCTATATTCCCAAGTATTACATTTTCTAAATAATTTAGCAGGCTGCAAATTAAATCTCTGCACACACCACTCACATATTTTTTGTTCATTCTGGAAAACAAATATTTCATTTCTCTTTGTATAAAAGAATTATGATCACATTCCCTCCTCATAAAGTATCCATGAATTTAATTAACAGTTGCAAGAAAGACCATTGGCATTAGACAGTGATATTTTCCTCCCCTATAAGTTTCATTTCTATTTGCAACCCGTAAGAACAAATACGCATTCAAATAAAAATACCATGATTCACAGCATCCGCACACAAACACCCCATAAATATTTCTTTCTTAGATACATTCTGAATTTCACACATTCATACCCTATCTCGATCTTTCTCTTTTTTTTCTCTACGGAAGCTAAGTATGGTTTCAAGGATGCTGTAAGCATTCACACGACCGAACCCTAGGAAGCATGGTTTCCTAACTTTGTCGTATTTTCCAGCTAAACAAATACAAAAAAAAACCACAATCTATGCATCGATCTGAGCATACAAACAAAGCTTTTAACTTTCAAGAAGTTCCACCAAACCAACAGCTCGTAGTTACATCGAATACCCATATAAACCTTCAACCCTTGAATTAAAATCAATCAATAGTTACATGTAAGCTGAGATCCGGACTCCGGTTTGTTTTTCCCTTTCCATTACTAGCACGGGCGCATCGAAATTTCACAGTAGGGTTTTCATTTTCAAACGAAACAAAATCGATGGTTTAACCACCATTCACATTCAAGTTCCAGAATTCCATTATCAATTCATAGACATGCAAACCCAAAAGAGCATGGTGGCTACATATAGAACACAGTGGCATAGTTGTTTTTCCTTACATCAAACAAAATACTTCACAGCCGTCATTATCGAATCTAACAACATTGACGAACGACCCTGGGATTTACCCCAGACCACCATTGTAGCTCATTCTAATTGTTCAAACATTTTCCAAACACATGATAACAAAATAATGGTAGTCCTGCATTCACGAAGCCGAGAGTGATCTAAAAACCTCGGCTCTCCAGTTTTGGCGCCACCATAAAATGTACGGGACAAGTCATATTATAAGTGCAAACATTCCATAAGGTTTAACCCTAGATATCCAAACAAACAACATTAAATAAAACGGTGGAGTAACGATTCCGACAGACCCCAGACTACCCTATACATTTTTTGATGTCGAGGGTTCCAAACTTAGACACCCAGCTAATGTCATAGAGCCACTAGTTTCCCAACCCACAGCGACGAACATTCACCAACAAAAACGCGAAGGGCACCTGCGGGGTGCAAGGACCACCGAAACTTACCAGGTTTCGGACGTATCCTCTCTCCAAATTTGCTATCGTTACACGCGGAGCGATACCTGCCAAGAATGATAGGAAGTGATCCAGGTGGATGTTGGTGGCCACCCACCTTTCCAACTGCCTCAAAACAGTTTTATGGCAATTTTGGTATTGTACTATTTTTAGCAGTTTTTCGGGTCCTAAACTTCCGGGGCCATTTTGAGGCCCTAAACGACCTTTTTTGGCGATTTGGGGGGCCAGATGGTTTCCATTGGCATGCATCTAGCCCCATTCAAAATTTAGAAATCTCGGATAGACCTTTCCAACGGGCTACCGAGCTCCCCAAACGGAGATCGTATGCAAAAGTTACGACCCCGGGAAGTTGATGTACTAACTTACCCAAATGGGGCCCACATGACTTTTGGCGCTTCATCTCCTAGGGTTAGGTTTTTGGATGTCTAGGGTTTTTTGACATTCCTGTTTATTGTAAAATGCCTTGAGAACCTCATGGTAACCATCTTCTTGTGAAATGAGCGCAGCCGTCACATCTCTTCTCAGAGATAAGCCGCCACCATTCCAGCAAGCTTGTTTTCCGCTGCATTTTACAGTTCTAGCTTATTTCCTTATTGAATAGAAAACCAGTTTTACTGTCTCTCTGTTATTTTGTGTTAAGCATATGATAATAATCTGTATTCATTTCGTTATGCTCATAAAATCCGGATCAGGAAGGGTTACCAACTGATGAAAACGATAGAAGAAGAACGTATAAACACAACGAAACTATCATTTAGTGCCTGCTTACCTTTAGACCGGCCTCAATAGAGTTGAATAGCTTCGACAGTCGTTCACCAAACTCGACACTGAGGACGCTACTGCATTAAAAAGTTGAACCGTGAACTTCCACACAGATAGGAGTTGTATCTTCTTACAACACCATTGTCGAACTAGAGTGCTATGGCACTGTACATACAACTGTAACACCCTTGCGCCAAGGTCTACGGTTCAAGACCGAGGAAGGAAATCCTCCCTACACAGTTTGAAAAACCCCAAATCGCCCAGCAGCCTGACGGCTCTACAAACGCAAACACGAATGACTGAAACACTAACTTTCCCACTTTACCAACGCGGGGTTCGGACACCACTTTCGGCCACAGATCTCACAGAGATCGACGGTGGATAGCTGCCTCCAGGGCACATCGATTTTTGCACCTAGCTGCATTAACTGCCTCATTAAATTATCACTCCTACCAAAGTGTCAATAGACTCATGCGAGAGCCGAAGCATTGCACAACTCGGATTCAGGGTAACACTACCAACGATTGTGGGTACGTGACACCAGCCAGCTCGGCCTCCACATCACTTCACACATGCTCCAGACTTAAATTCGACAGTTGGAAGTCTATACATCACCACCCGGTCGCGATCAAAACCTTAGCAATCCATTCCATGGTTGCATTATATTGATCGAGCGCGAAAGTTCATAGTCAATACATTGGACATGAACCTATAATAAATTCCATACATCATACAAACCTTTTGGATGCATTGTTACACCCCAATTTTTAAACTTAGGAAAATAATTCGAACTATATTACCATTGCATTTAGAATTAGTGCCATATACTTTGTAGATTTCATACATAGGATAAGAATTCTCAATCCATAATAAGAGCTGGAATGTAAAGTGTAGACATTTAACACAACGTCAGTATGCTAACCATACAAATCCATTTGATAGATAAGTACCTCAGATACGAATTGGATAGACGACATCATGCACGGTAATGACAAAGGTTCATAACACTAGACTGTAGACCACACATATAATATCACAACGTAATCAACCAAATAATGAATTCAGGGTTGAGGAAATTCTAAATAGAACCAAGACAGAACAATAAGCTCGACAGCATAAACAATAGATTTACAAGCTTTTCAAATAGCCTCAGCGTTGGATTTTGGCCTCATTAAAAACATCTTTTAGTTTCGCAATAGTAGTTACAGCTTTCAACAATTACCTGGACGACGCGAAATTATACCACCAGGAAATGGTAGAGCATACAAACTAGGAGAAGAACCATTTAGCCAAACCCCCGGTAACTGGTTTCGCAAAAAGACAATTAAATTTTCTAATCACACATTGACTATAAATGGATAAGCATTTGTACTTGTATCGCCCGTGACACTGAATTTCTTACCTGCGACCCTTCACATGAGAAACAGGGCGCAAATGCCTTAGCTAAACGCAGCTAAGTAAGCTCCAGGGTACCCAAGGACCACCCTTTCATCATCATCAAAAAGCAACTATCAGAACATTGTTATCAAACTCTTTCGCAAATATTATTCCAAAAAGAAAACAGAGAATGTCGCAAGATGAAAAGTCACATCACATATGTAGTAAATGATTTCATACGTCGCAATAATTAATTTTTCTTCCGCATTTATGACTCAATAATGTTGACCGTACAAACATTTAATATTTTCCGTAATGACTATTAATTGTTGTTTAAAAAAAAAAAATCTAATTGACGGATGTTACATGTGGTATCAGAGCTCATGTTCGAACTCTAGGCCTAAAGACGGTCCCAGAAACACGCAAACAGAAAATTTATGACTGCGAAATTTATTTTTTTTCTAACTCCAATTTAATTTATTTTGTTGCATACAGAAAATTATTCTAATTTACAGGTATGGGAGGATCGGCTGAACATGTGGGGGACAGATTTCCGCCAAACAACCATAGTACGGAACAAAAATTCCATGGCAATCTGGGCAACGATTCGTCAGAATTATTACGTGCCTTTCAAGAATTGAAAGCGGAGATAAGGTCAGTGAAACATGACAACGAAAGAATCATGGGAACACAAGAAGAGTTGAAGCAAGTACTGTTCGACCAATACCCAATGTATGAACAGGAAGTGGAACGAACTTCCAAAACTGAAGAGTTACCTCATGAAGGCAAGGACAAGCAAGCAAAAACAACTGATGAAAACAGCAACTCAACGTCATCAAGAACTGCCAAACATCCACGTAAAAAGAAGCATAACTATTCTAGTGACAGCAGTGAGGAATATTTCAAGCCAAAGCGGAAAAGAAGTAAACAATATGAATAGATATTCAGTGAATTCAAGAAAATCAAACCCCCAACTTTCAATGGCGAGACAGAGAAAGGAGAGACAGCGGAGGCATGGTTGTCCGGCATGAAAAAGTATTTCCAGATCTACGACTATTCGGAATCCTTAAAGGTGAAAATGGCAATTTATAAAAAGGCGGATATTTGGTGGCAAGACCTCAAAAGGGTAAAAGGCATAAAAGACCAAGATGTGAGTTGGAGTACTTTTAAAAGATACTTCAAGAAGAAATTTTTATCCGAGCAGTACTATGAGGAGAAGTCCAAGGAATTATATGACCTAAAGCTGGGAACGATGAACATGAAAGAGCTGAACAGCAAGTTTCTGAGTTTGCTAAGGTATGTGTCGTACATGGTGGATGAAAAACCAAAAATTTAGAGATACCTGAGCTGCCTACCAGTTAACATCAAGGACAGGATAGAGTACGATAGCCCTAAAACACTGGAAGAAGCCATGAGGAAAGCAACTTTTTGCTTCGACCAGAATAGGAAAAGAGAAGGGGTGCCTAGCTAGAAAAATCCAAGACCCAATCACCTTGAACAGAAAAAGAAAAATTCCAGATATGGTGGGAATTCTGGATTCCAGAGGAAAAATTTTCAGAATCAAATTTTTCAAGGGAACAGTTTCAGAAATAATCAACAGCAGAAATTTACAGCACCCTGAAATATTCCCAGTGTTGCCAGAACCAATGAACATAAAGCACCTATAAAATGCTTCGAGTGTCAAGGACCTCATTTTGCCTCGGACTGTCCTCTTAAGAAACGGACAACTAACCATAATTACTCTGTACAATCGGAAGCTACTATGGGATATTTGGCGAGGGAGGTACCCAGAATTAGTGCAGCATTAGACAACCGGCAAGCAGAACACCAAGTCTCCATGGTAGAGGTTGAAGGTATGCTACAAAACCATCCCGTTTCTATTTTGATTGACCCTAGTGCTAGTCTAAGCTATATATCACCAGTTATTGCAAAAAGTCTCAAGTTGAAAATAGAAAAATTCAATAAATCCTGGTTAGTTAGGTTAGCGACAGGAACAAAGAGGAAGGTTTTTTATTTTGTGGAAAATTGTGCTTTATCTATGAATCAACTAACAACGCAGGTTAAGTTAAATATTTTTCCATTAGGATCATATGATATCCTAATCGGTATGGACTGGTTTGAAACCCATCGTGTCATTCTAAATTGTTATGAAAAAAGTTTCCTTTGTTTGGATGATTAGGGAAGGATAGCAGAGGTAAGGGGCATTCCTAGAAAAACATCCGTTAGACAGATTTCAGCCATGCAAGTAAAAAGGGCAATCAGAAAAGGGTGTCAGATGTTTGCAGTAAATGCGGTGCATGATGAGTTAAGTACCAAGGAGGACAAACTGAAAATAGAAGACATACCTGTCTTAAATGATTTCCAAGATGTCTTTCCTGAAGAGATCCCAGAATTACCTCCCAAAAGAGACCTGGATTTTACTACCGAATTAATACGAGGTGCAGTACCAAGTTCTAAAGCCCCATACCGGATGAATATACTAGAACTAAATGAGTTAAAATCTCAGTTGAAGGAGTTGATCGATAAAAAGTATATAAGACCCAGCGTGTCTCCTTGGAGAGCACCGGTCATTTTTGTTAAGAAGAAGGATGGTACCCTAAGACTTTGCATAGATTATCGTCAACTGAATAAAATGACGATCAAGAATAGGTACCCGCTGCCTCGCATTGACGATCTATTTGACCAGCTACGTGGAGCAACGGTATTCTCGAAGATTGATTTACGGTCAGGATATCATCAGGTTCGTGTGAAGGATGAAGACATTTTCAAAACAGCCTTTAGAACTCGTTATGGACACTATGAGTTCGTTGTCATGCCGTTTGGGTTGACTAATGCCCCTGCTGTATTTATGTGTTTGATCAACAAAATTCTGCACAAATACTTAGATAAGTTCGCAGTTGTGTTTATCGATGACATTTTGATATACTCTAAGAGCAAGGAAGAGCATGACAAACATCTACGCATCATTTTGCAAGTCCTGAGGGACCACCAGTTGTATGCTAAGTTCAACAAGTGTGATTTCTACAAAGACAAAATTCAGTATTTATGACACATAATCTCTGAAGAAGGGATTTCAGTCGACCCCGCCAAGATAAAGGCCATTAATGAATGGCTGATTCCTAAAGATGTGACGAACGTGCGATCATTTATGGGTATTACTGGTTACTACAGAAAATTCATTGAAGGGTTTTCAAGGATTGCAAACCCCATAACCTCTTTGTAGAAGAAGGGAAAGAATTATGTCAGGGATCAGAAATGTGCGGACAATTTTAAAAGGTTAAAGGAACTACTAACTTCAGTGCCTATTTTGAGGATTGCAGATCCTAGTAAAGATTTTGTAGTATGTACAGACGCATGTAATGACGGGCTTGGAGGAGTCCTAACACAGGAGGGACATGTTGTAGCCTATGAGTCTAGAAAGCTGAAAATACATGAGAAAAACTATTCTACTTATGATCTAGAATTGTTAGCAGTAATTCATGCCTTGAAAATGTGGCGTCACCACCTTGTTGGCAGAAAATTCACCTTGATGACAGATAACATGGGACTGAAATATTTATTAGATCAGACAAAGTTGAATGCTAGACAAGCTAGGTGGCTAACCTTTATGAGTGAATATGATTTCGAAATTCAGCACATTAGAGGGAAAGAGAATAAGGTCGTTGATGCATTAAGTCGTAACGCAAGAATACATTTTATTTCAACTATCAGCACATACGCAACAGATTTGGAAAAACATATTTTTGAAGGCATTAAATAAGATGAAGAGTACAGAAAATTACAGGAAATGGCAGCAGAAAACAATTCTGAATATTCTATAACAGATTTTAGTTTGAAGGAAAATGGCTTATTGCTGTAAAAAAATAGACTGTATGTACCAAACGCAACAGCAGTAAAAATTCTGATTTTGGATGAGATGCACAAAAGCCACTACTCCTACCACCCAGGTTATCAGAAAACCATCACCATGCTATGAAAAGAGTACTATTGGCCCAGAATGAAAGATGAAGTAGCGGAATATATAGCTAAGTGTTTTGACTGTCAAAAAGTAAAGGTGGAACATCAGCACCCTGCGGGATTGCTACAGCCATTGCCTATACCCAGCTGGAAATGGGAAATCATAAGTATAGACTTCATCACTGGGTTACCAAAGAATCAAAAACAGCATGACTCCATCATGGTGGTGGTGGACAAACTTAGCAAGGCAGCCCATTTTATCCCTGTCAAAACTACCCATAAAGCTCCTGACATTGCAGAAATTTTTATGAAGCAGATTTTCTGACTACATGGGATACCCAAGGTGATAGTTTCAGACCGAAATTCAAAGTTCACGGGAAATTTTTGGAGGTCTTTGTTTAAGGGGTTAAATACCACCTTAAATTTCAGCACTGCGTTTCATCCGTAAACAGATGGGCAGACTGAAAGGGTGAACCAGATATTAGAGGACATGCTCAGGATGTACGTTAAGGATCAGCTCGGTAAGTGGGAGGACTACTTGCATCTAGCCGAGTTTGCATATAACAATCACTACCATGCCTCAACCAAGCTTAGCCCGTTTGAAATTCTTTATGGTAGGAAATGTAACACACCTGTATCGTGGAGTGACCCAATTAGTAGAGTCACTCTAGGGCCTGAATTGTTGCAGGATTTAGAGCTAATTGTTAAGCAGGTACAAGGAAATCTTAAAGATGCCCAGGATCGACAGAAAAGTCAAGCAGACCTTAAAAGAACTCATAAAGAGTTCCAGGTTGGTGAGCACGTTTTTCTCAAGGTAAGGCCGAAAAAGAGTTCATTAAAGTTGGGAAGTTGTGCCAAATTGGCACCCAAGTATTGTGGCCCTTTCGAAATTTTGTCAAGGGCTGGACCCGTGGCATATCAATTGGCCTTGCCCTCAAATCTCAAGATACATAATGTTTTTCACATTTCATTTTTAAAGAAATATGTACACGATCCTACTCATGTTGTAAAATGGAATAATGTCCAGGTGGAACAAGGCGGCGATTTTCCGATGGAACCGGACTGTATCCTAGCAAGGAAAGAAACTCTAGTCTGGAACCGCACCGTTGGACAAGTAAAAGTGCAATGGAAGCACTTTATCCCAGCAAAGGAAACCTGGGAGTTGGAGAGTAGTATGCGGGCAGCACACCCAACTCTGTTCCAGGAACACTCAGTGAGTGAATAAAGCAACATCGAGGACGATGTTGAGGCTTAAGGGGGGGTGTACGTCACCTACCCAAATTTTGAGGATATTTATTTTATATTATTTCTTTTGCAAAATGCTTTGTGTTAAATTATAATTACAAAGTTTTGTAATTAATGAACAATTTGGTCAAAGATGATTGTAATGACTCATTATTATTATTTAATAAATGAAAATAGGAGACAAACACTCAAGAAAGTTGTTACAAGAGTGTTCACTGGCCCACTAGGAGGAATGGAAGCTGCAAGAAGGCATGGGACAGATGGCGGCATTTGCACTCTACCATTAGTTGTTGGTTATGGGACAACTCCCCCTAAAATTATGGCATTTCCTCTCCAGGTGGAGAGAGGTGAACAGGTAGCTCACTAATGACCAATTATTTACCAAAAACGACCTAGGCAGCCTATAAAAACGGCAATTCGAATTGAGCACGGGGCTCTTAGAATGTTTTCTGTAGAACATTTCCTTATGTGCATCAGGTGATGCCTGAGAGGTTCGAATGGGGAGGCTGTTGAGAGTGCAAGTATAAGTCTACAGATATCCTGAGAAGGACAAACCAGAGGTGCTGGTACAGGTCCCCTTTGAATGCTAAGCCTGTTGGGTGGAACAGGCTTCTTGGGTGATTTGTTTCTCCTACCATTTTCAAGTTTTACATTTTTCTGTTTTTCCAGTTTCATGAATCCCTTCAGAAATTAGTTTAGAAATATTATTAATGATCAGTAGCAGTAAAATGTCTAAAGTTCTGATTTTAAAATTTAATTGTTGAACCGATAAAATGACTTCTCTGCATTTTTCCCCATGCGTGAGGCTGCATCATACTCCAGTACAGAAAGGTAGAACTAATTATGCTCAGCATAATTCTTATCTACTCTTAACCTAGAAAGACACACATGCACAGATCTATATTCCCAAGTATTACATTTTCTAAATAATTTAGCAGGCTGCAAATTAAATCTCTGCACACACCACTCACATATTTTTTGTTCATTCTGGAAAACAAATATTTCATTTCTCTTTGTATAAAAGAATTATGATCACATTCCCTCCTCATCAAGTATCCATGAATTTAATTAACAGTCGCAAGAAAGACCATTGGCATTAGACAATGATATTTTCCTCCCCTATAAGTTTCATTTATTTTTGCAACCCGTAAGAACAAATACGCATTCAAATAAAAATACCATGATTCACAGCATCCGCACACAGACACCCCATAAATATTTCTTTCTTAGATACATTCCGAATTTCACACATTCATACCCTATCTCGATCTTTCTCTTTTTTTCTCTACGGAAGCTAAGTATGGTTTCAAGGACGTTGTAAGCATTCACACGACCGAACCCTAGGAAGCACAGTTTCCTAACTCTGTCGTATTTTCCAGCTAAACAAATACAAAAAAAACCACAATCTATGCATCGATCTGAGCATACAAACAAAGCTTTTAAATTTCAAGAAGTTCCACCAAAGCAACAGCTCATAGTTACATCGAATACCCATCTAAACCTTCAACCCTAGAATTAAAATAAATCAGCAGTTACATGCAAGCCGAGATCCGGACTCCGGTTCGTTTTTCCCTTTCCATTACTAGCATGGGCGCATCGAAATTTCACGGTAGGGTTTTCATTTTCAAACGAAACAAAATCGGTGGTTTAACCACCATTCACATTCAAGTTCTAGAATTCCATTATCAATTCATAGACATGCAAACCCAAAAGAGCACGATGGCTACATATAGAACACAGTGGCATAGTTTTTTTTTCCTTACATCAAACAAAATACTTCACAGTCGTCATTATCGAATCTAACAACATTGACGAATGGCCCTGGGATAGCTCAGTCTAATTGTTCAAACATTTTCCAAACACAGGATAACAAAATAATGGTAGTTTTGCATTCACGACGCCGAGAGCGAGCTAAAAATCTCGGTTCTCCAATTTTGGTGCCACCATAAAATGTACGGGACAAGTTATATTATAAGTGCAAACAATCCATAGGGTTTAACCCTAGATATCTAAACAAACAACATTAAATAAAACGGTGGAGTAACGATTCTGAAAGACCCCAGACTACCCTATACATTTTTTGGTGTCGAGGGTTCCAAACTTAGACACCCAGCTAACGTCGTAGAGCCATTAGTTTCCCAACCCACAGCGACGAACAATCACCAACAAAAATGCAAAGGGCACCTGCGGGGTGCAAAGACCACCGGCACTTACCAGGTTTTGGACACATCCTCTCTCCAACTTTGCTATCGTTACCCGCAGAGAGATACCTGCCAAGCATGATAGGAAGGGTTACCAACTGATGAAAACAATAGAAGAAGAACGTATAAACACAACGAAACTATCATTTAGTGCCTGCTTACCTTTAGATCGGCCTCGATAGAGTTGAATGGCTTCGACAGTCGTTCACCAAACTCGACACTGAGGACGCTACTGCATTAAAAAGTTGAACCGTGAACTTCCACACAGATAGGAGTTGTATCTTCTTACAACACCATTGTCGAACCAGAGTGCTATGGCACTGTACATACAACTGTAACACCCTTGCGCTGAGGTCTACGGTTCGAGACCGAGGAAGGAAATCCTCCCTACACCGTTTCAAAAAACCCCGCCCAGCAGCCTGACGGCTCTACAAACGCAAACACGAATGATTGAAACACTAAATTTCCCACTTTACCAACGCGGGGTTCGGACATCACTTTCAGCCACAGATCTCACAGAGATCGACGGTGGATAGCTACCTCCAGGGCACGTCGATTTTTGCACCTAGCTGCATTAACTGCCTCATTAAGCTATCACTCCTACCAAAGTGCTAGTAGACTCATGCGAGAGCCGAAGCATTGCACAACTCGGATTCAAGGTAACACTACCAACGATTGCAGGCACGTGATACCAGTCAGTTCGTCCTCCACATCACTTCACACATGCTCCAGACTTAAATTCGACAGTTGGAAGTCTATACATCACCACCTGGTCACAGGCGAAACCTTAGCAATCCATTCCATGGTTGCATTATACTGATCGAGCACGAAAGTTCATAGTCAATACATTGGACATGAACCTATAATAAATTCCATACATCATACGAACATTTTGGATGCATTGTTACACCTCAATTTTTAAACTTAGGAAAATAATTCGGACTATATTACCATTGCATTTAGAATTAGTGCCATATACTTTGTAGATTTCATACATAGGATAAGAATTCTCAATCCATAATAAGAGCTGGAATGTAAAGTGTAGACATTTAACACAACGTTAGTATGCTAACCATACAAATCCATGTGATAGATAAGTACCTCAGATACGAATTGGATAGATGACATCATGCACGGTAATGACAAAGGTTCATAACACTAGACTGAAGACCACACATATAATATCACAGCGTAATTAACCAAATAAAGAATTCAGGGCTGAGGAAAATCTAAATAGAACCAAGACAGAACGATAAGCTCAGCGACATAAACAATAGATTTACAAGCTTTTCAAATAGCCTCAGCGTTGGATTTTGGCTTCATTAAAAACATCTTTTAGTTTCGCAATAATAGTTACAGCTTTCAACAATTACCTAGACGACGCAAAATTATACCACCGGGAAATGGTAGAGCATACAAACTAGGAGAAGAACCATTTAGCCAAACCACCGGTAACTGGTTTCGCAAAAAGACAATTAAATTTTCTAATCACACATTGACTATAAATGGATAAGCATTTGTACTTGTATCGCCCGTGACACCAAATTTCTTACCTGCGACCCTGCACATGAGAAACAGGGTGCAAATGCCTTAGCTAAACGCAGCTAAGTAAGTTGTAGGGTACCCCGCAAGGACCACCCTTTCATCATCATCAAAAAGAAACTGTTAGAACATTGTTATCAAACTCTTTCGCAAATATTATTCCAAAAAGAAAACAGAGAATGTCGCAAGATGAAAAGTCACATCACATATGTAGTAAATGATTTCTTACGTCACAATAATTAATTTTTCTTCCGCATTTATGACTCATTAATGTTGATCGTACAAACATTTAATATTTTTCGTATTGACTATTAATTGTTGTTTAAAAAAAAAAAATTCTAATTGATGGGATGTTACAGACCCCTACCTGATTGACTAGTTCCCACTCGTGAGGTAAACCAAGAGCTGTCGTTTGTGGCAAAGTGGTTATCAGTTTTACCTGAGCCGTGGAGTGAGGGGTACTGCCCCAATACGCAAGTCGTCAGACAGCATTGGTGGTCGAGTGAAAACCCTGAACTGTTAGCAAGCCGAACATACCTGGGGTCAATATCTATTTTGAGCTGAACTGTTGTCGATCACTTCCGCGCCGTTTCAGATCCAGTCGTTTCAGAACCATTCTGAAAGTCGTTCCAGATCCAGCCGTTTCAGATTTATTTTGAAATTTGTTTCAGATCCATTTGGCGTCATTTCAGATCCATCTGTTGCCGATTACTTCCACATCGTTGCAGATCCATCTGTTTCTGATCCCTTCTGCGCCGTAGCAGATCCATTCTGAGAAAAAAAAAACCATTTTTTGGCCATATCTCCCTTGTTTTCACTCAATTTCCCTTGAAACTTCCCTGACACCCCTGTAATCGCATTTTGAATCTTTCATTCCTTAGAAACCTATCCCAAATTCCACTTCCCAAAGCAAAAAATCCCACATTTGTCTATTTTCAGGGTTTGCCATAACTTCTTTAATTTTCACCCAATCGCCTCCAAATTTTGCCACCGTGTTCATTCCCTATTTCTGCTTCTTTATCCCTCTTTGAAAAAAATTCTCATTCTTTCACCCCGCTTCTAAAATCCCCATTTTTTGCATCCTTGTCCATCAGAAAGTGTCCAAAACCTAGTCCAACTCCAATTACCCATCCAAGTTTTTCCCAAATCCAAATTTCCCTTTACTAAATAATATTTTGTTTGTGTTTTTCTATCCATTTCCCAAAAAAAAAAAAAACTCCTAGTTATGGTTGTCACCCGTGCATGAGTAAAAACCATGGAGGAAGCACTTGCAGCCATCCAAACCAAACTCCAAGATCTGGATGAAAAATTTCTCAGCCTCCATCTTCAGCATTCAGCCATGAACAATAACCGACAGCAAGAATCTTCTGCAGCCAATGGGTTCTCTTCTTCCAGCAATTTCCGTGGTCCGAAGCTTGAATTTCCTCGCTTAAATGGTACTGATCTGACTTGATGGATCTATCGTGCATAACAATATTTCAGTCTGCATAATACTTTTGATGTCCAAAAATTTCCACTTGCATCCTTTTATTTGGAACAGGAAGCCCTTCAATGGTACCATTCGTACATCAAGGCTCATGACGAGCCAAAATGGACAGATTTTTTCCAACTCCTTTTGCAACGATTTGGTCCTAGTGCTTTTGATGACTTCACTGGAGCACTCACTAAACTTCGTCAAATTGGCACTGTGAGAGAGTATTAGACAGAATTTGAGAAACTAGCCAATCACACAGAAGGATTGTCTGATGAATTCTACAGGAGTTGTTTTATCAATGGTCTTAAGGATGAAATCCGGTCAGAGGTTAAAATGTTCTATCCCAACACAATGATGGAAGTCCTAGGGTTTGCTAAGTTGGCAGAAGACAAGATTGCAGCCTAACAGCACTCCAAACCCATTTTTGTTCCCTTCCGAAATATGGGTTCTCAACGACCTCCCATACTGCCAGTTCCTCGACCAACTCCTATCAAGCATTTGTCTGAAACAGAGATGCAGGCACGCAGAGAAAAAGGGCTTTGTTATAATTGTGATGAGAAATTCACTCTAGAACATAGATGTGTTTAACAAAATCTCTATCTCTTGGAGATGGATTCTCCGCCTGCCTCTAAAATTGGTGAAGAATCTCCAGATACAATGGATGATCAGATCGACATTCATGAGCCGCCTATCGACCCCCCATCTCAGGATGAACAACCAGAGATATCTCTCCATGCTTTATCTGGCGTCGCCACTCCCCAAACAATGCAGGTTAGGGGTTACTTCAAGAAGCTTCCTCTTACAATACTCATTGATTCTGGTAGCACTCATAACTTCCTTGACCCTCGGATCGCCAAACAGGCTGATTGTTTTGTCCATCCTTGCTCCAACTTTGAAGTCATGGTTGCCAATGAGGGCACCTTACCTTGCAAGGGGAAGTGTCACAATGTGCGTATCTCTCTGGAAGATTATAACCTGCGCTCTAACATGTTTGCCTTGTCCCTAGGTGGATGTGATGTGGTTTTGGGCGTTCAATGGTTATGCACACTTGGCCCGATCTTATGGGATTTTGCTAAACTTTGGGTGCAGTTTTTAGTCAATGGGAAACAACACAAATTTAAGGTCTTACAACAAGGGTCTCTCCGCATCATCAGTTCACATCGCCTGGAAAATATCCTTAAGAGGAATTCACATGGTGTCATCGCTCAACTCCATTCCATTCATATGCACCCATCAACGGTCTCCCCTACTTCCTTGGATAGATATGCAGGTGTCTTTGTTGAACCAGTGGGCTTGTCGCCTTCAAGAGACCTTTCCGGTAAGAATTTAGCCGTATCTACATCTCAACAAGAAATTATGGCTATTTTGCATGCAGTACAGAAGTGGCAACCATACCTATTAGGGAATTATTTCTGCATCAAGACTGATCTCCAGAGTCTGGAAAATTTCTTGGAACAATGGGTCTCCTCCCCAGCACACCTGAAATTGGTTATCCAACTCATGGGTTATGCCTATGCGATCACTTACAAGAAGGGTACGGACAATATGGTGGCAGATGCTCCTTCTCTCAAATTTGATGACCCAGTTTCTCTTACAGCTATTTCTCTGCTTGTTCCAAATTGGTTGCAATCTGTTCAACAGGGCTATCTCTTCTATGAACTCCATGCTTCTTCATCAGCGAGGCACTCTGGGTTCCTCAAAATGTAAGACCGGGAACAATGTAACTTCTTTTGGCAAGGACTGAAAATGAAAATTCAATAGATGGTGGCTGACTGTGATACTTGCCAGGTCAACAAGGGTGAAACGACACTCCTTTCAGGACTGCTCGAACCCTTGCCCGTCCCTACACAGATTTGGACAACTATTTCCATGGATGTCCTAGCAGCGCTCCAGTGGTACAATACCACATCTAAAAGGACACCATATGAAGCAGTCTATGGACAAGCACCACCAGTTCTTTTTCCATACACCCTCAGCAGCTCCCTAGTTCAGGAAATTGGCTCGGTTCTTCGAAACAGCAATCAGATTATTCTCATTCTACAGGACAATCTTCACATGGCAAGAATTCAACTGAAACAACAAGCCGATCAGCACCATTCTGAGCACACTTTTCATGTAGTTGATATGGTTCTTCTTCGTCTACAGCCTTCCAAGAAACCCTCCCTGAATCTCAAAAGGCGTCAGTGGCCCAAAATGCAACCCGAGGATGCTACAGGGGAACCACTCCTCCAGATTCTGCATCAATTTCGACATCTAAAGCTTTGAGGAAAAAGCTTTTTCTAAGAGAGAGGAGATGTTAGGAACCCATGTCAACCCTTCTATTTACTTTGTTAGTATATTGTTGTTGGACGCATATGCTTTGTAAGTCGTCCCGTAGTAATTGTTGATCCATATTTTGTATTGGCCCATGGTTTGTATTGATACATGGTATTGACCCATGGTATTGGCGCCTAGACTTAGTATATAAGTTTGTGTTGAGACCAATGAAGGTACCGTGAAGTTATTTGTATTGAGCTGGCTCAAAGGAGGTTTCCCCCTCGAAGTGGCCTGCGATCAATATAAAAGTGATTCTGAGTTCTATTATTTCTGTTATTTCGTGTGTTTTCATTAATTAATTATTGCAGGTTCTTCACATACAGCGACTAAACATGGAAAAGCATTCGAATATTTTCATCGACTCTTCATAGAAGGATTGGAACCACCAGCAATCTGATTTTTTGGCTCGGGACACTCTATTTTACTTTTTTTGCCACTTTAGAGGCCATTTTGGGGTCCTCGTTACTTTATATTTTATATATGGGATGATGGCTCAAAAGAGCCACATTTTTTTGATACAGCTATATTGCTTGATACTCTTTCGGAAAGGCATACAATGCTTTCTAAAATATGTAATTTGATTTCTATTAATTAAATTACGCCTTTTTCCTTGGAAAATATATATATATATATACCATATATATATGTGGTAATGTAGAGATGTTAGTTAACTATTGGCATGGTTGAGCGTGCCAAGGATACCACTAATGCATAGTACCCTCTTGAATACCTTGGATACTTGTGGACATAAAACATGCAAATGTGTCACAAACCCATGTTTGTGTAGGTAGACTTAAATCTCCTCCAAGAAAATGTGTGCACAAATTTGTGCCTGTGTGACAACTTCTACCACCTTGGAAAATTATGTGTATTGGTAAGGTAACAAAGCAATAAGCTTATATAGGAGGTAAATTACTCCATGGTAGAAAGTCATTTCAACATCCATAAGACCTTACATTATTGTAGATATATGTTTATTGGACTTACATCTTTAAGAATGTCAAAAATATATCAATGTTGATGTTGTTTGTGTTATTGCTAAATTGGCCAATAAAAGGAAGGAGTTTACATACTGTTGGAACAATATTTTTAAAGTTGATTGAGAGATGGTTAATTGAAAATTTGTTTGGATATCACTTAAAGATTTGTGAGGAAAGTGCCCAATTCCGAAGAAAATGTCCCACATGACCGTCGACCAAGTTAAAAGGGAGCTAAAAGGGTTAATGAAGCAGTTTGAGATATCATATGAGGGAAATAATGGTCTAGATTGACACAGGAAAAGATCAACGGCGGAGGTAGAGTTTCGCTGGAGAGAGAAATGAGGGACATAACGCAAGCAAAAGTCGTCGAAATAGTCGTTGGGGAGTTTTTAAACAGGAAACAATATCAATGGTGAAATGATCGGGTGACGAGCATATCAACAACTCGTATGGATTTCACGCTACCAACATGTGCATGGGAGTGAAGCGCTTGGCGGTTGCGAAATACCAAACCTCCGTCCATGCATCGACACCACGGCATTTCGCAACTTGGGAGGGTGGTAAGAGAAACCACTTCCAAATGTTGTGAAACCACCATCGAAGAGTATAAAAATCCAAACTCACATGAAGGTTGACATTTATCATCAGAGCATCGAGTGATTGGGATGAGTGCGTGTAGCGAGAAGACGACAGAACATACCTTTTCAGTCCTCCAGTTTCCAGGTAGGTTTTTCAAGACCCGTGCAAACAATTTAGAAGGTTCTACATAATGGAAAGCTTTGGTGAAGTAGCAGTTCAAAGTGTTGAAGTCGTGAAATTAGAAGAAGTTCTGGAGGATAGGGATGGGGACGTTTACGACACTGTTATGACCCGGGTTTCTATTTCAGAGATTAAAAACAGATTAGAGGGTTTGCGGAAACAGAATTTAGACATACATAATGTTCATGAATCCAATTTTATTTATTTCTGCCCTAAGCAAACCCTAGTATTTCCCGATTTCATTTCCTGGTGTGCTAAAAACTATTCCCAAACAGAAAAGGTGGTCATGAATTCGTCAAGGACAAAAATCATGTGCCATGTTAACTCGTCAGTTGTTAAGAAGTCATTAGAAGTCCCTTTGTCTTTTTCCCAGAGCCAAGAATATTTTGCTGAAGAGAATCTGGTCATTTTGTATAGACAGTCTCTCCCCGAAACCAAGAAATATTTTCTATCAAACTACCTCAAACCAGACATTGAAATTGACAACACGCCTTACCCACTAGATATCACCTTTTTCAATGAAAATTCACAGCTTGTTTTATCATTAATTTCTTAGTTTTTAGGGCTTGATAATGAACTAGTGGTCACTGAAGTTCAGATAAGTTTATTTTTAGGTTGAGTTCAGATGTATTAGAGATAGAGTCCAGTCAAGTCTCATGTCTTAAGTTTGATGAATTTCTAGCTGAGAATATTCATTCTCAGTTAATGAATTTCCACAATACCAAACATTTCATATTTCAATCCTACTTAATAAAAATGTTCTTGTTTTCAAGTGAGGGGAACTTGCATTTCCCATAGGCAGTTTTTTCAGTTACAGTGGAAAACAACATGTTCAACTTTAGGAATCTCATATTATCAAAGGTGTATAGGGTAATTTTTGAGGAAAATTTACCAAGAGTGTTACTAGAAATGAAGACCCTGATGCAGTTGAGTCTAGAAAAGGCAGTTGGTGACTGGTTTTTTATGAAACAACACACAGTGATCGGGCTCTATGGTTTTGTAAAAGAGCCATATATTTTACCAACTTTCTTGACACTGAGGGTATTTTCCTTGGATTTCATCATGTAGGAGTTAATTGTTGAAAATTATCATTTGTTGGCATTCAAAAAGGCTTCATACATGGAATTCCATTTAAAAATAGGCCCTTTCATCATTAAAAACATAAATGCTCTTTCATTTGTAGAAAAACAATTGGAGATGATGAACTTTAAGAAGTCCATTGCTATCAATTATGACCCACGTCATATCATTTCCCAGAGGAGGCAACAGAACAAAATAAGGGCATTCAATCATCAAGAAGTTGAAGGATTAGCTAGAAAGGCTAAAATGTTGCAATATGAGTCTGATGCAGAGGTTTCAGAATGTTCACAATCCAATCCTTCTACATTAGAAAAAATTTCAACTCAGTTGGTTCCTACACCAAGTAAAGTTGAAATTGCTAGCAAGAGAAGTTTTCATGAAACTACTGACATGGAAGTGGAAGAACAAGGAGGACTTAAAAGGTTAAAATCGGGTCAACAAGATGAATTGATTATGTTAGAGAGTGGAAAAGGAAAAGGAAAACAAAAATAGCAAGCTCTAGAAATTCAAGTGTATGATTATAAGTATGAAGAGGCTAAGGCTACATGTGATAGTGATAAGTTTCAGTCAAGAGCTGAATTGCATGTTAAGTGTGGTCAAGACAAGCATGCTGCATCAGAGAAAAAAAATAATAATAATAATAATAATAAATAAATAAAAAATAAAAATAAAAAATAAAATAAAAAATAATAATAATAATAATAATAATAAATTGTATCCCAAAATTAGAAATGTATTAGATTCGGAAATTACTTTAATGACCACCAGGGATCCCATAAAGAATACTCTAAATATGGTTGTATCGCCAGATGAAAGAGTCACAGAAATGAAACTAAATTTACAGAAGATACCAGTTCCAGACAAGATCCATTTGCATAGGCAAAATGGAGAATTCATTTACACAGATTTGATGAAAGCCACTCTGAAAATTGCAAAATTGCAAAATACAGTGAACAGGTTGGAAATCCAATTAAGACAAGAAAGGACAGAAAATAAAGCTCATCAACAACAAATTAAGAAGTTGCAAGTTGATTTGATGGAAACCAATGATGAGCCAAATAAAGTTGAAGTAAGCAAGAAACTTTTAATTGAAAAGGAGAACACTATTCAGTTGCTTAAAGAAACTTAAAATTCCATCGACTCAATTGATTCAAGCATCTGAATTAACTGTTTTGGAGCAAGAAAGAGAATCATTGTCACAAGAATTAGATGACTATAAAGAAAATTTGATTAAATCTAAAGAAAAAGAAGTAAGATGGGAAAAAGACAGGTTGAGTCTCAAGACTCAGGTTGAGGATTTGAAGAAAAAATTAGCAAGTGTTGTGCAAGAAAGGCAAGGAACAGGTCAAAACAGTGAAGAAAAAAACACGAAAAGTCTAATTCAAGCCATGTCTCATTTGAGCTTGAAAGAAGTAGAAATCAAGGAGTTAAAGGAAGGAAAGCAGAGGTTAGAAGAAGAAAATCAGAAGAAAGAGGGAGAAAGAAAAGAGTTGGAAAATAAGAATAATGAGTTGGTTGATAAAAATCAGAAATTGATATCTCAGGTAACAGGACAGCTTCCTTTGCAAGGTGCAAAGCATCTTATTTGGGATTCAATAATAAACGAAGCTGCAAAATTCAGGCCTTATTTAATTTTTATGAAAACAAAAGATACGGTAACAAATGACAGCATATAGATTAGTACAGCAATGAGAGAGACTTTGGATAAAAATCCAAAGGAAACAACCCATAATACCATTAATTTCATAAACACCTTGACAGAGGATGATTTGAAGGCGTTATCCATTAAAAACAGAATAGCAATAATAACCTGGGCCAGGAGAGTCCTTGGAAAACAATCTCATGTTGAGAATGTCCAAGCTAAAGCAGATCAGATGAAGAAACGGGTGGAATCTTTCAAAAGATCATTTGCCAATCTGATTCAGAAAGGGCTTCCTTCCTTTTGGGATGAAGATAATAAGTTGATCTCCCAGAATGATTATAAGAATTTGTTGTTTGAAATCAGGATGAACCATGAAAAGTTTGAATATATGACCCATGTCTTGATAGGGAAAATTGTATTGGAAAATATTGCATAGGAATTTGAAATTCTAAACCAGTTGGTAATGATAGGTGCAAAGATACCTCCAATATCTATTGCAGATCATGTGGAAATGAAGGTTCTAGTCAAAGAAATGACCAACTATGAAATCCATTCTACAGAGCATTGGAAAACAATGGAGAAGTATGGAAAATTGAAGTACAATCTGCACACTTGAAGATTCCTATCCAAGCAAGAGATTTTCGCCAGTAGCTGCAGCTGATAAAAAAACACCAAATGTTATAGTTTGGAAAATTATAAATTATGTAAATTTTGACGGAAATAGAATGTAATAAGTAGTTCAAAGTTTACTATTTTTAGAAATAAGGCAGTTAGGTTTTGCCCCAAGAGGCCTTCAATGTATAAAATCAAATTTTGACAATGTAATCAGGGTTGGAACCCGTGAAAGGAACACTCATTTTGTATCGAGCTTCTCCAAGATTTAATAGAAATTTCTTGCAGAGTTGAACACATTTTCAGAAGCAAAGAATCATGTGTTATTTATTTACAGTCTATGATTTTCTCCTTCTCCTATGATTTTTTATTCCATAAATCTCTCTTTTCCATTATGTTTTCTTTCATGCTTAGATGAGAGAAAAAAGCCAGTTTTCCTCCTAAAGATTGGCTTGAAATAGTTACCTTGGAACTATCCTCCCACAACTACGGGAGAAATTCTAAGTGCTAACACATACCACCATTCATATCTTAACACCCAAGGGTGTCTACCTCTATGGATTTTCTAATAATATGACATGACCCATGACATAATTTTCTCATGCAAAGCAATTAATTCACCTTAGAGCACCATATCATCATCCTCTTTTAGAATTGGGATCACCTTTGAATGTCCTATTTGAACGTTTTTCCCATGGTGCAGGTAGAACCAAACAGGTATTCGTCAGATATTTCTTCCTCGAGCAAGGGGAGTTTAGTAAGACTAGATGAAAGTGATACATCCAGTAGGTCTACAAGAGTTATATCAACTAGATGTCAAAAAATCATAAGAAAATTCCATAAACGCATGGATTTTTTTCTTGTTGAAGGGGGGTCATGTTCCTATGATGATGAGACAATAGGCGACATCAAGGTGCCCTTGAGGTACAAACATCTAGTGAAACAATGGGTACCCAAGGATTTTCCTCAACTAAACACATATTTTTGTGTGAACGAGAGGATATATCGAATTGCACCATCGCCATTACATGGTTTGGGGTTGTTTTGCATGGATGGCATAAAGGTCGGTTACAAAAGATGTACAGAATTGATGGAGTATGTTGGACCCTATTACAACTACAAAGATTGGATGCGCCCAGTCCAATATACATGAAGTATGCGCAGATATGGATTGTCAACAAATTATTTACAGCTGAAAGACAAAGATCAAAATAAAGGAGCAACATTGTACATTGAAGGAAGGCCAAAAGCTACAGGGAATATTGCAGGGTTTATAAATAGTACACAACCAGGGTCTACAATTAAGCAACCCAACTGCATATTTGAGGGGCGTGAAGGAAATCGTGTTTTTGTATGTGCCATTAAATCAATAGTTGCAGGGGAAGAGTTGCTTATTACTTACAATTTGAATCAAATAGATACAAACGTGGTTACTATGGGAGTGGTACATCTAACAATTTACCCAACCTTTTATTAATGAATTGAACATCTTAAGGATTTTCATTAGTCTATTGTTATAATTTCGTTTAAATTTTCTATATTTAGTTATTATGTTGTTTCTATATTTATTTTCTTATTATGTTGTTTCCGTGAGTATTTTCGTTTCGTTTATATAATTTTTTATATGTTTTTGTTGCAGGGTGTTGTAAGGGGATCCTCCCTATTAGTAGATCGGGGCAGGTCCCCTACCATTGATCAGATGAGTAGACGATCCTCGAGGCAACAGGTATAATTCATTGGAATTTTACAAATATAATATGGAGCATAATTTTTTTTGTTATGTCTTTTTCGTGTGTATATTGGTTTCATTATGATAATGTTTTCTACATTTTTTTGGCAGGGGGATGATCAGGGAAAGTCCCCAGCTATGGATCAGACGGCACCAGCATTGAGGCATCAAGTAAACCTAATTATAATTTTAGGAATCTATTATGATCGATATGTTTTGTTAATATACTTTTTTCCTCGGTCTATTGCTTTCACGTCAGTAATGTTTTATATATTTTTGTTGCAGACCACTAATTCAGTGAATGATCTAGGGTCAGAGAAATCAATAGATTTTGATGTGGATGAGTTGATGCACGATGCTGACATTGGTTCTTCTCTAGAATCGATTAAGATGATAGAGAAGACCTTGAAAAAAATTAATGAGGATATCCTTCACCTGCTATTCATTCAGATGCAGACAGAGGAGATTAGATCAAAGGTTGATGTCTTGGTAAAGAGATATCAGGCCTTGAAAGTAAGTTGCAGAATCTTGAAACATAATATAAATTCATTTAGTATTTTATAATTTTTACTTGTATATGATGGTGAACTAAAATATGGTTTGAATTTCCAGGATTTTTTGCACCCACACACTAGTGGTCAAGGCAGGGTTGTCATTAGTGATGCTCGTGGAGAGTTGTCACATGGGAAAATGACTCCACGTGCATCTCATGTGCCATTGTTGTCGACTGAACAGTCAGAAACACATTTCGTGACACCCCAGAGGCCAGTTGTGAGTGAAACCGCTAGTGACCAACGCATGCCAGATCGTGCAGAAGAAGGGGTAGATGCAGAGACTGCTAGTATTGATATTGCTAAAGAAGCATTTCCTAGATCTTCCCGTGTCACTAGCACGGGTACACTACGGACCACATTTTTGGTGGACGAAGAGCTCATTCCAATAAATATAGAGAAAATCCCAGGTATTTATACATTGTTCAAGTTAGTGTTTATAATTTTATTGTAATATATCAATAAAACATTGTTTTTCAACTAATGATGGCATGATCGTTTTGCAGGAAATGATGTTTTTTATAAACATATTAATGATTTGTCATTGGATATCTTTAGTCCCACCATACGCACACGGTGGGATAAACAAAGTAAAAATTAAAAGATGAGCTCAATAATCGCTTGGTTGGCTTGTTCGGCAACGAAACCTTTAATCGATCCGAGGTCCTAAAGAAGGCTGGACAACATATGAAGATTGTTCGGGACCAATATAGTGTTCATCTAGAAAGGAATCCTAGGTATGAGTGCCCTTCGATGATTCCAGCAAGAGAGTGGAAAGACTTAGTGGAAGATGGAAAGGAGAGGGCTCTAAGAAAAGAAGGAAAGCTACCACCGGGCACTGGGAGGTATGCAATACTTTTCGCAATGTAATTCTAAACCTTATTATTATTAATTTTTAGATCAATTTTGAAACATCTAACGTATTTCAACACTTTCATAGGCTTTTAGACACATCAAAGGCCACAAAGGAAAGACAAGAAAAAATTAGTCAGCACAAGCTTGGGCCTGGTGGTTATTCGAATTTGGCGGCACGAATTGTAAGTATTGAAAAACCAATATTGCATCCAAATAATAAATTGAAAATTATTTCCGTTTTATTGCACTGCAAAAGGTAAATTCATGACTTTATGCAAATATGCAGGCCGACCGATCCAAGGAAGTGCCCACTGAGGAAGACTCGAAGCTTGGCTTCTAGCACGACTTTGGAGCTGTTGCTGAACATCAAAAAACCTTGCCTGGGCAAAGACAGTCTTCTGGAGATACACCTTGCGCACAGGTATATAAAACCAATATAGTTTAATGAAGATTTATTACTTGTGAAATCTATTCGTTATAAATATTTTCCATAAACTATTGACTATGTTTTGAGCAGGAAAGCAACAATCCACTTAATGTTGAGGATGGAGAACAACCAATCGAAGGCAATGCTTCAAATCCTGGTAATTAATTTATTCATATGCTACAATTTTAAATATTTCATTGCATATGGTGAATATTAATTGTACTTTCCCATGTTTCAACTACAGAGCATGTAGAGGGTCACACTGTACAGGATGAGCCTAGACAAGAATACGAAGTACATGATGTGGCCACAACAGGTGAAAAAATGCCTTTGTAATGTTTTTTTAAATGAAATACTTGTCATTATAATATCAGAAGATATCAATGTAACATTTTCACATTATTGCATCAAATCCGGACCTATTGCCGCAACATCCACGCCGCAAGTACTCTACTAGGAAAACAGCACGACAAGTTGATGAAGCCCCAAGAACTGAACAACAAGTTCCAGAAGATGAGTTTCTTTCTAATTTTGTCAAGAGAAAAAGACCTAAAAAGAAATTACTGAAGAAACACTATGTGTACTTATTGTTTATAATATAATGTCATGCATAATTTTTTGCCTACTGAATGAATGAATGGTTTAATGAATGTTACCTATTTTTGAATGAATGGTAAATGTTTCTTTCATGATGAAATCTACATGTTTGCACATAATTAAATTTTTTCAAGTACATGCATTGTGCGTGGGGAATTGAGAGTGACGTGAGAGGGGGGAGGGGCCATAAGAGCTTCCACCTTCACGTGGTTGGCCCTATTCAGTAGAGAATATTAAATTATTCTTGAAACAAACAGGAGCTCAATGAGACCACATAAGTGTCCAACATTAGATATTTCCTACTGTATTATATCATGGATTTTCCTTGGATATATTTGGAAGTTTCTTGACTAGTTACATCACCCACATGCTACTACACTAGTCTTTTTGGACCATCCATTTTTTCAAGGTTTTTCTAGTGTTGATTTATTGCTCATTTTTATTATTGTTGATTCAAGTTTTTTGTTTAATAGATGTCACCATCAAAATGGTTCCCTAACATCATATCAACCTAGAACTTTGTATACCTTGCATATTTTTTTGCATTTTACAACAGATCCAAAGTTTTTTGTCTAGAGGCATTGCCTTAAAGGCTCTAGAACTAGGATATTCGTATCTATTTTTTATTTTTCCAGCAGCATATTCATAATATTTTTTTTCTATTGGAATAGCCTTAAGGGTGACAGAACTAAGGTTCCCATATCTAATTTTTCAGTAGCTGATTTGGAGATTTTTGGTTTGTGGCATTAGAACTAGTGTTTCAACCTAGTAAACCTATCAGTTTAGACTAGTGGGCCTCACCCATGGGGATTTAAACCATTCTCATTATGGCACATTACTATCCAAATTCCAAAAAACATTAGCAGCAACTCGTTGAGCAAAATAGTTGGGATTGCTTATTGGTATTTTTATGGTTAGGTATTTTTTATTCTTTTTCTCAAGTTATGCTCTCATTAAACTATAAAAGCAAGGGCTAATAGATAAGAAGAGGTAACGAACAGTAGTGAGTGAAATTAAACCTGAAAATGCATAATTGATGTAAACTATGGGATGTTGTTATTAATGCATATATATGAAGAATCATATAGACGTGGATCATAAAAATGCAATAGGTCATGCATTATATATATATATATATATATATATATATATATATATATATATATATATTATTTCCGTATGCTTATTTAAATATGGTATGCAGGTTCACAATGTTCTTGTATCTTGTTCCCCTATACCATTACTTGCCTTGGAATTTCAACCACCAAGGTCAGAATTTTAATATTATGTTTGGTAGAAAATACAATATATTCAAATAATTTAATTTATATAAAATATAGATATAGAAAAGAAAACTTGAAATTAATTGTGCTTCTGATGTAGGACAAAGGTACTTAAGTCTATTGAAGCATCTTTAAGAGCTGATGCCATATCTAGTGTAGGTTTTCAAATGTCTTTTTCTAGGCTTGTTAACTTGATTAGGTATCTACCATTGCACGCCTTCTGGGAAGCAAGGATAGTATACAAAAGGATACCATTTATGTGAGAAAGGTTAAAGAAAGTCAATTAGTTGAAATCAAAGTGAGTTTCCTTCAATTTGAATATTGTGTGTGAAGTTCAATAACAATATGTATCCCTAAGAAATTTGTATTCATTGACATTGACATCTAGATAGAAAATATATCCATTATTTTGATCCTTTTTTTTATGTGATGAGAATTTCCTTAAACCTGTGAAATGTTTGACTGGATTCTAGTGGATAAGGACTAACAATATTATACATCTATGATATCAAAATTGAAGGAGTGGCTTAATTGCAATATTATAACAATATTACATTTATACATCTATGATAACAATATTATATGATATTACATCTATGATATCTATGATAACAATATTATCCATGCCGGAAAGTATGAAACTATTCATTAATTTCTCTTATCTAAGGATGTTTCCTCAAGGTTGTCTGATAAAATCCATGGTCAAACCATTCATTCAACAATCTATTCACTTCATCTAAATGAGTGAGAATGATAGCAAAAGGAATTTTGGGAACAATTTTTTTGAACATGTACAACATTGACAATTGTAGGTGAAGTCTGTTTGGAACTATTTTTTTTTTTTAAATTCCCCAAATTCGTCGCATATCCGACGAAACCCCCAGTAAATTCGACGACGGTTCCATACTTCCGACGGAAAATGTAGTCGGACTTTGTATTTTTTCTTTGGTTACTTCTATCGGAATTTAGACGCCTCTTCATCGGATATCCGATCCTTTCCTATGTAAGTTCAGTCGGATATGCGACGGAAAGTTAGGTGTCTACTTAGTGGGATATCGACCCTTCCCTATGTAATTTATGTCGGATATGCGACGGACAGTCCGACGTCTGATTGGTCAGATATCCAACCCTTCCCTATGTAAGGTATGTCGGATGGGTGACAAACAGTCCAAAGTCTGCTTGGTCAGATATCCTACCCTTCCCTATGTAAGGTATGTCAGATATGCGACGGACATTCTGACGCCTTCTGGTGTCGGTTAATCGACATTTTAGGGTCGGATATCCGACGAGAGCTTCTTGTTGTCGAATATCCGTCGAAGTTGAACCGACATTTAAAAAAAGAGAGATTTGTCGGATTGTCGACAACATGATGTCAAAAATTGGACATATATGTCATCGAATTTTGGGTTCATATTTTCATGTGAGGCAGCTTACGACGAGTTCAATACACAGGTGAACGAACCAATAGCATCCAGATGAGGTGGCTTGAGGGCGAGCCACAAGTTTGTGTTGGGGGCGTGTTGGCACGGGGTCAAGGTGCATAAGTTTTGGTACATTCGGCAATGGAAGGGACAGCGACAAGGGTAAAGGACCAGTCACGGAGCGGATAAAGTGGAAGTTAAGAAAATAGCGCGGAGTAGTTGGTCATTTAGTTAATTAATTAATGTGTCACTCTGCGAAGTGGACCAAGTGTAATGGCCAAGTGAGCCTGTAAATAGGAGTAGAATTGTAAGCCTAAGGGCATCCTTTTGATAATCACCTTTTGTCAATATATCTTTATCTTAGTATATTTTTGTATCTTTGGAGCGGATCCTAATCCATGTTTGAAGTTGTATCTGATCTGACCTTCCGCATCTTTTGTATTTTTCATCTTGATGTTGATCTGTGGATCTGATTTTGTATTGGTTCTGCGGATGTGTACCTCAGATACTGTGATGTAAGACAGACTGATGAGAAATGAGAAGGAATGTTTTGGTTATGTTTATGTCTCTTTTACTTGTCATTGTGTGATTTATTATGTGTTATCGTGGTATAAATGAATGTATGATTTCACATCATGATCAAGTATGGTTTATGAATGAAGTTGTAATGTCGCAGTAGTGTTATGTATTTCAGATCAATTAGATATGCTGCTATAATCTGTTAATGCGTAGATCTGACCAACGTGGTTTGATGTGAATGATGTTTATGTCTATCTCTGGGTCACATTGTGATTGAGTGTGAATGATGCATGTTCTATCATATCCACGAAAATGTGCTTCCTACATCCCCCCTTAGATATCTCGGGTGAGACTTCACTCGCTCCGCGGGTGTTGCTGCAAATGCTAAACCCTTTTCGGGCCGATGTTTATGGGATATTGCGTTGAGTTTTGTTGACACTAGTGCGAAGTGAACCCTTGTTGAAAGATATGTGTCAACGGTAATTATCCATTAGAATATTAAACACTCAAGCATGCACTCTCTACTAGTATAAGCCTACGCTGCAAAACACTATTTTTAAATTAAAAAATAGTAAATTGATGTTATGTTTAAACAAACATGTTATCTCTAATAAAATAAATAAATAAAACTAACTACTCAAAAAAGTGAAACAAACAATTCAACAATGTGACGGGCATTTTAAAAGCATGGTTACCCTTGGCATGCTTCAGAAAATTGTTTCTATTTTTTGAATATCTTAACCATATTGAACCATGCCAAATAATTTAAACAAAAAACCAGTTGCTACCCAATAGTTGCAAATTGAAAGAGAATGCTTAAGGCTACTCCGATATAGAAGAGGGTACTAGTAGATGAAGCATCTCACTATCCATCCAAGGAACATGAAGAATCCCATTGTCCCTTTTTGGGAGGAAATCTTATTGCCCACACCTACAGGTCATGTTTTAAATTTGCTACATGTACTGAACAAAAAAAAAAGTGATTTATATTTTTGCTAATTGTGAAAATGGTGATTTCGAGGAGGCAAGTGCGAGAGGGGTCATCTTCAACCCTGGAGGAAAAAAGATCCAATACTTTGCATGGGGGTTGGGAAAGCGGACGAATAACTAGGCATAGTGGGTAGTGTTAATGCAAGGGATGAAAACAATGGTAGAACTAAAAATTGAAACTTTTTAAGTATTTGGAGACTCCATGATTGTAATTCAAAATATGCACAGTATTCGGCTTGGAAAAGAACCTGAAGTGGGGAAAGTTCAAAACATAATTTTGACTTTTATCCTGGAATTTTGTCTTGTATTTTCAATATTTAAAATATTTATCTTTCTCTTATAGACGCTAGTGGAGGGCATGGGAGAGATGCTAGTGGATGGCATGGACAACATCATGTGAAACTGAAAGGGATCTTGAACTTGGAATCATGATACTTCTTAACATCTTACAGGTGGGAAACAACAATAGTAGGAAACCATAAATTTTAATATTAACATAGCACTTCTTATAAGGGCAGAAAAAAACTTACCTAAAATTGTGCATTGAGTTTTACATAATTCAAAAGGACTACTCCTATGCTGGGTAAGTAAAAACATGAGTAGTTTAACAGCACACCAGACTCGGACTTGGGAGGAGAGCAAAGACTCCTTGTTAGATTCATACATTCAACCCTTCCTCCTTGTACATTAGGTTTGAGCAGACAACTTGTATATTAAATAAAAACTCCAATTTAACTGGGTCGCTAGATTGGGAATCTGGAGGAAAGTGTTGGAACAACAGACTTGATGCCGGGTCCAACTCTTTTCAACATTGGAATGTGTATATAGATAAAGATTCAAATTGCAAATTAATTTCCAATGAGTTGTATATAAGTCAGACTTAGACAAATAATTCGATCGACTCGAATAATAATTCCATTTGAGAGTTATTTCAATTTTCAACCCGTTTATTAATTAACATTAAACACTTATGCATCCCTTCAGCAATTCATAACATACATAGAGGTATAGATATGTATTATAATTTACGATGGGCCAGGGAAATAATTGGACATCAATTATTGCAATTATTGCAAGGCCCGCTTTCAGGTTGTGGTTGTGTGAACATCCAACTCAACTCCAGTGAAGGCTTAATGTGGTGGCAGTTCAATGAGATATCATAGGGGATTGTGTTTCCATCTTGGATTGGCGTTTAATTCATGGATATCCTATTAAAACCATAATTTGATTCCACGTGATTGATACAACATGCACTCTTCATTAATCTTCCATATGATGTGATATTTTAATCGCCTACCTTGCACTTTGATGCAATGATGAATGCATACATGCATAGCCCAATTATGGATTTGATAAATGAGTTAATATGGAAATTGGAGTGCAACTATGTATCCATTCCAACCCATGAAAAGCACATGGGAGAAGAGCCTGGTTTGGAATTTTTTCTTGTTATTATTCCCTACTCTTCGAGCGACGATACGAATGTTGGATGCAAGCAGTTAATCAGAAGCAGTGGAATTACAACACCATGACGAAACACGAGTGCACCCTTGGATGAGTTGATGGGGTAGTTATAAGTCTTGAAAAGAAGTATAAAGGAAAAGGTGGCAGAGGAGCCTTGGTGTAGCTAGGGTTTTACCCCTAGCTTGTGCCAATGAGCACCTACTAAGGAGAATGGACTCCTTAGTAGCAGTTCAATAATGATTAAATGTTTAAGCTAAAACAACAATTAACAAACTACTCTAAACATTGCATGAGACATAAATGAAAGATGTAAAAAATGGTTTTATATTAATGTTACCTTGAGTGTCAAGGTTGATGAAGCCCTTTGCAGTGTCCGAGAGGATGCTCCAAGCTTCAGAATGCTCCTTTCTCCTTCTCCAATGTTGGGGATGGGCCAAAGGTGGCTCTCAAGGTGAAAATAGTTCAAAGGTGAACTAGGGTTTCGAGAGAGATTTTGGCAGAGTAAGGGTGCTTGTGATTGTGGATATGGAATAAGGGATCTCCATCACCTATTTATAGTTTTTTGGTGGTGGAGTGCTGACCCATGGTTTTTGGGAAACACATGGTTTTAGGTAGCTGTATAGGGTTTTTTCCTCCTTTTCCTCATTATTTTATATTTTTATTCCCTTTTTAGGGGATTTTTGCTATTTTTGGAGGAAAAGGGGGGTTTTTTTAGCCTTTTTTAGGCTATTTTGAGGGTTTTATGGCCTTTTGGAGGCATTTTAGGCCTTTTGGAGGCTTTTTAATGGGATTTTTTGGGATTTTAATGGAAATATGGTAGGAAAGTGGACAAATGAGCCATATAATGTGGTAAATGAGCTAGTGAGCACTTTTTGGGTGTTAACAGATTGCCCCCTGATGTGCGAGGGCAGGAGCTCATCGTATGGCTGATGGACATCATAAGTCATGAATGGATTTCCTGGGTGTGGAGAGAAGAGAAGAAACAAACCGAAGCCCGGAACAACGATCCCGAACAACTGCAAGAACTAAAAGTACATAACCTCAATAATGGATGAGGAATCATCTGATCATATGGACGAGGCGGGCATTCCCATGCTCGTATCAGGATATAACATAACAATAACAATGGGGTCCAAAAAATGGGGACCTGAAATATACATGACCTCAAAAACTGAATGAGGAATAATCTCAATATATGGACGAGGTGGGCATACCCATGCTCGTATCAAGATACATAAACAGAACTGTGAGGCCCGAAAAGGGGGACCTGTAAGATACATAGTCACTGTGTACATCATAAGTGTCCAGAGGAGACACAAATCTGGGACATACTGCTGGGCGGACCATGTCTGAGCTGAAAAAATGATACACTGGAACAATCAACAGTGCTACTGAGTGTGGTACCACAGGGGCTGATGAGCTGCTGGATCAGAGTGACAAGGGGTACACTCACAATGGTACACTGAACTGGAACTGATCTGGGACTGAAACTGGGTACTCAAGGAAGCATAGAACGGGATGGATTCCGAATACAAACGCCAACGCAGCCCGGACATCCACGGGAACATATAACTGGGTGTTCCGAAATGACTCACCAATGTGCTAGAGTCGGGGGAAATCCGGGGTCTTCGACTAAAAACTGATGGGATATAATCCTACGCGATCCTCAACGATGCGATCAAGGTGCTGAAGTCGAGCATGTGAGGAACAACCACTCGGAAAGGCAATGATGACTCCTCTCAGAATGATCCGTAGGCACTTACCACAGATGGTGATAAGTCCAAGGCGTAGGGACCTCTGGGCCTATCCTCTGGAATAGAGGAGCTGTCGTCGACAGAGGGAGACCTGCCCCTATCAAGGCAATGATGTTTCCTTGACAGGAGCGCGAGGTGGAGAACCGAAATGTGGTAGTACTGATGGCAGGACTGATCAAACTGTGGGTGGATAACTGGGCAAGTAGAGTGGGTGGACTCAAACTTCCTTTGTTCAGAGTATGATAATGGGAATGATCTGGCAGCATATGAAACTGACTGAGGGGAAAGGGAGCATAGCTGTAATGGATCTGGGATGATAACTGGCTGAGGGAGACTCAAGTTGGTGTACAATGGCAGGAGACTGCAGAATACTCTGAACAAAGGCGACCTGATTGGGGGTGCTGCCGAGATGATCGATCACAGTGCCATGAGGCACGGGAGGATACTTCTTCATGGGTTAAGGAACTAGAAGAAGTGTGTGGATAAAATGATACTGTCGTGTGGATTTTACGAGCCCGGGACAGTTCATGCTCGTGGTTGCTTTCAATTTTAAGGAGTCTGAAAGCGATAAGAAGACTCTGAAATGATGGAATGGTACTGTCGTGTGGATTTAACGAGCCCAAGACAGCGTATGCTCGTGGTTGCTTTCAATTTTTAGAGAGTCTGAAAGCAAGTAAGAAGACTCCAGGGGGTTGCTTTTTCGTAGATTTAGTCTCCAAGGCCCAAAGAAGCATAAAAGGATGCAATGAAGAACTCTTCTAGCCGGTGTGACTAGAGTATTCCTTTTTCGTAATTAGTCTACCAGGTCCGGAAAAGGGTTAAACTTATACCAGATAGACGCCCTTTCAGGTACTTTAACGAGCATGAAAGGAAGCAAGATTGCTCGGCGATCTTTTCATTCTTTTAGGAGTCAGAAAAGAGCTTAACGGAAACTCCCTAAGTGCCTTTTTCGTAAAGGACTTGTCCGGCCCGAAAAAGGGATAAAATTATACCGAACAAAAGGAATGGCCAGGCAAGGAGGAAGTGTTCAATCAAGGTTTAGTAATGATGACCAAGAACGAGGGTAGGTGGGAACACTGATGGACCTCCTTGCGGGGTAGATGAAATGGTGGAAAAATAACGAAACATTTGCAGTATGACAGGAGTGAATGGCTCATGTAAAAATGTGGAACAATCCGACGGCGGCCGATGTGGCACGCAAACCGAGGAGGCAAGGTGTTGGGACACAATGTTGAAATTGTACCGAGTGAGAGTGAGAAATGATCTCAAGCATCATCACGAGCTCGGAAAAATGAATCCAGCGATATAAAGGGTGTCAAAAACAGGTAACGGCCGATGTGGTACGCACACCGAGGCGACGAGGGCGTTTTGGAAAAATACCCGAAAAATCGGGGTGTGAGAGTGAGAAATGATCTCAAGCATCATCACCAGCTCGGAAAAATGAATCCGATGATATAAAGTATATCAAAAATAGGCTACGGCCGATGTGGCACGCAAACCGGGGCGACAAGGTGTCGGGACACAATGTTGATATTGGTCCTAGTGAGAGCGAGAAATGATCTCAAGCATCATCACAGGCACGGAAATATGAATCCGGCAGTGCACATGGTGCGAAAAACGGAGGTCATAAGGACTCCGGAATGGTCAAAGGAAAGAACTATGCGTATCAAATCCAATGTACAAGTGACACGTGACCTCAAAAATGGTTGAGATCACAAATGTGAAAAAGTGAGCAGGGTTAATGACTTGCCCCCATGCTATGTGCATGGGGTTTGTGATTATGGATCACATATGTGTGGGTTTGAACAATGGGTTCATTGACGTGCTGAGATAAATGTGATGGGGTAGGGTCAAAATGATTGATCATGCCCCCTATCCCAGGGTCGAGGGAATCTATTATGCCCCTTAACTCAGAGGTGTCAAGGTGGTGCTCTATAATTGCGGGGTCAAGACCAGGCATTTCGGTATAAGACCAGGCAAAGACATCACGGAATTCCTTGAAAAGGTTTATGTAGTCCTCAATCTCTTGCTTACTGCAAAATGCTCCTAAAGTGATGAGTTCAGGGGCACGTCCTGGAGCAGCAATATCAACTTGGATGACAGGTGAGATGTTGGCCATGTTACCTTCCTCGAAGGCATCAGGAGCAGGAATAGGGTCCTTGAACCAGTCAACTTTAGTGGGGAGGAAGTCTTTGGATTCAACCGCGTATTGGGTAGCGGTGCTAGAGGAGGATTCTTCGGGAATGAAATAGGAACGGTGGTGCATATCATCCCAGGGATAATCGGGGGCAGTTAGGGCCTCAAGAATCTCCTCATCAGTACGGAAAGTTTGCGTCGTCAAATCGGTTGACGAGGGGGTAGTGGTGGAAGAGATCATATAGATGGTATTGACCTCTCCGGAAGGTGAAGAGTCTGGGGGGTAGATCTCCTCAATGGTAGGTGGTGCCGTCTCAAGATCCAGATTGTTCATCTCATAGAGAGCCGCTCTGTAATCCGGGAGATCGGGACAATGATGTGAATAGTGCCCGTAAATACCGCAAATGGCGCAGGAGTGGTTGGTACGTAGGGACTTATCCTTAGGCTTGGGAGTGGGGTTGAGTTCGACAGTTGGGATGTTGGGGTCATCGTCGAGCATCTGCATGTGCTTCTGCAATGCGGGTAACTGTGGGCATTGGTGGGTCGCATGGCCCAACTCGTCACACAGCGAGCATTTGGGAGGAGCATGAAACACTAGAGGGTTCTTGACTGTCTTGGGAGGTGGGACAGCAGTGTAAGGTTGTGGTCCTCTGCCCCTAGTGGGTCTGGGAGTAGGAGGAGGAGTCGTGGAGGACGACGGGGTAGAGACACCGGGAGGTGGCTGGGTGGTAGTAGCCATGGGTTGCACCGGCTGGAGGACGACATCTGGTGTCGGCGGGCGAACGGGAGGCGAAAGATACCATACAGGTAATCCCAAGGTTAACCCAGGGAGGCTAAGGGTAGCCATGACCGGGGCGCTTACTACTCCCGATGGAGGGACTAGGAAGGGGATGGTATTGATCGGTGTAACACCAATGTGGCTAGGTACCAATGGTGGTTTAGGAAACAAGGGTGGTTGAGTGTTAGGTAGTAGGTTGTCGTGGGACAAGGTACATAAATCAGACATTTCGAGCGTAGATGACGGTGGAGGAATGGATTGAAAGGTGGAGGTCATCGGCGCGTCTGAGTAGACTCCAGGCCCCGTAGAGGAAACAAACGAGGTGGTGGCAGGAGAAACAGGTTGTTCAACCATGGGGAGAACATTTTCCGGTGCCGCCGAAGCACTGGGATCATAGTAGGTGAGCTGGTCAATCTTAACCACGCGTCCTTCATGGGGGAACATCATGGTGCGAAAGACAGAAGAGGCAACCGCCCGCATGGCATACATGTAGCTGCGGCCAAGTAGAAGGTTGTAATCCAATTGGGCATTGATTACCTCTATGTCAATAAGGACTGTTTTACCACCTAACTGGACTGGAACGTTGGGTAGAAGGCCTTGGGGCTGGGCCGAACGACCGTCGTAGGCACGTAACGCAGTGGTGGACTGCTGGAGAGGAGGGGATCCTAGCTTCTGCCATACAAATGTAGACATAACACATGTGGAGGCACCCTCATCGATGATGCACCGATGGATAACAAGGTTCCTAACGGAGACAGTAACTTGGAATGCTAAGTTGGAAGGTAGGCGTGGTTCAGACTGGTCTAAATCAAATGCCATCAAGTGCGAATCAGTTGGGTCAATCCCCCCAATGGCGGAAAGTAAAGTCTTGCGCTGGGAAGGGCAGTTCTTCAAGACTTCTAACGCAGACATGGCTGCGGGAGACTGGGCTAGGTCCTCTACGATGTTGTAGTTTGACGCAGCGCGCGCATTAGGGTTATTGTTGATTCGGCGAAGTGGGAAACGAGGTGCTTTCGCAGCGCCGTCTATGGGTGGCGGAGGTATACGTAACGCCTGATCGGTGGGATGAGTGTTAGTAGGTTTATCCGTGGGAGTGGCTTCAGATGTGGAGCCATATTGGTTCCGACGGGTCTGGAGGTTGACGTCAGCGGATGACATCATCAGTAAGTGGTGGGTACCTGAGTCAAACATGGGTTGATCAGGAGCAGCGTAAGTGATCTGTTGCTGTTGAGGTACATTGGCTTGATGGGGAGCCAATGGCTGAGTGTTCACTACGCCTTGGGTCGGTAATGGGTTTTGCAGCACCAAAGGGGGTTGTTGAGGTTGGGGGGGGTTGGGTGGCGCTTGGGGAGCCGCATGCCCTTGGCGATGGGCCTCGTCAACCCAGAGTTGCCGAGCTCGCTCCAAGTGTGGGCAAGCATGGGTGTAGTGTCCATAGACCCCGCAAATAGAACAAGGGTGGTTCGTTCGCAAATTGGGGTTTTTAGCCTGCTTGGGCGGGCGATCAGGGTTTTGGTTAGCGGGGGCCGCATTATTGTTGTCAGGGGGATTAGCCGGTTGACCAGCTTGGTCTGCAGGTTGGTTGTTTCCCCGATTACGGCCCTTGCCGCGGTTCTGTTGGCCCTGGTTACGTTGGTTGTTCTGGTTTTGCTACGGGTTCTGTTGGGTGTAAACTTGCCCTTGGGCAGCAGGTGGATTCTGAGGTTGCGCAGGTGCAGGAGCAGGCTGCGGAGGATGATAAGCAGGTTGAGGCTGAGCAGGTGCAGCAACTTGAGGGGGTTGCTGATAGGACTGCGGAGCAGGTTGTGGATGTGCCGCAGGGGTTGCCTGGGGCGTATAATAAGCGGGTTGGGCTTGTGGAGGCGCAGGAGCGGGGGCAGCCTGCTGATGGTAGTAAGGCTGAGGGGCGACTGGAGGAGCATAAGCAGGAGTCGCATACCCGAAGCACTGGGGTGGACATGAGGGTCCATGGTAATGGTGATGTGTCATGGGAGCATATGAGTTGGTTGCTCCAAACTGGGAGGTAGCCCGCGACAGGTCGGGGCCAGGGGTAGGACGTGCTATAGAAAATGGTTGGGGATGCGAAGAAACACGGCCAATGATACCATCTGCAGCGTGGGATGCCCCCGGCGCGTCATGCTGGGAGGACTCGCCTCGAGGGGCGTCAGGTATAATGGTATAAAGGTAACCCGATTGGGCGTAGATGAGGTCGAACTGTTGAGCCTTAAGGATGGCTTCTTCTTCAGACTGGGGTCTTTCTGAGGCCACATCCTTAGCGATAACCGGGAGAAGGGATTTGAGGAACCAATCTAGGAAGATACGGTCGTCAAGTTTGATCTTGCATAAGCTACGGCGTCGACGCCACTCATGGATGTGGTCCGTGATATGGGTAGCCGTGTTTTGTCTACAAGATAGGAGGATCTCAACGCCCGCGTCATAGCGGACAGGCAACTGGAAGAACTGCAGGAAGGTCGAGGCTAGGGAAGCAAAGGTGGCATGGGTCCCATGAGGCTGCTCAATATACCACTTGGCTGCAGAGCCAGTGAAGGTGCGCTGTAGGAGACGGAGGCGAACAGAGTCATCCACTATGGAGTTAGAGGAACACCATAGGTGGAAAGACATGATATGGTTTTGTGGGTCCTCACCGGCCTTGCCCTCGAACTTAGGGATGTCCGAGGGTAGTTTGGTAGGCATATGAGGCCATGTAGGGTCGTGTCGAATAGGATCGTTGGTCAATCTAGCCAAGTCAGGTAGGTTAAGGCTAGCCATGAATGGCAGACTGGAAGAAGGCTGTGACACAGTAGTGCTATGGACCAAGTTGGGGCCAGTGCCCCCAAGTGGAGGGACAAGATTTAGGGTGTTGCCCCCAAGTGGGGGAACTGAGGTAGTGAAGGATGGTCCAGCACCACCATGGATAGTGTGAGCCACTGATGTAGTGGGGATAGGTATGCCCGCTGTGGGAATAGGTACCGTGAGGGGAACGGTAGATGGTTGCCCCATGGAGGGCATTCCAAAAACAGGTGTAGTAACTGGTGTAGTGGTGGATGTGCCACCAATGGTTCCTATGACAAATGGAGTGGAAGTCGTGCCAGCCATGGGGCTAGTAGGGGCAGTATAAATAGGATTCTCAGACTCTTCATCAGAATCAGAGGTAAAGTAAGGGGCGTCACTATCTGGTGACGGAGTCCTACGTCGCTGACGAGTGGAGTCAAGTGACAAGGCTCTAGATCTGTGATGAGTGGTATCAACGGACAATGATCGGAATCTACGACGAGTGGTGTCAAGAGAACCGTGCTGTGGGGGCTCGCCCCTGAGGCGCCGAGAATGTCTCGGGGACTCAATGGTGACAGATGGTGTCTAGTCTCTGTGGGTTGAGGTGAGTATAAAAACAGCTCAAAAATCCTAATGCAACCGAGTGTGCAGAAGGAGAGCTAAAAAGCAAGGCACTCAGGCCAACAACCAACTCAAAACACCCACTGCAACAGCTGTGCTACAATAGGTGGAGTGTCAACAAAGATGGTCAGAATACCAACAAGCAGCAGGTTTCCTACAAAAGAAAAAATGGTGGACTCACTAGACCAAAGGGAGGTAAAGGAGCATGCAAACACCTAACTAAAAGTATTCTGACTCAACTAAACATATCCTCTGCAAGGTGATGAAATCCAAGTCAGACAATATGAGTAGGAAAGCCAAGTGGCTATGATATCCCCCTACCAGGAGGGATACCGGGTAGTCAATCCTAGAAGAATGGCAACTAAGATACCCCGTTCATGACACGTCCAGAAAGGTGAATCTGCCGTTTAGTTCGTTGACCGCAATACCCCTATACAGGGATATCCCGCGAACCGCGAAAGGTAGCCCTTCGGTTACTGAATGGAGTGCGGTATTCCACTCAGGCCTCCGGAACCAGTCTCCCGACTTCAACCCTCCTAAGGGAGAGGCCCTCTGATAAACTGGTCGTGACCGTGCCAAAAAGTACTAGGGGATTTTGGTTCCCTATTTGGACAACAACTATGTCTCAAGTGAAATAACCAAGGGGTGTTATTGGAAGCCTATCCCCCTGATCCTACCTAACTACAATGATTCTTTTGTGTTCCCCAAGTGGGGTTAGAATGTTGGTTTAGTTAGGTACTTTTTAAGGCTCACTTGATTTTATGTGACAGAGTGTGTGCTCGTGAGGTGATGATCCCAAAAATAGAAGTGCCACAATGGGGGGGCAACTTCCAATCTATCAATAATGCTGAAATTGATTCTTTTAACTTGCAAAATTTTCTGAATTAAAAATACTGAAGTTTTAAAAAGATTCTGTAAAGGGAACATAAATTATGTTGCAGAAAGGCTGTTAGGAAGTGGGCTGCAGGTAGAACAGGGGGCTGTTGAATTGCAGAAAATATTGCAGCAAAAGGGGCTGGGCTCAAGACAAGAAAAGAGCAGAAATCAGACCGCGGGTCTGTGGCGATTTGGAACAGGCCGACCGCGGGTTTGAGGGAAACAGCGGCGGTCAGGTCGCGGCTATCGGGCCAACAGAGGCAGTCGGGACGCAGGAAACAGGGAAAAAGATACAGTCGGGTCACGGCTATCGGGCCAACAAACGCAGTCGGGACGCAAGAAACAGGGAAAAAGAGACAGTCGGGTCGCGGCAAAAGGGCTAACAGGCGCAGTCGGGACGCCCGAAAGAGGCAGAAAGCCGCAGTCGGGACGCGGGAAAAAGGCCGACAGGCGCAGTCAGATCGCGGCAAACAGGCTGATTAGCCACGGTCGGATCGCAGGTAACAGACTTGAATCCGCCAGCAGAGCGTCGGAAGCAGTCTGAGAGCCACGGTCGGATCGCGGGTAAAGGCCTGAAAGGCGCGGTCGGGACGCGACTGCAGAGGAAAAAGACGCGGTATGCAGCGGCCGAAAGGGACAGCCGAAAGAAAAAATTTAAAAAACGGAAACCAGAAATTCGAAAACCAGCGGAGTCGCCAAAACTGTAGCTAGGGTTTTACCCCTAGCTTGTGCCAATGAGCACCTACTAAGGAGAATGGACTCCTTAGTAGCAGTTCAATAATGATTAAATGTTTAAGCTAAAACAACAATTAACAAACTACTCTAAACATTGCATGAGACATAAATGAAAGATGTAAAAAATGGTTTTATATTAATGTTACCTTGAGTGTCAAGGTTGATGAAGCCCTTTGCAGTGTCCGAGAGGATGCTCCAAGCTTCAGAATGCTCCTTTCTCCTTCTCCAATGTTGGGGATGGGCCAAAGGTGGCTCTCAAGGTGAAAATAGTTCAAAGGTGAACTAGGGTTTCGAGAGAGATTTTGGCAGAGTAAGGGTGCTTGTGATTGTGGATATGGAATAAGGGATCTCCATCACCTATTTATAGTTTTTTGGTGGTGGAGTGCTGACCCATGGTTTTTGGGAAACACATGGTTTTAGGCAGCTGTATAGGGTTTTTTCCTCCTTTTCCTCATTATTTTATATTTTTATTCCCTTTTTAGGGGATTTTTGCTATTTTTGGAGGAAAATGGGGGGTTTTTTAGCCTTTTTTAGGCTATTTTGAGGGTTTTATGGCCTTTTGGAGGCATTTTAGGCCTTTTGGAGGCTTTTTAATGGGATTTTTTGGGATTTTAATGGAAATATGGTAGGAAACTGGACAAATGAGCCATATAATGTGGTAAATGAGCTAGTGAGCACTTTTTGGGTGTTAACACTTGGTCATTATCCAGGATATTTTTGAAAGAGAAAGAGTTATTGGCATTAGATTGAATAGTTTCTGCAATTGCGATATGGATACCAAGAACATAGGGAAACATAAGAGAATGGAAGCACAAAAACCCACGACAATTTAGAAAAGGGTGGTAGAGGAAGCTTTGTATTGCAGAGACAAAACTCACCACAGCTGCAAACTCAGATTTGAGGAAATGGAAGTTATTTTGTGGAGAGAAACTGAGGCATTCCAAGAGGTGGAAGAGTATTAGGCCTTGGCTAGGTGGATCTTGGACTAGAACAATTGTAGAGGACTTCAAGCTCTTTATTAGAGGGTGCTGAATATTTTCTAGTCAATGAAGATACTCCTTGGTTACATGTTGGAGGATCAAATTAAAAATGGGATGCAATTGGAAATTGAGGTAACTACCTTAATATAATTTAAGAGGTGCTTGAGTAGTTTGAATAATGCTCTAAATCATTTGGGAAGGGGAGTATGGGTTGAATTTATCCCCAAGCCCCCGGCGCAGAATGATAGTGGCAATGGGGAATATTCAAGGGTAGCGGTGATGAAGAATGATATCAGGGATAAGGTTCATGCAAATCTAGTTCCATAGAGAAGGGTTTTCGCTAACATCCTTGAGGATTGGATTCAGAATACAGGGGATACCCAAAGTTGTTTCCAGCAGTATGAGAGTTCCATTGTCCTCCTCTAGGTTTCTAAAACCTTGATGAGAATATTGATTGAGAACCAAAATTATGGAATGGATGAAATAAAAAAGTAAATTACTTTCCTCGGTGAGAACAATAGTATGATTGCCATTATGGGAGTAAAATTGGCATTATTGAGTAGCGGATTGGGAAGACCTGTGGTCAATCTCAGGCAAGCAACTCAAAGAACAACCCAACCCAAATTTGTAAAATCTCTATCATACTAGGATCTAGATACTATATATGCCTCACAATTGAAATATTTAACTTACTATGCAAGATATAAGTGCATAAACAATTATGAAAAACAAATGATCAAATCTAGTTACAAATGATCAAAAACCAGAATTACAAATGATCAAATCTCAGATTTTATTAATTGTCCATAATTAAAATGAGTTTGTATCATCCTTATATAGGAATAGGAATAAATCAAATGCCTTAGGAGGCTTAATATGTGGCTAGCTTAAATTTGACCCCAATCCCCCCTAGGTTGACTAAGGAGCTCTCAAATCACCTCAAACCCTTATGAATTGCTCATGTGAACATTAGGAATGATTTGGAAGACTCACCTGAGGCTCACACATGTGAGGGATGTGGTTGGTGGGTGGTTAGGTATCCTAGGTGAGGCCAAAATTAGCTAATTTGGGCCTAGATGACTAGATACAATGTATGGGCGCCTTTGGTCAACAGTGCTTCCTTAAAACAGGTAAACAAGGCACCTTAGACCAAAATGGTGCAATAAATTCATGAGGTGGTCATAATTAGGGCACCTTACAGGCATTTGACCACCTTTGGCCCATATTTTTGGTGGATAAGTCATCATGGAGCCTAACTAACTTATAACAACCTTGTTCACACCTTGGGATGCAATAATTAACCAGTTAGGGACCATTTAATCAATAATATGACTAATGCTAAGGTCCTAGGTGTAATATTGTTCTAACACCCCCCCGTAAGCTATACTTGTGTCAAATATCAAAATAAGGCCTTGGCAACTAACGCTCAAGTCACCTTTTACAACATAAAATTTTATTTGTCCATGTAACCAAGGAAAGAAGGAAAACCACATGGGAAATAAAACCTCCCCTCTAAAATGGACATGAAATACACCAAAATAAACTTCTCCAAAACTCAAGTAGGTGTGAACTTGATCATATGTCTGGAGGAAGCTTCTTCTTTGGAAGAAGTGGATGTTGCTCCCATGCTTGGATCATATGCTTGATTTCTGCAACTGTGGAAGCAAGTGCAAGTAGATACTCTTAAGACTTGATCATCATACCAAATGTGGAAAGAACAAATCCAAATAATACTTGATGAGCTTGAGAAACAATCCCAAGTGAATAACAATGTCCTCCATCTTCAATGTAATTCTGAAAACAAGTGCCAATAGGAAGCATGACAGTGAGAACGAATGCATCAACTCCATACTGAAAGTGAGCTGCAAAAACTGACTTATGATCCTCATAATTCGAATGTGAAAACTCATGAGAGAACAAAGGGGTTTGGAGATCAACTCCAAATGCTTGTATATGGCCCAAAAACTTGAACTTCGAATCATATGAAGCTTGATGGGCTTGAGGTATAAACCCAAGCAAATGCATGTTGTCTCTGTCTTCAAAAGAACCTTGAGGAAGTGTGTATGTGACCATGTAGGAAGTGATAGGAGGCATAGGACCAAGGAGTGTGAATGCATGAATTCCATAATCTGATATAGACTCCAAAATATCCAAGTAACCACAACTTTGCACATCAGCAAACTCATATGAAGAATGCTTATCTTCTAGAGCAATAATTGATAGAGAATCCTCAGTAGAAGAAGTATGATGGGAGAACAATAACTATAGAGATAGATCTTCTTCGACAATGGCTGCTCCATTTGTTGTATCTTCATCATATTCAGCAACATCTTGTGCAATAGATGATGTCTCTTCACATTCTACTTCATAGCATGTAGAGGAAGCATTCGAATCAAAGAGATCTGTAACAATAGGAACTTGTGTTGAAGATTTTTCCTTTTCATCTTCATGAACAACTTCATCAAAGAGAGTAGAGGCCGAAACAGTAGGAGGGAGAGCACATGTAGAGGTGTCCATAGGCTCACTCAATGCACCAATATTCTGCTTATCAAGAGACTTGTCCAAGTTGGACCATAGCTCAAATGGATAGTCTGCAGAACCAATCAAGTAGTGCATGCATGGAGACATGGCTAGACACATAGCTCTGAATGCTCTGTCACAATCATTTAGACAATGATTTTTCTCTTCATAAGACTCTGGTTCACTCTCAACACCAATGGAAAAATCATAGAGACCTTGTCTCCTGATATATGCACACATTTTAGGCTTCCACTCTGCATAACTGAATGGAGTAAGAAGAGGAACTTTCGAATCCATGTAGAAGTTGTTGTACCTACAATAGCAAACTCTCAATCACTCGGGAGGGGATATACACTAACATAATTGAACCCTATTTGATAGTAGGTGCATTCGGGAGAGAATCACACCCTGGATAGACTCCAATGGATTCAATGCAATGGTTCTAGGGAATTCTGTGGTTTCTCCACTGCTTCTGGCACACCACTAAAACAGATTATTGGTTTGAATAATAGCTCAAAGAGCTCTGATACCATGTAAAATCTCTATCACGGTAGGATCTAGCTACTATAGATGCCTCACAGTTGAAATATTTAACTTACTATGCAATATATAAGTGCATAAACAATTATGCAAAACAAATGATCGAATCTAGTTACAAATGATCAAAAACCAGAAAAACAAATGATCAAAAACCAGAATTACAAATGATCAAATCTCAGATTTTATTAACTTTCCATAATTACAATGAGTTTGTATCATCCTTATATATGAATAGTAATAAATCAAATGCCTTAGGATGCTTGACATGTGGCTAGCTTAGATTTGACCCCAATCCCCCCTAGGTTGACTAAGGACCTCCCAAATCACCTCAAACCCTTACGAATTGCTCATGTGAACATTGGGCATGCTTTGGAAGACTCACCTTAGGCTCACACATGTGAGGGAGGTGGTTGGTGGGTGGTTAGGTATCCTAGGTGAGGCCAAAATTAGCTAATTCGGGCCTAGATGACTAGATACAATGTATGGGCGCCTTTGGTCAATAGTGCTTAAAACAGGGAAACAGGGTGCCTTAGACCAAAATGGTGCAATAAATGCATGAGATGGTCATAATTAGGGCGTCTTACAGGAATTTGACCACCTTTGGCCCATATTTTTGGTGGATAAGTCATCATGGAGCCTAACTAACTTATAACAACCTTGTTCACACCTTGGGATGCAATAATTAACCAATTAAGGACCATTTAATCAATAATATGACTAATGACTAAGGTCCTAGGTGTAATATTGTTCTAACAAAATTGATGACCCTCCCGAATGACCTGCATGATGCCAAGGGTGGACTTGTCAGATCACGTAGACATTTTTGGTTTTGTTACTATATGTAATTTTGATATTGCTATTGTTGTTACAGTGTCTAGGTCCATAGCAGAAACTCAAGATAAGTCCTTTTCGTTTATGGGTATTAGGATTTCTACTAGTATTTTCACCACACAATTCTTGTATTATAGTCTAGTTTCTATCAGAGGAAGGTTATACCTCACGCTGCTCATGAATTTTGTACTATGTTACTTGGTTGATTAATAGAAAGCCTTTCTATCTTATTTACAAAAAAAAAAATCATCCTAGTTGGTCTACTCATTTTTCAATTAAAATGTCCAATATAGTCTACTTCAACTCAAATGTTCATTATTAGTTATCTCATATATAGGATGTTTTGTGGTCACTTGTTAGACATTAATAAAATTATATTAGCTTATCTTATATGCTTGTAACAATTGACTTTTTAAGAAACCATGATTTTTCAAAAAAACTATATTTGTCTAATCAAAACTCATCTTAATCTAGCTATTACCACTTAACATAAGATAAGACAAGATAGATTTATTAATGTCTAACATATGCTATGAAAATTCAACATGCCTAGGGAGTACAACCAATCATCAATATACTATGAGGGTGTATAGAGAACTCCTAGATGTTAAAAAAATTACAAAAAGGAAAGATAAAAGTAACAATAAAAGAGAGAAATCTAACATCATTGTTGTATTACACTCTCATATGTAAAATATTTCTGCAAAGCATAATGTATGTAGGCCATAGTTGAATAATTGCCTTGACTTATTGACAAGTCCACTAGTGGTGATCATTCTACCTTGCATTTACTCAATCAATTTTCAAGTTACAACTACATTGTTTTTCATCCAAAAAAGTGTGTAGTATTGCAAAAGAAACCTCTCAAATAACAAAGAAAACATTATAGCCACCTTGTGTGCACATTAATTTCTAAAATTTCTAATTTAATTAATTTATTAATGAACTCTATTAATCTATTAAGATGATACTATTGTGGAGCTAATGTTTCTATATGAAAAAATGTCAATCTATAAGTATTTCACAATGAATACATTAAAGAATGAGCACAATGAAAAACAGTTATAGCTTATATATGAAGAAAGCATCACATTTAGCATTACTAGCAGTGGGCATGTGATAAGCCCATATTTCATTATAACATATAGAAATTTATCTTCTTATCCGTAGAAAGACTCCCAAACTCCAATTCTGAATGAGTTTTGGTCATCCTAAATTGCCAACTTTTTTTGGATCACTCACATGAGTAATGTCTTGTTCTAAATACTTTCTTACAAGATTAGAGTTTAACATGGACGGTATTATACCATGGACTTCCAACCAATTCTAGACATGCTAAGAGTGGATTCACTAATGACAACTACCCTCTATGCTGCATTCAACACACAGAAAAAACATATTTTTAAGTGTCAATTTGCTCACTCATGTTGGATATTTGTGCAACAAAATTTTTCATATTTATTTTCAAGTACCATCCACTGGAGGGAAACTTTAATTGGAGACTCAAAATCCTTGTTCCCTGGCTTACTTGTTGGCATTTGAAATTGTATATAGACCGCAAGACTGTATTCTTTCTAGAGTCTATGTTGTAAGTGTATGTTTGATGACATTGTATGTATTGCATCCACTTTTCATCAGTTGTGGTGGGAAATACATATAACCAAATAAAATAAAAATGTGTTCTGAGTGTCCAATATGCTGAAAATGCACCTATGTTGGTCTGGTAGTTACATATCATATTTAAAATTCTAATTTCTCTATTTCATAAGACAATCCTACTTCATTACCACATGGAAGTTAATTATCCTTATGTCAATGATGTAGCTACATATCTAGATTCATCTATCCTGGTAACTCTAGCCTTCTCCCATGGTTGTACTTTTGCTGCTATGTCATGATTTGGTACTTCTATATAGATCATCAAACCTCAAGAATAAATGATTTGGTACTTCCATATGCAGTGCTCCATGCCATCTTGTAGTAAATTATTTGAAAAATAACTTATTTTTTCTATTGTAGATTTTATGTGTCTATCCTATGCCTTTTACGACATTGCCCTGAAAATTAGCTCACATAATTTAGGGGATAACAACACATAGAACACACAAATTGAACAAATATCATTAGATCATGTATTGAACAATTAGTACATGGGCTGGCAGGAGCGGGTGGAGTCCTCTATGACTCTGATGGAACAAAAATGAAAGATTACACATGGGGACTAGGTAGACAGACCAATAATGGAGCCGAATGGCTCGCTCTGATTAAAGGGCTGGAACTAGCCAGAAAAAAGGGTATTGAGGAGCTGGTTGTCCTCGGTGAATCGATGCTAATCATCAAGGAAGCCAGGAGTTTGGCTAAAGCCAGGAAGACGACGAACACAAAGATGCACCATTTGTTGAATAACATCGTTAAGGAATACAAAAATATCAACTTTTTGCATATTCTCATAAACAACAACAACTCTACGGACAATATGGAAAACATCGACGCTAAATTAGCATGCAGGATCATGGTTTGTGACTAGCAAGACCAGGAGCTTTCCTGGTTTCCTTAATCTCCCTCTCTTGATGTGCTTACACAAATTTTGTTTTAGAATTTGGTATGGCTTTAGAACTATAACAACTTCGAAATTTTGTGGGTCCCTTATTGTCAAACTCAGTGAGCAATCCGAGGAGGCCTTTTTAGTCCTTTGGTTGATGAAGGCACGCGTAACCCACATGGCCTCAGCCTCAGTTAATGCACACATAATTCGTGACAGAGCTAGCTATAAGCTTGGAAGAGACGCAAACCTCCCCTTATTCGATCTCTGTCTCATCGGCAACAGCAAGTGCAACGGAAGTTGGTCCAGGAAGCATAGCAGGGAATACAAGTTGTGCAGCAAAATTGGGTATAGGAAGTGCAGCAGAGAAGATAGAATGGCGGAAAAATCCCCCTCGGTCCTCTACGGGAAGCATGTCATTGCGCATGGGAGTAAGTTTTCTGCCAATTTGGAAAGAAGGCAATTGAACCCGAATCCAGCAGCGAACATTTCTCTGATCAGAAATCAGGCAAACACAAGTTTCTGGGGCTGGGCCTTCACGCGACTAATGATGGAATGGGTTTTGATAACCTCTCGTATGAGTTTCAAACTTACCTGAATGATTTGGAAGCACAGCTCCGCACTGTTAGCAATGAGAATTTTGAATTGACGAAATCCTTCGTTCACCTCTTCGCTCTAGTGAACACTACAAATGTGGAAGTTCGCAGTCTTAAGGAAAAGATAACTGGGCAGGTAACGGTTCTGGTGGAAGCGAATCTAGAAAACTTGGATGCTAGGATACTGTCAGTTCATGATACAACAAAGAAGGTGGCTGCAATGCTAGAAGAAGATGAACAATCACCTCACCAACCGCGTTGCTGAAGACAGAGGAAAACACCTGTAACTCTGATTCACAGGCTTCTTTTGATGTTCTTTAGTTTTTTGTAGGTCCCTTTGAAACTTATCATTCCAGATGTGTAGGTTTTTTTCAAGTTTGTAATGAGCTTTAAGCTCAATAGCATAGCACTTTTCCTTAAGCAGTATCGAACAGAAGAACTTCATTTGCAGGCTTGGCTCAATTTGTTAAGTGAGTAGCCCCTCTGCAACTTATATGTAAACTCTATCTCACATTTTATATAAAAGTTGATCAACCGTTTATGTTTTAAAAAAATGTATTGAACAATTAGCTAACTACAACATAAATCGACAAAAATCAACAGAACAATCATTAAATAATCAATATGTATCTTTTACTCTCGAATTCACTGGATTTACTGATATAAGTTATAGTTTGCATTTATGTTTGCACATGAATACCCTGCAGAAAGCATGATGAAACTATATATATATAAGGAAATGATAAATAAATATGCAAACCAACATGTATCAACTCTAAAAACACCAAAGGTCAATACCTGTACGAGCTTCTCTCTATTTCGAGAATATCTATTCTCTACTATACAGGGCCAACCACGTGAAGGTGGAAGCTCGTCTGGTCCCTACCCCCTACCTCACATCACTCTCAATTCACCATAACCAATACATATTTACTATAACATACTTGAAATAAGCACAACTACATAAACATAAGACTCATTTAATTTTAACACAACAATTCATACTTCAACATGAACAAAACGGAGATAATGAAATGAACATACATATATACAACATAAGACATAACAATCATATAAATTTCACGCATATAAGACATGATCAGAAAAAGTTATAAATGTAAAATAGAGTTAGATAACTATAAAATCATCATATAATCAAAACATATTTAGGATGTAAACATGCAGATCCTCTAGCAAAAATATACATATACTACAATTCGCATAGTACATCAAAATATGCTAGCCATGTATAATGGCCAATCTCTACTGACCTAATATTTCCGTTTCTTTTTCCTACTAACGATGTCCGCAATTTTTTTATTGTCATAAAATTCCTCAATCTCATCTCAATCAGTTTCTCATTGTACTGGATCAAGATCATGACACCGCAAGATACGTCTACGTATAGGCTTCCTAGTTGTGGGAATATGATGCCAACTACAATCAAATCAAACCATCTTTTGATCAGCTTATTTATTCTAAATAGTAACCAAAAAAATATGAATTTGTAGAATTGAACTTGTCCCTTGTACCTATAGGTACAGTAGGGTGAAGCTATGGTTGGGAAGTAGTACTGCCTTCGGTCTCTAAAATGGCTCATCATGAGGGACAGCTATATATGCTTGCCTTCCTACAATAACATATGCATAATTGTTATAGAACTTCACAATGTATAATTGTACTTTATAATTAATTATTCAATCAAAACCATTGAGTTTGTATACCTCATCGACATTGACCATAGAGGTGTCAACTGCATTGGGCCTTTTTGTTTTTGAACAACCTATTGTAGCCTCTTTGAAGGCGAGTTTGAGGTCATCATGTGTGGGGATGACACCAAAGTCAGTGGACTACATAACGAATTTTGTCAAGGAAGGCGTTTAAAACCCAAATGAAAATACAACAAGACAACTTCAAAATCTTAACACTTACATATTTTCCCTTCACTTTAACGTAGCCCCCTAGTCCAAGTTTGTGTTGGCCAACCTGTTAACACCAAAAAGTGTTCGCTACCTCATCTACCACATTATATGGCTCATTTGTCCATTTTCCTCCACTATTTCCCTTAAAAACCCCAAAATCCCACTAAAAAGCCTCCACAGGCCTAAAAGCCTCCAAAAGGCACAAACCAGACAAATAGCAGCTCAAAAACGGATAACAACCACTTTTTCCTCAAAAAATAGCAAATATCCCTAAAAAGGGCATAAAAAATATAATATATTGAGGAAAAGGAGAAAAAACCCTATACAGCTGCCCTAAACCATGTGTTTCCTAAAACCATGGGTCAACACTCCTCCACCAAAAAACTATAAATAGGTGATGGAGATCCCTTATTCCATATCCACAATCACAAGCACCCTTACTCTGCCAAAATCTCTCTCGAACCCTAGTTCACCATTGAACTACTTTCACCTTGAGAGCCACCTTTGGCCCATTTCCACCATTGGAGAAAGAGAGGAGCATATTGGAGCTTGGAGCATCCTCTTGGACATTGCAAAGAGCTTCATCAAACCTTCACATTGAAGGTAATATCATACAAAAAGCCATTCTTTAAATTTGTTGTTATGTTTCATGCATTGTTTTGGTAGTAATTTAATTTCTGTTTTAGCTTAATTATTTACATTTACTGAACTGCTACTAAGGATTCCATTCTCCTTAGTAGGTGCTCATTTGCACAGCTAGGGGTAAACCCTAGCTACAGTTTTGGCGACTCCCCTAGATTTTGAATTTCTGGTTTCCATTTTAAATTTTTTCCCTTTCGGCTGTCCCTTTCGGCCCGCCGCACACCGCGTCTTTTTCCTCTGCAGTCGCGTCCCGACCGCGCCTTTCAAGCCTTTACCTGCGACCCGACCGCGGCTCTCAGACTGTTTCCGACGCTCCGCCGGCGGATTCAAGTCTGTTACCTGCGATCCGACCGCGGCTAATCAGCCTGTTTGCTGTGATCTGACTGCGCCTGTCGGCCATTTTTCCGCGTCCAGACTGCGGCTCTCAGCCTCTTTCCGGCGTCCCGACTTCGTCTGTTAGCCTTTTTACCGCGACCCGTCTGCGTCTTTTTCCCCGTTTCCTGCGTCCCGACTGCCTCTGTTGGCCCGAAAGCCGCGACCCGACCGCGTCTGTTTCCCTCAAACCCGCGGTCTGCCTGTTCTGATTCGCCACAGACCCGCGGTCTGATTTCTGCATTTTTCCTGTTTTGAGCCCAGCCCCTTTTGCTGCAATATTTTCTGCATCTGAACAGCCCTCTGTCCTACCTGCAGCCTCACTTCCTTACAGCCTTTCTGCAACATAATTTCTGTTCCCTTTACCGAATTCTTTTAAAAGTTTCAGTATTTTAAAATTAGAAAATTTTGCAAGTAAAAGTTTCAATTTCAATATTATTGATATTTAGAAGTTGCCCCCCTTGTGGCACTTCTATTTTGGGTTCATCACCTCACGAGCACACACTCTGTCACATAAATCAAGTGAGCCTTAAAAAGTACCTAATTGAACCAACATTCTAACCCCACTTGGGGAACACAAAAAGAATCATTGTAGTTAGGTAGGGTCGGGGGGATAGGCTTCCAATAACACCCCTCGGTCACTTTCACTTGAGACATAGTTGTTGTCCAAATAGGGAACCAAAATCCCCTAGTACTTTTTGGCACGGTCACAACCAGTTTATCAGAGAGCCTCTCCCTTAGGAGGGTTGAAGTCGGGAGACTGGTTCCGGAGGCCTGAGTGCAATACCGCACTCCATTCAGTAACCGAAGGGCTACCTTTCGCGGTTCGCAGGATATCCCTGTATAGGGGTATTGCGGTCAACGAACTAAATGGCAGATTCACCTTTCTGGACGTGTCATGAACGGGGTATCTTAGTTTCCATTCTTCTAGGATTGACTACCCGGTGTCCCTCCCGGTAGGGGGATACCATAGCCACTTGGCTTTTCTACTCATATTGTCTGACTTGGATTTCATCACCTTGCAGAGGATATGTTTAGTTGAGTCAGAATACTTTTAGCTAGGTGTTTGCATGCTCCTTTACCTCCCTTTGGTCTAGTGAGTCCACCATTTTATGTTTCTAGGAAACCTGCTGCTTGTTGGTATTCTGACCATCTTTGTTGTTACTCCACCTATTGTAGCACAGCTGTTGCAGTGGGTGTTTTGAGTTGGTTGTTGGCCTGAGTGCCTTGTTTTTTAGCTCTCCTTCTGCACACTCGGTTGCATTAGGGTTTTTGAGCTGTTTTTATACTCACCTCAACCCACATAGATTTGACACCATCTGTCACCATTGAGTCCCCGAGACATTCTCGGCGCCTCAGGGGCGAACCCCCACAGCACGGTTCTCTTGACACCACCCGTCATAGATTCCGATCATCATCCGTTGATACCACTCATCACAGATCTAGAGCCTTGTCACTTGACTCCACTCGTCAGCGACATAGGACTCCGTCACCAGATATTGGCGCTCCTTACTTTACCTCCGATTCTGACGAAGAGTCTGAGAACCCTATTTACACCGCCCCTACCAGCCCCATGGCCGGCACGACTTATACTCCTTTTGTTATAGGGACCATTAGTGGCACATCCACCACTACACCAGTTACTACACCTGTTTTGGGTATGCCCTCCATGGGACCCTCATCTACCGTTCCCCTCACGGTACCTATTCCCGCAGCGGGAATCCATATCCCCACTACATCAGTGGCCCACACTACCCATGGTGGTGCTGGACCATCCTCCACCACCTTAGTTCCCCCACTTGGGGGCACTATCCCAAATCCTGCCCCTCCACTTGGGGGCATTGGCCCCAGCTTAGTCCAACCCACTACTGTGTCACATCCTTCTTCCAGTTTTCCATTCATGGCTAGCCTCAATCTACCTGACCTGGCCAAATTGACCAACGATCCTATTCGACACGACCCTACATGGCCTCATATGCCTACCAAGCTCCCCTCTGACATCCCTAAGTTCGAGGGCAAGGCCGGTGAGGACCCACAAAACCATATCATGTCTTTCCACCTATGGTGTTCCTCCAACTCCATAGTGGATGACTCTGTTCGCCTCCGTCTCTTACAGCGCACTTTCACTGGCTCTGCAGCCAAGTGGTATATCGAGCAACCTCATGGGACCCATGCCACCTTTGCTTCCCTCGCCTCGACCTTCCTGCAGTTCTTCCAGTTACCTGTCCGTTATGACGCGGGCGTTGAGATCCTCCTCTCTTGTAGACAAAACACGGCTACCCATATCACGGACCACATCCATGAGTGGCGTCGACGCCGTAGTTTATGCAAGATCAAACTAGACGACCGAATCTTCCTAGATTGGTTCCTTAAATCCCTTCTCCCTGTTATTGCTAAGGATGTGGCATCCGAAAGACCCCAGTCTGAGGAAGAGGCCATCCTTAAGGCTCAACAGTTCGACCTCATTTATGCCCAGTTGGGTTACCTTTACACCATCATACCTGACGCCCCTCGCGGCGAGTCCTCCCAGCACGATGCGCCGGGTGCATCCCATGCTGCAGACGGTATCATTGGTCGTGTTTCTTCGCATCCCCAACCATTTTCCATAGCACGTCCTACCCCTGGCCCCGATCTTTCGCGGGCTACCTCACAGTCTGGAGCAACCAACTCGTATGCTCCCATTACACATCACCACCACCATGGACCCTCATGTCCCCCTCAATGCTTCGTTCATGCGACTCCCGCTTATGCCCCCCTGGTCGTACCTCAGCCTTACTACCATCAGCAGGCTGCCCCAGCTCCTGCGCCTTCACAAGCCCAACCCGCTTATTATCCGCCACAGGCAGCCCCTGTGGCAAACTCACAACCGGCTCCGCAGCCATATCAGCAACCCCCTCAAGTTGCTGCACCTGCTCAGCCTCAACCTGCATACCATCCACCGCAGCCTGCTCCTGCACCTGCGCAACCTCAGAATCCACCTGCTGCCCAAGGGCAAGTTTACGCCCAACAAAACCCGCAGCAAAACCAGAATAACCAACGCAACCAGGGCCAACAGAACCGCGGCAAGGGCCGTAATCGGGGGAACAACCAACCTGCAGACCAAGCTGGGCAACCGACGAATCCCCCCGACAATAATAATGCAACCCCTGCTAACCAAAACCCTGATCGCCCGCCCAAGCAGGCTAAAAACCCCAATCTGTGAACAAACCATCCTTGTTCTATTTGCGGGGTATATGGTCACTACACACATGCTTGCCCACACTTGGAGCGAGCACGACAACTCTGGGTTGACGATGCCCACCGCCAAGGGCAGGCAGCTCCTCAGGCGCCTCCTAACCCCCCTCAACCTCAGCAAACACCTTTGGTGCTGCAAAACCCATTACCAACCCAAGGCGTCGTGAACACTCAGCCGTTGGCTCCCCCTCAAGCCAATGTACAACCCCAACAGCAAATCACGTACGCTGCTCCCGATCAACCCATGTTTGACGCGGGAACTCACCACTTGTTGATGATGTCATCCACTGACGTCAACCTTCAGACCCGTCGGAACCAGTATGGCTCCACTACTGACGTACCTCCCATAGATAAACCTACTAACGCTCATCCCACTGATCAAGCGTTACATATTCCTCCACCTCCACTAGATGGGGCTCCCAAAGCCCCTCGTTTCCCACTTCGTCGTATCAACAATAACCCTAATGCGCGCGCTGCGTCAAACTACAACATTGTAGATGACCTAGCCCAATATCCCGCAGCCATGTCTGCATTAGAAGTCTTGAAGAACTGCCCTTCCCAGCGCAAGACTTTACTCTCCGCCATTGGGGGGATTGACCCAAATGATTCGAATTTGATGGCATTTGATTTAGACCAGTCTGAACCTCGCCTACCTTCCACCCTAGCATTCCAAGTTTCTGTTTCCATTCGGAATCCTGTCATCCATCGATGCATCATCGATGAAGGTGCCTCCACATGCGTCATGTCTACATTCGTGTGGCAGAAGTTGGGTTCCCCCACTCTCCAGCAGTCCACCACTGCATTACGCGCCTACGACGGTCGTTCGGCTCAGCCCCAAGGCCTCCTAGCCAATGTCCCCGTCCAGTTAGGTGGTAAAACCGTCCTTATCGACATTGAGGTAATCAATGCCCAATTGGATTATAACCTTTTACTTGGCCGCAGCTACATGTATGCCATGCGGGCGGTCGCCTCTTCCGTCTTTCGCACCATGATGTTCCCCCATGAGGGACGCGTAGTTAAGGTTGACCAGCTTACCTACTATGATCCCAATGCTCCTGCGGCACCTGAAAATGTTCTCCCCATGGTTGAACAACCTGTTTCTCGTGCCACCACCTCGTTTGTTTCCTCTACGGGGCCCGGAGTCTACTCAGACGCGCTGATGACCTCCACCTTTCAATCCATTCCTCCCCCGTCATCTACGCCCGAAGTGTCTGACTTATGTACCTTGTCCCACGACAACCAACCACCTAACAATCAACCACCCTTGTTGCCTAAACCACCCTTGGTACCTAGCCACATTGGTGTTACACCCATCCATACGATCCCCTTCCTAGTCCCTCCATCGGGAGTAGTAAGCGCCCCGGTCATGGCTACCCTTAGTCTCCCGGGGTTAACTTTGGGATTACCTGTATGGTATCTTTCGCCTCCCATTCGCCCGCCGACACCAGATGTCGTCCTCCAACCGGTGCAACCCATGGCTACTACCTCTCAGCCACCTCCTGGTATCTCTACCCCTTCATCCTCCACGGTTCCCCCTCCTCCTCCCAAACCCACTGGGGGCAGAGGTCCACAACCTTACACTGCTGTACCACCGCCCAAGACAGTCAAAAACCCTCCAGTGTTTCGTGCTCCTCCCAAATGCTCGTTGTGCGACGAGTTGGGCCATGCGACTCACCAGTGTCCACAGTTACCAGCCCTACAAAAACACATGCAGATGCTCGACGATGACCCTAACATCCCAACTGTCGAACTAAACCCCATTCCCAAACCTAAAGATAAGTCCCTACGTACCAACCACCCCTGTTCCATATGCGGTATTTACGGGCATTACTCACATCATTGTCCCGATCTCCCGGATTACAGAGCAGCTCTCTATGAGATGAACAATCTGTATCTTGAGACGGCACCACCTACCATTGAGGAGATATACCCCCCGGTCTCTCCCCCTTTTGGAGAGGTTAATATCATCTATATGATCTCCTCAACCACTACCCCCTCGTCAACCGATTTGACGACGCAAATTTTCCGTACTGATGAGGAAGTTCTTGAGGCCCTTACTGCCCCAGATTACCCCTGGGATGACATGCACCACCGTTCCTATTTTATCCCAGAAGAATCCTCCTCTAGCACAGCTACCCAATTCACAGTTGAGTCCAAAGACTTCCTCCCCACCAAGGTCGACTGGTTCAAGGACCCTATTCCTGCTCCTGACGCCTTCGAAGAGGGTAACATGGCCAACATCTCACCCGTCATCTACATAGATATCTCAGGCCTCCGGAACCAGTCTCCCGACTTCATCCTTTACGTTTCGGCATCCGAGCATGCCGTATCTGGCGTCTTGGTTCAAGAAGACGCTTCTCACCAAGAGCACGTCATTTACTACGTCAGCCAGACCTTGTCTGGTCCACCCCTACGTTACCCATATGAGGAGAGACTTGCCCTAGCAGTGGTCTTTTTCGTCCAAAAATTGCGACACTATATCTTAATGATTCATACCACAGTCGTCGCCGACTCTAACCCCATGGTATATCTTCTAAACCGGCGGCTCCTGCAAGGTCGTGTGGCTAAATGGGTCATTATCCTCCAAGAATATGACCTTACCTTCAAAACACCTAAGAGCACTAAAGCCCTCGCGCTTGCCCAGCTCATTACTGATCTCCCCACTCTTCTCCCGGCCAAACAAATCGCTGACGAGTTACCCGACCATCACCTATTCACTATCTCGTCTGATGACCCATGGTACGGTGATATCTTACTATACCTGCGCATGCAGAAGTTCAGACCCAAAGTCACCCGTAATGGACGCCGTCACATCCGTCACCAGGCCTCTCGATATCTCCTCTTAGGCGATGTCCTTTACCGGCGCGGGGTTGACACAATTCTTCGTCGTTGCCTTACACACGCGGAAGCTGAACATGTCCTTAATGATTGTCATAGCGGTGCCTGCGGAGGCCATTTCTCAGGGATGGCCACTGCCCAAAAGGTTGTCCACGCCGGATACTTCTGGCCCACACTTTTCACCGACTGCATCACTGCGGTCAAACACTGCCATAACTGCCAACTTTTTGCCCCCAAGGCCCGGACACCTCCTGCTCCGTTACACCCAGTCGTCACCGTTGGTCCATTTTGTAAATGGGCCATAGACTTCATGGAATGTAGACCCCAATCTGCTAACGGCCACAAACATATCATTGTCGCTGTTGATTACTTCACCAAATGGGCGGAAGCCATGCCTACCTTCAATTGTACCGCCGACACTGCTGCCCGATTCTTTTTCAACCATGTCATCGCCCGATTCGGGGTTCCTAAGCAGTTGGTCTCAGACCATGGTTCACACTTCGAAGATGCCGTCTGGCGTGAGTTATCCACCCTCCTCAAATATGAACACCAATTTTCCTCTGCTTACTACCCCCAAGGGAATGGTCAAGTAGAGGCCATCAATAAAATTCTCAAAACCATCCTCCAACGAACGGTTGACAAGCATAAGTCCAATTGGCACCACATGTTGTTCCCTGCCTTATGGGCTTACCGTACTTCCACCAAGACCGCTACTGGTTTTACACCATTTCATCTCGTTCACGGTGTAGAGTCTGTTATCCCCATCGAGTGTCAGATTCCTGCCTTACAGATCGCCGTTGAGCTTCTCCCTGACACCTCCCCCCTCGAGCAGCGTCTGCTGACACTTGAACAAGCTGATGAAGACCGTCGTGCCACTCTCCAGAACATTGAAGCTGCCAAGAACCGCTCCAAAGCCGGTTATGACAAACATGTTCACCCTCGAACTTTCCATGAAGGGGACCTCGTCCTCGCCTATGACCAAGCCCATGACAAAACTGGGAAAGGGAAGTTTGAATCCATGTGGCAAGGCCCTTACATCGTAAAGACCTACCTCCGCAAGGGGGCATACATCCTCGCCGACTCCGAAGGCCATCCTTTGCGCAACCCCCGTAATGGGTTGTATCTTAAGCGCTTTTATCCATAAATGACACCGCGACCTCGTTGGTCCGTATTGTACAGTTTGCTCTCTTTTTGTTTTTCACATTTTTTACCATCATCTTACATTCATCATTTCTGCATGATTTCAGATGGACCATCTTCCACCTTGTTACACTGGCTTCGCTGATGGCGCAAGCCGCTGGTCTCCCAACCTGGCTTCTGCAGCATGGGTCTTGTACTCCCCTTCCAACGAGATGATTCACCTTGACGGAATATGTATAGGCGCTGCTACCAATAACCAGGCGGAGTATGATGTTGTGACCGGTCTCTTGACTGCTGCCCTCCAAATGGGCATATGTCACCTTCATGTGTTCCTTGACTCCCAGCTACTTGTCTCCCAGCTCAACAACTGCTACCAGGTGCGTGATCCCTGCCTTTTTAGAAAATTCCTACGCACAAAACAACTCAGTCGACAGTTTGAATCCATCACATTCACACATGTCCCCAGGGCCCAAAATAGTGTTGCAGACCAAATGGCCAACAATATCCTAGATTGGCATATCAATCACACCATGTAACATCATGCATCCCAATCACATAGCATCTCATAAAAATATATAAAAACCCAAAAAGATCGCATCACATCCACATTTGCATCCATGTACATAAACCACATGCATATTCATAGGGGCATCCACGTGCCTAAACATACATATATCATGTCGCATCACATAACATACACAAGGGGCATCCACGTGCCTAACATCCTAACCTACTTGCATCCACGTGCAATGTAAACATATCATAAACTCATAAAGCGCATCCACGTGCGTACAAATAAAACAACATCATACAAAAAGGTGCATCCACGTGCATATATATATACATATCAAAAAATATACATGTTCAGTGCTATACATGTCCTGAGTACCCCTGTACTCAGCTATACAAAAAATGGCTACCCTAAAGCCTCATCAAAATACATGCCGTAGCTACAAAACTCGGGAGGAGTCTCCTGCACTCTCTAATGAGAGTCGTACCCCGCATCACTGCCTGTATCGGCCGCCTCTGAATCCTCCCCTCGCTCCTCCTCCAGCAAATCCTCATCTCCTCCGGCCTCCTGTTCCCGTACCCGGTCCACCAATATCGCCACCCGGATCGCGATGGATCTGAACTCTCGGGGTGCCCTCATGCACTCCTGAACTATGTCAGGGTCGACATCCCGCCATCCCTCGTCGGTCACCCCAATCAGTAACCGATCTAGTAGTGCCCGCACCGACTCCAGTGTCCCCTCCGCATCACGGCGACGGACCTCACCTCGCCCAGGCAGAGCTGGGACGGCCACAATACCCCTCCGCGCTACATGTCCTGGAGGCGGCCTCGGGCCCACATCTGCAAGATCACCCATATGTCAGTCATAGTATATAAATCTACTATCAATAAAACTTGACATACATAACATATCACAAAAACACATACGTACCGTCAGGTCCCCATGCCTGTCCCGGTGCTCGCGGCGCCTCCGGATCTCCCGTGAAGTCCATGTCCCGATACGGGAAGTCGTCCAATGTCAATGGTAGCTGGAGCCACTGCAGGTACAACTCCTGCGTGAAATACCTGCCCACATCGCCGCCGCCACGGCGGCGCATCATCTCACCCCACCGCACCATCCGCGGCTCCCTCATACATCCTGCCCTGATCGGCACGTACCCTCTCCATAAAAAAAGGCACACAAGAAGGAACCGAAACAAAAGCCCTTGCCAGCTTCCTTCGCTGCTGTCAGCTGCCGCTGAACGCAGGTCAGGAACATCTGGCCCCATGCGTAGTACACCCCATCCAGTACGCGCTCGACCATCTGCATCTAACCCCCAGACACCTTCTCAGGTGACTGGGACCCCAATACCCGGACCACACATGCTGCCATGGCCTGCACTGCTGGCTCCTGTAGATCCCTCACCAGGAGTGCATTCCTATGCACCCTCGCCTCACGCCCACAGTATCTCTCCAACATGTCCTCCATGTCGACATCTGCGGAAACCCGCGGCTGTGTGTCTGCTACCCTGCCTAGGCAGGGTAACCCCGTCAGAAAATATACATCGGTCAGGGTGAGGTCCACCCTCTCACCCTGTACCCGGAAAGCCTGTATGTCCGGCTCCCAAAAGCTGATCAGCCGGTTCAGCAGCAATGCTGCTGACCGTATCATGGGTATCTGTGCGAACTTCAGTAGTCCGCACATCCCCAGAAATGCCACCTAAGCTCTGGTCCACTCTGATCACAAGTCAAAGTCAAACAAGTACAAATGACACATGTCATGTTGACTCACCACTATTTATAGTCAGTTGACTTTTTCTTGTTTTGGCCATTCTGACCCCATACAGAGTCCGTTTTATGAACCGTTTCCACCATTGGAATCAGCATGACGAGACCGTCATAATGGTCACTTCGTTGCATTATTTTTATCCTGTCATTTTTTGCCCATTTTTCAGACGCCACTGGTCGCCTCGGTTTGCGTGCCACATCGGTCGTGCTCCGTTTTTCACATGTTTTATATCATCGGATTCCTTTTTCCGAGCTGGTGATGATGCTTGATATCATTTCTCGCTCTTACCCCCGATCTTTCGGGTATTTTTCCAAAACGCCCTCGTCGTTTCGGTGTGCGTGCCACATCGGTCGTTCCCCGTTTTTAACATCCTTTATATCGCTGGATTCATTTTTCCGAGCTCGTGATGATGCTTGAGATCATTTCTCGCTCTCACTTGGTACAATTTCAACATTGTGTCCCGACACCTTGCTGCCTCTGTTTGCGTGCCACCTCGGCCGCTATCGGATTGTTCCACTTTTGTACATAAGCCATTCACTCCTGTCACACTGCAAATGTTTCGTTATTTTGCCACCATTTCATCTACCCCGCAAGGAGGCCCACCAGTGTTCCCTCCTACCCTCGTTCTTGGTCATCATTACTGCTCCTTGATTGAACACTTCCTCCTTGCCTGGCCATTCCTTTTGTTCGGTATAATTTTATCCCTTTTTCGGGCCGGACAAGTCCTTTACGAAAAAGGCACTTAGGGAGTTTCCGTTAAGCTCTTTTATGACTCCTAAAAGAATGAAAAGATCGCCGAGCATCTTGCTTCCTTTCATGCTCGTTAAAGTACCTGAAAGGGCGTCTATCTGGTATAAGTTTAACCCTTTTCCGGACCTGGTAGACTAATTACGAAAAAGGAATACTCTAGTCACACCGGCTAGAAGAGTTCTTCATTGCATCCTTTTATGCTTCTTTGGGCCTTGGAGACTAAATCTACGAAAAAGCAACCCCCTGGAGTCTTCTTATTTGCTTTCAGACTCTCTAAAATTGAAAGCAACCACGAGCATGAACTGTCCTGGGCTCGTAAAATCCACACGACATTACCATTCCATCATTTCAGAGTCTTCTTATCGCTTTCAGACTCCTTAAAATTGAAAGCAACCACGAGCATGAACTGTCCTGGGCTCGTATAAATCCACACGACAGTATCATTTTACACACATTTCTTCTAGTTCCTTAACCCATGAAGAAGTTTTCCCCGTGCCTCCTGGCACTGTGATCGATCATTTCGGCAGCACCCCCAATCAGGTCACCTTTGTTCAGAGTATTCTGCAGTCTCCTGCCATTTTATATCAGCTAGAGTCTCCCTCAGACCAGTCACCCTCCCCGATCCACTACAGCTATGATCCCTTTCCCCGTAGTCAGTTTCATATGCTGCCAGATCATTCCCATTATCATACTCTGAACAAAGGAAGTTTGATTCCACCCACTCTACTTGCCCAGTTATCCCCCCACAGTTTGTCAGTCCTGCCCTCAGTACTATTACATTTCGGTTCTTCACCTCGCGCTCCTGTCAAGGAAACATCATTGCCTTGATAGTTGCAGGTCTCCCTCTGTCGACGACAACCCCTCTATTCCAGAGGATAGGCCTAGAGGTCCCTACGCCTTGGACTTATCACCATCTGTGGTAAGTGCCTACGGACCATTCTGAGAGGAATCATCATTGCCTCTCCGAGTGGTTGTTCCTCACATGCTCGACTTCAGCACCTTGATCGCATCGTTGAGGATCGCGTAGGATTACATCCCATCAGTTTCTAGTCGAAGACCCCGGATTTCCCTCGACTCTAGCACATTGGTGAGTCACTTCGGAACATCCAGTTAATGTTCCCGTGGATGTCCGGGATTCATTGGCGATTGTATTCGGAATCCATCCAGCTATATGCTTCCTTGAGTACCCATTTCAGTTCCAGTCCAGTGCACCATGGAGCGTATGACCCCAGTCACTGTGATCCAGCAGCTCATCAGTTCCTTTGGTACCACACTCAGTAGCACTGTTGATTGTTCCAGTGCACCATTTATTCAGTTCACACATGATTAGCTCAGCAGTAGGTCCCAGATTTGTGTCCCCTCTGGACTCTTATGATGTACACAGTGGTCATGTATCTTACAGGTCCCCCTTTTTTCGGGCCTCACAGTTATGTTTATGTATCTTGATACGAGCATGGGTATGCCCGCCTCGTCCATATATTGAGAATATTCCTCAGTCAGTATTTGAGGTCATGTATATTTTAGGTCCCCATTTTATGGACCCCATTGCTATTGTTCTGTTATATCCTGATACGAGCATGGGAATGCCCGCCTCGTCCATATGATCAGATGATTCCTCATCCATTATTGAGGTTATGTACTTTTAGTTCTTGCAGTTGTTCGGGATCGTTGTTCCGGTCCTCAGTTTGTTTCTTCTCTTCTCTCCACACCCAAGAAAACCATTCATGACTTATGATGTCCATCGGCCATACGATGAGCTCCTGCCCTCGCACATCAGGGGGCAATCTGTTAACACCCAAAAAGTGTTCACTACCTCATCTACCACATTATATGGCTCATTTGTCCATTTTCCTACCATATTTCCCTTAAAAACCCCAAAAATCCCACTAAAAAGCCTCCAAAAGGCCACAAAACCCTCAAAATAGCCTCAAAAAGGCTAAAAAACCCTCTTTTTCCTCCAAAAATAGCAAAAATCCCCTAAAAAGGGAATAAAAAATATAAAATAATGAGGAAAAGGAGGAAAAAACCCTATACAGCTGCCCTAAACCATGTGTTTCCTAAAACCATGGGTCAACACTCCACCACCAAAAAACTATAAATAGGTGATGGAGATCCCTTATTCCATATCCACAATCACAAGCACCCTTACTCTGCCAAAATCTCTCTCGAAACCCTAGTTCACCATTGAACTACTTTCACCTTGAGAGCCACCTTTGGCCCATTTCCACCATTGGATAAAGAGAAGGAGCATATTGGAGCTTGGAGCATCCTCTTGGACATTGCAAAGAGCTTCATCAAACCTTCACATTGAAGGTAATATCAATACAAAAAGCCATTCTTTAAATTTGTTGTTTATGTTTCATGCATGTTTTGGTAGTAATTTAATTTCTGTTTTAGCTTAATTATTTACATTTACTGAACTGCTACTAAGGAGTCCATTCTCCTTAGTAGGTTCTCATTTGCACAAGCTAGGGGTAAAACCCTAGCTACACCAACCTTCTCAAGTTTGTCCTTTGTGGCCTTTTATGTGTTTTTCAGCCTACGAAAGAAGTCAAGTACATGTTATGCGTTTTATAAACATGGTCAAATGTAATATACTGATTATATGTTCAATGTTTGGAGCATTATTTTATCTACCTTGGTGTTTCTCTTGCACTTGGAGGCAATGACCCCTCTTTTCTCCTCTTATTCTCCTTGTCATCCTCTATTAGTGCAGCTCACTCACGTTTTGGAATTAGTCCAGGACACTCATAACCTGAATGCCAACCGATATTAGTGTGATAATTTCCCCGCACAGATTTCAAGTACTTCCCAGCCATGGTTTGGACACTCTTTTGGTTGAACACCAGACCAAACAATATGGTCATGTGGTTCATCAACTCCTTCTTCAAGTCGTTGTTTTGATTTTTATAACTCGTTCTAATTGTTGGTGCAAATAGGGAAAATGCCTTTTCATGCAAATATTGATAGAACACATTATTACCTACAACAACAACAACAAAAATTCTAATTAGATAGATTAATGAATATAAAAATATTATAATTTGTATAAAATTGACATATTGCAATAGAGTGGATGTAATTACCATGGAGTTGCAATCCCTTTACTGGCACCAAATCATGGTCCATTTGTAATTCAACTGGTAATTGACCGGTGCTCTTTACTACCATTCCGGGCATCATGGAACTAACATTAGTCTCTGATGAGGGAGGCGCAACAATACTAGAACCGATGTTGATCCTATTTGTAGTCGGGGTCATGATCTCCCCCCCGCCAACACTAGATGTAGATTCAGGGGTAGATTCGACAATGCCAGGAGTTGAGGCACCATTAGCATGTGCATCACATGCAAGGGGGTAACCACAACTTCTTTTCTGTTGCTCCCAATGTTGGGTTCTACATGGATCATGAATTCCTAAGAAAATAGACTTCACCGAGTCAAGCTCTTATATTCCTTTAAAAATGTCATACTCTTTTTACAAATTAATGGAATAAAATTTTATAATACTTACGTTTTACCTATGGATGTTTCCCATCGAGTATTGTCTTCTCTCCTCAATCTCAGGTGTATCTTCTGCATACACCAATCCAGATAGTTCATCGACCAATCCTTTAAGAATATTTTTGAGAGTTACCATAAGGTCATCAACTTCTAAGATATCCACGTTAGCCTCATTGGAACAAGGCATTGACATGGTTCTCTGCGTTGGGATAAAATAGAACAATATGGAATATAGCATCAAAAATATAAATGACTATATATATATATATATATATATATATATAACCAACCACAGGGGTAGAGGAATTGGTAATGAGTAATTGAGTTGAGAAGTTGTAAATGGAAGGTCACAAGTTCAACCCCCCCCCCCCCCCGGGTATATATATATAATCTCACCCCATCATCGTTGATTGCTTTCCCTTTCCCCCAATCATCCTACACATAAAACATGATTTCTTAAGCATATATACAAAGATGATTTCTTAACAACATAAAGTATATATAATGAAAAATAATAAATAATAAATATACATGGTTTTTAATAATTGATGGACATGATTGTTAAGTCATACTTACCTGATTCCTAGGTCCTATTCAAATGATAATTCAGCAACAAATCCTTGCCCGTGGGTATAGATTTTATTGCATTGACCACAACTTTGTTATCCTCACCCTCAACAAAAACACAATTGTTGATAGTATATGAATCAATATGCATGTGGTCTTTAAATTAGTGAATTTTATGACTACTTTTAGTGTGAACCATCAATTCATATGGATAGGTATATGAAGGGGTGAGTATCAACATAAGCACAACGAGAGAGAGACAAGAGTTTAATTTTATCCATGTGCTTTCATAAAAAAATAGAGAACAAAGAACTTATGCTTCCGTAAAAAAATGATTGAAATAGATTGATAAAATCCTTCTATTCAAGGAAAATAACTTATTTGCATCCAAAGTAGCTTTATTACATTCCTAAATGTCATCATTAAAACATACACAGTCGTCTTCCCCAAAATTTCACCCTAATGGACGACCACCGGAATCATCATTCGAATCATAATCCCAATCTAATTTTGGTTGAGCCATTTTTAATTTCATGTGGGTGGTCTGTCTAAATCGATTCCATGGGGAACCTATGGTTTGGTTTTCCACAAACATTTATTTCCCAATCATTATATCCCACTTGTAGGTTGTAGGGAAACAGGTTTCAAGGAGGATGGTAAGAATTATATTGGTTTGCTTGATAGATCTTACAATGATGAATGTACTCAATCATACTGCTCCCTTGTTCCCATCGGCCATGGTGACGAGCTTTTTAATTGTCTTCTAACTACTTATAGGAACAACTAGGAAGTGTTCATTAATTGTCAACCTAGGGTTCTGTAAACTTTCAAGTTATCGGAAAATATATATGTCAGTTACTGCATTCCAATGGTTCTTCTAAATATGCAAGCTTAATTCTAAATGTTGGAGCTTCAGTGAGAGGCAAGTAACAGTCTTGGCAGGAAAATAATTTAAATCAACTATCTGTGTGAAAGGAGAAGAACATTTTTTAACTTAAAGGACCACAAAACCTTCGAGGGTAATAAATTTCCTAACCATAACACACACACTTTCCAATCTAATTCTAAATTTGATCAAACCACATATTTACTTCTACAAAAAGAAATGCAATCATCTAAGTTACTTTTGCAGGAAGGAAATTCAATCATCTAATGGCAGAAAGAAATTCGATAGTCTAATGGCAGAAAGGAAACAAATCAACTAAATTAATTCTACAAATGAAAAATAAATATATATCTAATCTGCAATCCAAACTCTACAGGAATCAATAGAATCAATTAACATCTACATAACCCAACTCCAACTGCCAAGAAGTTATTCACTCAAAACTTATGCATCCATATCATGAGGCAAGCTTCTATATCACACAACTAATAATTAATCCAAGAAATTAATAGAAAGAGCATTCAAGTTTATCAATGCAATGGAATTAAACAGAGCACACCATTCTCTTGATCTATGAATGAATCTAGACAATTGATAATAATAACCAAATCCAATCTAAGAATCTATTGAACTGCAAGAAATTGAAACAAAGCAAACACAAATCAATCGTACCCAAAGAAAGTTACACATAAATTAACCTACGCAAATATAAGTATAGTCAAATCCTGTCCACCAAAGGGGTCCCTTCCTTCGGATAGAAGGGATGAGAAATAGAATCACTCACACCACACCAGTAAAATCAACGCATTAAACAGAATCCAACAATAGCACAATTCTATTGATGAAAATGAGTTTACAGATAATCCACAATATGCTTCAATGTTTGGCTAACCTCCCACAAAGGAGATTAAGAGTTTTTATACATCATAAATCTACGAAAAGACGATCAGTTCAAAATATGCGATCTATGGTTACAAAGGAATGCCAAATATAGCGCACCAATATCACTTATTTCTCCAGGATCCTATAGATCGACATAAGACTTCGATTCCATGGATGGCAAGAATGAAACTGGTGGTTATGGTTTCGATCATAATTCTGATGTGGTATTTTAACTGGTGCATAATCCATGGAACCTGATATTTGTTGAATCGTTGAATTACAAAACCCTCGAGATGGCTATGGAACCGCTACGCTTGGTTCCACAACCAACATATGATAATCACAAGATTAAGGTGGAGCTAGTTTGTCTTTAGATAGCATCTGCATGAATTGCAAAAGAACTATGTAGGATGTGCAATTATCACCATGCGATTTCCATAGCTTGTACATACTGCTCACTGGTTTCCATAGCTATCGTTGTTCTGTAGGTTCCACAACTAACATTGTTTTGTAACTGATGACTGGGTTCCGCAGCTGTCAAAATTGTGTCATCACACAAACCTACAACACCACTATATTTTAGGCTATTTTCAAGCATATAATCACACACCAAACATCAGACAATCAACAAATATATAAAAAACACAATCAATATCATACCAATGCTATAAGTATGTAGGTTTATCTCAAAAAGGATAAGTGGAGCCAAGAAAGTTGACAATAGATAGGAAAGAAGTAACAAAAAGAATCTTTAATAATATCATATCTACATCCCTTCATCTCCCCCAAATCAAGTTTTTGCATGTCTCGTATGCAAAATAGGCCTATGTTTCACTAGTGGAGGTACTTGGTGTGCCTTCCTAGTATTCATCACTCCATTTGGATGCATTGTGGCATGTCTCTTCTGTTGTATAAAATACCACACGTTCAGTAACAAGATACTAGAATTCATCATCCCCTCTTTCCAAAACAGGGCTCCACAATAGAGGAAAATGGAACCTGAGCCCTATCCAATTAGCCTTGTGCACCTTAAGACAGTCAAGATACAAAGTTAAGCGCTCAAGAGCTTTCTCAAATTGTCTATAGGTGAATGGTTGCTTTATTCTCAATTCAAGGTCAAGAACCCCAACTGTCCTTCTTAAACATAACAAGGCCTCTAATATGTGAAGAGGGATCCAATTATTGCATGCATTGATCATTGAAGCCTGTGCCCTTTCTAATGAAGTGATGAATGCTTGATCCTTCATGATTTCACTCCTTTCTATTAGTAAAATCCTTGGTGCAGAAGAGCTTCTTACCCATAGAATGGCATCCCATTCATTAAACTCTGAGAAAGATGCAGAGTTTTTCCATTCCAATTGGTTTCTCATAAAAGATACAAAAGCTCAAAGTTGCACATCTCCCATATAGGGATTAGGACCCCAATCATCATAATTTGTAATAACTAAATGATGCAAATGATATTCACGGAGTAGGTCTTGTTCTTCCTCATTGCTCCTATTGAATAATTGTATAAACTGATGTCGTGCTTCAATTCAATCTCCATACCTTGATGCTACCATTGTAATTTGAAAAGACAACAACTATTCCTTTAAGAATACAGAATACAGATTGGAGGGGGTTGGAGGTTCCTCATAGCACAAGCGAGATAACTCAGATATTGTTTTTCATACCTTAATTTTTCATTCTCCATAGTAATCCTTCTGATTTCCAGGGTCTAATATTGTTCTTTAGGTTTCTATGTCCCTGTCTCCTAGTTCCTCCTATCCTGTCTGTCCATGGCTTATAAAAGTTCATTCTCCAGGTCTCTTTCTTATTCCTTCAATTTGGCCATGTTACTTTCTAGATTTTGAATTCTAACTAAATCAAAAAACCTGCTTCCACAATTAATTGTATACATTTATTCCTCCTATGAATACTGTTCTTTTTGTTCAAAGTCCTTGTTCACGCCCTTGGTCCCAACTTCATCTATACATAATCTATCCCCAGTTGCATCAACTACCCTTAACAGGGTTTGCATTCCCCTTGCTCCTTTTTCCTCTTGTAACTCCTTTCGAAGAGATGTTAACTCCCTCGATTGTTGTTGGAATGAGAGCTTTAACTTCCAGTATGCCCTTTGTTTCCTACAATAATCTCTTCTATATTGCTTTAATATCCAGGAGTTGAATTACCCTGTAGTCGTGCATCTTCTTCATTTCCGTAGAACCGCTTTAACTAGGCCCTGAACCTCGATCTTTGTATTGGGTAATTAAATAACCTCCTGCTCTTCATGCTATAGTGGTCCATGTTCCTTATCTAACAACTTCCTTTCTTCCTGTGGCTCTTTAGATTCTAAAATTTCATCTTGATCCTTAACCTAGGTCCTGGTTCTACCGTTTGGACTTCTTTAATCTCCACCTGTTTTGCAGAACCCTTGGAATCTTCATCCCCTAAAACCTTTCTCTTGTATTCCGCCACCTATTGAATCTCACTATTTATACAAATGGAAAATCTTGACCAAGTTCTTGGTCTCATAGGTGGCTCAACAGAGGCCTCTTTCTGTGAGCTTCTCTTTTTCGACCTTCAAGTCCCTCCATGCATTAGGGTTACATCCTGTGCGGGTTATTATTTATTCTCATGGATTAACTCTTCTAGTAATTCAAATGAAATAGGAATTTGTATAAAGAGATCCCAATTTCTGTTAACTTTTCGCAGGGAATCATCAATTATCGATCGAATTAACCCATGGTGGGTTAGGCTGGTCTAAGGGTTGTTGCTTTCCTTTACCATTCGACACATTAATTCTAGTGACCTCCATAAAAAGTAGGGAAAATTGATATGATTTTGGTGCCTAAGGTGGTTTAAATTTTTAAAATGATAGCCATATAGCATACTAAGCCTACCCTTGCAAGTTATAAACTTAAGAACGCAAAGGGCTACCTCATTCCATGGCACCGGTAGAGAAGTTTGTTGAGTGCCTTTTTCGGTTCCTTGTATTTTTTCTCCTAGATCCAAAAATTCATCTTTGAGTGGTTCATCATTGTCCTATGCTTGAACCACTTGTCCTCCTCCTGATCCAGACTTGTAACCCTCGCAATGACGTCTTTATCCACCAAAATTCTCAAACCTCATACTTTTGCTGATGACTGTGTATATGATTTGGCAAACTCCATTGCCACCTCCTAATCACTTCTCCTGAGTCTTTTGAAGTAGACCATCCATCCTGATCTGTTGAAAATGACCTTCACCTCCTTATTCTTGTAAATTAGGTCCACATTCTCAGGCTCACTACGAGTTGGAAGCCCCACCCCCCTACTAGAAGACATGATTTGCTCAATACATTGTTTAGGAATTGGAGAGACTTTGGGTGTTCTCCAGAGGCCAAGAATACTAACATAAGGTAATAAGGGACTGAGGAATGTTTTTAGAACACTACGGGAGGAAAGATGAATGATATTGCATTCGGTTCGAGAGGAAGAGAGTGTAATAATTTTTGTAATCAGGGTAAATCAACGCATTTGTAGGTTTTGTAGTTGTCTCCATGATGAGAATTTATGGGATGGTCTAGGAAAAATTTAGCTACAAGTTACCAATCTGAGTTATCTATTGCTAAATTGGAAATTCTTTCCAAAGTTAGCATACCTTTCCTACCCCCCCAACCAAGGCTCAGACACGACCACGGGTTTGTGACTAGCATGGAAAATACTAATTGGGATTTATTATACCTGCTCATCATCAAATGCGGTGTATATCACATACCTGACTTACCTGATGAATACATGATTGCATGGATGGCCATGTGATGATGATGTGTGGAAGAGGATACTCATGCAACTAACATGATTCCAACTGGAGACAAGTCTTGCTGAAATGACACTCCATTGACATGGACTGCGTCTTTAGTGATGCTATCATGGTTATAAATTATTTAAAATTGTGGAAATATTTAAGTATTGTTGAAATGATTACGAGGCTAACACCGGATCTATAAAGGGATATGTTGTAAATATGTTGGCATCAGATCTGTAGTAGATGAAGAACTGTTGTTATCGAAGCTCATGATTGGTACACTAGATGGAACTGGTGCTAACTGTTGGAGTTGTTGATGTAGGATCTCTTCGCTGACGTTGGTTTTGTAGTAGGTGGATTTGCTGCTTCTCTCGGATCTATAATGAATTGAAATGTTGCTAATGTCAACCTGTAGTAGCTAAAAAATTCCCCGATCTGTAGGGAAAATCGTGAATATGGTGATGAAATGGAATGGAGTGGTTTAGGATGTGAAAAGGTGGAACAAATAAGATGTGTGGTTTTTTAGGATATGAAAATATGCTAAGCCCGTAGCATATGGGGAGGATGTAATTGGTCTGATTATTGAACCGGGGGTAACATGAATTTGGGATATGAGTAGTGGAATGGTAAGGGAATGGCGGATATATGCAGATGATATCTTAGGACAACATGTAAAAACATAAATATGATAAAATTGGCAAGTCTTGTGTTAGAACCAGCTATGAAGGATTTGTGGATGAGTCTTGTAGCGACTCTATAAAGGTTCTATAATGGTTGAAAATGAGTGATTTTTAGTAATATAGGTGGTGTATGGTGTCCAGAAGAGAAAGACGAATCAATGAAACTGGAAGTGGAAATTTACTAGTGGATAGAAAGTAGTCAAAGGCCTTATGCAGACAAATTTTATGCTATCAATATCCCTGATGGTTTCATGTTTTGGTTGAAAGCCTGTAGATACATGTACATAGGGAGCTTGTTAGGAAAAAACTTTTTTTTAATATTTTTATATATTTATTTATTTAATTTTTTTAGACCAACTCATTCTGCCTCCGAGTTCGATATGACTATATCGAAATCCTTGGTACATCAACAGTCAGCAACATTATAGATGAACGCCTCCTTGGACAATGGCTTCTTATATGGCCTTAATCGATGAGCATTGGCCATGAGTGGCATTTTTTCTTCATCAATGGTTCAAAGTTTGATTCTGCCATTGTCATAGACTATTTCGATCTCATACGGTCCCAGCTAGTGGGTGCAGATATTTCATTTTAAGTCTTTGAACCCGGAGTCATAAAGTAGAGCCCAGTCCCCCACCTAAAAGTGTTTAATTTCGATGAACTGGTCATGTCATTTATCCCTTTGTTGTTGAATGATTGATGTGCGTTCTATGGCATCCAGACGAAGTTTATCGAGCTCATTAAGTTGCTTTAAATGATTATGTTGATCCTATGATATATCCATGCCTAACTGAAATGCATTCCTTAGTGTTTTGATCTCAATCTCAATTGGCAGTGTGACCTAATTACCATATACCAGTTCATAAGGACTCAGAACTGTAGTGCTTCTCCATGCTATCCTATAAGCACATAAGGCTTCTAGCATTCTATCGGCCCAGTCTCTTCGATGGATCTGCATTGTTTTTGTGAGTATAGACTCCATAATTCTGTTTGTGCCTTCCAACTAGCCGTTGGATTGAGGGTGATATGGTAAAGTCACTATGTGATTGATATGATATTTTTCTATGAGTGATTTTATGATTTTGGATGTGAAATGTGATCCCCCGTTAGTGACTATATACCATGGAACTCCAAAACTGACAAAGATCTATGCATACAGGAAGTCTGAGACTGCCGGTTCTGTTTCCCTTGGAAGTGCCCTGGCCTCTACCCACTTTGTCACATAGTATGTACACACCAATATGTATGAGTTATGCCTAGATGGAGGGTTGATAGGACCAACAAATTCCAATTCCCACTTCTCGAATGGTTCCACCATGAGCTATGTTTGTAGTGGCATATCATCTAACTGAAGTGGTTGCTCCATTCTTTGGCAGCTATCACAGCTTCATACATATTCACGTGCATCCTTGAATATGTTATGCCAATAATAGCCTAATTGCAGTACTTTGTGGGTAGTTCTTTATCTACAAAATGTCCACCACGGGGACCATCATGACAGGTTCTTAGAAGGTAGTAGATTTTGTCTTCTTGGACACAACGATGGATTATCAAATCGATCCTAGTGTGTAAAATACACCCCTCAATCCAATAAAACATGTTGTTGCGCTACACAATTCACTGCTTTTCTCTTGGTGAGAGATGCATCAGAATTTTTCCTCCAGCCAAACAATTTGCAACATCTGCAAACCAAGGTGTATTAGTAGATATAGCGAACAAATGTTCATCTAGAAGGGCATCATCCACAAGTGGTGATGCATCATTGTTAGTCAATCTAGAAATAAAATCGGCAACCAAATTATCCTTCCCAGGTCTATCCACGATTGAAATGTCAAATTCTTGTAGTAGCAGCAGCCACCTAGTCACTCTACCATCAGTGATCGGTTTATTCATGAGATACTTAATGGAAGAGTGGTCGGTATCCACTGTTATTGGGTATCCTGTGATATAGTGACAGAACTTGCTGACAGCATGAATGACAGCGGGAACTCTTTTTCTGTGACTATATAATTTAATTCTGCAGAGGTCATATTTTTGCTAATAAAGTATATGGCATAAGGCTTTTGACCTTATTGTTGACCCAACACTCCTTTGATGGATGTATCAGAAGCATCTGTTGATATTATAAAAGGCAGGGACCAATTGGGCCCTCTTAGGACATGTGTTGTTGATCATTTTTGTTTTAATGTTTACTGGGATATTTGACAATAACCAGACCACTCAAATTATGCATTTTTTGATATCAACAAAAATAGAGGACAAGCAATTTTTGAAAAACTATGCACAAATCTTCTATAATAGCCTACATAACCAATAAATTTGCGTACCTCTTTCTGTGTTCGGGGCACTGGAAAGATGAGAATTACCTGTATTTTTGTTGGGTCTACTTTGATACCTTCGGGTGAAATGAGATGGTCCAGCACAACTCCCTCTGTTAACAACATTTTGCACTTTTCACTGTGGAGACACAGGTTTACTTCCTTACACCTGATGAGGACTTTTTCCAAGATCTCTAGAGCTTCATCAAAGTATTCTCCATGAGAGGTAAAGTCATCCATATATACCTCCATGCTTTCATGAATCTAATCTGTAAATATGTTGAGGACTGCGTGTTGAAATGTAGTAGGGGCATTGCATAATCCGAAAGGAATAACTCTGTACGAAAATGTCCCCCGTGGATAGGTGAATGTTGCCTTCTCCTAGTATTTTGGTGCTTTACTGATCTGATTATACCCATTGAATTCATCCAGGAAGGGAAAAGTACTTTTTTCCAATGAGCATTTCCAATACTTGATCGATGAAAGGCACCGGAAAATGGTCCTTGTGAGTTGCCTTGTTTAGCTCCTCATAGTCCACACAAATGTGCCATTTCCCATTCTTCTTGGGAACTATAACGAGTGGGGAGACCCATTTGTTGTCTGAGATGGGATAAATGAAATTTGCAGCAAGCAATTTCTGAAGTTTCTCTTTGACTACCTCTCGTAATGCAGGATTCATTCTACGCTGAGGTTATCTAATTGGCCTGCACTTGTCTTTGGTGTAGATATGGTGTGTACATAAGTCGATATGGAAACCCTTCATGTATCTAAAGTCCCAAGCGAATGCCTCTTTGTGTTTCTACAACACCTTAATGAGCTTGTCTGCTTGCTGGTTTGTTAATGTAGCACTGAGATTTAGCCTCTTTCCTGGTTTAATCTCCACTTCTTTAATGGCAACATTTGTGGTATTGATAAGAGGCTTTGGAATTATCTAAGAATTGGAGGAACTAGCTAACGAGATATTGTTTTGGACAGCATAATTAAATAGAGAATTCAAATTTTCAGATGTTCATGTGGATGTAGTACAAGAATTTACTAGGAACTAATTGATTGTGCCATCTTTCGTTTGTTCTTTTCCAATAAGGAATTGTTATATTGCATAGGGTTTTTGGGTGTTATCTCCTTCCTTTGATTTTTCACCATCTGGCCGCTGTGGTAGCTCTTGTTCTATATTTGGTTTGGAAGGAGGATAAAGTGTCAATTATTTAACAACATTGCCATATGAGATCCTCATGTTTCCTTATCTACATCCAATATAAGCATCAACAGTCTCCGGCCAAGATCGACCAAGAATTGGAGGGTATCCCCCTAGATTTCAATTAGTCTGCAAGACCACGAAATCTGCAGGGTACTCCCATGATTCTATATAAATGAAAACATATTTAATGATGCCCTCTGGTCTAACTGAATATTGATCAACTAAGTGCAACACTGTAGTAGTTGGCCTTATATTTGTGAGACCCAATCTTTCCATTGTCCGCTTTGTCACCACATTGATGGTAGCTCCCAAATATATCAATGTGTTAGGGAGAGAGACATCATTTATTTGTACTTTCACCACAAGACTTCCATGGTCTGAATATTTAGCAGCAAGAGTGTTTCCCATCATTAAATATGCTAGATCACCAATAACATGGACTGTTTGTGGATATTTTCATTTCCTACTTGGACTTTTGAGGCATAAATATCTGACAACTTTAGAGTAAATAGGGATTTCCTTAATAGCTTGAAACGATGGGATATTCACACATACAATATGTATTTCTCGTAGGAGGTCAAATTCTGGATGAGTCAAAGGTTTTTCTATGTTTATCCTCTTAGGATATGGTGGATTCTATTGTTCCTCTGCTAGTTGTGGATTCATGGGAGGGGAGGGAGGGACATTGTCCTCTAGATGATCTGGTATAATTTCTTATATTTTTTTAGTATCCTCCTCTGTGATTATAGGAGAGGTAGTCTTATTAATATTCCTCCCAGAACGTAATTTAATATCATGGAAGTCTATGGAGGAAATGGAATATGTGGGATAAATTCATTGGTTCTACAGCCAATATTGGCTGCACAACTTTATTATTAGGGTTGGGGGTAGGCTGTGCAGGAAGAAGTGACCTAGGGGGTGGGTTTCCCATGGGTAGTGTTAGTTGAGGTTTTGGAGGTGGTTGCATGGGTGATTGCATGGGTGAGAATTTAAATTGATGAGGAGGCTACAGATGAGCTCGGTGTTGGTTTCCAAAGGCCATATTTCTCCAATTTGGTTGCCAAGGGGTGTTTTTTGGATATGGAGGTGTCCATGGTTGTTGGGGAGTAGGATGGTACTAGGGTTGGGATGATTGTGGTGCTTGTGGTATCTGTGCATTATTCCAATAAGGATTATATGACTGCATAGGATTTGACATCATACCTAAAGTTCGAGGTTGCCATGGACGATTTTAATGTATGAAGCAAATGGGCTCCCCTTCTGCTCCTACTTCAGTGTATACGGCCTTCAGTCTTGGAAGTGAGGAAAATTCCTTGGTAGAATGCTCTTGATCGCATAGGAGGAAAATTTCAACTTTTCCTAGAGGGCAGTCCTTCAGGGGATGCTTCTTTCTCCATTTAGGGAAAAAAATTGCCAGGGCTCGATCTTCTTCTTGTTGTCTCTTTTTCACCTGTAATGCATCTAATTGGGAGCTCAGAGAGATAAGCATGTCAGTTTTAAAATCTTCCAGGAGGTTACCAATTTCCATCCTTGAAATGCCTTCCTTTGAAGTCTTAGTGATTGTATTTACTGCATCTCTGAATCCTCTCCCTGGCCTAGAAGTGTTCCTTGAATATCTTCTATAGAGATCACAAATCTCTACATATTTTAATAGGGACACATCCCCTACACCCATCAAATTTAATACCTCAATACATTAGTCTCCAATCCCTCGTAACATTAGGATTTTTAATGTTTCATCATTCAATGCATTTTGTCTTGACCTCTGTAAGTTGTACTAAAATCTCTCCACGTAGCCCTCCATGCTTTCATCCTCCTACTGAGGCATCTTAAAAATTTATTTCTTCTTATCCTTGTCCTTGCAATATGCATGACATTTGTCCAATAAGGCCTTCTTCATTTGTGCCCAGGTTGAGATGTTATATCCCCCCAACCCCATAAACCAACAGAGTGCCATATTTTCAAGGGTAGCTGGGAAAAGTTGTTATTTATTTGCATTTGTGACATAGTCATAACTCTTGTAGAGGACATCAAAATCGAATAGAAATGTGTCTGGGTCTTCACTAGCCATACCATGAAAATTTGGCAAGGCTGAGTGTGGAATATTCTTCATTTGTGCTATCAGTGTAGACCCTAGATTTCTGATTGGGAACTCAAAAGCACTTGTTCCAGTGGATGTTTTAGTGGTTGTTTCTTCCCTGGTAGGAATGTGCACACCTTTTCCATCCATATTTTCCCAAAAACTTTTGAAGTCTTTTAATGCCGTTGATTTTGTAGAAGGTGGTGAGTCTGTAGGTATATGTCCTTCATTCAGCTGAGTATCAGTACCAAGATTATTAGAAAGTTCCTTCCCCTTGCAAGATTCTACAGTTGGAAGAACACCCTCAGTCCAAGATGGTGAAACAGTTTTTCATGTAAGATCAGTGGAATGTACAGATTCCTCTCCCACTTCCACTGAATCCCTCCCTTCTGGAATATTAATAGGATGTGGTATTTTTTTTACTGTCTCTAGGAACCTGCTTCTCTTATTGAAATTCCTACACGGTTAGTATCTCGAGGGGTGTTGTAATCATAAACAAGTCTACTTGTGCTATCTCTAATTCTACGCATGAATAACCAACATGATTCAAAATCGCAGCGACTTACAGTGGTCTATTACATTGCAGCAATGCTAAAGTGAGGTCATCTTTGTCTTACTGGTCTCTATTATTCTTCCTCAAAAATCACACGAAATCCACTCCAAAAAATAAATTCCACACAAAAACAGTTAACAAGGAAAAAAAGAAAAAAATCATCAATCCAAAAGATAACAATGGCCGTGGCAACTCCCCGGAAACGACACCAAAGTAAAGAGATTTTTAATTGTCCTCTAATTACTTAGAGGAACAACTAGGAAGTGTTCATTAATTGTCAACCCGGGGTTCTGTAAACTTTCGAGTTACCGGACAAGATATATGCCAGTCACTACATTCCAATGGTTCTAATATGAAATATTAATTCTAAAAGTTGGAGCTTCAGTCAGAGGCAAGTAAAAGTCTTGGTAGGAAAATAATTTAAATCAACTATCTATGTGAAAGGAGAAGAACACTTTTTAACTTAAAGCACCACAAAATATTTGAGGGTAATCAATTTCCTAACCATAACACACACACTCACCAATCTAATTCTGAGTTTGATCTAACCACCTATTTACTTCTAAAGAAAGAAATGCAATCATCTAAGTTACTTTTGAAGGAAGGAAATTCAATCATCTAATGGCATAAAGGAAATCCAGCTATCTAATGGTAGAAAGCAAATCCAACTATCTAATGGCAGAAAGGAAATTCAATTATTTAATGGCGTAAAGGAAACAAATCAACTGAATTACTTATGTGAAGGAAAAATAAATCTATATCTAATCTGCAATCCAAACTCTATTGGAATCAAGAGAATCAATTAACATCTACGGAACCCTACTCCAACTACCAAGAAGTTATTCACTCCAAACTTATGCATCCATAACATGAGGAAAGCATTCTATATCACACAACTGATAATTAATCCAAGCAATTAATATAAAGAGCATTCAATTTGATCACTGCAATGGAATTAAACATAGCACACCAATCTCTTGATCTACGAATGAATCCAGACAATTGATAATAATAACCAAATCCAATCTAAGCATCTAATGAACTGTAAGAAATGGAAACAAAGTATATACACACCAATCTTACCCATAGTTACACAGAAATTAACCTACAAAAATATAAGTACAGTCAGATCCTGTCCACCAAAGGGGGCCCTTCCTTCAGAGACAGGGGTTGAGAAATCCAATCACTCACACCACACTAGTAAAATCAATGCATTAAATAGAAGCCAATAGCAACATAATTCTATTGATGAAAATGAGTTTACAAATAATCCACAATATGCTTCAATGTTTGGATAACCTCCCACGAAGGAGATTAAGATTTTTTATACATCATAAATCTACGGAAAGATTATCAGTTCAAAATTTGTGATATATGGTTACAATAGAATGCCAAATATAGCGCACCAAAATCGCTTGTTTCTTTAGGATGTTACATATCGATAATAGACTTTGATTCCATGGATGGCAAGAATGAAATTGGTGGTTATGGCTTTGATCCTAATGGTGATGTGGTATTTTGATTGGCGCGTAATCCATGGAACCTGATATTCATTGAATCGTTGAATTACATAACCCCCGATATGGTTATGGAACCGCTACTCTTGGTTCCACATCCAACATACGATAATCACGAGATTTAGGTGGAGCTCCTTTGTCTTTAGATATCATCTTCATGACTTGCAAAAGAACTAACGATGGGATTTTCAATTATCACCATGTTGGTTCCATAGCTTGTACAGACTACTAACTGGGTTCCGCAACTGTCATTGTTCTATAGGTTCCGCAAATAACACTGTTTTGTAACTAGTGACTAGGTTCTGTAGCTGTCAAAACTGTGTCATCACACAAACATACAATGCCACTATTCTTTAGGCTATTGTCAAGCATATGATCACACGCCAAGCATCGGATAATCAACAAATATATAAAGAACACAAACAATATCATACCAATGCTAGAAGTATGTAGGTTGATCTAAAAAAGTATAAGTGGAGCCATGCAAGTTGACAAAAGATAGGGAAAAAGTAAAAAAAAAGAGTCTTTAATAATACTATATCTACCTCCCTTCACATGGTTGATTTGAACAATGAGAAGATCTATTGAATCAAAATAAACATCATAGGGCAGACAATCTGCATAATAGGAATCCGGTGGCAATTCATTCATGATAGCTTTGCAAATTTCTTCCTTTTCTTCTAATGCACAAAGACGAAATACTTGCAAATCTTGTTCGATACAGAGAAGAGAATTTTCAATATGCAATATATATAATGAGGGTATGTTAAGATACCGTAGAAAAAATTTAACTAATGAACTCATATTAGAGATGTAAAAGACCTTTCAGTTTCAATCTATTTTTTGTATTGTATTTTCTCATTGTAGAGGGACCAAAGGTTCAAATAAATATCAAATGAGACAAAAGAGGAAGATGGAGGCAATCAAAGATTGAATATTCACAAGTAGTTGTGGTTGCTTTCTCCTAAGGTTGGGTTGAATGGTGTATTTTATTATGGTAAGTTTTTATTTACATGTAGTTGGCACTAAAATCGACATTAAACTCGACACTATTCCATTCCTAAACCCAATGCTAAATGCAACATTAAACATGTTGTTATTATTGATATTATTTTGAAATTCCAATTAGTGCTAACTTTAGTGTCTGGTATTTGTGCCAAACTGGACAAGGAAGCACTAAATTAACATTCAGGTAGTAGCATTTTGATTACTAAGACATCGAAGGAGGACTCTCCATAAAAGTTCACAACACAGACATAATTGTTGGAGTATGCCCAAATCCCTTGAGGATGTTTATCATTTCATGGTCAAGAGTGTTCTGGCAGTTATTGAAGATAGGTTGGATAAAGGAGAATACAAGGTTGACCAATTGACTCAGTTTGAGCATGAGAAGATTTGACTGAGGGAAAAGGTCAAATTTTGCAAAGAAAATTTCAAAATTTTGCAGAGAAAAGGTCAAATTTTGTAGAGAAAAGGTTGAATTTTGCAGAGAATTTACACTAGCCATTGATTTGAATTCCCAACAAATAGGGTAACCGATCACGAAGTGTGTAAAATGTATAAATTAACCCTATTCATCGATTTGAATGACATATCCATCAATTTGAATGCCAACGAACTAGTCGTGGAGTATGTAAAACGTATAAATTAAATATATTCATCTAAAATTTGCAGGGGCTAGAGAAAACTAGGTTAAATTCATGTATACTAGGGTAAATTCCACTCCAAAAAAGGCTAAATTCATGTAAACTGAGGATAAATTTTGATTTTCTCACTGATTTAGGGGGCATTGTCTCCTCTTCTCGGTGAATGTGGCCTCCTCTACGACCTCTAGACTGCAATCCCTGCGACCTCCGCCTCTTTCACCTCTGTTTCCTTTGTTTTCTGTGGTGGTGGATGGGGAAATGTTGGTCCCCAACCTGAACCACATCCGAAATAGCAGGTTTGATATCTCTCTTGGTGCGTGTGGGAGGGTAAGATCTAATTTGAAAATTTTGATTAAAAATGAACATATTAAAAATGCAATGATGAGATGAGTGTTGATGACGCTAATGACATTGGTGTCGATGACGATCATTATCATCACCATCACCACAATCATGATCATCATCAACAACATCAACATCTTCATAATTTTCATCAGCGTCGTCGTCGTCAATCATCATCATCATCATCATCATCATCATCGTAAACAACACCATCGCCATCATCATCATCATCGTAAACAACACCATCGTCATCATCATCATCGTCGTCGTCATCGTTAGTGATGATGATGTTGGAAATGAAATCATCCTCGTCATCATAGTCATCACGATCATTTGAAACCCTAAACCCTCCCCATTAAATTATTATCCCTAAATAGTACCTCGTCACCCCTACCCACCTCAAAACACACACCTCCTAACTATGAACATTATCCTCTAACCCCCACTTGAATCCACATACCTCTTAACCATGACTTCTAATTGCATACTAGTTATCCCCAACCCATAATAATAATATAATAGTATTGGAATTCCCTAACCCTACCACAAACTCCATACACATTTAGCATGACTTGAAACCCATACTCCCTAGTCCTAACCCTTATCCCTAATTACATATTCCCTAGACCCTTGTTTAAGAAACTTGTTAATAACTAATCCTATCCCATGGGGTATGAGGAAGAACCTGACTTCAAGTGGAATTATATTAGACTAAGGGAACAATATGGATTACCCAATCCGATAGGATGGGGATTACAAATTACATCAGTGGGTTGTTCATCCACATTAGAAATGGAGTGATCCTTTTTTATTGTTCATCCACTAAAGTAAAACAAGAAATTTATTTTTTTGCAGAAACATTAGGTTAAACATTTAGGACTTAAAACAACTCTGTTTCATGGACATTTTCCTTTGGGATGGTTATAGAAGGATGCATAGATGCGGGGATGGTTATGGAAATGGAGTGATCATTTTTTATTGTTCATCCACTAAAGTAAAACAAGCAATTTATTTTTTTGCAAAAACATTAGGTTAAACATTTAGGACTTAAAACAACTCTGTGTCATGCACCTTTTCCTTTGGAATGGTTATAGAAGGATGCAGAGATGCCAATCACTCACTACTATAAATTCAAATGGTGTATTTAAAATCAATTTGTGGATGAGTTGGAATGTAGCATTATGTATTGAAACATATGGTAAGTTGTCATTGGAAACCGTTATCTATGGGATGGAGATCTTATTTTACAAAGAAGATACAAAAGGTGGACATTTATAAAGGAAATACAACCCTACCTTATCAAAAGTTACAAGCGTAAGAAGACTTGAGTCAACGTTTGTGCATGCATGAGGTGATTTTGCAAAGTTGAAGGGGTTTACACCTAAATGGAAAACAAATGATTAGATTTATCTCCTTAAATTGTCACCATTAAAAAACCATGGTTTGTATCCATCGTCTCCCATGGAGAGTGTTAGACAATTGTATCTAGTGTTCAAAACTTTTAGAGTTGTTATTTTTGCAACAAAATGATCCCGATTCGGTTCATCGTGACATGCATGAAGAATATCAAAAAAATAATTATCTTCCAAGTAATGTTGGTGGTTTAATGATTCAACATTGAAAATATTGTTTAGATATGTAATATTATCCATGTTATTCATGTCTGTGGATCCATTCTCATCATATTCATTAGTGCAATCCCTAATTTGAATTCTTTGGGAGTAAATAATTTGCATAAAATTTCATATCATAGTATCCTGATCCAAATACTTTAGGGATATTAATGTCTAAATGAATTGTAATAACAAGCTAGACAACAATTTCAAAAAGTGTATTTACCTCCTTTGGATAAAATCCAAAATGGTTCCTTAATACCTAGAAGTCCTTTAGATATAGCGTATAGGGTTAATTTGTTAAGATTCTAGAAATAAGCAATGATCACATATACTAATTTATAGATAATGTAGGCATGAACTAACATGGTCTCATATGTAGATTAGAAAAATTGGGTTCAAGAGATGGTTGACCTTAGGGAGGGTTGACCTTAATTATGTCAAATAGTCACAATTTTTTCAGTATACAAAATGGATAGGGAATACTTGAGGAGATCCAACATTAGCCTCCAGAGCTAAAGGAGGGGATTATTTTAGCCCAATTGGATCCCAAAGATAGCACCCATATGACCCATTGTGGATAACCAAGGTGGAAGAACTAGGGCGCTAAGAACTAAGGAAACAAGGCTAAGGGCTAGCATCATAATGATATAACTACGACTCCCATACAACCATCAGCAGTGACCATCAGTGTTGTGGAAACGCGACAAGGGAAAAAGGGAGCTCATCACGTCACAGCCAGGGAGATCAATGGCCATGGGAGATAGCACATCCCAAATGTGTGAATATTTTAACACTTTCACCAGTGCCGATGGACCTTTACCACCATGGGCGTGCATAAATTTTTAATTGATAGTGGCTCGTGTGAGCACGCTTTGAAACCGCCCTTCCCACGAGCCAATACCGCCAATGGTAAACCTTTGGTTGTTTCTACCTAAGCCTTCGGTGGTAAAGGAGGTCCATAGGAACATGAAAGAATGAGCGGTCACTAGCTCATACCAGTAGTAAGTTGACACGTGGTTTTTGGGTCCCGCTGACGTCAGCTTCGCATCCAATATAAAAGACAAATAAAAGAGCGTCACATGTCCCAAATTTGAGGACCATTGTGGCGGGTGGATGTTATATAAGTAATTACAAAAAGGGTTTTTTAAAAGAAATTTTTTTCACCATGCAAACAGTGAACTTGAGCCATCAAGAATCTCTAGGCGACCATGTCAGCAAGCATCTTCCGGATCCGTACAACAATGATTTTACCCAGGTAATTCCAAGTTTTTACTATTCATTTACCTACCATTTTTCTTGCTATTCACAGTTCCTAAATTTATTTTACCCATCATGCTGCTAAGTTTTTACCCCACCTCTATATTTTTACCTCCGGTGAAAATGGACCTGGCACACAAAGATAAGCCATCCCAAGCCATGGGAAAGGAAGATGAACAATTGTACGATAAGGACTAGGACATCTTCAATACAGTCACCACAGTCTCTGACCTAATTTCGATCCTCTCCCAGGCCCAAAGCAATTCTTTCATAGGGAAAGATCCCTGTCACATGTGGGAATCTAACCTATCCAGTGGTGTCTATCCTCAAGCAGTACCCTACCCTGACTTCACCCATTGGTGTTCAGAGAACTACTATCCAAATAAAAGTGGTATTTTGGTCGCTGATGGTACCAAAATCCTTTGCATAATTTCAAGAGATGTCATAGAAAAGATGCTTTATTTCCCAGAGATAGCTGATTTTGAGAGCCTGGATGAAGAAGTCCTTAGATCATCTCTTACTTCTTTGAATCCCCTAGAGAAGGAATTTATTTTGCTAAAACATTTGAAGGAGGGATACCTAATTATTGCAACTTCTCTACCTTATAGCTCTGACAAATTTTGAGAAGATTCCAGAAATGCCATCACCTTAGCATCTTGTATCCTAGATTATGATGATGATAAGTCAGTGGATGATATTATCTTAGGCCTCCTTACCATATTGAATCTTTCCCCAGGGTTCATGATATTCAGGTTTTATTTATGTAATTCATTGCCAAGAATATCCACCTCCAGTTGCTAGACTTTAAAGCCTTAGAGAGATTCATATACCCCTCTATCATGTTCTACCTCTTTTTGTACCAGAACAACACGTACTTCACATGTTGAATTTGAAGATAAAAAATGACACAGGGATACAACTGCATGTCTATTGTATGGAATGAAATGTTAATTAGAAAGCCAAATAATTCTAATTTCAAATATTTCATGGATCAAGTAATGAGTGTCACATACAAAGTCATACATGGAATTTTACCACCCAGAGTTCACCCAGAAATACATAAGCTTTTTCAACTTAGTCTAGACACTAGGGTGGGAAACTGGTTTTTATATGAACACTATATTGTGCTAAGAATTTATGGATTTGAGGATGAACCATACAATTTGCCAGTCTTCCTTACATTGGGTATATTTTCTCTAGAATATATCAGGCAGAGATTTGTTGCAGATCAGTTACAATTTGACAAGCACAAACATGTCATTTCTTTCCTTCTCCCAAAGGAGGTTGGACCCTTTCAAGTCAAAACAAGACGTGGCCTGAATCTAGTTGAAGAAATGTTGAAGCAGTTGGGACTGGAACAAATATAAAAATGTCCATATGACCCATTTCAAATCATTTCTAAATTGATATTAAAATTTGGAAATTCAGCTTATACATGTGCTCCCAAACCAGAGTGGGAGAAAATCCGTAATCTATTGACCATAGAAGAAATCCTAGTAGTTCAAAGAGACCTAGCTAATCAGCAGGTCACAAGGATGCAGATCATAGGGAAGAAAAGAGAAGATGAGGATATCGGCATGGACATGGACATTGATATGCCTGAAGTTTAAGCAGTAAAGAAGGTTAAAGTACAGACATAGAAGAATCCAGAACAAATTCTAGTAGAAGTAAGAACAAGTGATGATATGCCAAAGGAATTGGTTGAATTGTTGTTGCAGCCTCAAGTAAAAAAGGATGTGAATCCAGTCACTATTTTTCAGTATCCATCACTTGAGTTTCTAGTACCACCAGATCAACAGGTTTCTACATCTACAGGGCATGTACCAGTTAATCCAAATACGCACATGAAGTATTTGAGCATTAGACAGAGAAGTGTGGATTTTATTAAAGAAATGAGAGATGAAATAGGCACATAATAAAGGAGATTGTTCACAGAGGAAGATCTGCCAAAGGAGACTCTAATTCTATCATTTTTGGAACCCAAAGTTCCACAACCAACCTCCTTTGCCGATTGGAAATCAATTGAGCATAGAGTAGACTTTAGTCAATTCAACAAAATTAATAAAGTAGATTTCTTCAAGTAGACTAGTGACATGATTTGTAAATATTGCCATCCTCCACTACCACTAAGAAGAGATTGAGAAAAATAGTATAAAAGTTTAAAAAACAACTCAAAGTAGAAAAGGTGACAATAAAATCCCAACAAGTGACCATTAAATATTTAGAAAGAAAAATAGTGGAATTGGGAGTATATCCAAATGAAACTTCGCATACCAAAGTTCTCTTAAAGACAAAGGATAATGAGATTGCTATCCCAAGGAAAAAGTTGAATATGCCTTCAGTAGAGCCTGTGCGGACTCTAGAGCTCCAAATAATGCAAGAAGAGAAAAATAAGATTTATGTAGACATGAAAGCTCAAGAGGAGAAATATAAGGAGAAGAGATCCTTATATCTCAGCGTTATGTGACCAGCAGCAAGGAGAAGAGATCCTACGCTCATCCAAAAATATCTTATCAGAGAAGATATGTGAATAAATACTTTCCACATGGGATCACTTTGAGGTCATCCAAGATGAATTAGGCACATATTTTTCATGCAAGAAACAATAGAAAGAGTGGAGAAAGAGCTAGAAGATAAGCCCACTGTTGCAACCCATGCAACATAGTACTTGAATAGTAGAACAAATCAACAACTTAAATATTTGGAGGTGTCCAACAGAACAAAGATTATCAAAGAGATCAATTAGGTTATAGCTAAGCAAAACTTGCTTAAAGTTGTCCAAGGCAAGGCAAGCTAGATGGCCACAAAGATAAAAAGCTTCAAAAAAAAATCAGAGACCTGATAGCAATGAGCCTCCCTTCATTATGGGATGGAAATGATGAAATATATAAGAAACATATGCAGATATTTTGAAGCAGAAGATTGAACAATCCAGGGAGATTGATGAGTGGTTTGCGACATTGGAAGAGCCTAGACTGGTGAAAGAATTAAAGACTAAGTTTTCCATTTGGATTTTGTTAAAATCAACATTAAAATTTTTACCACCTATTTCCTATGAGCAAATCACCAATGCATAAATTGCTCTTGAATCATTGATTGCTCATTAGTATCCTATGGGGAAGGATTGGCATGAAATAGAAAAATATCATAAGGTAGCTTTGCGCCCATTAATTCCAGTTGTTGGAAAAACATCAAGATAGGTTCAAGTACCAGTAGGGGTACATTCATGCAGTCAATAGGTTCCATCCCAACGATCTTGGAATTCTCAAACTCATGTTTGCTTAACCTGTTTTGTAAGACCAGTAATACAAACTACGTATCAGCCTATTGGTCAAACGTCAAGTCAATATATAGGATAGTAGATAGTTATATCAGATGATCACTTGATTAAGAAATTCCTCAGGAAGCCAACAAATCAACCCATTGATCAATTTGTCTGCCAGCCAATAGGTCAACATACAGTGCAGCCTATAGGGAAAACAAGTTTGCAAATGACTGGTGGACCCACTCAGAAGCCAAAAGGTAGAGGCAAGGGTAGATCAAGGAAAAAAAAAATGTAAAAATCAAAAGCATGTATATGGGATTTATAGTTTGGTTTCCCTCTCAGGACATACTACTCATAGCATAATTTTGCATATCCATGTACATATTTTATTTGAAGTAATAGAAGGCTTTTTCAACTATAGACTTTAAAGGAGCATACAACTTCTTCCTAGCAATTGCGTTGATGATGAAACCATCCACTCTTTAATTTAATATTCAGAGTTTTATTTTATGGTTTGTTCCCATTTATAAGTCATAACTTGGTCTTTAACCTTTGAAGTCGAAATTCCATTTCAAACTGTAGATTGCTTCAATTACACAACAGACAAAGGTTAATATTGGCTTGTTCTTGAGTTGAATAAAGTCAAAACCCTAGGAATAATTGAATAAAGCATTGTATGCTTTTGAGCAATATTTCAAGTAACATGCCTTTCACAATTTTTTGGTTTCATTATAGTTGGAGTTGAATATGGAATGATTACATTTTATTTCAACTTGGTTTTGAGTTTGAGAGATTATGGAGACTTTTGGGGTTATGTTGCTCATTTTGCAAACCATGTTCCTCTTACCTGCAATTCAAGTTCTTTGAAATTCAAATATCAAAGTCTATTTCTATCTTGTAAACTGATCATGGGATTATTAGTTGAACTTATATTTTTGTCCAATGATATTTAAATTTTGAAAAGAGATAAATATTTGGAGTGGTGTTCAAAAGGGAATTAATTTTATTATTGTGCATGGTTTAACTCATCTTATGTTCTCCAAGATGTGAAATTTTTTTGTATTGTTTTCAAAAGAGCATTGTTTGGATATATTGATTGGGTTGGAAGTTGATTAAATTTGTTTCAATCCTTCGAGGAGGAAGGTGCGGGTGGGGAGATAATAGCCCCAAGAGGAAACACTAGCATCAAATTCTCTTGGAATATTGGCAGGGAAACAAATAACCAAGTAGAATCTCTTGCGCTTTTACAAGGAATTTGTTTAGCAAGCGAGAATGTGAAATACCCCCAATTTTGATTGGAATGTATTTAACCAAAATTATGTAAATGATGTAAATATGCTAGTGTGGATTCCTAGTGTTGAGCTCAAGGCTAAGGCCCGACTAGTGAATGGCTAGTAATATATGATGTATATATTTTTATTTGGATTGTATGGTTGGCTTGTTATGATGATTTAGAATATATGTAAATATTATGTGCATAAATAATAAAATGGTCCGAGAATGTTTGTGTAAAGAGCACCAAAGGGGGTCTGATTCCACCAGAGGGAAAGAGGAAAGGGGGTGCATGGGATACTAAATCCTTGCTGCCGAGTGTCAACCTTAGAAGTCACCCAAATTCTTTCATGTGCCTTGAATAAGTCAATTATCTCCTTTTGACTGTTTTCCAATCATTGAATGCATGTGTGAGGTTGGTGGGAAAAGTCACCTCATGCAGTTATTGAAGCATGGGGTTGACTGCACTTTTGTGACAGTTATGTCATGACAGAAGTCAGTCTACAGCTACTAAGATTCCTTTCTTCTACTGTTAGAAGCTATGTTAGTTTTCTTTTCACCATTTTCTCATATCCCTCGGAATCAAGCCTCATTATTACATGCATATCTGCACTAGGAAGAGCTCTTCATTGCTGTCCATGAACATACCAGACTGTTCCTAACCCAAAAAATCGAATTTGGAAACCATGCTACAGATTTGGAAGGGGAAAATTATGGTTGTAGGTGAGTAGAGAGGTTGGGAAAGCTAGGAACAATTACCTGTTGAGTTATGTTTCTTGTAGGTGCTTGAGAAGCCACAAATTGAGGCTACATTTGGTTCTATATCAGCACATATTAGATTGGAATTCTTCTATGCACACCCTGGAAGCACCAGGCAAGATCGATCGCCCAAGAGAACAGTGGATCGGTGAAGGGGATGCCTGAGCCAAGAAGGGTGTTGTGCGGAGAAGGTATTGTGGAGGCCAAGGTTGTGAGGGATGAGTGAGACACCCGTAGAGCTCTATATGAGCATTTGGATAAGCATAGAGAGTGGAATGGGTTGTGGGATGAGAGAGAGAATCTTGTAAGTGTTTCATTCGTCGTGGTGGCCACATAGCCCAGCTTGGGGGTGGCCTCATAGCCCAGCTTGGCAGTGGCGTCACAGCCCAGCTTGGGGGTGGCCTCTTAGCAAAAAGAGTATATGTTGGATAGAGTGCCTATGGTTGGGTGGAAAATTGCTCTTACACAGCCAGTTGCTTGGATTTTCATTGGATAAAGATAAGTATTCTCATGCATCTGAATCTGAAATGTTTTTATTTGATGCCTGTAATGTTTATGCTTGTATTTGCATGCTAGATGTGTGTGGATAGATTTTAATTCCATTGTGTATGTTTATTTACGTTTCTGCACACATTGTACATGATGAAATTCATATCATGGCATTGGGGTGAAATTTTGAGATCCCGAATTGAGTTAATGTCCCCTCCCGAGGGTCATATTGGGTGAGGAGGACATTACAGAGTGGTATCAGAGCTTATGGTTGCAATACCGGAGTTGTATGGGCCATAAATATTGATTTACAGGTGAAAATCAAAATTGGTTATGTGGAAATAAGTTTTTGTTAAGTGACAGAAATAATTTCTAATTAATTCTCGTTATGCTGAATTAAAATTTTGTGCAATTTTGTGCAATTTTGGAAATTTTTATTTGGGCCCCACCCATGCCACGTGGACGGGTGACGTGGAGGAGCCACGTGGGAAAGAGGTATGACATGGAGGGTCCATGGGAGTAGAAGGTGTGATGTGGACCAGCTACATCAGATCTATGTACACAGGTGACCATAAGTGATGGTGTGTGAAGGCGGGGAAGATCTGACCATCGAGCAGTGGTGCAAATCGATGGTCGATAGTGATTCAAGCTCACGAAGGTGCGCAAGAGTTAATTAATTTTCGCGACCCTGAAAGAAAACCACCCCATCCATGTGTCATCCTCTCATGCATTTAGGCTCGCAAAAGTGGTCTCGAGAAACCACTTCCTACAGAGCCTAAAACCACCTTTAGGCCCAACAGGAAGTGATGTGATGTGGGGAGATATGACGAGCAGTAATGTCAGTAAATATGGGACCCTCATTAGTCATGTCATATGTGGAGGATTGTCCAGATCAAGATCGACGACTGAAAACGTTTCAGGCCCATAAAGATGCATGAAGGATAACTAATCGGCATTACCCTTAAGCGGTAAACCACCCTATGATGTGTCTACCTCTCATGCGTTCAGGCTCGCAAAAGTGGGTTCGGGAAACTACTTTCCTCGGAGCCTCAAACCAATTTCAGCCTAATAGATAGTGATATGATGTGGGTGATGGGACCCACGGAGGTCATTTCATTCAAGGAGTATCTTGTAGATTTGATCGACAGCTAGAACAGCTTCAGTCTCATGAACCTGCATGACATATAACTAATTCGCATGATCCTGAAGTGGAAAACCACCTTGTGATGTGTCACCCTCTCTTGCATTCAGGATCGTAAAAGCAGTTCCAGGAAACCACTCTTCCTGGAGCCTGAAACCGCTTATGCCTGATCAGTGGTAAGGAAATGTAGGTAACATATGAAGGGTCTATATCAGGAAAAGGCAAGGTTTTCACAGTCGATTTTCAAGTGCCTGAGATCAAAAAATGTAGTAGATCTTATGCGCCAAATTGCGTGAAATGGAAATATTTACAAAAAACAAAAACTGAGGGCACTGCCCTCAACCCACCTTGCAAGCCGCAAGGGGGCAAGCCCCCTTGACCCCCATTTTTCTTTTCTTTTTAAATCTACAAGTTGGTTCTCAAATTCAACTACGACTGTGAACATTTAGAGTTTGAGGGGGGGTTGATTCAAATGTTTTTGTGAACATAAATTTTCAATATGGGTTGTTCCCAGGTTGCATGAAAATTAATGTTATAATTTTCTAAGATTGTAATAAATCTAACAAATGTGTTTATAAACACTTTTGCAGATTCATAATCCTATCAGTGACAGTTAAGGGCCAACATTTCAATCTAGTGCAGTTGGGAAGTTTTGATCTTGGTTGGACCAAGAAGATCATCATCATGGAAGATGCACAGGATCCTTATGAAGTTGAGGTAGATACAATGGGAGAGAATATACAGGTTGATAATGCAAAGACATAATCTAATGGTAGAAGAAACCAAGCAACTCCCCCATATATTGCAGAAACCATGAGGATCCTAAGGGTGGAACTTGTTGGAATTGATTTAATACATCCTAACAAAGACTCCCAATAACCAAAAAACCAATCTTTCAATGCTTTGCGATGGCCAGTCATCGATCAATAAGAGCCAATTTTTCCATCTTCACTACTTAATTCATTTTGACCTCCTTGCCCAACACCAAATTTACATGAGCATTCCTCTTAATAACACACCTTTTTTTGCCCCCCTTTAGAACTAGCATCGCTCCACCAGTAACCCCAACTATCCTACCTCTACTTGGGACAAATTGCTTATCATCACCTTTTTTTATCTAAACAAAAGATCATGAACATTGGGACCATCATTGCTCAATTGTAACAAATCTAAATATTTTATGATAAGTCCAAAACCAAAACCTCAATCATGTCTAAGAGCACAACCATCCTGAGTACCAAATAAAAGGGGCAAGGTTTTACACAATAGAAAAGTCTACATAAAAGATGAGGTAAGTGCCATAGTCTCTTTACCTTGAACATCACAAGGTTGTAAACTATCTCCATCCACTGTGAAGTAAAGACAACATCTATTCCTAGTCTCGGGACAACTATAGAACCATCATCCAGCAATCTAGAAAGTGATGGAACACATGCAATTTGTAGGCAACTATGAATATACATAAAAAAAATTCCGACCCTGCACAAACACTAACATGATTATACACTCCTCCCCAAAGAAACCAAAGTTTTTTGTATTTCAAAACAAGGAACTAAGGAGCTAGAAAAATGACCCTCTGTCTTCGAGTGACTACAAATCTCCCTTACACACGGCATGGACTAGATTTGGACAACCTCATAGGGATCTTAAGAATACACTTGGTCCTCCTCCATCACTCAAACCCTCATTTCTTGTGTGACATCAAGCGCTTCTAGCAATGCTAGTTTATCTTTGATGTTGGGAATCCTATGATTTCAAATACATAAAAAAAATTAGTTACAATCTACATCACTCAAGTCTAACGATATAGGGATTTTTTTCTCAAGTGTTTGCCAAGCATTTGTAGTAGATCCCAATTTATGAATATGGAATCAAAATTTATCCAACACATGGACACCCATCAATCCCAGCTTCATGAAATCCATTCAACTATTTTTCTTAATTGCCATCTTCTTTAGGTCCCTTCTCATCATCCATAAATAAGTCGTAACAAGGCGCGATTCCATAGCATATGCATCTTTTTGATTTGCTAATTGTTATAGTTATGGCATGTGAGAGTGAACCTAGGGTTTATGGACCCCATGAAAGGTCTAAGCATAAATTACTAGTGAAGAGCAAGTTCATGTGGGTGGGCAATGTGTGAGTGACTGCCACAACAACAACCAAACAATTTTCACTACTTGTACAAAGAAATGTCCCTTAAGGAACACTAAGAAAGTTTTTATTTTATTTTACAGTAGTAAAAATGTTAAGTTTAGCCTAATTTCACAAGCAAGATCACTGAAAGAAACACAATCAGAAGATAGACAAAGATTTACCCTGCGAAACCCTCATGGGGTAGAAAACCCAACAAAGCTTTTCTCAATATAGATAATCAACCAATACAAGATATAGCCACCAAACAAGAGATCCTTCTCCTCTTATGCATATCTCTCTCTCTCTCCTATGCGCCAATCACAAGTGAGTGAATGAATGAGATAAATGAGGAACACACCTCCTCTATTTATACTCAACTCCTAATTGACTTTTCACCCTAGCAGGGCCGACTTCTCCTAGGAGAGTCTAATAACCCCTAAACAACTAACTCAGGGCCGACCGCATAAGGGAGATCTAATAAACCTAATTACCATAGTCTCTCAGAGGAATAAACATCTCCGGATATACAATAGGGTCTCCACGGAGGAATGAAACATCTCCGGAATAATAAAGTACAAATATAATATTCTTAGAAGTTACAATATTTCAACACTCCCCCTTAACGAGAAGGATATTATAACAACATCTGCAGGAGCAAGGAGTCATCAACTACATGATATATCTATAAATCATTGGAATCTTTCTTCATACATCATCAGTAACTCAAACAGTTACTGGAACATCTTCAAGATATTCAATACTGGAACATCAACATCTTCAGTACTGAGTCTTCATCTTCTCCAGCACTCGAACAGCTACATCATCATCTGAATCTCTCGATCAACATCATCAACATATGGATCCTCTCGATCAAAATCATCAACATTTGGATCCTCTCGATCAACAGCATCATCTGGATCTCTCTATCAACAGTATCATCTGGATCTCTCTATCAACAGCATCATCTGGATCTCTACATCAACAGCATCATCTAGATCTCTAGATCAACAACATCATAGCAGCATACCCTGCAACACACATGATCCAATTACGGGATGATCAATCCCTCTCACTTTAAGACATCTCTCATGTCTATGGACGATACAATCCAGATCTACTTCCAGGATGATCAATCCTTATCAATTTAAGACAAGTCTCATGTCTATGGATGATGCAATCCAGATCTACTTCCAGGATGATCAATCCTTATCAATTTAAGACAAGTCTCATGTCTAAGGACGATGCAGTCCTTGATCCGTTTAAGACAAGTCTCATGTCTAGGGATGATGCAGTCCGTGCTCCTTTTAAGACAAGTCTCGTGTCTAGGGACGATACAATGCGTGATCCTTTTAAGACAAGTCTCATGTCTAGGGACGATACAATCCGTGATCCTTTTAAGACAAGTCTCATGTCTAGGGACGATACAATCCGTGATCCTTTTAAGACAAGTCTCATGTCTAGGGATGATACAATCCGTGATCCTTTTAAGACAAGTCTCATGTCTAGGGATGATGCAGTCCTATCATGTACATTTTGAACCAAATGTTCAGGGATGATGCAATCCTATCACGTACATTTTGAACCAAATGTTCAAGGACGATGCAGTCCTATCACGTACATTTTGAACCAAATGTTCAGGTACGATGCAGTCCTATCACGTACATTTTGAACCAAATGTTCAGGGACGATGAAGTCCTATCACGTACATTTTGAACCAAATGTTCAGGGACGATGCAGTCCTATCACGTACATTTTGAACCAAATGTTCAGGGATGATGCAGTCCTATCACGTACATTTTGAATCAAATGTTCAAGGACAATGCAGTCCTATCATGTACATTTTGAACCAAATGTTTAGGGACGATGCATTCCTATCACATCCACTATGGACCACTTTCTCGGAGACATATGTCTATGGATCTCTTTTAGGACATGTGTCCAGGGATGATACAATCCACTCATCAACTTAGACCAAGTCTAAGAACCACTCATCGACCTCATCATTGGCATCATCAATATAGGTATCCACATCATCGACCTTACTGTCGATGCAGGCAATCTCATCATCAGTAACCACATCACTCCCCCTTTCGAGGAGGGTCCTTCTAAACCACACCAAGCTTGTCTCGAAAATACTCAAACTTTACTCGAGACAGAGGTTTGGTCAATATATCAGCAACTTGTTCGTCAGTGCTTACATACTTGAGCTTGATAGCTCCTTTCTGCACCATATCCCATATATAGAAATATCGGATCTCTATGTGCTTTGACTTATCATGGAATATTGGATTCTCTGTCATCTTGATAAAACTATGGTTGTCACACAAGATCACAGTGGGGTCCATCTCTAAGTCAAACAATCCTGATAACAATTTTCGAAGCCATAATGCTTCACAACTAGCAGAGTAAGCAGCTATATATTCTGCTTCAGCTGTGCTGAGAGCCACACTAGACTGCTTCCTGCTAAACCATGAGATCATGGCAGATTCCATACAATAACATCCTCTCTATGTGCTCTTCATGTCTGATACACTTCCTGCCCAATCAGCATCTGTGTAGCCATACAATCTGAAGTCATGATCTCCAAGATAATATAGACCAAAATCTATTGTACCCTTTAAGTACCTCATCACATGCTTTGCAGCTATCAGGTGAACTCGTCTAGGTTCCACTAGATACTGACTCAAATTGTTCACCGCAAAGCATATATATGGCCTGGTATTTGTCAGATACATTAATGACCCAATAATCTGTCTGTACAAAGTCACATCCACTAACTATGAAGAGTCATCAGCTAATAGTTTAAAGTTGGAATCCATGGGAGTGGCCATGGCTTTACATTCCAGCATATCAAATATTTTCAAGATTTCCACAGCATACTTTCCCTGGTTGAGAAAGATTCCTTCTGGGCCTTGCCATACTTCCAGACCTAGGAAGTAATGCATTAATCCGAGATCTTTCATCTCAAACTTTGAAGAGAGCTTCTTCTTGCACTCAACAATCTGTTTCTCATTTCCAGTTAGAAATAGATCGTACACATATAGCAACAATATGACAGGTTCATCATCCATAACTTTGAGATAAAGATTAGGATCAGCTTTACTCTTGGTAAAGCCCAAGCTTGTCAAGAAACTGTCAATTCTTCCATACCAAGCTCTGGGAGCTTGTTTCAATCCATACAAAGCCTTTTTTAGTTTGCATACATGAGTTCTTCTATTTTCAACCTCAAATCCTTGTGGTTGTTCTATGTACACTTCCTCCTCAATCACACCATTCAGGAAGGTTGTCTTCACATCCATCTGGTGTAATTTCCACTTCATCATGGATGCAAGTGCCATGATGGTTCTAATGGAAGTGTACCTTGCAACTGGTGCAAATGTCTCTTCATAGTCAATTCCCTCGTTCTGAGAGAATCCTCTGGCCACAAACCTTGCTTTATACTTTTCAATGCTACCATCTGCAGCATGCTTTATCTTGTATATCCATTTGGAGGATACCACACTCTTGTCTTTGGTTTGGGAACTATATCCCAAACATCATTCTTCATTATTGACTGGTACTCCTCTGTCATTGCCTCTAACCACTCTTTCTTATGAGATGCCTCTTCATAACTAGTGGGTTCTTGATCTACAAGATCACACATCAAAGCCATATAGCTGGAAAATGACTTTGGTTTCTTGCTCACTCTAGTTTAGCCTTCAGGAGCTCCATATTTTTATGCTCCTAGTATAACGTCTCTTACCCATGCTGGCTTTCTTTTTCTTGATATGTTTAAGGTAGGGGGTTCTTGTGGTTCTAATATGTCATGGTCTTCAAGTGTTACATCTTCAGGGGTGGGTACAGCTCCTGTAATTCTGGAAGGTGCATCTTCCTCATATACTTCTTCATACTGGCACTTCCTAGATCTCTTGAGAGTTGCCTCTTCATCAAATGTCACATCCCTACTTAGTTCCATATGATGGAATCTTGGGATGTAAATTCTGAATGCTTTGGATGCTTCACAATATCCAACAAATATTCCCTTCTTCCCAGAAGGATCCAGCTTGGTCCTCTTTTCTTCTGGAATGTGAATGTAAACTGGCCATCCAAATATCTTGAGGTGACTTACCTCAGGCCTCTTCCCTGTGAACACTTCTTCTAGGGTCTTGAAATCAAGAGCACTATGAGATAGTCTATTCTGCACATAGATTGTTGTCCTGGCTGCTTCAGCCCATAGATACATAGGTAGGTCTTGATAATGTATCATTGTCTTTATTGCTTCCATGATGGTTCTATTCTTTCTCTCTGCAACACCATTTTGTTGAGGATTGTAGAGAGTGGTTAGATCCCTCTTGATTCCAGCTTCTTTACAAAATACTTCAAAATACTTTGAAGTATATTCTCCACCATTATCTGTCCTGAGTATCTTGATCTTCTTTTCTAAGTGATTTTCTATCAAGGCTTTGAATTCCTTGAACTTTCCAAAGACTTCATCTTTTCCTTTTAGGAAATATATCCAAGTCTTCCTTGAGTAATCATCAATAAATGTAAGGTAATATTCATACCCACTCAAGGATGTGGATGGCATTGGTCCACATACATCTGAATGAATCAACTCCAATGTACTCTTAGTCTTTGTTTCACTCTTTGGAAATGGGTTCTTGATATTCGTCCCTTTTGCACATCCTTTGCATGTGCCATCATGATCAATCTTTAAGTCTGGTAGTCCTATGACTACCTTGCTCACATGAGGTAGTGCTTTGTAGTTAATGTGAGCAAGCCTCCTATGCCATAGCTCACTTGGGCTAGTGGCTTCATGAACAAGGGCAGCTTCTGGATGGCCCTTGAGTTTGTATAGACCTCCTTCCTCTTCACCAATAACAATTGCATCCTCAATTGATTTTCCTTTGGGCCACATAAGTACTTGTCCATCTATGAATGCAACCCTATAAGCTTTCTTATCTAAAGTTGAGATAGAAAGTAAGTTCTTCTTCAAACCTGGTACATATAAGATTTCCTTCATCTTCAATGGAGTTCCAGAATCAAGCTTGTAGTTTGCTTCACCAATTCCCTTGATGGGATATTGATAGTCATCTCCTAGAGATACCTTTTGTGGAGATGTCTTCTCTTCAAGTTTTGAAAGAGTCTTCTTTTGTCCTGTCATGTGCTTTGAAGTACCACTATCAATGAGCCATGTATCTTCTCCAGGTGTTACTGTCCCAGAGAGAGCAGAGAATAAAACATACTCTTCTGCATCTTCTTCTTCTACTTTAACTCTTTTCTTTCGAGGCTTTTCTTCCTCTTCTTCTTCACTATCATCTTCTGCAAGATGTGCATGATGTCTTCTGTGAATATTCTTCTTCTTCTTTTATGAAGTACAATTTCTATCAAAGTGTCCTAGTTTGAGACAATTGTAACATTGAATTGTGGAGAGGTCTCTTTATGAACTTACTCCTCCTCTCCTTTTAAATCTATGAGGAGGTTGATACTCCTTGTGACCATTCTTCTTGGAGTTTAAGTGACTCCTTCTTCTTCTGGTGTGAGTGGACAAAGCTTGGTCATCTTCCTTGATCAGGGCTTCTCTATTGGCTACCCTAGCCTCTTCTTGAATGCAATCCTCCCATACAACATCAAACTTCATACTTTCCTTTCTTGCACACATAGTTTGGATGAATGACTCCCAAGGTCTAGAGAGACCATTGAGTGCAGTCATGACTAGTTCATCTTCATCAAGGATGTCTCCAATGGCCTCTAGTTGTTCTTTGAACTGGGAGACCCTTGTGAAGTAATCTTGAATAGATTCTCCTTTATTCATTTTGGTACTCTTCAATTGAGTTCTCAAATTCATCTTCATGTTGATGTTCCTTCCTTCATACATTCTGGCTAGGGCATCATACATTTCCTTTGGAGTCTTCTTGGATTCCACTTGGGGAATCAAGTGGTCTTTGATAGAATCAACAATGATTCTCTTTTCCCTAATCAAGTCCTTCTTATACTTCTCTTTGGCTTCATCTTCTTCAGGTTCTGCAACCTCATCTTTGATATATTGGACAAGATCATTCTCTTCAAGAATAAGACCAATCCTATATTTCCATGCCCGGAAATTCTCTATACCCTCTAGCTTGTCTTCAAGCTTAGTGCTTGGAGCCATCTTATCCAAGAGGTCACAGAAATTGAAGTTTCTCAAAAGATAGAATAACACTTACCAGGAGATGTGCTTGATTGAATTGAGATAACTGGTGAACTCTGCTTCTGGAAACTTCAACTTTTCACCCTTCAAATTTGATCAGCAACTTTCGGATCTGCAACAGAATTTCTGGTTTTTTGGTTCGCACCTTTTTTGGTTTTCCGGTACACAGGTGCGCACTTTTTCTAGTTTACTGGTTTTCTGGTTCAGAAGTCAAACTAGGGTTTGACAAAGCTCGGGGTTTTACCCACTCAAAAAGTTTGATCTAGGGCTCAAAACTTCGATTTTGAGGAGGGCTATCCAACCATGCAATCAATTTCCAAAAATTCCAACTTTTGCAGAAACCCTAATTTTCATCGGAGGAGGAGAGAGAGGTATTTTCACCTTGTGAAAGATGTCCTATTCAGGCTAGCTCTGATACCATGTTAAGTTTAGCCTAATTTCACAAGCAAGATCACTGAAAGGAACACAATCACAAGATAGACAAAGATTTACCCTGGGAAACCCTCATGGGGTAGAAAACCCAGCAAAGCTTTCCTCAATATAGATAATCAACCAATACAAGATGTAGCCACCAAACAAGAGCTCCTTCTCCTCCTATGCAGATCTCTCTCTCTCTCCTATGCGCCAATCACAAGTGAGTGAATGAATGAGATAAATGAGGAGCACACTGCCTCTATTTATACTCAACTCCTAACTGAATTTTCACCCTAGCAAGGCCGACTTCTCCTAGGAGAGTCTAATAACCCCTAAACAACTAACTCAGGGACGACCCCACAAGGGAGATCTAATAACCCTAGTTACCACAGTCTCTCGGAGGAATAAACATCTCCGGATATACAATAGGGTCTCCACGGAGGAATAAAACATCTCCAGAATAATAAAATACAAATATAATATTCTTAGAAGTTACAATATTTCAACAAAAAAAACTGCCAACAATGGAAAATACTCTTTAACAACAAAAAATACTCCCATTAAACCAAATATTATACCCAAATTAGACTTATAATGTAGGAAACAACAATAAAAAACCAAGTTTCAATGTGGAAACAAGCTAGACATCAAGTGGCAAGGTGCCACACATAGTTAATCACACAAAAAAAACCCTTCTGAAATTGTTGTAACAATTTTGCATGATGGGAAAGGCTTGGGTTTGGCCTCAAATTGTAAAAAAATATGTTATTCTAACATTGTAATTGTTCCCTATGGTTTGTAGGCACAGTGGGAGGAGAACTATGTAATATACCTAAGTTAGTGATGTTGGGCGTGGCCCAAGTAGGCACAATTTTGATAAGAATACAGTTTTGGGGAGCTGCGCAGCTTTTGGGCTGCGACGTCAGAAGACACAATTTTGAGAAATGCGTAGCTCGGAGTACAGATGCAGTTGTGACGCAACAGTGCAGGTGCGCAGGGCCTGCGCAACAGCTACTTTTGGTAAAGAGGTATAGAAGAAGGTCTAGTTGAGTAAGCAACCTATTTTGGGTAAGAAGCAGAATGAAGGACGAGGAAAGCGACCTATCTAAGAGAGTGGCGACAAGTAGTTGAGAAGCTAGGCCACTAAGTCGATGGCGACAGGTAGGCTAAAGGATTGGAAAGTGACAGGCCACGATGTAGTTGTAACCGTTTTGTTGATGACTGCGGTTGTCAGGAGGGTGTCAGAGCCACGAATGGTCCAGTAAGGCGGCCAAAGCGAGTGGAGCAAGCTGTCGACAGTGACAGGCAGGGTGGAGGGTATCCTCACCAATTTTGGGAACCTTAGGGTTTTTTGCCATGCATTGTAAAGACATGACCTACGAGCATGATCGATATATAAGGCATATTTTGTAAGGGAAAGGGTTACTGTTCATTTTGTGTTGATCTCGTTATTGATTTGATAAATCTCTGTGAGGAACATTTTGTAAAGGCTCTGCAAGCTGTGTGCGTAGAGGCCTATTGAGAAAGAAGAGGGTTTGCAAGCTGAGTGCGCAGACAAAGAACTATTGTACCCTTCCCAAATACTAATATAACAACAGTTCTTGTGGACGCATCCTCCATCCTAGGGGTGAACCAAGTTAAATATTGTGTAGTGTGATTGTTTGTGTGCGTGCATTTGCTTATTTGCTTACATTGGAATGCTTGGATTCTCATTTATAAGTTGGTGTATCAATGCTTTTACATGTATTTTCCATAGGAGAAAGATGGGAATGATATGTTAAGTATTACGGGAATGAATGAATGTTGAATGCTCAGTATTCCAAGTATGTGAAAGTATCAGCTCGTTGAATAATCACTTATGTATGTAAGGTCCGGATTGTATAACTCTTCGACGCGCAACACTGGTTGCGCGCAGCATTGTATGTCCCTTCTGCTTGCATCTGTTATAGAGATAAATAATCTAAGGCATTAGATGAATGATTAAGTGTTAAGTAAATTCTTTAGTGGTTAAGTTGTGACGAGGAGGGCATAGGTCAGTTGCGCTGTCCTGTGATTCACAGTCTATCCAAACCGCGCAGTCCTTGGGTGCGCTGGTTGCGCAGGCATCTTCGCTCGCAGAGGTAAGGACCGCGACGCAGTCAATCATCGCGCAATCCTTAGTTCGCAGCGCAAGTCTAATAGTGCGTTGCATAGTGGTCCTGTCCGAACAACTCATCACACCACTATGGAACCTGATTCCGCAGTGCCCCCATAGCTACACCTCGAGTGAGACCTCAACCTGTTCGTAGGTTGTTGCCGAAAGGGCCGGTGAGAAGGGGTTTTGTTGGTTCCTTGAAACCGCGAAGAACCTGGGTCTACATTGGAAACCTCTAGATCAGTACTTAAGCCAACAAGTGAGTAGGCACACTATCTCAGATACAAGCAAGAAGGACTAGATTTTCCCCAATTGATTTCAAGCACCTAAGGACTAAATTCCAAATTCCCTCCCAAACAAACACAAGGCTGTAATAAACTCAGTATGATCTGCAGGATGCACCTACAAGTCTGCAAAACATAAATCAGAAAGGTTTAGAGTCCATACATTCGACAGTGGCACATTCTTTGGGTGCATCACACCTGGGTAGACTCCTTTGACTAAACCAAAGGCTTCAAGGCAATGGCCCCAGGACTTTTGTGGAACCCAACGGCTTCTAGTGCTACACTGGATGTATCTAGACTTGGTTACAGTCACTATCTGCAGTAGCGAACACTAAACTCAGCTACAGGATTTGGTTATGCAAGGGGTGTTTAGGAGAAAAGTTCAATTTTTTGGGATTACTTGACTAACTTAACTAGAGAGAAGATATATATATATATATATATATATATATATATATATATATATGATTGATGAATTCAATGTGAAGTGAATTCTCTTCTCTCTTGAAGGAAGTGCGCTTTTCTTTGCGCAGGATATTATTCTGAGTTCTATTCTTCCACCTTCTCTCTTGCTCTGTGATTGCAGCAGGGGTGCTTGGTATTTCTCTTTAATAATGCACCAGATGTGCTTGATGTAATCTGCTCATCGTAAAGACATTCTCTGCTATCTATCAATATTCTAAGGAAGATTTTTCTAGGGTTTTCTCCATCAAGTACTAGAGGGTTTCCCCAGGGTAAATATTGTGTCTCATGTGAATGCTTATGCTTGTTGATTATTCATTTAATTTCAAGTACTACTATAATTCTACATTAAGATAAAAAAATTAACATGGTATAAGATCTCAGGGTGTGAATGAGCTAAGTTTTTCAGTCAAGCTTGAGCCTGCATTGATCTTGAGTGGAAAAAGTTGAGCACATTACTTGAAGAATAATGGCTTCAATCTCAGTAAGACCAGAAGACTGACTTGAAGGAACTTTGAACTTCAATACTTGGAAGGCCAGGGTTCTGAATATCATGGAAGAGCATGATCTAGATGGATATGTATCCAATGTTGTTGAAGAGCCTACTTATGTTGTTGGGCTCATTGCTTTCAAGAAGAACCAACCCAAAAGCAAAGAGAATCATTTTGATTTTGTGAAAGACAATTTGATGTGAAGACAGTAAAGGAGTGCTTCGACACCTTGACAAATCTTTATGAGAAGAAGGCTCCTAGTCAAAAGAGAGCCCTGAAAAACAAGCTTCGTAATCTAAAGATGGAGAAGGATGAAATTGTTGCTTCATTCTTCACACATATCTCTCAAGTAAGAGATCAACTCATGAGCATTGGAGTTACTATCGATGATGATGATCTTATTCATAATGTTGTTGATAGTCTTCCAACCTCATGGGAGACATTCTTGGCTGCAGTTAATGGTCAAGAAGTGCAACCAAACTTTGAAAGATTGTGGCATGATTTCCTTCAAGAAGAAGGGTGAATTCAAAGCAAAATTGCTTCCTCCAAAGAAGAGAACCTTAATCTTACGTTACAGACAAAGAGAGGAAGGAAATCCTTTTCTCGGAAGAAGTTTTCTCATCAAAAGGAAAAAGAATACAACAAGAACTTTGATAAGTCTAAATTCAAATGCTTCAACTACAATAAGAAGGACCACTTTTTAAGAGACTGTCGTGCAAAGCAAAAAGGAAAGTTAAAGGGTATATTTCATGCTTCTACTGCTACAGAAGACGAACCTACAAGAAAGAATTCTTCCAATGGTCAAGAGACAAGGAAGGAATACTATCTTGTCTCAGCTCTAGCTAGATCCATTACCACTAGTGCTGAGACATGGTTAGTGGATAGTGGCGCATCAAAACACTTGAATGGATATAGGAGTGCTATCTTGGATCTGAAGGAAAAGAAGTTCTCCTGTCAGGTGGAGCTTAGAGATAATACCACCTATTCGATCCAAGGAGTCGAATCCACTTCCTTTCATTTGAATTTAGGTGATGTAGTCCATGTTTATGATATTCTGTATGTTCCCAGTCTTAAGAAAAACCTCTTGTCTATTTCAGTTCTAGAAGATAAAGGTTTCAGAGTAATCTTTATGGGCAACAAAGCGCTCTTGTGGCCTAAGAATTCAGACTTGAATTCTGCAGTTGTGATTGGAGTTAGAGAGGGAGGTCTCTACAAAGTTCTTGGAAAGTTCATTAAAGCCATGATCCATGACACCACTAGTCCTTGTGAACTATGGCATAGGAGGCTTGGTCATCTTCATTTCAAAGCGCTATTGGGCTTATAGAAGATGGTTAAAGGTATGCCCGTGTTTCAATTTGAGCATGATGTTATTTGTAAGGGTTGTGCTCTTGGTAAGAACATCAAGAAAAGGTTTCCAAACAGTACTAAAAGATCTAAAGGGATCCTGGACTTTATCCATTCAGATCTATGTCCCATGTCTACACCATCCTTGAGTGATTATCTGCACTATGTTCTTTCATAGATGACTTCTCTCGCAAGTCATGGATCTATTTTCTAAAGTCAAAGAGTGAAACTTTCAACAAGTATCAAGATTTTAAAGCACCGGTTGACAATCAGACTGGAAAGCACATTCATGCTTTGAGATATGATAATGGAGGAAAGTTCAAGTATCATGACTTTAATGCCTTCTGTCAAGAGGTAGAGATAAAAAGACAACTAATTGTACCTTACAACCCTACCAGAATGGAGTTGTTAAACAAAGAACAAAAGGCCTGCAAAAGCTATGATGTGTGATCAGGATCTGCCCACTTCCTTATGTGAAGAAGCCTCCAGCATTACTGATTATATTCAGAACAGAAGCCCGCATGCTATCCTGGAAGAAAAGACTCCTAAAGAAGTTTTCACTGGTGAAAAACCAGATGTTGGACACTTGAAGATTTTTGGTTGTCCTGTCTACATTCATGTGCCAAAAGAGAAGAGGACAAAGATGGAGGCTCATGGAAAGAAAGGCACATTTGTTGAATATAGTGAATCCTACAAAGCTTATAGAATTTATGTTCTAGGACAAAGGCACATTGAAGTCAACAGAGATGTAACATTTCATGAAGAGGCTTCCCTCAAGCGCTCTAAATAAATTCAGTGTGATTCAGATATGGAGGAGCATGAGACTCCCATGATGGAGGATCCATGTTCTAGTTCTCCTCTTTCAGATATTGAGAGGGAGAATTCAGAAGAGTCCTTAGATCTGCTTGATCCTAAAGAGACAATAGAATTGGTAGAAATATCACTTGATGAACCTCTTGCTAAGAGGAGATATGCCTGGTGTCAAGACATTCTACAAGAGGCATAAAAGCATGGAGCACCACCAAGCTCATCCAGAGAGCGAAGGAGACCTGAAAGATATTCAGGATATGTAGCACAAATGAGTCACATTAGTGATTCAGAACCCACCACCTATGAGGAAGCTACTAAGAAGCAAGTATGTAAAGATGCCATGGTGGAAGAATACAAATCCATCATGAAGAATGATGTGTGGAAAGTGGTCCCTAAACCTAAAGGGAAGTCAATAGTAACTTCCAAGTGGCTTTATACTAGATCCAAATCCTAGGCTCTATCAAGCGCCGAGAGAGATCAAATCTCCCGAGGTGCAAACCTCTCCTTGAATAGCTCCTTGAGTGCGATACCTGAGCCACCTAATCCTAAGCTCTAAAGTCTCTAGTTTAAGTCTCATATTTACTTTTTACTTTGTATTATTCAATTTTGTTTATGGCCGACATAATATTTATTACTTTTTACTTTGTATTATTTTGTTACTGGACAATCTCGACAAACACTCTAAAGTCTCATATTTACTTTTTACTTTGTATTAAAAGTTAAAAGTAAAGTCTCTAGTTTAAGTCTCATATTTACTTTTTACGTTGTATTATTCTTTTTTGTTTATGGCCGACATAATATTTACCACCTAATCCTAAGCTCTAAAGTCTCTAGTTTAAGTTTCATATTTACATTTTACTTTGTATTATTCTTTTTTGTTTATGACCGACATAATATTTATTACTTTTTACTTTGTATTATTCTTTTTTTTTTCCTTTGTGTTATTTTGTTACTCTACAAACACTCGACTCACAAGATGTCCCCCATACTGGGCTGTAGAGCGCCTCTTGGCGCAAAAATCAAACATGAAGTTGATGGAAGTATTGAAAAATATAAAGCAAGATTTGTGGCTCGTGGTTTCTCACATAAACAAGGAATAGACTATGATGAGACATTCACTCTTGTGGCCAGGTACACTACTATTCGAGCCATGATTTCAGTTGCCTCAGTTCTAGGGTGGAAGCTTCACCAGATGGATGTGAAGACTTCCTTTATCAATGGTGAAGTTGAGGAAGAATTATACATATAGCAACCTGAGGGGTTTGTAGTTCATGGGAAGGAGTCCCATGTATGTAAACTTAAGAAAGTCTTATATGGGCTTAAGTAGGTCCCGAGGGTTTGGTATTCAAGGATTGACAACTATCTTTAGAGCTTGGGCTTCTCCAAAAGCGAAGCTGATCCCAACCTGTACTTCAAGGTTGTAAAGAACCAACCACTGATCTTGGTTCTCTATGTTGATGACTTGTTCCTTACTGGAGAGGAATAACAGATAGCTCGGTGCAAGAGGGAGCTCACTTATGAGTTCGAAATGAAAGACTTGGGTCTTATGCACTACTTTCTTGGTATGGAAGTTTGGAAAAGGAAAGATGAGATCTTTCTTTCACAAGGAAAGTACGCAGTTGATGTGTTGCGCAGGTTTGGTATGATGTATTGTAAATCCATGGCTACACTAATGGTTTCTAATCTAAAGAAACTACATGAGTCAGATTCTGGATCAGATCTAGTGGATCCTACCATGTATAGATAGCTCATTGGTTCCTTGATGTATTTGATACATAGTAGACCAGACATATGTTATGTAGTGAGTATCTTGAGTTAGTTCATGTTTGATCCAAGACATGGACATTAGGTTGCTGCCAAGCATGTGCTTAGATGCCTTTGAGGTACTATTGCTTATGGACTCATACATGTTTCTAATGGTGGAGTGATGTTACTTGGTTATGCCAACTTTGACTGGGGTGGTGGTGGTAGTATTATGGACCGAAAGAGTACATCCAGATTTTGTTTTAACTTGGGATCAACTATGATCTCTTGGTCTAGTAGGAAGTAGGGCTCTCTATCCTAGAGTACTACATAAGCAGAGTATATTGCAGCTAGTAGCGCCTGTCGAGAAGCTTTGTGGCTTAGGAAGATACTTGTTGGGTTGTTCAGTGAGAAGCTTGAGACTACTGCCATTCGCTCTGATAATTAGAGCTGCATAAAGCTCTCAGAAAAGTCTGTGTTTCATGACATATCGAAACACATTGAGATGAAATACCACTAAATCAGAGACATGGTCCAGAGAGGTGCCATAAGACTTCAGTACATTACTACTAGTAAGTAGATAACATACATGTTGACTGAGCCTCTGTACTTGATGAAGTATAGGTACTTCCAAGACAAGCTTGGCATGATAGAGAATGCCTCCCTCGCTGAGAGGGAGTGTTAAAGTTACAACATCATGAATCATTCTCCAAGTCAATCTTGTGTGTCAAGATTGAGCCTCATGTGTTGAGGTAGTACCTTATAGGAGCCTGAATTGGACACAGGAAGCTTGGAGAAGAATATTGAGTTGGAATCAAGAATGAATAAGCCTCATGTGTTGAGGTAAGTGCTTTGTATATCAAATTGATGGTGATGTACAGTCTTGTTTGTCAAGACTAAGGTCTTGTGTGTCAAGACGGATCCTCATGTGTTGAGGTGGTGCCTCATGTCTTGAGGTAATGCTTTGCATATCTAAGAATGAATGGTGTGTGTTGTACTAATAACCATGGTTGAGCTATTAAGTCTCCTCTAGAGACTGGCCACCTCTAGAGTGAAGATAAGATGTTATAAGATAAGAGAAAACTTGAATTGCTAAACTTCAGTGTTGTTAACAAGAAATACTTCAGTTAATTAACGGAGAATTTGAATTGTTCACTTCAGTGATGTTAACAAGAAAGACTTCAGTTAATTAAAGGAGAATTCAAATTGTTCACTTCAATGATGTTATCAAGAAGGACTTCAATTAAAAGAGTTAACTAAGTGTTAATAAAGAAGATCCGGTTAACTAAAGTGTTTTGCATGTCAACACTTGAGTTAAACTAAAAGATGACACTTAAGTTGAACTAAAAGGCAACACTTGAGTTACGACACTTGAGTTGGCGTCACTTGAGTTACAACACTTAAGTTATGACACTTGCATGACGACACTTGAGTTAGCCTCCTAACTGAGTGACCTAGCATCTAGATGGAGGGCGAGTTCATCCTGAAGTCAGAAGATAAAAATAGAAGCCTAAGCATGAGATGAATATATATATATATATATAGGATTGATGAATTCAATGTGAAGCGGATTCTCTTCTCTCTTGAAGGCATTGTGCTTTTGTTTGTGTAGGATATTATTATGAGTTCTATTCTTCCATCTTCTCTCTTGCTTTGTGATTGCAGTAGGGGTGCTTGGTGTTTCTCTCTGATAATGCACGAGGGGTAATTGATGTAATATGCTCATTGTAAAGACATTCTCTGCTATCTATCAATATTCTAAGGAAGATTTTGTTGGGGTTTTCTCCCTCCAGTACTAAAGGGTTTCCCTAGGGTAAATACTGTGTCTCATGTGAATGCTTATGCTTGTTGTTTATTCATTTGATTTCAAGTACTACTATAATTCTACATTAAGATAAAGAATTAACACTTCCTTGATCACCAGTTGAAGATCAACTGGCTACAGTGTTACAGAAGGGAACATCTCCCAACTGTTAGCAAGGGGCACATCACCCAAGCTATGGAAAGCTCATAGCTCTTCAAGATCACAAAGTAAAAATGCTAAAAAGATGTGAGATGGAGTACTCAACCTCTTTTTATAAACTTCTGATGGATTTTTTCCTTCCTTCTAGACTTCTCTCATGAAAATAGTAAAATAATAATTAATAATATTTTGGAGAGAATATCTTTGGTGAGTTGGATGGTTCTTTGGCAAGTCTCTCTTGCATTAGACCCACTTGCCTCCATGAATGCACCATCACTGGATAAGATTAGCCTCTCTAGATTGTTGATGTATTTGTAACTTCGGAAGATATTCACTTGTATATTGTATGTAGATGTATTATTCCTCCGGTTGGAAGTGTCGTCATTTGTATTTGCAAGTGTCGCAAGTTACATTGTAAGTGTCGTAACTTATATTTTATGGGTTATTAGACCACCTTGGTGGGGTCGGCCCTGTATGAGTCATGTGGATGGGTTATTAGGCTTCCTTAGGAAGTATGCCCAGTTAGGGTTAAAGGCAGGTCAAGTCATTGTATAAATAGAGAGTGTGAGTCTCTCATTCTATTCATTCACTCACTCATCCAACTCGCATAGTTGAGAGAGAGGAGTTCGCACAAGTGGAGGAGGAGTAGCTGTTGGAGACAACTATCTTTTGGGGTGTAATCTTTGTGATCTTTGTATCGGTGCTCATTCTATCTCTGAGGAAGTTGCGGGGTTTTTCACCTTCTTGGTTTTCCCCAGTGAAATGCTTTGTGTCCATTGTCTCTTGTGATTGTCATGCTGTGCTTGTTATTTTCTTAGTGATCCTAGATAATATTGAATGAAATTATCAAAAAATTAACATGGTATCAGAGCGGGACTAAGAAGAAGACATTGTGTAGCTGCGCAAGCTAGGGCTTCTTAATTTTTGGGTTTCTCTCCATATTTCATCAAAGGCAGGAGGTTAGACTGACTCTCCTAGCAAGGGCGCATCTTTCTGTCGAGACAAAATTCAATTATGAGCATTTTCAGTTTTTGGCCTGTCACTGTTGCGGGAAATTAGGGTTTCAAAGAAAGTTGGAATTTTTGGAATCTGAGACCACTGCTGGATGCTCCTCAGAAAAATCGAAGTTTAGAGACCAAGTTCAAACTTTTTGGTTGGGCAGAACCCCGGGCTCTATCAAACCCTAGTTCAGGATTTTAACTAGAAAACCAAAAAACCAAAAACTGCAGATCCGAAAGTTTCAAACTCAATTTTGAGGGGTCAATTTTTGGATATTTCAAAATTGAAGTATACCAGCTTGATCAACTCAACAAGGCACATCTTTCCATCCAATCAGAAGTTTGAAATCCAAAGTTTGAATTTTTAGGGTTTCTCTGACAAACCCTAATCTAGCTCCAGATCCAGATTTAGCAAATCAAGTGGTAAGACCTAAATCTTTTATTTCCATTTAAGTTTCTAATTAAGATGTCTCACCACACCAAGCTTGAGGATAAGCTTGAAGGAGTTGATAACTTTCGAGCATGGAAGTATAGGCTTGGATTAATCCTAGAAGAGAATGAATTGGACACCTACATAAGTGAAGAGGTTCCAGTTCCAGAGGGAGATGAGGCTAAGGCCTTACACAAGAAGAACTTGGTCAAGGCCAAGAGAATCATTATTGATTCTATCAAAGACCATCTCATATCCCATGTGTCTTCCCTAAAGACACCTAAGGAGATGTTTGACTCCTTGACCAAGTTGTTTGAAGGAAAGAATATAAATCGGAAGATGACACTGCGGAACCAATTGAAGGGGGTAAATATACAGAATGGAGAGACCATCCAATCCTACTTTACTAAGGTCTCTCAAATCAAAGAACAACTTGAAGCTGGGGATGAAGTAGTGGAGAATGGAGAAATTGTGATGACCACATTGAATGGCCTACCTAGGTCATGGGACTCCTTCATCCAAGGTATATGTGCAAGAAAGAAAGTGATCTCTTTCAATAGACTATGGGAGGAATGTTCTCAAGAAGAAGCTAGACTTGTGGCCCGAGAAGAAAACATGGGAAGTGAAGACCAAGCTCTCACAGCACACACCAAGAAAGGTAAGTTCAAGAGGGAGCAACCTCATCACAAGAAATCTTCTCACCATCATCAAAAGAAGAAAGATATCTCTCACATTAGATGCTACACATGTGATGAGAAGGGACACTATTCCTCAGAATGTCCCAGGAACATAAAGGGATTCAACAACAACAAGAAGAGATATCATGCTCATGCTGCTGAGGATGATGAACCTACCAGGAAGAAGATTAAGGTAGAAAGTGAAGCCTCTTCAAGTGACGAAGAGTATGTTCTAATATCTACTCTCATAGGTACTGTTACACATGGGTGTAATGATTGGCTTATTGATAGTAATGCTTCCAAACCTATGACAGGATTTAAAGAATCTCTTATGGACCTATCTGAACATGAGTCACCTCATAAGGTGAAACTTGGGGGTGACTATCAATACCCTATAAAAGGAAGTGGTGAAGCCTCCTATAAGTTAGACTATGGGAAGTCTTTAAAGATGAAAGATGTTCTATATGTACCTGGACTCAAGAAGAATATTCTCTCCATATCATCTTTGGATGCAAAGGGGTTGAGAGTTTCATTTGTGGATGGCCAAGTACTTATGTGGCCAAAAGGTAAGACCATAGATGATGCAGTAATGATTGGAGAGCAAGAGGGAGGATTGTACAAATTGAAGGGACAACCTGAACATGTCATGGTACATGAATCCATGGAGCCAAGTGAACTTTGGCATAGAAGGCTTGCACATGTGCACTATAGAGCACTACCAATTGCAAGCAAAGTAGTAGAAGGTCTTCCTGAAATCCAGTCAAGCATGAGGGTGTTTGCAAAGGATGTGCAAAAGGAAAGAACACAAAGAAGGCATTTCCAAGCAGTGAAAGCAAGGTAAAAGGAATCTTGGAGATTACCCACTCCGATGTATGCGGTCCGATGTCATCTATTTCTCTGAGTGGGTATGTATATTATGTTTCTTTCATTGATGATTTATCTAGGAAGACTTGGGGTATATTTCTTGAAGAATAAAGATGAAGTGTTTGATAAGTTCAAGGAATTCAAAGTCTTGATAGAAAACCAAACTGATAAGAAGATCAAGACCTTTAGATCTGACAATGGCGGAGAGTTCACTTCAGGAGACTTCAAGAAGTTATGCAGTGATTAAGGGATTAAGAGGGAGTTGACCAAGATCTACCTATGCACCTATGGGCAGAAGCAGCCAGGACATCTGTATATGTACAAAATAGAACACCACACAAGATACTTGACAACAAGACACCAGAAGAAGTTTTCTCTGGTGAGAAACCAGAAGTTAGCCATCTCAAGATATTTGGTTGTCCAGTATATACACATGTTCCAAAAGAAAAGAGGACAAAGTTAGATCCTTCGGGAAAGAAGGGTATATTTGTGGGGTACAGTGAAAACTCAAAGGCATACAGAATCTACTTTCCAGGGTTCAAGAATATTGGCATTAGCAGGGATGTGACTTTTGATGAAGACTCGGCATATGTCAAATCGAGGAAGCCACTTGTGGAAGACAATGAAGAACCAAGAGTACCCAGAATACAAGACACCACCATGAACGAAGCAATTCCATAAGAGGATCGTGAAATAGAAGATCCACAAGAACCTATAGATTCACCCCGTGAGAAGAACTCTCACAAGAGGAAACCAGCATGGGCTAGAGAGATCATCCAAGATGCAGAAAGGTATGGTATTCCAGAGGAGGAACACAGAGAAAGAAAAAGGACAAGGTCACACACCAAGTATGTTGCCTTACTCTGTGACATAATGAACAAAGAACCTTCCAGTTATGAAGAAGCAACAGAAAAGAAAGAATGGAAGGATGCCATGGTCGAGGAATACCAGTCGATCATGAAGAATGATGTTTGGGATGTGGTCCCAAGACCAGAAGGGAAGTTTGTTGTGACTTCCAAGTGGATCTACAAGATAAAGCATGCTGTAGATGGTAGCATAGAGAAATACAAGGCAAGGTTTGTGGCTCACGGCTTCTCCCAAAAAGAAGGGATAGATTATGAAGAGACTTTTGCACCTGTAACCAGATACACTTCCATCAGAACAGTACTTGATCTGGTTGCAGTAATGAAGTGGAAGATACACCAGATGGATGTCAAGACAACTTTCTTGAATGGTGTAGTCGAAGAGGAAGTGTATGTGGAGCAGCCACTCGGTTTTGAGACACATGACAGGGAGTCATATGTGTGCAGGTTAAGAAAAGCCTTGTATGGCTTGAAGCAAGCACCCAGAACATGGTACGACAAGATAAACAACTTCCTGTCTAGTTTGGGCTTTACCAAGAGTAAAGCGGATTCCAACCTTTACTACAAGGTTGAGGAAGGCAATCTAGTGATACTCCTACTGTATGTGGATGACCTGTTTGTGACAGGTGAGGATAGGTTGATTGCTGACACGAAGAGGAAGCTTGCTACCGAGTTCGAGATGAAGGACTTGGGTATGATGCATTACTTTCTAGGTATGGAGGTGTGGCAGAGTGCAGATGGAATCTTCCTTGGACAAGGGAAGTATGCAATAGAGATCCTGAAGTGGTTCGGGATGATGGACTGCAAGGCCATGGCCACACCTATGGCGTCGAACCTGAAGCTATTGAGTGATGCTTCATCAGAGTTAGTTGATGCCACGATGTATCGTCAGATGATTGGGTCCTTGATGTACCTGACGAACACAAGACCAAATATTTGCTTTGTGGTGAACACCTTGAGCCAGTTCCTGACGGATACTAGACATGTTCACCTAATTGTTGTAAAGCATATTTTAAGGTACTTGAAGGGTACGATTGATTATGGGCTCAAGTATGATGCGAATCAAAAGTTTAACCTGGAGGGTTATGTTGATTCAGATTGGGCAGGCGGTGCTGTAGATAGGAAGAGCACTTCGGGGTGTTGCTTCAGTATGGGATCAGGTGTGATCTCTTGGTTTAGCAGGAAGCAATCCTGCGTGGCACTGAGTACAGTCGAAGCAGAGTATGTCACAGCTTGTTCGACTAGTTGTGAGGCAGTATGGATAAGGAAGCTACTGTCTGATTTGTTTGATCTCCAGTTGGATGCTACTTGTATCTTCTGTGACAACTAGAGTTGTGTGAAGTTGTCTGAGAATCTGGTGTTCCATGACAAGTCGAAGCACATCGAGATCAAGTATCACTATATCAGGTATATGGTGCAGAGAGGAGCAGTGAAGATTCGGTATGTTGCGACGGATGAGTAGATTGCAGATGTGTTGACCAAACCACTAGCCAGAGTGAAGTTCGCGTACTTCAGAGAGAGGCTTGGTGTTCTTCAGATAGAAGATAATTTGAGGAGGAAGTGATGGGACACATTTGCAGGAGCCATTCCAAGCATGGTGGTAGGAGGATCCTACCCATGGCTGTGGATGTAAGTGTTGTGTGATTAACATCAAGACGATGCTCCGGATGATGTTCTGTATGATGATGATCAAGATGATCATGTGTGATGATATGCATCAGGATGATGCTATGATGGTGATCAGGATGATCATGTGATGATGATATGCATTAGGATGATGCTATGATGTTGATCAGGATGATCATGTGATGATGATATGCATCAAGATGATGCTATGATGATGATCAAGATGATCATGTGATGATGATGTGCATCAGGATGATGCACTGTATGATGATGATCAATATGATCATGAGCATCAGGATGATGCACTGTATGATGATGATCAATATGATCATGAGCATCAGGATGATGCTCCATGCGAAGATGATCAGTGTGATCATGAGTATCAAGATGATACCTTGTGGCTGTGGACAGGTTGTGCAGAAGTATGTAATCAACCCTAGAGATCCAGACAGGTTGTGCTAGGCATGTAAAAGTCCTGGGATGCTCTTTAGAGATCTTGCAGGTCGCAAGATGCTCTTTTAAGGTTTTGCGAGATCACATGTAATCAGCCCCGGAGATCCGGACAGGTTGTGCTAGGCACGTAAAAGTCCTGGGATGCTCTTTAGAGATCTTGCAGGTCGCAAGATGCTCTTTTAAGGTTTTGCGAGATCACATGTAATCAACCCCGGAGATCCGGACATGTTGTGCTAGCACATAAAAGTCTTGGGATGCTCTTTAGAGATCTTGCAGGTCGCAAGACACTCTTTTAAGGTTTTGTGGAGACCACATGTAATCAGTCCTGGAGATCTAGACAGGTTGTGCTAGTCACGTAAAAGTCCTGGGATGCTCTTTAGAGATCTTGCAGGTCGCAAGACACTCTTTTAAGGTTTTGTGGAGGTCACATGTAAAAGTCATGGGAGATCCGATAGGTTGAGGAGTAAGCTCATAATCAGTCCTGGGATGTTGTTTCGAGGTTTTGTTGACGCACGTAATCAGCCCTGAGAATTCCACAGGATGGCCCGCTCGCAAAGATGATGAAGACCTATAGGAGGCTAGGCCTACATCCAGCATGAAAAAGGGCTGGCTTTGTAGAACTTCCTATGACGAGAAGAATTGAGAGATAGCACCAGTGATCGAGATGAAGAGTATAGCGGCAGTGACGATGATGCTCCGTGATCTAGTGACGATGATCCAACTCCATAATTGAAGACTTGTGCCTTTATGTATTAATGACCTGTGTCAAGAGAATACCTTCCTAGTTAAGAGGGAGTGTTGATGTATTTGTAAGTTCGGAAGATATTCACTTGTATATTGTATGTATTACATTTGTACTTTATTGTATCCCCAACGGAGATGTATTATTCCTCCGGTTGGAAGTGTCGTCATTTGTATTTGCAAGTGTCGCAAGTTACATTGTAAGTGTCGTAACTTATATTTGATGGGTTATTAGACCACCTTGGTGGGGTTGGCCCTATATGAGTCATGTGGATGGGTTATTAGGCTTCCTTAGGAAGTCGTCCCAGTTAGGGTTAAAGGCAGGTCAAGTCATTGTATAAATAGAGAGTGTGAGTCTCTCATTCTATTCATTCACTCACTCATCCAACTCGCATAGTTGAGAGAGAGGAGTGCGCACAAGTGGAGGAGGATTAGCTATTAGAGACATCTATCTTTTGGGGTTTGATCTTTGTGATCTTTGTATTGGTGCTCATTCTATCTCTGAGGAAGTTGCGGGGTTTTTCACCTTCTTGGTTTTCCCCGGTGAAATGCTTTGTGTCCATTGTCTCTTGTGATTGTTATGCTCTGCTTGTTATTCTCTTAGTGATCCTAGATAATATTGAATGAAATTATCGAAAAATTAACATAGATTTCCTGAAGCCTTTTGATTGCTTTCCTGCTTTTACCATTCCTTCTTGAGCCTTATTTTAAAAAATTAGGAAACTTCTGCCTTCTTTGATTTTTTGTTGCTTTTCCTGCTTTTGGATGCTTTCTTTCAGGAAATTTTTCCAGAGGGAGACAACTCACATGCCTTATCCTCTTCCTATGCACCCTCCGAGCCACCTAGACCATTCACAACTCATAAACAAATATTAGAAATATTAAATATAACAAAATTATGGTCCACCATCCTTTTATAATTTTATTTAATTATATATAGTAACTATGGCCAAAATTAACTCCCATATTAATTAATTTAATTTTTCCACTAGAATCCATGGGAATTGAATGGGTTAGTGGTTTGACCATGGTGCGCTCAAGGAGGGGACATTACAATCCTCCTCGCCCAAAATTGCTTGTCCTCAAGCAATTGTAATCCCGGGTGTTGTAACACTTGCTCACCTTCCATGTTGCATCTTCACCAACCCAACTGAAACAACTGAGAAGAATCCTTGGATCCCAAATGAATATGACAGCTGCAAGGTGTCTAAGGCAACCACCTCTGCACTGTATAGAATCCACACAAGGATCCTCTTGAAGACTCCCAATCCAACAAGGAGGAGAAAAATATGTCCATCCATCATAAGGTTTCCCATCAAGGAAACTGAAATACTGCTCCCCATGGATAGACTGTTGGAAATGATAATTGGCTAGCACTATAGTGCCACCTGCCAAACTGCTACACCAGCAATGCCATGATCCCATTGCTTGTGTTGATCTCCTCTAAACATCAATGGCATCTGAAACAATCCATCAATTCCTGGATCCCACTGTCTCTGCTACATACCTCCCATCATCACTACAACTTGTGACAAGTTATCACTCCATGGTATGATAGGATCCCACCACCATATTGGAAGTTCACCACTCCCAATGCTGATCAATATCTCTGTAAACCTCTCCAATTGGACATGAAACTCATCTTGTGCTATCTACACTCTAGTCCTATGGCTCATACTATCGTCACTTGTTCCACCCAAATGGCTCAAGTGGAACTCCCATGCCTGTTATGCATAAGAAAAGCATCCAATGGCGCTGCAAGTAGATGCCATTGTTTCTCACCAAGCTGAAGAAGGACTAAAGGTGTGACCAAAACATTAGGATAAAGTCGAGAAGAATACATGTGTATCTCTTGCTCCTCATGAAGCATCATCATACAGGGTCCCTCCATCCAATCATCAATTCCTTTCATGTCCCTAGGTGTTAGGAGTGAAGGAAAGCACACCAACTGCAACTCTCCAAAAGATCATCCACCAAATCAGTGAGCTCATGAACTCCCTTGTTGGGTAGTCCGACAAGAATGTACTGCTATGCCTCATCCAAAGATGTGAGTTTTCCCCATAGAGGCAGTCTGGCATAAGATAAATGTCCCAACAATATTTCCTGGCAGCTTGCTTGCACAACTGCATTTCACATAACAGGAGCATAATTCTTATGGCAAGGAGACTCTATATTTGGCATGTATTCTTCCACCCAGTCCATATGAGGGTGGATGGCATCAAATTGCAACAATATGTGCCTATGTTGCTGCTCACAAAACAGGGCAATGTTAGAGGCATTAATAAATAGACAAAAAGAAAATTTACTTCCTGGAGTCTTCAACTTCGTGATGCATCTATTCACCCAATCCATGGATGGATAGATCTCTCTAATACTTGATCCCAAGGGAATGAGCTCAAGATCTTTAATGGTGGTGCCAAGTGGAATGAACTCAAGTACATCCTCCACAAATGAGCCTTCCTCACACAGAGAAAGCTCATGATCCTCCTCGTGTGAAACAAGTGCTCTGCAAATCATCCCCTTATCACTACTACAATCAAGCACTTGCATCACTGAACACTCCTCATGCTCACCTTGTGCGCGAGGCTCCTCCAATGCAACGTGTGTGTAATTAGCCACACACATCACATCACTAGTGGTCCTGGGAGAGGAAGGAGAATCTCCCAAATCCATATGAAGTTGCTCTCCTTCTGCTGCTGCTTTGTCTTCAACAAATTTGAGAGCCATGTCTCTATCCATAAACATCTGCAAGTAGTCTGCCTTCATCTTTTCCATCTCTCCTTTAATGATGCACAGTTTAGAGCTAGAGACTCTCCCAACAACTCCACCTTGTCTCTCCTCCAACTGAACTCTCCCAATAAGATCCTCCATGAATCTACGTGCACCATCAGTTTTAGACAACACTTGCAACATCCTCTCTTTGGTGACTAGGAGTAAGATATCCAAGTCAGTCCATGACTGCTTGACAACACCAAGTGTGTTGTCACATGTGATCTCAACCACCACATGAGAATCATGCAGACTCCCATCCAACAATCCATCCCCCTCCCTACAATGATCCTAAACACCAGAAACTTGAGTCTCAATGCTAGTAGACTCAACCATGCCAAGATCAAACTTCTCCCCGAAAGTGGATGCAACCTCATGGTGACACAAAGGAATACTGTAATATGAAATGTGATCATACCTTTGTATCATGTCTTCCTCCTCAGGTGGTGGATCTTTGGTAGCATACTCTTCCATCATCTCTACTTGTGCGCAACCAACTGGTGAGGGATTGTGCTCTGCTTCACTGTGATGCACTGTTGATGACTGAGAGGCTGAACTCTGCTGTAATATATGCTCCACTTCTTTGCACACACTGTTGACAATATGACTTACTCTTCCTTGTTATGTGCTGCATTAAGGATATTATCCTCGTTTGGAAACAACCTTTCAAATTTGAAAATGTAGAAGTCTCAGAAAGGTAAGTCCTCTTGGATCTCTTTCCTTATTGTTTGGTATTCTCTAAGGTACTCAAAAGTATTGACTCCTAGAGGCTTTCCCCCATAGCACACTTTGCCATCAACAATACTGAACTCTGGTGGATTAGACCTTCTGTTCTCTATGCACACAATGCCACATAAGGAGTCATAATCCTCATGCACCACTTGCAGTCCACCACCAACATAAATAATATCATCATCAAAACAAGATGCTTCCTCATCATCCTATTCGTAAACATCACTAGCTGGTGCTAGTCTCTTAGCTGCAAAATTCTGCTTCGGAGCTTAGATTTTTGAACTTTGTTTCTCATAGGTGCAGAAGGCCATGGTCTGATACCACTATAATTTACCTAAGGTAGTGAGTAGGCACACTAGCTTGGAGACAAGCAAGAAAGACTAGATTTTCCCTAATTAATTTCAAGCACCTAGGCACTTTTCCAAATTCCCTCCCAAACAAACACATGGTTGTAATAAACTCAGTATGATATGCAACATGCACCTACATGTATGCAAAACATCAATAAGAAAGGTTTATAGTCCATACATTTGACAGTGGCACATTCTCTGGGTGCATCACACCTGGGTAGACTCCTTTGGCTAAACCAAAGGCTTCAAGGCAATGACCCCAAGACTTCTGTGGAACCCAATGGATTTTGGTGCTGCACTGGATGTATATAGACTTGGTTACAGTCACTATATGTAGTAGGGAACACTAAACTCATCTATAGGCTTTGGTTTTGCAAGATTGGGCATTTAGGAGAAAAGTTCAATTTTTTGGGACTGCTTGACTAGCTATTTTCCAAGTGACTTTTTGGAGCACGTGAGGGTCACAATTTTATGATCTGAGGGTGGGGTGAAGTCCAATTTTTTCTTATCTTTCCAGCGGTATCTCTAGATTGTGAAATGGATGAGCAGAAGTTAGTCTATGACAACCAAAACAAAAACTAGTCAAAATTGCTAGTGCATTGAGCATAGGTGGAATAATACATAAAAGAAAGAGATAAAATTGTAGAACATAAGTCAATATTTGTTTTTATTATAATGTAGAGGACCCAAATACATCTTAGAGATGTAAATACAACTGAAAATATTCATAGAGGCACCATCCTCTACCAACAACATCACCACTACCAAAAACACTACACAAACAATACTGAAACTGGATGCTGGCTAATGCAAAAATGTCAACATCAATAACTGAAATGGAAATGTACAGGAACAATAGTAGAATATCTATTAAAACTCAGTGAAAGAGACTGTATGTCTCCTTCCTTGACCACTAGCTGAAGATCAACTGGCTACAGTGTTGCAGAGGTGCACATCTCCCAACTGTTAGTAAGGGGCACATCACCCAAGCTATGAAAAGCTCAGAGCTATTCAATATCACAAGGATCACAAAGTAGAAATGCCAAAAATATGTGAGATGGAGTGCTCAACCTCTTTTTATAAACTTCTCATGGATTTTTTCCTTCCTTCTAGACTTATCTTATGAAAATAATAAAATAATAATAATCATTTTTAGGAGAGAATATCTTTGGTGACTTGGATGCTTCATTGGCAAGTCTATCTTGCATTGGACCCACTTGCCTCCATGAATGTGCCCTCACTGGATAAGATTAGCCTCTGTAGATTTCATGAAGCCTTTTGCTTTCTTTCCTGCTTTTACCATTCCTTCTTGAGCCTTATCTTCAAAAATTAGGAAACTTCTGCCTTCTTTGATTTTATGCTGCTTTTCCTACTTTTCTTGCTTTTGGCTGCTTTCTTTCCATATTTTTCCATAGGGAGACAACTCACATGCCTTAGCCTCTTCCTATGCACCCTCTGAGCCACCTAGACCATTTACAACTCATAAACAATTTTTTTTTTTTTAAAACTGAAACATAGGGTAGTTTTAATTGATAACCAGTGAAACAGCCACCGGGTGCTTGGTTACATAGTTATCTCGATCTGGATTAACAAAAAATTTGGACTTGAGATGCCCAGAAATTCCAGATTTATAGAGCAAAATTACAGAAGACAAGCTTGTGGAACAAAAAGAAGTACTGTGGTTTACATAGAGAGCTAAGAGAAGATCTGAACAGAGTTTGAGGGAGATTGAGCTTCTCCAAAATCTTCTGGACAGCAGCTTCCAAGGCAGCAATTCTATTCCCATAGTTCCCTGAGGTATTTGCCAAGTCCTTGAAGTGGGTGTAGACCACTTCTTCAAAGTAAGTAACTTCTCCCTTGGAGTCTTTGAGATCCTCTTTGATGTTTTGCAAATCTTTATTGAACTTCTTCCATTTTTGAAGATCTTCTGCAGTGTTGGATTGCAGGCGCCCTTCTTGCTCCTCTGATTTGGCTTTGAGGAGATCAATTGATTGTTGTAAATCATCCAGCCTATCCTCCACAGATTTACCACCAGATGTAGATCCCACCGATGCCATGTTGAGATGCTTGGGCTTGTTCTCTTCTTACTGCAAATGCTAGCGTTAGCGCACTGGAATGATCGGAGGTTCTCATTCGGGCTGTTTATAGGGGAGGGGTGGCGACCTGAAGAGTCACGAGACCATGTGACTTTGTCCGGAGGAGTCAGGCTATTGTGGAGATCCGGCTCAATGGTAATCTTGACCATAGAGCATAACTGATAAACGAATACCACGGCATTCCAGAAAATATTCCTTCTTTGGATCTTTTTTGTCTTAGGGGAGATTACATATTGATTCTCTGTCATTTAAAGATAAGATTCTCCTGCCCAGGAGCACGGCCCTGTTAGCCTCAGCGTCAGCTTGTCCATTTTGATCACGGAGGACATGATAATATTTGATTTTACTGAATTTGGAGGCAATCATGAAGATTCTGCGCAGGATCCTAGATAGATTAATCTTTGAGGGAGGCTTCTTCAAGATCATGGCTTGAATAATGATCCGTGAGTCTCCGAAGACTGTGATCTCTGAGATATTATTGTCACTGGCTTGCTTTAGCCCTTGCCAGAGGGCCAGTGCTTCAGCCTTGTTATTTGTGTCCGTCCCTAAGCCCCAGGCAAAGGAGATAAGTGTTTCATTTTCTTTGTTGAGTAGGACTCCCCCCGCTCCAGCCTTTCCAGGGTTTCCCTTGGAGGCCCCATCAAAGAAGAGGCAATACTCCCTTTGCGACGTTCTCCAAGTATGGAATTCTGGATCGCACATCCGTATTTCCCAGTTTTCATGAGTTGATAGAGAGATAGCTTCAGGGGCATCTTTTAGTTTGAATTTATCCAACCAGCTTGCCTCAACAGGACTAAGGCTTCTAATGTTGGAAATCACTCTAGAGTCCGTCGCTTCCCCCAAAAAGGCCTCGCATTTGGCTGCTACCCTGGAGCTGGAGCTTGCCTCATCTCTAAAGATACGTCTGTTACGCTCCAGCCAGATCTTCCAGCAAGTTACTTTAGGGATCCACATCCAGATGGTTTTAAGACGGTTTTTCTTATGAAGCTCAAATGGGGAGTTTTTAATCCAGTTGGAGAAGAGGTCAGATAGACTTCCATAAATGTCAAGATTCCCATGGCATGGGAGGAGAACCTGCTTCCAGACCTCTTTTGAGAAGGAGCACGTTAGCAGCAGATGAGTCATTGTTTCTTCATCTGTGAGACACAGGGGACATCTTGTTGGCCCTTCCATTCCACGTCTTTTTAGCGTGTCTCCAGTTAAGATGCTGTTGTGTGCTACTGTCCAGCAAAAAAAGTCAATTTTTGGGATGATGGGAAAGGTCCAGATGAAGTTCCACTTAGCTGGATTAGGGGGGGCGTGGTGCACCTTTTGGAGAGATCTATACCCTTCCGCTGCTGTATAGTATCCAGATCCATGCCCCCATCCTCTTTTGTCTTTGGTGGTCTCTGAGAGAGGGGCTTTACCTTGCAGTAGTTGTAACAGGATCTCGGCTTCCCCTATTAGATCCGCAGGGACCTCGCCAAGATTCCAATCACTCCAACTTTTTTTTCCTTCTTCCTCCCAGATGGAGATGTCCCAGAGTGTATCTTTGTTTCTGTGTTGCATCCAGGCCTTCAGATTACCAATTTCAGTAGCATTTCCAAGGGGCTGGTCTCCCATAATAGAGTCCTCCCAGAGATTTATTTTTTTCCCGTTGCCAGGGATCCAGTAAAGAAGGCTTGTGAAGTGCTCTAGGACCTTGTTGCAGAGAGTAAAGATTGGAGATCCTTTCTTTCTTTGAGGTGGCTTATCTAGGCAATTTAATCTTGAGCCTGGGAAGTATTTTTTCCTTATGACTTTTTTGCTCCAAGTTTCACGGCCCGAGACTAGATTCCAGAGTATTTTTGCTCCCATGGCCATATTCTGTCTTGCCAAACTTCTGAATTGCAGACCTCCTTCCTTGTAAGGCTTTTGAATTTTATCCCATCCTACTAGATGAAGTCTGTGATTATTCCCTTTACCTCCTTCCCAAAGGAATTTCCTGATTAGTCTTTCCATTTTCCCGATAATCAGAGAAGGGGCAAGGAGGATGGAGTTTTGGTAGATCGGGATGCTCATCAAGACTGATTTTATGAGGACTGTCTTTCCTGCCTGATTTAGCTAGTTTGATCCCCAGTTTTGAATTCGATTTTTAAATTTGTCCAGGATTGGGTTCCGTTGGTTTGCTTTTGGAGTACCTTTAGCAATTGGAACACCCAGGTAGGTGATGGAATCCCATTCATGGACTGCTTCCATTCCTAAGATTCTGGCTATCTCGCCCAACTCTCTGATCGTACAATTCCAGCCAAAAATCTTGCTTTTTTGGAAGTTGATCTTGCTGCCAGAGACATGTCTGTAGATATCCAGCTTATGTTTGAATCTCCTTGCAACTTGGGTGCTAGCTGCTCCCAGAAGAAGTGTATCATCTGCGAATTGTGCATGATTGATCTTATTCACGTTAGTTGCCATATGGAGACCTGGGAGGACGTTCCTTTGCTGGGCTTTGATCAGTTGGAAACTTAGGACCGAGGCTTGGATTGCGTAGAGCATCGGGGAGAGGGGGCAGCCTTGTTTAAGTCCCCGAGAGGCTTGGAAGAATTCAGTGGGTCGTCCATTGATCAGAGGAGCTATCCAGGGTGAGCTTATGCAACCTTGGATCCACTTTGCAAAAAGGTCTGAGAACCCGAGTTTTTTCATAACCAGGAACAAGAACTCGTGATTAACTCAAGTTTAATCACCATGCCTCCTTCTCTGGACTGGTGGCTTGAGTGAATTGCCTCTTGGACCAGCAAAATATTATCCTGAATCTGTCGTCCTTTTATGAACCCTCCTTGATTTTCCGGGATTATTCGTGGCAGCACTTTTTTGAGTCTATTTGCTATGATTTTGGTTACAATTTTGTAGCTCAGATTGCAGAGAGAGATAGGTCTGAATCTGGAGAAATGATTGGCCCCTTTTTCTTTTGGAATCAGATTAAGAAAGGCAGAATTAGTGCTTCCCCCCAGCTTGTTGGTCTTTTGCGTATGCCTCACCATTCTAAGCAGATCCAGCTTTATCAGGTCCCAGCAGTTGGTATAAAATCTTGCAGTGAAACCATCCGGGCCCGGGGCACTATCAGGTTTCATTCGGAAGAGGGCTAATTTTAGTTCCTTCATGGATATAGGGGCAGTGAGAAGCATGTTATCAGAATCATGGACCAGGCTGGGGATGGTATCAAAAGGATGATCCAGGGGATTCAGAGGGTCTTCAATTGGAGCTGAAAAAAGATCTTTGAAAGTGTTGAAAGCGGCTTATTTGATGTCATTAAAGTTGTTGATCAGGGAGCCTTGATAGTTGATCTCGGTGACAGCTTTGAAATTCTTTCTGGCCTCCGCTTGTTTGTGGAAGTAGGAGGTATTTTTGTCTCCACTATCTAGCCACAAGCTCCTTGATTTTTGTCTCCAATATTCTTCTTCTACCCTACAAGCTTGGTAGAACTGCTTTTGGAGTTTTATTTCCGTAGCTTGAATCTGAGGAGTGAAGGCAGTTGTTTCCAGGGATATTTGATGGTCTTCCAGGGTTTTTTGGGATTCAATTCTGCCAGTAGTAGGGGAGGTGATACGCTTCGCCCAGGATTTAAGGTCCGATTTCAGCCTTTTAATTTTCTGTTCCCAGGAAAAGGAAGGAGAGCCTGGGATAGGGACTGACCAGGAGTTAGAGACTACTTGATGAAAGTCGTCTTGGAGTATCCAGAGAGGGCTGAATCTGAAAGGGATAGGGCCCAGATTTGTTTCCGAGGAGAGTTCCAGTAGAATGGGTTTGTGATCAGAAATACAGTTAGGGAGGATTTTGGAGTTAGCTAAAAGTCCAAGCAGGAGGAAGTCGGAATGGATCAGAAATCTGTCAAGCCTAGCCGCTATGTGACCCGGGCCCAGCCTTTTGTTAGTCCAGGTGAATTTTCCTACCGAAGGTTTGATATCAATGAGGTCCCATCCCAAGATAAGATCCTCCACCCATTCTCTGGATTGATCTCTTATTGGGGAGCCTCCTTTCTTTTCATCAGCAGACAGAGTTACATTAAGATCTCCTGCTAGAATGATGTTGTTAGGAGAGTGCAGATAAAGGAAGGATTCCAACGTTTCCCAGCATTGAACTTTGTCAGAGGCCAGATTTGGAACATAGAGATTGAACAGACTTACTTGTATTCCGGAGTCAATGTGCTGAAGCTTGGTGTAGATCCAATGCATGCTGCAGTGGTCTTCAATGAGGTTGAATTTGGACTCGTCCCAGAAGGTGGCGATTCCTCCCGAGGCTCCTCTAGAGCTGATGGCTTTCCCCGGTCCTTTTTTCCAGAAATTGTATGCAACTTGCTGGAGGCTTGAGTCCTCCAATTTCGTCTCCTGAACTAAGAGGATGTCAGGCTTGAGTCCTCATAAACAATTATTAGAAATATTAAATATAACAAAATTGTGGTCCACCATCCTTTTATAATTTTATTTAATTACATAAAGTAACTATGGCCAAAATTAACTCCCTTATTAATTAATTTATTTTTTCCACTAGAACCCATGGGAATTGAATGGGTTAGTGGTTTGACCATGGTGCCCTCAAGGAGGGGACATTGCAAACTAAATCATAGAATTGAGCAAAAAAAACAACAAAAAAAACATGCTTGTAACATGCAACAATAAAAACTAACCTTTAGAACAAGGGAGATAAAAAAATTGTTACAACCTTAAATCTTGTAAAGAATATTTTTGTAGCATGTAAAAAACCTAATAGCATGAAACCTCACCATAGGTGAAAAATATCAAGCAATACCCGGTAAACAACACTAAACTCCAAAAACATAGATCTAAGAACCATAACTCCACAATAAAATTTGCCGAACAATAGACCTGGATGAGGGGTTTGAGGTGCCTTAGGGGTGTACACACAATGAAAAAAACCCGAAAAATTTCCCATAGTATACTGATACATAGTTTCAATGTCCATGAAAAATTTATGAAGAAAAATTATTGTGGTAAAAAAATAGTGAACCTAAAAAAAGTTGTAGCTAAGCTTAAAATAGAGGCTTCATTTTTTTCTTTTCAAAACAACCTTTAAGAGATCAACAATGCCTTTCCTCTTTGGATGTATGAAGTTAATTGAATTTCGCAATAAGCTTGAGCACAGGAGGTCAACTCTAGGGAGAATCAATTCCTTAATGTTGATACCATGTCGTGGTTATAAAAAAATGCCATAAGGAAAGAAGACTCTCTACACCATGAACAACCTAAGAAGATAAAGATACAATGAGTATCTTTAATACCCAAATAAATCAAAGCATATCATTGATAATATTTCACAAGATCATGGGAAATTATGCAAACCTCAAATATTCTAGGAAGCCTTGATTATTGGGTGCAAGTTCCAGAAGTGATGATTGATACTATGTGATTCATTTCAGTGGTTTCAATTTCACTTCTACACTTTTATGAGTGTTCTCTGTTACAATGGGTATTGGGTGGACTATTCAAGCTCAGAAGAAATTGGTCATGATTGAACAACGCTTATAAGAGAGGCACAATATATGAATGACTTTGTTACAATGAGTATTGAGTGAACTATTCAAGCTCATAAGAAATTGATCATTACTAAACAACACTTATAACAGAGGGATACTATATGAATGACTTTGTTACAATGAGTATTAAGTGAACTATTCAAGCTCATAAGAAATTGGTCATTACTAAACAACACTTATAAGAGAGGGACACTATATGAATGACTTTAAATACTCTACATAATCAATCCCCCCAAAAATATTATGATTGTAGAAACTCCTCACATGATTATATATACAAGTAGGGTTTATATTATCCCTACCATAAAATGTGGAACCATAAAACCTTACTTATTGATCACTAATGAAAACTATAATTGTCCACTAATGATAAATCATAAATGACTTTAATAACTATTAAGATAATAAGTGAATATTATAATAAATATATATACGATATTGCATTAATTACACTAAAAATACAAATGTCATTAGAACCATTAGTTAGATTACAATAAATATACATGATGGTGCATTAAGTACATTAATTATATCCAAACATTTTTTATCAATATTTGGTTTTCAATAAAGTAATATTTTTTCATTAATTATTTAATATATATATAAATATAAATAATAAAATAAAATTTTTAATAAATAAAAACTTCCCCTAACTTGTTATTATTATTATATAAAATATTAACAAGTAATTAGAATTGTTATTTATCTTATAATTTTTAGTTTTCAATAAAGTGAATTAGTTTTCAATAAAGTAAAATTTTTTCATTAGGTTTTTTTTTTTTAATGTGGTTCACGTACCGGTTGATCGGCATCGCTACGTCCAACGGAATAATTTCTGGCGGGCCCACCCGAAGGGGCCATCACACCCTCAGCACATTTTGCGTACCTAACCCCAAGAGTGTCGAGGAGAATGGATCCCGCGACCTCACATGCTGGGAGGCCTAACTACGGGTGCTCGACCGATTGAGCTAACTCTTAGGGCTAAAATTTTTTCATTAGTTATTATAACATGAATTATTAATTATTATAACATGTAATATATATATATATAAATAAAAACTTCACTTAACTTGTTATATACAACATTGACAAGTAATTAGAATTGTTACTTATCTTAAAAAAATATTTTATTTTAGTCTCATAAAAATAAATATTTTATTTTAATCTCATAAAATAAAAAATATTTTATTTTAATCTCATATTTTATGAGATTGCCTTTGACTTGGTCACATCAATTGACTGATCCACTCCCTAAACCCAAATGACAAAACAAGCTGACAAAAAACAGGAGACTAATGGTCTCTGATATAAGAACCATATGGTGGAGCCCTTGCTCTCTTGTATCAAGTGAAAATGAAAAGCTCGGGCAGCATGATTGTCCGTAATTTGTTACCGTATTTACCGAGATAAAATCGAAGGAAGCCAGTCCAACTCAAGGGTTTACGGCGTCCTATGTGATCCTTACATCTGAGGAGTTCCTCTGCGGAAGTCTTGCGATTTTGATTTCCCCAAGGGTTTAGGCCGTCATTTTTCCTTCCCAGGTAATGAAATCATTTACTCTGCAATGCAATATGAATGAATATATGCATTCCAATGTTTAAGATTTTTTATTTTTATGTTAAAGATTCATGGAAGGGAAAACTGAGTAGAATGTAATATAAATATGTTCGATCCCCAGTACCCATTTCATTTGAATGTTGAAAGCCCGAGTTTTGAACTTCAATTCATGGATGTTGTAGGAGGTTTAAGCCTGTGTATCTCTGTTTTGCATGTTCCATATGGGCAGTAATATCTCAGGGTTTCGGCGTAAACATTCTCTTGAAACCTAAAGAGCCTGCTAATTCGAGCTTCTATTTAAACCGCCATGATAGTCTACTCGCTAATCATTTTGGTTGTTGGGTAGCGGTTAGTGAAATGTCTTCGCTTCGCTTTTACCTATTTTAACCATCATGATAGTCTACTCGCTAACCAGTTTGGTTGTTGAGTAGCTGTTATTCAAATGTCTTCGCTCCGCTTTCACCTAGAATGCTTTGTCTTTGTAGATTTCTTAGCACAGTAGTTGAAAAAGAGAAGCAGCTAGGTGCTCTATCCGATTAGGGGGAGATGCCCATCCATAGGCATGTTTGTGCGCTGCTAACAGAATAAAATGACAAAAACAGCTGTTATTAGAAGCTTACTTGTTATTTATCTTATTAACTATAACTAAACAACTATAAATAAACTAGCTTAGATCCATTTTAACCTGGGATCTATTACATATTAACCTCAATGGGTATTTGAGGGATGTTTTCACCTTGAGTTTTTGGATCTTTCTTTTTGCTTTAATAGATCTGGAGTTAAGATAAATCTATGTTTAAATAAACTCCATACAATTTTTTTGCCTCCAACAAAAAACCATAATACTATATTTCTAGTATAGGAGTTGATAATCATATTACATACCACATGCTGTATGGTTATAGCATCAAAACTGAACCTAGAAGCTCAGGTGTTCATAGCCTCTGTTTAACCAAAAAAGTCCACCCATGAATTGGATTTTCAAATAACAGTCCCAAATTACAAACATTACATTTGCAGCGATTAGTTATCCACCAAAAGCTTAAAACTGTAGCCATCTGACCATCATCTTAATGCTGGTACTAGTCCTGCAACAGCAGCTTTAATTCTGCAGACTCCTCAGAGGTAGAGACATGGGGGATGTTGTGTAATAAATTGATAACACCATCATTGTTCTCAAATAGTTTCAACAAACCTTTCTGCAACTGAGCTGCACCCTTTGACTGTTTATCTGCAATCATATTGTATTCACGAAACACATGCTTGAAAGAAACAAATGCTAATCTGTCCCGCCAAGTATAAACCAGATCCATCAGAGGTTATAATGCCATATTCTAAAAGGAACATTACCTAACATCAATCAATGATTAGCTTTGAGTCCGCCATAACCTGTAGACTTTCAAAACCTTTTTCTGCTGCCAGTCTGAGAAGAGTGGCCAGGGCATACAGCTCTGCTGATTTGTTTGTTCCAGCGCCCAAACCATGTGAGGAAAACATTAGTGGTGGAAAAATATAGAGCACCTCCAGCACCACACGGACCTGGATTGCCTTGAGAGGCCCTGTCAAAAAAACCCCATGCACTCATCTTAGCAACTTCTAACATACTAATCTGTCTTGCTGGTTTGGTTTGTATTGGCTCCATAATACTTACAACGCAATATCCGATACTGAAGAAAACCTGAAAAGGCGAAATAGTTGCCTCTTCAAATATCATTTCATTCTGAGTTTCCCAGCTCATCCAACTTACTAGGATGGGCAGACTTTTATTTACCTTGATTGATGCATCATCCAGCCAGCCTTTAAATGCTAGATCCAATGTGTTTCCAGCCCACTGGTCCCTTCCCCCAAGCAAAGTCTTTACTTCATTCCATACTTCCCTAGTGAAGTGACACTTGACCAGTAAACAATCTATGTTTTTCCCAGCTTCCCAACACAGAAAACAAATTCCTGGGTCCTACCATGACCTCTTCTGAAAAGTGCCCCATGCTAACACTTTGCTTGAAAGTGCCAACCAGAAAAAGAGCTTCATTATAATTTCCAGATAGAATCCAACCACCACTCAGAACCTGTATTACTATCAGCTACAAATAATGATGAATATTCTAACTTAATTGTATAAGAGCCATCTCAACCACACGAGTTCATGTCCTTGCATGCCCAGTTTTATCTTGCCAACTAGTAGGTGCTGTAACTTGAAAGTAGTTTTCCCATTCCACTGCCCGTTAATCCTGTAAACACATATCCTTAGCATTCTTCCAACCTTCCTTCCAAATTGTTCTATGGATTAGATATGAAACATCTCTTAATAAAATTATATTTTGATTTTGGGTGAAGATACCAAGCCATCAAATAATTTGTAGTTTCCATTACAACAAACCCATACAAGATCTGCTTGCAACTAGGCTGCGCTTTGGCTAAGATCTACAACTGAGGCTTAACTATTATGTCAGTCACCATGACTGAGGGTTAACTATTATGTCAGTCACCATGACTTGCATCTGCTCTCATCTGCAGAAAGATTGTATACAACAGCCCAATGGGCTTGATGCTTTTACCTGTTACATTGATTTATAAGTTCTGTTTTCTATTCAATTAGTTCCTCACATGCTTCGAGCTACTTTAATCTTGTATTTTTACAAAATTGAAAATTGTTCTAGGAAATAACAATGAATATTATTTTACCAGACTCATCCTAGTTTGAGTCAATTCCTGTGTTTGCTCTTTAAGGGAGCATGGTTGAGTAAGTTCCTCTTAGTTAAATTTGTTCTCGAGTCATACTTGCAATGTTAACCATGCTTTTGACTCAGATTTTCAAGTCAAACATGAGGCAGATTAACTCAGTGAATCTAACAAGCCACACTAGTGACTAGGCTATTTCATATTTGTCTATAAAAAGACAAAACACAAAAAAGACAGTTTTTTTTTTCTGACCTAATTCATGTTAAATTTTGGGTTAGGTTAGGGTTTGATCCAGAAAATTCAAACTTTATATATTTTAATGCAAAAATAAAATACTAAACAAGTACTAGAAACAGAATAGTACAGCTATAACTGTGCAAGATAAATTTTAAAAACATAATTTTCATCTCTTTCAACTTTAACACTCGCAAGGAGGTCCCTGTGTTAAAGTTGAAATCTTCAGTAGCATGTAATCTAACAGCAGTAACATATCTAACTCATAATAAAAGAACAAGTCTGATTACTTACCTGGGAGCGAAGACCTTCCTTTTATACTCAGAAAAACAAATCTTCAGAATAGACTGTGCCTCTCAGAGGCAAGTCAATCAATAGGAACCATCTGATCCTTACCTGAGGGTTAGTACAAACCTGAGAGAGAGATGATAGGTTGTTGTACAGTCAAATAGGTAAGAACATAGAGACAGCAGAGGTGGTCATCAACAGTCAAATCACAGTGGCAGCCACAAGTGAGACTCAGTACAATAGATCTGATCACAACTAAGGTCTCGACTCTCAGCACATAGATCAGACCTCAACAAGGTCTCAGCACAAAGATCAGACCATAAACAATGTCTCAGCACATAGATCAGACCACACAAAGGTCTCAGCACAAAGATCAGACCTTAAACATTGTCTCAGCACATAGATCAGACCACACAGGTCTCAGCACAAAGATCAGACCTTAAACAATGTCTCAGCACATAGATCAGACCACACAATGGTCTCAGCACAAAGATCAGACCTTAAACAATGTCTCAGCACATAGATCAGAGTTTCAAATGGTCCACAGAGGGTATTGGCCCCCACACACATCAACCAACAGCCCTAGATCTGAACACAAGAGGTCACGCCCTCCTTAAAAACAGACCATCAGATTACGGTAGTGTTTAGTAAGCAGCCTTAGTGCTGCGACCCTTCTCCAAGATGACAAACAAACAGTTCTAGGGCTGCGGAAGCTTCAGAATAAGCACAAACAGTCCACGGTTGGGGTGGAGATGGAACCCTAGGGCTGCGGCCCCCCTTTTATGTCAACAAGCAACCCAACAAGAGCTGCCGCCAGCCCTTACCTGTGACAGATCAGACTTTAGGGGCAGGCGGCTTCACAAATCAGATCAAGGAGCAGGAAATGGTTCACTAGGGAATGCGGCCTCTCTTTCCAATAGTCAATAAGTCAGCAAACAGCCCACTAGGGTGTTAGTTTTTATAACTCAGTTGGTCCTTCCCCATGATTTTGATGTCACATGGGGGGGGACAAAGTTGTCTTTCCTAGTGTTACTTTGTAAATATAATAAAGTGACTTTTATATTTTAAAAGTGAGTTTCACTTGAGTAATGTGGGTCCCTTGTGTAAATGTGCATTTATTTATTATTATTTTTTTAACAGAAACGTGTAAGCGGCTTTTATATAAAATGTGGAACAGAGTTTACAAAAAATTGCAATAGAGCTGCTCTCTTAGAAGTATAAGAGCCAAGCTTGCAAGTTTGATTTCAGCTATTATAATCTGCTCATGATAAGTACCTATTCTAGGAAGCTTGAAGCTGTTAAATTTCATACATTCATAGCATAATGACATAAATGCATAACCAAGATCACTAGAAGCAAGACAAAGCACAAAACAACAACACAGAGTTTACCTTGGGAAACCCAATTGGGAAAAACCCAGCAACCTTCGCATAAAGATGATAATCCCGAGATTAGAGTACAAATATGAAAAGAAGAAAATGTGGAAATGTCTTCCACAAGTAGAAACCCCAAAAGCAACTACGTCCTTTAGCTTGTGCGAAATCTGCTCTCTCCCAAGTGATGCGCAAAAGACAAGTGTGAGAATGAGATAATAAGGTGCACTAGCCTCTTATGAAATTCCCTAACTGGGCCGACTTCACCTGGGGGCAATAAATAATTTATTTTTAGTAATTTTCTTTTGTTTATTTGCACCCCAAGGTTTACATTGACTCTTTCATGTGATTACATAAATAATTACATCCAGTTTATCTCCCTTAGGAGGTACAATCAAGTACAATAAAAGTACAATAAAATACAATGAATAATATCTTCCGAAGTTGCACAAAATCCAACACTCCCTCTCAATGAGGAAGGTATTCTTCGGTCTTCATCAACATCACGATCATCTGGGTTTCATCTTGTACTCTACACTGTCTCCATCATCTCTATGCATACTTAAGGTTGTCCACATAGTCTCAGTGTATCATCTTCACCAGTATTTCGGTGAGTCCACGAGAATCACTCGATCCTAGATTTCAGGAGAATCTCTCAATCCTGAATATCTGTGACATCCTCACCAGTCCTTCGGTGAGTCCAGGAGAATCACTCGATCCTGGATCCAGGAGAATCACTCAATCCTGGATACATGAGATAATCAACTGTGCCATCTCTGCTATACCATTTGCTACCCATCTGTCTCATCTGCCGATGGGTTCCTCCCATACTAGGCTGAGATCTCAGACGAGCAAATGGGCACGACCATCTACTGACTGTCCGACTCATCTACCTATGGGATTTCTCCCATATCTGGCTGAGTACCAGGACTGTAGAAGCACCAGTGCAATCACACGGCCAACTGCTGACTGTCCTACTCATCTGCCTATGGGATTTCTCCCATATTTGGCTAAGTAACCGGACTGTAGAGGCACTAGTGTGAACCCGATCAACTGCTGACTGTCCTACTCATCTGCCTATGGGATTTCTCCCATATCTGGCTGAGTAACTGGACTGCAGAAGGCACCAGGGCAAAGCAGGGCAAGCATCTCAATGTCATCTTTCCCTTTCAAGGAGGGACACGTTCTCTTCGACTCCAAGTCTTCCGCGAAAGTATTCAAACTTCACTTTGGGAAGTGCCTTGATGAGAACATCTGCAGTCTGGTCGTCTGTCGGCACGTACTGTAACTCGACCGCACCTTTTTGCACCATATCACAAATGAAGTGATATCGAATCTCGATATGCTTCGACTTGTCATGAAATACAGGATTCACTGACATCTGCACACAACTCTGTTTATCGCAGTGAATCACGGTCGGCTTTGGAATCTGGCCGAACAATCCTGCCAGGAGTTTACGAAGCCAAACTGCTTCTCGAGTTGCTGTGCTAGCAGCCATGTACTCGGCCTCTGCAGTACTGAGTGCTACTGAGTGCTATCGAGTTCTACTTCCTGCTACACCAGGAAATAACTGTAGAACCCAAACTGAAGCAACATCCAGAAGTACTCTTCCGATCTGCAACACATCCGGCCCAATTTGAGTCTATAAACCCCTGCAATCTCAGGTCACAATCTGAAGCATACTTCAATCCATATCCCACAGTGCCACGTAAATATTTGAGCACATGTTTTGCAGCAATCCAGTGAATCTGCCTCGGTTCCCACATGAACTGACTGAGGGCATTCACAACAAAACATATATCTGGTCTGGTGTTGGTCAGATACATCAATGACCCAATCAACTGGCGATAAATGGTGGGATCAATCAAATCAGAATCTGAAGTAGAATCTCTCAACTTCTTCCAATTTGCATCCATCGGAGTAGCCATGGACTTGTAGTCCAACATCTCGAATCTCTTCAATATATCAATGGTGTATTTTCCTTGTCTTAGGAAAATCTCTTTTTTTGCCTCTACCATACTTCTAATCCCAAGAAGTAGTGCATCAATCCAAGATCTTTCATTTCAAATTCAGAGGCACGATTCTTCTTACACCATATAATGAGTTTCTCATTTCCTGTGAGAAACAAGTCATCAACATACAATACCAAGATCAGTGGCTCATCATCTACAACCTTGTAGTAAAGGATGGGGTCTGCATCACTCTTGGAGAATCCCAAGCTCACCAGGAATCCGTCTATCTGTCCATACCAAGCACGAGGTGCTTGCTTGAGTCCATACAGTGCCTTTTTCAATCTGCATACATGCGACTCCTTTCCTTCGACAATAAACCCATCTGGTTGTTCGATGTAAACTTCTTCCTCAATAACACCATTGAGAAAGGCTGTCTTCACATCCATCTGATGCAACTTCCATCCCATAGCTGAAGCAATAGCAATAATGGATTTGATGGAAGTATATCGGGCCACAGGAGCAAATGTCTCATCATAATCGACTCCCTCTTTTTGAGAGAATCCTCTGGCTAGAAATCTGGCCTTGTATTTCTCAACACCGCCATCTGCTCCATGCTTGATCTTGTATAGCCATTTAGAAGTCACTACTGACTTCTCCTCAGGTCTCGGCACAACTTCCCACACATCATTCTTCATGATGGACTGATATTCTTCCATCATGGCATCCTTCCAAACTTGATGTTTGGATGCTTCTTCGTAAGTGGTGGGTTCTGAATCAATAATGTTGCTCATCAGTGCCACATAACTAGAGAACCTCTGAGGTCTTTTGCTTTCTCTGGAAGCGCCATGTGGAGCTTCATGCTCCTCTGCATCCTGCAGTGTCTACTGTGCCCATTTAGGTCTCTCTCGACTTGCAACATCTCTGGGGATATTAACTGAATCTATGGGATTGATAGGTTCATCCTTTTCTGCTAGCTCCCTCTGAACTGGAGGGGGAGATGATCTCATCTCTTTTGGCTCTAACATTTCTTCATCATCGATCTCCATATCTGATCCTCTGCCTTTCCTGACAGCCATCTCTTCTTCAAAGGTCACATCCCTACTGACTTCAATCTGTCTGGATCTTGGGATGTAGATTCTATAAGCCTTTGAAGACTCACTGTATGCCACAAAGGTTCCCTTCTTGCCTGAAGGTTCTAACTTTGATCTTTTCTCTTTGGGAACATGTATGTAGACTGGACAACCAAAGATCTAGAGATGGCCCACTTCTGGTTTCACACCTGTGAACGCTTCTTCCAGAGTTACACTCTTCAATATATTATGTGGACATCTATTCTGTACATATACAACGATTTTGGATGCTTCTGCCCACAAGAACATTTGAAGACTCTGGTCATGTATCATAGCTTTGGCTGCCTCCACAATTGTACGATTCTTTCTTTCTGCAACCCCATTTTGTTGAGGGCTGTAGGGAACTGTGAGTTCCCTCTTAATTCCCGCTTCCTTGCAGAAATCATTAAATTCTGTAGAGGTATATTCTCCACCATTATCGGATCCCAAAATCTTGATCCTCTTTCCTGACAGATTCTCGACTTGTGCTTTAAACTCTTTGAACTTGCTGAGCACTTCCTCGGATTCTTTTGACTTGAGAGAGTATATCCAAGTCTTCCGTGAGTAACCATCAATAAAGGTGATATAGTAATGATATCCACCTAATGACACAACCGTCATGGGCCCGCACAAGTCAGAGTGTACTAGATCCAAAATCTCTTTGGATCTACTCTCGCTATTTGGAAAGGATTTCTTGGTATTCTTGCCAAGTGCACATCCTCTACATGTTCCATCATGGTCTACCTGGAGCCCTGACAAACCTGTCACAATATTCTTCAGAACCGAGAGAGCTCGATAGTTTAGATGAACTAACCTTCTGTGCCATAACTCGCCCATACTTGCAACATCATGCATTAGGGCTTGGATTGGTGGAGTGTTTAGTCTATACAAGCTCTCTTCTCTTATGCCAATAACTTTGGTTGTGCTCATGCTTGAGTTCTTGTGCCAAGCAAGGACTTTCCCTTCTGAAAAAGCTACTTTATATCCCTTGTCCTCCAAGGCTGAGATGGAGACAAGGTTTCTCTTCATTCCAGGTACATAGAGTACATCACTCAGACGCAATGTATCATTTTATTCTAGTTGAAGGGTGGTAGCTCCAGATCCCTTCATAGTGTAATTTGCATCATCTCTAAGTACAACACGGAGATGTGAATCTTTCTCAACTAATTCTGAAAGATTCTCTTTATAACCTATCATGTGTCTAGATGCACCACTATCTATGAGCCAAGTGTCACTAGTGGTGGGAATAGTACCTGATAATGCTGATATGAATAGAAATTCTGAATGATCTTCATGCTTGTGCTTCTTGTGATGATAATCTTCTTCTATATCAATAGTGGATGATCTTCTTCTATCTTTAGCGTTCATTCCAGTCATCTTGATTTCAGATCTGGTTCAGAAACCCTAGCAGGAGCTAGGTCAAAAATGAAAGTTAATAATTTGAAAGACTGAACCCACAGATAAATTCGCCTTGCCAAGGAGAGTTGAATAGAGGGTGGGCTGGTCCAAATCTATGGAGAGAAATGAGTTAAAACTGAAACCCTAACTAATTATGCTGCAGCCACAGAGTTAGGTCAAAAATTGAAAATTCTCGGAATTGGATTCTGTCTTCACCAAAAGATGCGCCTTGTCAAAAACGAAATTCCTATAGCTTCTTTTCTCCAAAATGATGGTTGGAGACTTCACAAGATGAAACCCTAGTTCCGACAGGGTTCCGACAATGCTTCGGTAATGGCTTCTTCTAGAACTGCTCTGATACCATGTTAAATTTCATACATTCCTAGCATAATAACATAAATGCATGACCAAGATCACTAGAAGCAAGACAAAGCACAAAACAACAACACAAAGTTTACCCTGGGAAACCCAATTGGGAAAAACCCAACAACCTTTGCATAGAGATGATAATCCCGAGATTAGAGTACAAATATGAAAAGAAGAAAATGTGGAAATGTCTTCCACAAGTAGAAACCCCAAAAGCAGCTACCTCCTTTAGCTTGTGCGAAATCTGCTCTCTCCCAAGTGATGCGCAAAAGGCAAGTGTGAGAATGAGATAATGAGGTGCACTAGCCTCTTATTTATACAAGTGCAAAAACCAAATATTCCCTAATGTTGATGTATATGTAACTTCGGAATGTATTTCACCTATGTATATTGTACTCCTATAGAGATGGTATTATTCCTCTATACGGAAGTGTCGTCATTTGTATTGACAAGTGTCGTAACTTGCTGTGATAGGTTATTAGACCACTTAGTGAGGGGTCGGCCCGGATTAATGTAACCATGGGTTATTAGACTGAGTTAGACAAGTCGGCCCTGCTAGTTTATTAGGCTGGTCAAGACAAGTATAAATAGAGAGCGGGAGCTCTCTATTTGATCATCTCATTATTCACTTCTACACTACTCGGAAAGTGGCGCACTAGTTGAGGAGGAGGAGTAGCTGCTAGTAGAAGACAATCTCTTGTACTTTGGTTGTATCATTGCTCTTTCTATCTCTGAGGAAGTTGTGGGGTTTTTCACCTTTATGGTTTTCCCCAGTGAAACTCTGTGTGTCCATTGTCTTATGTGATTGCTTGATATGCTTGATACATGCTTGATATGCTTGATACGCTGTACATGTTATTCTCTTAGTAAAGATTCTAGAGTATGTTGAATTAATGCTCAAAATCTAACATGGTATCAAAGCTAACTTGAGAAGAAGACATTGTGTAGTGGCTGAAACTAGGGTTTCTTGTTTATTGGGTTTCTCTCCACAGATTTTGGAAAAGCAATATGATAGATTGACTCTCCTCAGCAAGGTGAATCTTTCTGTCCAATCAGAATTGAATTCTGAGCACTTTCAGTTTTGGCCCTAAAAATTAGGTTTTCCACAAAAATAGGAATTTCTGAAATCTAAAGACATAGCTGGAAGCTCCTTGGAAAAATTGAAGTTTAGAGCTTTGGATCGAACTTTTTGGTTGGGTGAAGCTTCGGGAAACTCAAACCCTAATTCAGGGTCCTCCCGAGTGAATCCGAGCGATTGAAAAGCATTTATGAAGGGTGAAACTTTGCAGTTTTCAAATTCTGAGTATACCAGGCTGATCAGCTCATCAAGGCACATCTTTCTATCCTTTCAGAAGTTTGAAATTCAAAGTTTGAATTTTTAGGGTTTCTTTGACAAACCCTAATCCGGGACCAGATCCAGTTTTCAGCAAATCAAGTGGTAAGACCTAAATCTTTTCTATTTCATTTGAAGTACTCTTTAAGATGTCTCACCACGCCATGCTTGAGGATAAGGTTGAAGGGGCTGATAACTTCCGAGCATGGAAGTATAGGATTGGGTTAATCCTGGAAGAAAATGAGTTGGACACTTATATAAGTGAAGTGGTCCCTGTCCCAGAGAGGCTAAGGCTCTTCACAAGAAGAACTTGGTCAAGGCAAAGAGGATCATTGCTGATTCTATCAAAGATCATCTCATACCCCATGTGTCATCCCTAAAGACACCAAAGAAGATGTTTGATTCCTTGACCAAGCTACTTGAAGGGAAGAACATAAATCAGAAGATGACCTTGAGGAATGAATTGAAGAATATCAAGATCCAGAATGCGGAGACTATGCAGTCTTATTTCTCAAGGGTCTCCCAGATAAAAGAACAACTTGAAGATGTGGGAGAAGATATAGAAAATGGAGAAGTGGTAATGACCACTCTTAATGGCCTTCCTAGGTCATGGGATTCCTTCATCCAAGGGATTTGTGCTAGGAAGAAACTTACCACTTTCAGTAGACTGTGGGAAGAATGCTCACAGGAAGAAGCTCGAATTGTAGCTCGAGAAGAGAAGATGGGGAATGAAGACCAAGCTCTCACAGCACACTCCAAAAGACATGGTGACAAGAAGGCTCACCATCATGGCAAGAAAGAAAGACATCACCATCAAAATCAGAGAGGTAGTCCCAAACCTCGAAGGAACATGTCCTATGTCCGTTGCTATACATGTGATGAGAAGGGACACTATTCCAGAGATTGTCCTAGAAATAAGAAAGATGGTTCTCACAAGAAGAAGAACTTCAAAAGAAGACATCATGCTCATGCTGCAGAGGATGATGAACCTCCCAGGAAGAGGGCTAGAGAAGATAGTGAAGATTCTTCAAGTGATGAAGAATATGTTCTGATTTCTGCTCTCACTGGAACCATTACTCATGGAAGTAATGATTGGCTTATAGATAGTGTGGCTTCTAAACACATGACATGATTCAAGGAATTCTTTATGAACCTATCTGAACATGAATCACCCAACAAGGTGAAACTTGGGGATGACTACCAGTATCCAATAAAAGCGAGTGGTGAAGCCTCCTATAAACTAGACTCTGGAAAGTCTATGAAGATGAAAGATGCACTATATGTTCCAGGTCTCAAGAAGAATCTGCTTTCCATATCTGCATTGGATGCAAAAGGCATGAGGGTTGCATTTGTAGATGGCCAAGTCCTAATGTGGCCAAAGGGTAAGACTATAGATGATGCAGTGGTGATTGGAGAGCAAGAGGGAGGATTATACAAATTGAAGGGCCAACCAGAACAAGCCATGGTCCATGATTCAGTAGAGCCAAGTGAACTTTGGCGTAGAAGGCTTGCACACATGCACTATAGGGCATTATCAATTGCAAGCAAATCAGTAGAAGGTCTTCCTGAAATTCAGTCAAAGTATGAAGATGTTTGCAAAGGATTTGCAAAAGGAAAGAACACAGAGAAGGCAATCACAAGCAAGTAAGGAAAAAGGAATTTTCCACTCTAATGAATGCAGTCCGATGTCATCCAATTCTCTGAGTGGGTATGTATACTATGGTTCCTTCATTAATGATTTCTCTAGGAAGACTTGGGATTTATTTCTTGAAGAACAAAGATGAAGTATTCAACAAATTCAAGGAATTCAAGGCCTTGATAGAAAACCACATTGGAAAGAAGTTCAAGACCTTTAGATCCGACAATGTTGGAGAATTCAATTCAGCAGACTTCAAAGTGTTATGCAGTGATTCAGGGATTCAGAGGGAGTCCACCCAACAAACAAACAAAGATAAGTATTTGAATTGTCAATTCTTGCATATTTGATTGTTTAAATAATATTGTTTAATGATGTATATACTTATGTTCCTAGACTTAGGTTGTGTATTATGCATATTAGAATAGTTGCATTGATGGACAGTATACTACTAATATACTTGGGTAAGTGGCCTATGGCACTGTACAACATTCCATTGCTACTTATCTAGAATGAAATCTCTTTGTTGACATGTTGGGAGTAGTGCAAACTCTTAACAATGTTTTGGTAGAGATTGGAAGGCATCTAGAAAGTTATGGGATATGGATAAATGTTGTATTTAAGCATTGGCTAAAATAATTGCATGACTGTATGACATATTTCTTTATGTGTAAGAATTTGTTCTGAAAACTATGAGATGTTTCTAATCATGCAAATTAACTTGTTTTGTAGGAAATATCGTATAGGAGCACCTACAAAAGAAAGACTACAACATTTGTTCCAGCAACAAAGTTATCTATTGAAGATATTGAAGTTCCCAGGATCGGGGAAGAATGCCATGGTCGAGGAATACCAGTCGATCATGAAGAATGATGTTTGGGATGTGGTCCCAAGACCAGATGGGAAGTCTGTGGTGACTTCCAACTGGATCTGTAAGATCAAGCATGCTGCAGATGGCAACATAGAGAAATATAAAGCAAGGTTTGTAGCTTGTGGCTTCTCCCAGAAAGAAGGGATTGATTATGAAGAGACTTTTGCTCCTGTGGCCTGATACACTTCCATTAGATCAGTACTTGCTCTGGCTGCAGTGATGAAATGGAAGGTACACCAGATCGATGTCAAGACAACCTTCTTGACTGGTGTAGTTGAAGAGGAAGTGTATGTGGAGCAGCCACTCGGGTTTGAGACACATGACCGAGAGTCACATGTGTGCAAACTGAAGAAAGCCCTGTATGGTTTGAAACAGGCACCCAGGACCTGGTATGGCAGGATAGATGGCTTCCTATCCAGTTTGGGCTTTACCAAGAGTAAAGCGGATTCCAACCTTTACTACAAGGTTGAGGAAGGCAATCCAGTGATACTACTATTGTATGTGGATGACCTGTTTATGACAGGTGAGGATAGATTGATTGTTGACACGAAGAGGAAGCTTGTTGTCGAGTTCGAGATGAAGGACTTGGGTATGATGCACTACTTTCTTGGTATGGAGGTGTGGTAGAGTGCAGATGGAATCTTCCTTGGACAAGGGAAGTATGCAGTAGAGATCCTGAAGAGGTTCGGGATGATGGACTGCAAGGCTATGGCCACACCTATGGCATCGAACCTGAAGCTTCCGTGTGATGCTTCTTCTGAGCCGGTTGATGCTACGATGTATCGTCAGATGATTGGGTCCTTGATGTACCTGACGAATATGAGACCAGATATCTACTTTGCGGTGAACACCTTGAGCCAGTACTTGACAGATCCGAGATAGCTGCAAAGCATATTCTGAGGTACCTGAAGGGTACAGTTGGCTATGGGCTCAAGTATGAGGCGAATCAAAAGTTTAACCTGGAGGGTTATGCTGATTCGGACTGGGCAGGCAGTGCCATTGATCGGAAGAGCACTTCGGGGTGCTGCTTCAGTATGGGATCCGGTATGATCTGTTGGTTTAGCAGGAAGCAGTCCTGTGTGGCACTGAGTACAGCCGAAGCAGAGTATGTCGCAGCTTGTTCGGCTAGTTGTGAGGCAGTATGGCTTAGGAAGCTACTGTCTGATTTGTTTGATCTCCAGTTGAGTGCTAGTTGTATATATTGCGACAACCAGAGTTATGTGAAGTTGTTGGAGAACCCGTTGTTCCATGACAAGTCGAAGCACATTGAGATCAAGTATCACTATATCAGGGATATGGTGCAGAGAGGAGCAGTGAAGCTCCTGTATGTTGCAACGGACGAGCAGATAGCCGATGTGTTGACCAAGACGCTGGCCAGAGTGAAGTTTGAATACTTCAGAGAGAGACTTGGTGTACTTTAGATCGAGATACCTTCCAAGGGGAAGTGATGAGTTCGGAGACACAGATGCACACGGGGCCATTCTCACATGGTTAGAGGAAAGTCCTTCCATGGTGAGATATAAGGGCTGGGCCATTTTCACATGGTTAGAGGAAAGTCCTTCCATGGTGAAATGTAAGGGTTGGGCGGAGCCATTCTCACATAGTTAGAGGAAAGTCCTTCTATGGTGAGATGTAAGGGCTGGGTCATTCTCGCATGGTCAGAGGAAAGTCCTTCCATGGCGAGATGTAAGTGCCGGGCGTGGCTTTTCCGACATGGTCAGAGGAAAGTCCTTCCATGGTCGTGATGTAATTGCCAAGCTTTTCCGACATGGTTAGAGGAAAGTCCTTCCATGGTCGTGATGTAATTGCTATAGCCGTTCCGACATGGTCAGAGGAAAGTCCTTCCATGGTCGTTGATGTAAGTGCTGTGAGCCTTTCCCAGATGGTCAGAGGAAAGTCCTTCCATGCTGGTGAGTGTAAGTGCTGAGCCTTTCTCGGATGGTCAGAGGAAAGTCCTTCCATGCCGGTGAGTGTAAGTGTTGTGTGTGTGCATCTGGGTTGTGCTCCGTGGATGATGACGATGATCTGAAGACGATGATGTGACAGTATGGTACATAGGTTTTGCAGAGACATATGATTAGTCCTGAGATGCTCTTGCAGGTTTTGCAGAGGCAGTGTAATCAGTCCTGGGAGATCTTGCAGGTTTTGCAGAAGCAGTGTAATCAGTCTTGAGGTGTACCTACTTGATGGCTTGCTCGCAGAGATGTTGATGATGTACATCCAACATGAAAAAGGGCTGGCTCTGTAGATGATGAAGACCTGTAGGTGGCGGGCCTACATCCAGTATGAAAAAGGACTGGCTCTGTAGAACTTCCTATGACGAGTAGATTGGAGATTGATTGAGATAGCAGCAGTGATGATGATTCGATGACGATGATCCAGTGATGATGATCCAGAGAGGAAGACTTGTGCTAGCAGATCTGTGTCGAGAAATACCTTCCTAGTTAAGAGGGAGTGTTGATGTATATGTAACTTCGGAATGTATTTCACCTATGTATATTGTACTTCTATAGAGATGGTATTATTCCTCTATACGGAAGTGTCGTCATTTGTATTGACAAGTGTCGCAAGTGTCGTAACTTGCTGTGATGGGTTATTAGACCACCTAGTGAGGGGTCGGCCCGGATTAATGTAACCATGGGTTATTAGACTGAGTTAGACAAGTCGGCCCTGCTAGTTTATTAGGCTAGTCAGGACAAGTATAAATAGAGAGTGGGAGCTCTCTATTTGATCATCTCATTATTCACTTCTACACTACTCGGAAAGTGGCGCACTAGTTGAGGAGGAGTAGCTGCTAGTAGAAGACTATCTCTTGTACTTTGGTTGTATCATTGCTCTTTCTATCTCTGAGGAAGTTGTGGGGTTTTTCACCTTTATGGTTTTCCCCAGTGAAACTCTGTGTGTCCATTGTCTTATGTGATTGCTTGATATACTTGATACATGCTTGATATGATTGATATGCTATACATGTTATTCTCTCAGTAAAGATCCTAGAGTATGTTGAATTAATGCTCAAAATCTAACACCTAATTGGGCCGACTTCACCTGGGGACAATAAATAATTTATTTTTAATAATTTTCTTTTGTTTATCTGCACCCCAAGGTTTACATTGACTCTTTCATGTGACTACATAAATAATTACATCCAGTTTATCTCCCTTAGGGGGTACAATCAAGTACAATAAAAGTACAATAAAATACAATAAATAATATCTTCCGAAGTTGCACAAAATCCAACAGAAGCTCCTTACATACTGGTCTAACAGAAAAACAAAAGAGGATAGCATTGCTTAACCCGTAATCAAAACACAAGAGGGGACTATCAGAAACTTCCAGCCTATACATCTGAACCAACCGAGTTCTAAAACAGAGCATGATAAAACCAAAAAAATAGAGAAGCAGAGATGCAACGAGTTACGGGTGGTTGGACTCCACGTTTCCCACGCCTTCTTTGAGCTCCTCGAAGAGACTTTTGATATCCGCACGCATTCCGTCAAGCTTTTCCTCCGCCACCTTGGCTGTGTCATGAACTGCAAGGATCCTTACATCTAGATTGTTAAGCTTTGCCTCCACCAGAATGGCTACCTGACCCGTGATTTTCGAGCTAATACCGCGAACCTCTGTATTTGTTGTTTTGACCAGAGAAAAGAGATGAGTGAGAGCCCGTTTCAGTTCGTAATTCTCATTACGAATTATTTGAATCTGTGCTTCCATATCCTTCAGATATGTCTGGAAATCCACTGTCAAGTTGGAGAACCCCATTCACCTTTGGGCACATTAAGACCCTGTCTAAGAAAATCAGCTTTATTGTGGGTCGACGCAAAGGGATTGCTGGCTCCTGCATTATTCTGACCGACATCCTTCGAATCGGCCTGATTTAGAGTTTCGAAGTGAAGCCTTCTGTGAGGAGCAATCCGCTTCATGAAGAGAATACACTGAAGTGTGGAGGGGTCTTCTTCCATGCTGTTGCTGATGAGATGGGCCTTGCTAGGCCGCTCACTTGTGTACAAAATTGTACTTCTAACCTTGCAGAACCTGATGCAGAGCTCGAAGACGTTGCTGAAATTGGGGCAGAGCGCGAATGATGAAGGAACGAAGTCCTTTCCAATTTTGAAACCAATTCCGCCTTGGAAATTGAGGACATTTACACCCTGTAAGAGAGCCATGTGGGTCAAGCGTGTAAGCTGCTCCGGGATCCTTGAAAGGACGCTAAGGATGACCTCCAAAATTTCAGTGATGTTGAAGTTAGAAGGCTCAATTTTGGGTGGTTTTGGGCTTATGCTTTTGCATGAATAGCCAAACCAAAGCCAAGGTGATGCGTTGGGAGTGAGACTATACATTAGTAACCAAAGGGAAGTTACGGGACCCAAGCAAATCCATGAGCTTGCTGATTGCAAACCAAGACCCCACAAGCAAGCCTAACTCCGATGTTTGCCATATTATCCGTGTGCTGGTTGTTGGATCTTTGGATGTGTAAAAAGTTGATTGCTTTGTATTTCTTGACAATGTTTTTCAGCAGATGATGGGTCTTAGAAGTAGGAGTCTTTCTACTTTTAGCCAAACTCTTGGCTTCCCTAATAATCAGCATAGAGTCGCAGAATATGATAAGATCCTCAATTCCATCACTTTTGGCTAGTTCCAGACCTTTGATCAAAGCGAGCCATTCAACTCCGTTGTTGGACCTTTTGCCAATTCCCCATGCATAATCTTTCATTTTATTTCCTTCAGAGTCAGAGAGGACTCCTCCCGCACCTACCAGCCTAGGGTTGCCTTTCGAGGCTCCATCAAAGAAAAGAGAATTGCATCCTAGATTGTTTTTCCATGACTGAAAAGAGTCGTCACTCATTCTAATATGCCAATGCTGTGAATTTGGCCTCCTAGAGGGATGAGGCTGACAGTTGATTGAATATGGAGCTAAGAAGTCAGCAGCCCAAATTTTTTCTTCGCTAGTCAAGTTTTCTTTGTTGATGCTTTTCATGCCTCTAGAAGTTAAGGATTCAATCCAAAGTGCTTTAGTAGAGGCTAAGATTGTGCTCGGAGTGGATCTTTTATCCTCAAAGATTTCTTTATTTCTTGCATTCCAAATCTTCCAACATATGAGTTTTGGAAGTGCCTCCCATGCTCTTTTGTAGTCCGGTTTATTAGACAGCGATCCATGGTAGTAATCCTTCCAGTAGGTAAAAAGGTCATTCCATTCAGTGGGCAAAATCAAGTCGAAGGGCAGAGCTTGATATGCTCGGTGCCATACTTCTTGGGAGAATTTGCACTCGAGGAATAGGTGTTCAAGCGTTTCTTCATTTTCTTTGCAAAGGATGCACCTGGCAGGGCCTTCGATTCCCCTTTTTCTGAGGTTTTCTGCAGTGAGCGTTTTGAGATGAGCGAGGGTCCAAGTGAAGGTGTTTATCTTTGGAAGCCCATCCTTACTCCAAACTGCATTCCACTTTTTGTTCTTGCTTCTGTTGATGTTGTCGCTATCTGCTATTTGGTAACCTTCCTTGATCGTGTACTGACCCGACTTTCCCCATCCCCTTTTATCCATCAGCTTTTGGTGTACTGGGGTTGCGTCGTGAAGAGAAGAGAGAAGAAGCTTGAATTCAGAACTTAGATGAGTCAGGATCTCTAAATCTTTCCATCCAGCCCAACGGCCATGGTTAGTCCAGGTAGACAAGTCAAAAAGAGTACGAATATTCTCAATGTCCATCCAAAGTTTTAGATCAGGGAAGGCCTGGGTGGAGATGGAAGAGGGGGCTGCGCTGAAATCGTCATACCAGATACTAATGTGCTTGCCACTTCCCGGGATCCAGAAGAGTTGGTCTTGAATAATAAAAGCCGCTTTTTGGTAGAGGGCCCATATTGGGGAACCTGTTTTGTTTTGCTGAATGCTTTCTACACATCTTTTCCTACTACCGTGCATATATTTTTTGCATAGGATTTCTTTCCACCAAGCATTTTTACCTGAGATAGTTCTCCATAGAATTTTAGCTCCCAACGCCATGTCATGATCAACGGATCTTTGATCCCAGCCCCCCCAAATTTTTTAGGGCTACAGACTAACTCCCAATTTATCAAGTGAAATTTTTTGGTGTTATTAGACTTGCCTCCTTGCCACAGAAAAGTCTTTAGCTCCTTTGTAATATTTTTAATCACAGTTTTAGGGGCGAAGGAGATGGAGCAGGCATACAGAGGGTAAGCATAAAGAATACAGTTTATGAGAACAAGCTTCCCAGCTGGGTTTAGACACCTGGAGCCCCATGTGACGATTTTCCTTTTTATTTTGTCAATCAACCCGTGCCAATCAGCGATTCTTTTCTTTCCCTTGAAGATTGGGATTCCAAGATAATTGAAGGAGTTCTAGATTGTAATCCCTTCAAAACCGAAAATCCTTGCTATTCGAGCCAAGGTCCTTGTTGGGCAGTTCCATCCATAAACTTTAGATTTCCCGTAGTTAATTTTTCCATCAGAGGCTTTAAGAAAAGTACTCAAGGCACTATTGAATCTTTCAACGATGATAGTGGAGGCCCCCTCGAGCAAGATCGTGTCATCAACGAATTGGCCGTGATTGGCAGCTTTAACCCCTCTGGCGATTTTTAGACCTTTTAACTCGTCGGAGTCTTGCAGAAGCTGGAGTTTCCTGCTCAAAGAATCTGCCACCAAGAGATACAAGAAAGGAGACATAGGGCAACCTTGCCGCAAGCCCCGGGAGGCTTGGAAGAAGTTGGTAGGCCTGCCATTAATAAGTGGAGCAATCCAAGGGCTGCTTATACATGCTTTTACCCATCTTACAAATCTATTAGAGAAGCCAAATTTAACCATAATTTCAAACAGGAAGGAGTGATTTACTCTATTAAAAGCGTTAGCCATATCCAGTTTGACGGCCATACCTTGCTGATTTTTTCTATGTTGGAGTGGATTGCTTCTTGAACGATGATAATGTTGTCTAGGATCTGGCGCCCTGCAATGAAACCTCCCTGTGACTCAGAGATGAGGTGGCTCATGATTCTTTTCATCCTAGTGGCTAGGATTTTAGAAAGAATCTTGTAAGAAGTGTTGCAAAGAGAAATCGGCCTGAAGCGGTCAATACTGAGGGTTTTTTTTTCCTTTGGTATTAGGGCTAGAAAAGAAGAGTTGGTTGCTCCACCGATTTTGTCTTTCTTCCTAGTCCAGTCAAGCATTCTTTTCAGGTCTTCTTTTATTATTCCCCATGCTGCTCTGCAAAAATTTATGGTAAAGCCGTCCAGACCAGGTACTTTGTCTGCTTGGAGGGACCAAATTGCATTTTGGATCTCGTAATCCAAGACGGTTTGGCAAGATCTCTGTTTTCTTCATTAGAGATCAGCGAAGGGATGCCGTGAAGTAGGGTAGCTTGTGCTTCCAGATCTGCTTCGTCTTTGTCGGTGTAGAGATCGTGGAAGTGATTGAAGGCATGGCTTTTCAAATCCTCTTGGTCTGTTATATTGATCCCATTTTTGTCTTTTAACTCTTTAATAGCGTTGTGACTTAGAGGGATCTTAGCTTGCTTATGGAAGTATTCAGTATTGCTATCTCCTCCTTTTAGCCACATTTGCCTGGACTTCAATCTCCACATTTCTTCTTCCTGTTTAGCGGCAATGAGAATTTTTTGATTTAACTCCTTTTCTTGGCAGAGAGAGAGTGGCGTTACAACTTCAAGATCCATTCTGGATTGGAGTTCAGCTAGATTAGATTGAAGAGTGAGTTTGAGCATACCTGGGTTCTTGAAAGAGGATTTCGCCCAGCATTTGAGAGCATAACGGACATAACGGAATCTGGTTTCCCAAATGTAACTGGGCGAGCCAACATAGGGAGTGTTCCAGGCATTTTGAACGAGGACGAGGAAGTTTGCATCCTGAATCCAGAGAGGGTTGAAACGAAAGGGAATAGGGCCAAGGCTGATCGGGGAGGAGAGGGTCAAGGAGATAGGTTTATGATCAGAAGTGGTCGAGGGAATAATAAAGGAGGCGGGTAAGAGATCTTTTTGCAGGAAAGATGAGCTTACCAAGAACCTATCCAATCTGGCCGCAATATGTCCTATAACTACCCTTCTATTGTTCCATGTAAACTTCCCATTCTTCAGATGGATATCTAGAAGATCCAAATCTGAGATGAGATCCTCCATCCTTTCACCAAATGGATCCCTGACCTTGGTGCCTCCACGCTTTTCAAGCTGTGCATTGGTTACATTGAAATAGCCTGTAATGATCAAATCCTTGCCTCTTAGTTCCCCTTTTAAGTTGGAGCGTTCATCCCAAAACGCTGTCTTGTCCATGTAGTGAGTCGGCCCATACACACTGCAGATGTAAAGCGTGTTGAAGTTGTTTTTGTCCTGAATTTCATGAAGAAGCCAGTGTTGGCTTCCCTTGGTTGATTTTATTAGAAAATTACTGGAGGTAAAGGTGGCGATGCCCCTGGAGGCACCTCTGGAGCTAAGGGCAGAAAAATTACAGTCTTTCCAAATGTTGCAGGAGAGTGCTCTGATTTCTTCCTCTTGCATTTTAGTCTCCTGAATGAGCAGAAGGTCCGGTTTTTCGACTTTTATCATGATTTTGAGTGCTTCAACTTTGTTTGAGCCGCCTAAACCTCTGCAGTTTCGGGAGACTGCTTTCATTATTTTTTGTTGGATTGAGATCCTGCTCGGGATCTGCCGTCTTTGTTTCCTCCTAGATTTTTCTGGATCTGCAGAAGCTTTATATCTTCCAAGCTTTTTTGCCTTCCCAACTCTAATTCTCTTTCTGCCTCCATTTCTCTATGGTATCTTAGGGACTTTCTTCCTCTGGTATTAGGCGGCATGACCGAGTCTTGTTCATCCAGCGTATTGTGCGAGGGCGAGTTCTCTGAGGAGAGAATCTGGGGTATGATTTTGCTGCTCCTTACCTTGTCTGCCCAAGATCCACCAGGGGATCCGCTGGCTTCCATTGTTGAAACAACTCGATCTTCTTTGGGCGAGGGAGGGGGAAGATTGGAGGGCACAAGAAGTTCCTCTATTTCAGGTACAATAGGGTTGGAGGCCGAAACAGGGATTTCACCCTCTTCTAAAGGCAACGTCTGGAAATGGTTGCTGGTTGAGGCTGCTTTGCCTTCATGGGATTTTCCTTTATTTGTTGCTTCAGTTGTTGTGGGCACTGATTGGGTCGTTTTCCTTCCTTTTTTCACAGGCTGCCATTCATGCTCTTGGTCTTTTTTCGGGGCTTCTTGAGTAGTTTTTGGATAGTTCTTAACAAAATGACCATATTCATGACATTTTTTACATTTAAAAGGTAATTGTTTGTAGTCAACTTTCTGCATGTGTTCCCATCCATCCATAAACAGGTTCACAATCTCAGGCATGCCTTTTTCAAGATCTACTTCACACATATCCTAAGACATGAAAAGAGGGGGCCCTTTGGTTCTGCTTTGTCAATGTATTTGCCTAATGAGTTTCCAATAGCTTGCAGGGTTTCATCATTCCAACAATGGAGAGGAAGGTGTGGGAGGTGAACCCAAACCGACACCGCCGAATGCACATCTTTTTCAGGATCGAAAGTTAAGCTCCACCGGTTTAAGTATAGGCCCTGTGAGCCCATGAAGTAAGGGCCACTTCTAAAAATCAGATCTCTGTCAACTTTGTTTTCAAAAAGGAAGGTGAAGAAACCCTTACCGCAGAAACAATGCTGGAGACCTCCGGAAATCAGGGGCATCCAATTTTTATTGATCCAAGTATCCATATTTTTGGGTGAAGGCCAAATGGCTGTGAATTGTCCGATCAGTCCTCGCTTGCTCAAGGCAGGGGCTTTTAATCTTGAAGCTATTGACAGGGTTTGGATTCGGGGGGCGGCAGCCTTCTTGACGAAGTTTGCGTCGCAGGAATCTGAGGAGGGAGAAGGCAATGAAGGTGTTGAAGCTACCAATGCATGAAAGGCTTCATCTAATCGCCGTCGGCGGTCCTCCGGGCTCGGATCCGGAGGAGGATCCATGTGAACAGAGAAAGGGCCAACCGTCGTCCTGCATAGAGGTGCCGCATGGGCTCAGAGGCGGCCTCCACCGAGGAACCCTAGGCAACCGTCTTCAAAAATCCAAAAATAAAATAATATGTGCATTTATTTATTATTAAAAGGAATTAAATGTGCAATTAATGATGACCCTTTAGATCTTTTAATCCTAGCCATTCATTGAGGAAGTTAGGGTTATTAAAGGTAGTTAGGGTTCATGAGGGGTTTAAGTGATTATTTAAATACTTTGAAAGAAGAAGAGGAGACAATCAAGAGAGAAGAAGACACGTGAGAGAGAGAGAAATTAAATCTTGAAGGAGATTTTTGTTTTGTGAGCATTGTTCATCAAGACAACTTGAGGGCACGATTCCATAGAAATTCCTGTCACATTCATTGGACCGTACAGCCAGACCCTACCAATGTTACAAATATCGGCTCGGCGAAAAAATAGGCAGGGTCCAAGAAACATCGTTTCGGGATATCTCGGCAGCATCTCGACAAACTTAAAAAACACAAAAATATTCATTTTTTTTCAATTTTTTAAACATCTAAAGCAACAATAACATCAAATAAACATATTGCCACATGAATATGGAAAGAAAACCGATATATAAGATATATAAGATGTCTAGAGATACATCACACATCAAAATGGATCGTGTCCTACTCCTGAATACTGAATCATAAAAAATATAACAAATGTATCTCATGATCATCATCATGACTCATGAGTCATCTACAGTGAAATAAAGTAAATAAACTATCGATTCCCTCTACCCCTTTTACGGGCAAAGGTAATCGCTGTAGAAACGACCCTTACCCTTCCTCTAGGACTAGGTGCCCTCGAGGCTTGTGGGCCTTGTACTGGTATCTGACGTCCTCTAGAAGAAGACCTTGCAAAATGATGTCCTCTAGAAACTGAAGGTGGCTGAAACTGGTATCGTGACGAAGAAGCTCGAGGAGGTAGTCCTACACCTACTCCTCTACCAGTAACAATGCTACTACCGGGTCTATCTCCTTCTAACCCTGACTGTGGCATAGTCCCAGACTCAGTGTGAAACTCCTTTGGAACTGGATCATCCTCATATGGAGCCTTTGTAAGATCATCATGATCACTATCATGATCATCCTCTAGCCAATCAGGGGCTAACTCCATAACAGGCTCCTCACACTCCTCCCTCCAAGCTGCAGTGGTGTCGATCTCATCTAATGAAATGGCCTTTGCATCAACTGTTTTCTCATACTGCTTCATCCACAACCTGAGATTGTAGTGGATGTAGACCAAATCATTAAGGCGCGGAGTATCCAACCTGTAGGAGGATCATAAAATTAAATATTAAATTATAAATTTAATAATTTATGATGCATAAATTAGAAGGTAAAGGGGCATGATGATAAATGATAAAATTATAAACTAGAATTCAATAATTTATAATGAATTTGAAAATTCTCTAACCTGTTGCGCTTTTGGAGTGTACTTTTTCAAATACACTCCAGTTGCGCTCGCAACTGGAAGAGCTACATGTTTGGCCGAGCACTCGAGTGGCAAGCCTCTGTAGAATAAGTACGCAACCAACATAGTTTTCCCACCAGGTATCTACAACGAATTAAAGAAACATAAGAAAAGACAATGAAATTTAAAAAAAAAATTAGAAAAAGAAAACGAAATTTGAAACAAGGTGAAGCTTACTTGGCATCAGGTTGGTCCTGTCATTTAGTGGCATATCAAACCCAAGTAATCCTGTGGCTCTCTTATACACTTCCAACTCTTGGGAAAGCTCTGCACGATCAGCTGAAGACGACACCATCCTCTGGCATACTCGTAGAATCCAGACATAACCTCTCCATCAAATCTAAAGCCATAGGAGTAAGCAAACGCAGGGTTGAGGTATAACCCTGCAGCATGAATGGGGCGATGGAGTGTGTGGTTTCATTGCGCATCAATCAACCCCCATATAATCTGTCGTCTCTCGTGCCCCTGATCTCCCTTGTCCTCATAATAGGTACGAATGGACTCTTTGGCCCTATTAATGGCCTCATATAGGTAGCCCATTGCAGGCTTATCTCCATCAACCAAGCAGGGAACTTTTACCAAAGGTTCAGTGACGACACAAGCCTCCCTCGCTGCATCCCAAAAGCTCTGTTGGTATGTAACTAGCCTAAATATGGCTTGCCCCTCTAGTCTAGTGTTAAATGATAAAGCACGCCAATCAGGTGAAAGGAACATCTGCTGCAAGTCCCACATAGAACCCAAGAGTGACCGGAGAGAAATAAAGCTAGTGGCAAAGCGTGTGATGGCAGGACGCACCAACTCTTTGTCACCTGTGAAAGTTCTCATCAAGCTAAGCACCGCTGCATGATTGTATATGAATTTTGTGATGCTCTGTGCTGAATTAATGGTATCCATGATCCAATCAATCTTGGCTAAATCCTCTAACATCAAATCAAGGTAATGGGACACACAAGGAGTCCAGAATAGTGAAGGATACCTAGCCATAAGCATCCTACTAGCAGACACATAGTTCGCAGTGTTGTCCGTTATGACTTGGACAACATGCTGCGGGCCAATCTCTTGGATGAACTCATCCAACAAGCGACATAATAAAGCCACATCTTTGACATGTGCAGATGCATCCACGGATTTCATAAACATAGTGCCCCTGGGACAATGAACCGAGAAGTTGAGAAGGGTCCTACCCTTCATATTAGTCCAACCGTCTGACATCACTGTGCATCCTGTTAACTCCCATGATTTTCGAAGATCCTCCAACCTGTGAGTGCAATCGACCTTTTCATCCTGGAGGATGGGCCCTCTCAACTCCTCATAAGTGGGGGCTTATACTCCGGTCCAACAATATCAGCCGCCTCAAACATGGACACATAAAATGGGTTCTTGGCAAAGTTAAATGGAATATCACTCCATAGCAAGCATCGATCCAGACGTCTGTCTGCTTCTTTTTCTCCTTTTACTTTCACAATTGTCCTTAGAGAAGGTTGTCCACCAGGCGTTCATCTTGACACAAAGAAAGGTGATGGTGATGTAGTCGAAGGTGAAGGCATTGTGGACTGCTGTGTGGAGAAGGTTTCCAGACTCGTCCCACTAGCCCCCACTCCTATTCCGGATCCGGATCTTGAGGCAATATGATTTCTCACGGCCTCCTTGTATTGTTTCTTTAGCTTAGTTCCCTCAATTACTTTTTTGGCTTTGTCAATGTGATCCTCACTTGCTGCGGTGCAAGGACTCACATCATGCCCCAGTATTTGTGCAATGTGATATTTCAACCTGCTTATCCCACCAGTCATTCTTTTCCCACATAGATTGCAACTGAGAGTTTGTCGATTTTCTGGCTCAACAGCGGTGCCATATTCCCAAAATGGATCCAAAGCCTTCGACATCTTATATATGGAAAAAATGAAGTTTCAAGTTGAACCTAGGGAAAAAAATATTTTTTTTAGCATATGTGATTGATGGAAATATAATTTTTTTTTGAAAAACAAGAAATCAGAGATACATTCAATCTTTGTTGATTTGATAAGGGAAAATAAATACTAATAGACATTTTCCAATTTTTGTGAGGTTTTCCAAAGACCTAGGTCAAGAAAAAATTTAAAAAAACCTTTTTTTGGCTAACATTGTGTTACATAATTGTTGCAAATTACAAATAAATGGAAAAAAATTGTTTAAGAGCCTTTACAAAACAATAATGAAGATGGAGAAAACATTGTCAATGCAAACCGACATAAACCTGTTATCACACCATAGTAGCTGGGCTACTATTCTTGATGAGCAGATATCTGCACTTTCCAGAGCTTTGCTTTTACAGAGATCAACTATGACGAGCAACATTATTTGAGATCACTTACAGATTAGAGCAGTGTATATCAGACATTGAGTAGACCTTGTGCCAAGGCTGAGCCTTGGGAGCTTAGATTTGATGACCGATATGACCTTTTGTTCCATACAGTTTTAGTTCAATGCCTAGAGTTCCGGATGTTATTATTGCAGCAATGTTTTAGTTGGTTCTAGATGATGATTATTGATATGCAGTGATATGACCTATAGCCTTGTGATTGTTAGCATGGATTATTATCTTGTTGCTTTAGTCATCTTCATAGATTTGACTTGGTATTTAACTCATGATGTGGCAGTATTATTTAATAAATGAAATGAAAATTCTTGGTTGGATTTAAATGATGAATTGGATGTATTACGTGCACTTAAAGGTTCACTGACTATACTCATTGGTTTCACTACCCTCCTATGAGCATGGACATGGTCTTTCCTGACATTTATGTTTGCTAGCTTAGGCACCACATTCACTTGACTCCATCCATCCACGACCTTCCTTGTTTTGGCTTTCACCTTGACTTGTCTTCTTGACTTTTTGATATGGAGGACTTCCCTTTTTCTACTGCTGTGTTGGATTGCATCCATGTTTGTTTTGTGTCTCGGCTCTAAGTTGGTGACAAAACTTGCCTTTGGTGAGTTGGATTTTATGCCTTTATCATTCTAGTCGGTCGCCCCGATGTGTGGTTTAGATTGCGGAATTCCCCCTAGTCACATGAGATGTTGTTAGCTAAAACTTGAAGCACATGTACTACTTATGGAAATTCCTGAAAATCTCTTATGAAAGCCTATGAAATTAAATTCTAGAATGTGTTTCTAAACACATGATGAATTAAAGGCTAAAGCAATGAAATGCTAAAGTACCCCATGAAGGGTCCAAAAAGGTCTAAAAAGCAATGGTTAAATAAATGCTATATCTAAAGATTGCTCACCTCGTAAATATAAATATACCCCGGATGCAAGCTGCGATTAGTTGTGCATTTAAGCGCATGCAAAATGACAGAGGGGTCATATAGGCCAAAAAGGCCATGGAAATTAAATGAATGATCCTAATGAACTTGGATCAATTTGATGTAGACATGATGCCAAGGTTGAATAAGCACTCTTTAAACAACTTACCCATTTGTGAGGCATTGCCATTCCCTTTGTTTATCTTGTCCAACACAGTGTGTAGCTCCCCTCTTTCCCCGTCCAAAGTATCACTTAGTTAAGTTGGTCAAGTCACCCCTTTTACCTAGCCTTGTCCTTAGCCTTCACCCTTTGCTAGCAGTTAGGCCATGTCCATTGGATGAGTATGTCTTTAAAGCTTTGGTGCAAGTAAATTATAAATAACATTTAATATCTATATATTAACTGCCACTTGATTGATGTTTATACTTTAAGTTAAGCCGTGAATACGATTAAAGGAACATGTCTTAGTCATTTGTTATAATCTAGTCTTTGGTTGTATTTTGACCTAATCAAACATAGTTTGACCATGGTCATTCTTGGGATCCGTGATGAGATGGACCACTTATGCTTTATGATGTTGATCTATGGTCCCACATGCACCTATTGATGATTCCATATGTTGGACATATGCTACAGATGATGATTGATGCAGTTGGTCATTTTTATTATTATTTGTAGATCATCATATTTTACACTGTCCGGGTATGGTGGACCCTGCAAGTTATCATGAGGTGTACGAGTACTCATCTCTAGTGGATTTGGGTCTTCTGGATCCATTGAGACACTTATCTTTCAGTCCCGGGCACTCCTTGGCATGATATTAGCAGTTTTCCACCTGTTGACCAGATTGGCCATGTTGATGTGGCCTGTCCAGCAGTATCCTTGGAGGCTAGTCGTTGCCTAAGGCGCTACAGAGGAAGGGGTTGGTCCAGCCACTTGTTTTTACCATATTAACCTCCTTCCAGACATGATGGTGCACTCAATGGACAGCGCAGGCACCTCAAAGGTAGATTTGGGCACTTCCAGGGTTTTTCAGCAGATTAAAAAAATGGAATAAAAGGGTCATTGAGGAATTCGATTTGGGCAATTGAGGCAAGGTTTTGGCACTTGGTCTGCTCATAGGTCATCCATGGTGTATCCCCCTTCTTCCAGATCAGTTGGCATCAGTGAGTGGGGTCCACATGGACTACAAGAGCTTTTTTATTGTATTTCTCTCTCTGATTATGGGGACAGGATTTGATCATTTGTATTCTTGGACATGTCATTGAGTCATATTTTATATTATTGTGCCATGGGAGCATATGCTAGTGAAGGGAAGTAATACCTCCTAGCCCCACCATGTGCTCCTAGTCACTTGTCCATGTCTTATGTTGTGGCTCCATGCTATCTAGCCACCCCCCATGTGTGACGTCACCCCTCCTGAAGGCACTTTAGCTATATGGCGTCACCCTCTATTTGAGTGATCCATGTATTATATTGTATTGGCTCATCTTAGCCATTGATTATATTGTTATATCTTTTGATCTCAACCACTAGTTTTCAAAAGTGGTTTAGGGTTTTGGTCTTCCTATCCTATAAACGGAAGAGACCCTCTCATTGTAAAGGCACCTTTGGAGCTCTTGAAGATTGGAATAAAGAAACTATTTTGTGGATCTACCTCTCTTGTCTTGATGGATTCTTTTGCAAGTTGAATATACAATCTTGTTCTTGTGTATCATTGTGGTTCTTGGGGCTTCGATTTGTTTTCTTAAGGGAAGGCCCAATTGGTGGAGAGGAGGACGACTTCAAGGGAGGCTATTGTGGGGATACCCCATAACTTGCTTTGGTTTGGTCTTTGGTTGAAGGGAGTATCATTATTGTATCCTTGTGACATAGTTGATGCTTTCTACTTCATCTTTTCATCATTTTCATAATTCTTTTGCGAGGCATTGTTTCTCAGTAGATCTCGTCTTGCAGGAGGAGGACAATTTGGTCATCTTTGAGGAAGAACGATTTGGCTTGGAGACTACGATTTGGCTTGGAGACTCAAGATCTCACTCTTGAATATACACACAAGGAGAAGGTTATCAATTTGCAAAGTGGCCTCAAGCATTAGAGGTATGTTCTACAAGGTATGTGCCTAGATCCATTCTTTCTTTTTCATTGGTCATAAAACCCTTAAAATTCAAAACCCTCATTTTTCTTTTTTTTAGATCTACTTGGATCTAGCATGCTTTTGGGGATAACATTTAGAACCCACCTCTATAGTATCCAAGACAATTAAGATCTATAGCTTGGTGGTGTTTGGCCTTCATTTGACCCATTTCCCAAGGCACTTAGTCTCTCTAAGGGAAGTCGCACTCCTTGGGAGGGTGGCTTTTTGCTACTTCCAAGACTTGGGTAGGTGAGTTTGTTGCTTCATTGAGTAGATCACCCCTCAAAACCTACCTCTAGTGCTTCACCTTGTTGATTTTCACCTTGTGGGCCCCATTCCTCATTTTGAGGGTTGTTCCCCACTTGGGTCACTTGGTGATGCATTAGATCTATGGAGATCTAGCCATGGCATGTACTTGACATTGAAAACCCACCTTGATATTTACCTCAACTATCCCGATCTATAATTTGGTGGACATCCGACTCCATTTGCCCCTTAATCCAAGGCACTAGTCCTCCTTGAGGCAATTCACACTCCTTGGGTAGGTGGGATTTTGCTAGATTCCATACTTGGGTATTGCTATTTCTTCATCAAACCTCTAGATCCATGTCATAGCATACCCCTAGTGCCATTCCATTCCAACTTTGACCTTGTGGGCCCAACTTGGACCATTTTCCACTTTTTAAGGAGTGGGTCCCACTTGGCATAATTTACATGGCATTATATTTCATTACATCTAATAATTGAACCTCATAAGTGGCCCTTATCATTTATTGGTTGAACCATTTGTCACCTCTTAATCCTCTTCAACCATATCTTAACCCTTGGGTCCACTTAACCTTCTTAGATCTAAAATCAACCACCATTGATTTCCTTGTTTCATTTTACACATTTCCCTAGGAATCTTTGGGTAAGCTAGTCTTCATTGATTGGCTAGGGTCTCCCCCTTGATCTTGATTAGTCTTGATCTAAAGTGAAGAGTGCCTCGGTTGACGTGACTCCCAACTTACATTGGGAACCGTGGCATCTCTTGGGTCACCTCTTTAGTTGTCTATCACCTCTACCATCCTGGATGGGATACCTTTAGGGACAACTACAAGTTGTGTGATAACAGAACCCTCTTGGAAAAATGAGAAATGATGGGCAATTTTTTTTACATACCTTCAGCTGTGATAAACTTGGAAAAAACTCCAAATGCAAAGCTCCAATCTTCAAATTTGATCGTTGATGGCGAGTGAAATGATGACTAAAATCCTCCTTGGGCAAACTAAAAGCTCTCCTAGTCTCCTTGGCTCTCCTCTCCTGGGCTTGTAGCGTCCGAATGAATGACAAAAAAATGAGCCCGCGGCCTTTAAAACCCACATTTCTGCCCACTGTCAAAAAATCGGCTTGACTCGGGAGAAATCGACGACAAATCGGGAAAAATAGGCGAAAAATCGGGTCGATTTTTGGAGCGATTTTCAGGTAAAAATTCAGGCCTCTGCAAAAATCGCGATCATTGCAGACTGTACAAGCATAGAAAACGAGGCAGATTGCTGGCACATATTTCGAGACAATTGAGGTCGAGTTTGGCACGAATTTCGAGACTGTTTTGTTCTGCATTTAATGTTGGGCAGAATCCGTACAGTTCGTACATGGCATGAATCTCGAAAAATTGTTGTGTATAGTTTGCACATGTGGGTTGATTGTGAGTATTATTTGGCACAATTTCCAATGCGGATTTGCAGATGAGTGGGGTTTCTGAAATTGTTTTGGTGCTATAGAAATTTTTTTGAGTTGTTGAATTTCTCAATTTATCTCTCATGAATAAAATTCTTTCTTTGGGTTTTCCTCTGGTGAGGTTTTGCCCTAGGCTTGGCCCTAAATTTATGTGTTGCATTTATTTTCAGTTCACAAGATTGGTTGTATGGTGTTTATGCTTAAACTATCATAAAATTCATTACAGTGTGATACATGAATTCATAGTTCAGAAAAGTCATAAATCAGATTTGCAATCAAAGTTATTATTAAAAGTCCAATAAGAAGTTTTTGTGAGTGTTTATCAAATTTATTCATGGTATCAGAGCATAGGTACTGAACAAAGATTGTTAAGTTGTGTAGATATATAACATAAGAGGTTCAAGTCAGGGTCAGTCAAAGTTTATCAGTTGTAGTCTGGCCTCATCAGGATTACGGTTTGAAGACATGCTAGATGGGTCTAGTAATTTCAGTCGTTAGAAAGAGCGCATAACTATGTTATTCAAAGAGCTGTAGCTATGGGATATTGTTGGTGCTTCCGACACCATCACAGTTCCCACAGATGCTGCTCAAAGACTGCCTTTGAGAAGAAAAATATTAAGGCACAAAAAATCTTTTTGGTTTCTATAAAAGACCATGTGATACCTCACATCACCAGTAAGGAACATGCTTTTGACTTTGGAAAGCTTTATGTACTCTTTATCAAAGTAAGAACCATAACATAAAGATGGTTCTCAGAGGAAAACTGAGGAACACCCAGATGTCTGATATTGATACAGTAACCACCAATCTCACCAAAATTTCCCAAGTTAGAGATGAATTGGGTGCTGCTGGTGAGAAAGTGGAAGATGAGGAGTTGGTTAGAACTGCCCTCAATGGGTTCACTGCTAAATGGCACACATTTGTGCAAGGAGTGCTTGCTAGAGAGAAACTTCCGGATTGGACAAGGTTATGGGATGACTTTGTTCAAGAAGAGTCCCGGGAGGGGATGTTCCAGAATAGCACTAAGAGCAGGGAAGATAATGTTGCCCTTGTAATCAAAGGCAAGGGCAAAGGCAAGAAAAAGGAGAAAGACCTTCGTAAGGTTCGATCTTTTAAATTCTTCTATTAACATCAACAAAAATAGAAGAATTTGCTACCCAATTTGAAAAGGAATTTTCTTTCGTGTCAGTACAGACTAGTGTAGGTAGTTCAGTAGATTACCATGACTCATGGATAGTTGACACTGGGTCAACTAGCCATATGATCGAGAAATATGGAGTTTTTTAGAGGATAGAAGAGATAGCTCCAGGACACTTTGTTGAAACAGATATTGGAAACCCTCAGGCAGAGATAAGAGGAGTTGGAATTGAATTGTGAGATTCCAACTAGATCTTGGAGAGATTCTTGAAGTAGACATGGTACTATTTGTTCCAGGTATAAAAGTCCACACACTTTTTGTGTCATCATTGGAGGATGACGGGTATGGACGTTTCATCAAGACACGACATGTGTTTCTCTACCGGGTAGAGAACCCAGTTAGTACCACAATACTACTTGGGAATAGAAGAGACAAGCTTTATATTTTGCGTGGAGAGGTGATATTTCCAGGTTCAGGTGGATGGTTATTTGAGACTGAATCTGAAGATGAGGCAGTTGGACAGATGATACCTTCAGACGAGGAGAGCAGTATTGGCAAGAGACTCAACCAGTATCGAGGTTATGAGCAGGCTCAGGGGTTTAGAGAGGACTCCCATCACAATTCTTAGTTTAGAGTTGTTTTCCGACATGAATCTCTAGGTCATATTCTAGAGCAAGAGGGAGATGCTCCAGAGGATAGAGTCCCAGGTGGTGGAGATACAGGCATTGTCGGAAGGACCTCCCTTGCTAAGAGGGAGTGTTAGTTTTTATAACTCAGTTGGTCCTTCCCCATGATTTTGATGTTTGTCACATGTGGGGGGCAAAGTTGTCTTTCCTAGTGTTACTTTGTAAACATAACAAAGTGACTTTTATATTTTAAAAGTGAGTTTCACTTAAGTAATGTGGGTCCCTTATGTAAATGTGCATTTATTTATTGTTAAAAGGAATTAAATGTGCAATTAATGATGACCCCTTAGATCTTTTAATACTAGCCATTCATTGAGGAAGTGAGGGTTATTAAAGGTAGTTAGGGTTCATGAGGGGTTTAAGTGATTATTTAAACACTTTGAAAGAAGAAGAAGAGACAATCAAGAGAGAGAGAAATTAAATCTTGAAGGAGAGTTCTATTTTGTGAGAGCTGTTCATCAGGACAACTTGAGGGTACGATTCCCTAGAAATTCCTGTAGCATTCATTGGATTGTACAACCATCATTGCAGACCGTACAAGCACAGAAAACGAGGCAGATTGCTGGCGCAGATTTCGAGACAATTGAGGTCGAGTTTGGCACAAATTTTGAGATTGTTTTATTCTGCATTTAATGCTAGGAAGAATTTGTACAGTCCGTACTTGGCATGAATCCCAAAAAACTGTTGTGTACAGTTCCCATGTGTGGGTTGACTGTGAGTATTATTTGGCACAATTTCCAATGCAAATTTGCAGATGAGTGGGGTTTCTGAAATTGTTTTGGTGTTGTAGAAGAAATTCTGAGTTGTTGAATTTTTGAGTTTATCTCTCATAAATAAAATTCTTTCTCTGGGTTTTCCTCTAGTGAGGTTTTGCCTTGGGCTTGGCCCTAAATTTCTGTGTTGCATTTATCTTCAGTTCACAAGATTGGTTGTATGGTGTTTATGCTTAAACTATCAGAAAATTCATTACAGTGTGATAGATGAATTCATAGTTTAGAAAAGTCATAAATCAAATTTACAATCAAAGTGTTTGATAAAAGTCCAATAAGAAATTTTTGTGATTATTTATCAAATTTCTTCATAGGGTAGATAGAATATCATGGATCAGACTCAAGGATAAGAAATAAGCTTCAGCAGGTGGACGACCAGCCCTAGCAGTAGCAACAGTCCTCCACAAGTTCACGGCTAGGTCACAAAGGCAACAACAGCATAAAACCCTTGACGTCAACCCTAGATAGTTCCAATCAGATCAGATTTGAGATGTGTGTGAATGATAATCCTCAGTGAAGAATCAAACTTCATTATATAGGATCTTGGAGACTTCTATAAGTGTCATGCTTTTAATTCTTTAATGAGTTAGGGTTCCATTAAATGAGGAGGGTACCAATAATTTGAATATAAAATATAAAATAACTTTAGGAGTGGGTACTAACATATGTTAAGGAAAGTCACCACACATAAGAAATAATTCAATATTATAATGTTCTTAGATGAGGGTACCAAGGTCATGGCTAAGGGTAGGGTGACTAGCACAAGGACCAACAAGTGGTACAAGTCAAACCATGAATCAAGGAATGGTACATGACCGACAACTCATAGGACCAAAGGTGTACCAATAAGGTGGGTAAACAACCCTTTTAACCACAAGACAAGGTGGTGAACAAAACAAGGTGGTAAACCTTCTAACGACAAGACCAAGAACAACAAGGTGGGAAGACCAAGGGTGAATAGCCAAGGTGGGGTTACAACCATTCATCTCTTTCTCAAATGTACAGGTGTTCCATACACTAACTGAAAGTCTTTCATCACTGTATAAGGAAGGTCCACATTGGATGATGTGAGCCTGTGGTCCTCCTGACTGCTCCTAAGGTCAAGTGTTAGTAACTCCATCAAGGGGTGGCCGGGTCCCTTCAGAAAACCATGTAGCTCAACCATCTCGAAGACCTAGGAGAAGAGGACATCACACATCATCATCTTGGTTAACTGACCAAGACCCTCCATTCTTAAAGAATGGATCTCAACCCTAGGCTGAGCTTCAGTCTCAGACTGAATCATGTTGATCAACCCCCTGGTCCTTTGACCAGATCCTCCATTCTCTCGGAGAATGGTCCTCAGCGCTAGGCTGAGCTTTCAGTCCCAGATTGAATGTTGATCAACCACCTGTAGGACCTACTTGGTCCTAGACCAAGAATCTTTCTGGTCCCAGACCAAGATGTCTCTGTCTCAACCTGCAAGATCTGCTTTGTCCTCGTGACCAAGAAACTGTCTGGTCCCAGATTCGAATACCCTAGAGACAAGTAGGGGCCCTAACCACATGCTAGGGACTTTGCCATGGCATCAACCTACTTGGTCCCTCGACCAAGAACCCCAGGAGACTACTGGGTCCCCTAGGGTATGTTCTAGGGACTTACTCTGCCTGGTTGATCCAGATGGATATCGGTGGCCACCCACCTTTCCAACTGGCTCAAAACAGTTTTTTGGCAATTTCGGTAATATACTATTTTTAGCAGTTTTTCGGGTCCTGAACTTCCATAGCTATTGAGGCCCTAAACGACATTTTTCGGCGTCGAATTCTCAGGCAAATATGGGTACTGCGTGCCTGCCATTTTTGCGTGCCGGACTCGAGATTTGCTGACCCTTGTTGTAGTCATTGAATAGATCTTTCCAACGAGCTATTGTATGCCCCAAACGAAGATCGTATGCAAGAGTTACGACCCCGGGAAGTTGATGTACTAACTTACCCAAACGGGGCCCACATGACTTTTGGCGCTTCGTCTCCTAGGGTTAGGTTTTTGGATGTCTAGGGTTTTTGACATTCCCGTTTATTGTAAAAGGCCTTCAGAGCTCTGAAGGCCTTTTACAATAAACAGGAATGTCAAAAACCCTAGACTTCAGAGCCTCATGTTACCATGAGGCTCTGAAGGCCTTTTACAATAAACAGGAATGTCAAAAACCCTAGACATCCAAAAACCTAACCCTAGGAGACGAAGCGCCAAAAGTCATGTGGGCGCCGTTTGGGTAAGTTAGTACATCAACTTCCCAGGTCGTAACTCTTGCATACGATCTCCGTTTGGGGCGTACAATAGCTTGTTGGAGAGATCTATTCAATGACTACAAAAAGGGTCAGCAAATCTCGAGTCCGGCACGTGAAAATGGTAGGCGCGCAGTACCCATATTTGCTCGAGAATTCGACGCCGAAAAAAACGTCGTTTAGGGCCTCAAAATGGCTCCGGAAGTTCAGGACCCAAAAAACTGATAAAAATAGTATATTACCGAAATTGCCAACAAACTGTTTTGAGCTAGTTGGAAAGGTGGGTGGCCACCGATATCCACATGGATCATTGGTTAATTGACTAGGAACCCTAGTTAACTGACTAGGGTACAATCCTCCCGAGAATGGGTCTCGCAGTTGCACTAACTTTAACAATTCATAGCAGTGAACCAACAAATCAGTCAATATCTTAGAATCCATTGTGTCCTGTAGTATGTAGTATCATCTATGTACATTTGTTTTGAAGAAAATGCTTCCTTTAACTATTACGATAATCAAATATGTACATATGGGGCATTTTATTAAAAAAAGGTAGGCCACAAAGGTAGCCCCTACAAGCTATGTGTCCTAGAGTCAAGAGATTAGAATTGCCCTATCTCATACAACAAAATTGCAAGACATGCTTTACTAGCAGAGCCAAAACGATAAGTAGTAATTGAAAACATTAAACGAGGCCAGCTGGCCGTCATCTATGTACTTTGAAATGGGTTATTATTTAAAACTTGCGTTATATGAACATTGTAAACTTTCATATTGATGAAAAATGCCTTTTATTCTGACATTTAGTGTATATTTATATTTTTAATTACGTGACTCAAATGCCAAGTTTTTCCCCTTTGCAAGTCAACTCTTCTTGACCCTCGTTCAATCTTTCTCAGAGTTGTTGGCAACTTTGATGAATATAAGCCTAAATGTTTACCCAAATTTCACTGATATCTTTTACTTTCCATTGTCTTACCCCCGATTTTGCATGGGTATCCACTTGTAATTTTCATCAAAATTTTCAGTGGGGGTGACATGTTGATGATGCTTTGGATGCTAGTATATGGATGTTCATGAGATTTGATGCCTTGTGCTCTTGTTGGTTGATGAGGGTTTGGATGCTTGTCCCCATATGATATTTGATATTGCTCTTCATTCATGCATCATGGACAATTTTATGTGTGAGCACTTTGATGTTTTGAGGACCTCTCATTCTCATGGAGGGTGTATGGTGCTTTCTCCTTTGACGTCCTTGACCTTTTGGTGTAATTCATGATGTATGGCATGTTATGGATGGGTTCCCATGGAGCACCCTTGCAATTGTCACTTGGATGGATGCTAGGGTAGCCTCTGGAGGCTTTTCTTGTGGAGCGCTCTAGCCCTTGATCACATGGGTCTTTACACAGTATTATTGGGTACCAATTTCCGCTGAATGCCCTCTTGTGTTAGTTGTTCCTTGGCACGTGTGGTGCGCATGCATGGCTTGTAGTGGGGGATTTTGGCTACTTCATGATTATGTTGTCTTTGTTGGTCACTTTCTCATTGATTTTGATGCTTCTCTCATGGGTGCATAGTCTCCTTGGATGGAATATTGATATGGTGGCGTTGAGCTCTTGGCATTTGCTCACATTCTGCAGCTGCTTTTCATGCTTATTCTAGGGTGAATTGAGCAAAATAGGACCCTATCTTCAAGCCCTTGGTTCTTCAATGCCTTAGATTAGATGGGGGCATATGATGTATGGTTGGAAGGCTCTTTCCGAGCCCTTTCCAATGGTGCAGAACACTCAGCCTCATTCTTTACGGCGTTAGAGCAATGTGGACATTCTTTCTGGATGTCAGATTTTGGTTTTTGAACAGTTTTCAACAATTTGGTAGCCTGACTTCAGTAGGGCCATTCTCTTTCACCCTAGCTCTATTGGAGGCTTATGATATATGGATGGAAAACACTTTCCGATACCTTTCCATTGGTGTAGAAAGCTCAACTAAATTCGTAAGGGCATTGGAGCAATGGAGTCATCTTTCAGGTCGCTTTTTCACTTTTTTGGAGCTGTTTTCATCACTTGGGTGTCATCTATTTCATGTTTGAGGTGTTGCTTTATGGATTCCACCTTCTTGGAGCTGCTACTACATATTTTTATCTATGATGGTGATCCCTAGGAGTATCTTGAGTTGATCTCTCTGCTTCATCCAGTACAGTGATTCAGTCTACAGCAATTTCAGTTTCTCCTCAATCTGCCACTTCTGTTGCTTTAGTTACTAGTACTTTCCTTGTTGCAGTTTTGGTCAGAATTCCAAATATCAATCAGATGGTCGCTAGATGGATTGCTACTAGATACGCTCCATTGAACTTCATAGCCATTTAGGGGAAGCCGTATGATCTTTCGAGTATATAAAGATGTTTCCCAAATATCAGGGTAACAATGCTGAAGACCACCTAACTTTTAAAAAGTTATGGAAGATGTTGAGGTGGAGCACAAAGATGTGCTGATGAAGGTTTTCGTGTAGACCCTGGAGGGGGAGGCCAGGAATTGGCACAAATCTCTTGTCGCAGGAAGTATTATAGGTTGGTTAGATTTCAAGAAAGCTTTTATAGACAAGTGGGGTGAAAGAGTTGACAACCGCTTCTTATTGCCTGAGATAACTGTTATCACACCATAGTAGCAAGGCTACTATTCTTGCTGAACATATATCTGCACATTTCAGAGCTTTGCTTTTACAGAGATTGGCTATGATGAGCTTATATTTTGAGATCACTCATGATCAAAGCAGTGTATTTTGTCAGACTTATGTTAGACCTTGTGCCAAGGTTGAGCCTTGAGAGTTCAGATTTGATGACTGATGTACCCTTTATTCCATACAGTTTCAGTTCAGTGCCTAGTGATGTTATTGCAACAGTGTTTCAGATGGTTTATGATGATTATTATTATGATGTGATATGACCTATGGATTTCTAACTATTGACTATGGACTATTATCTTGTTGTTTTGGTCATCTTCATAGCATTAGCTTGGTATATGATTCAGGATATGGTAGTACGATTAAAATTAAAATTGAATATCTTGGTTGATATTATAACTATTGAATGAATGTATCACTTGCACACTTAGGTTTCTTGGCAAAACCCACTGGTTTTATTACCCTCCTATGACCATAGATATGGTCTTCCTACACATTCTTGTCTGCTGGCTTAGGCATCACTTTCATTTGACTCCATCCATCCATGAGCTTCCTATATTGGCTTTTACCTTTGACTTGCCTTTCATGACTTCTTGATACTGAGGACTTCCCCATTACTACCTCTGCGTTGGACCGCATCCATGTTTGTTTTGTGTCTCCGCTCTAAGTGGGTGACAAAACTTGCCTTTGGTGAGTTGGATTGTAGGCCTAAATCATTCTCGTCGGTTGTCCCGATGTTTGGCACTGGCAGAATGTAATGTCCCCTCCTACCATACCAGCATGATAGCGAGGACGTGGTGCTCAATCCGGGCAATTAGTCGCAATTTGCATTTATAAACCTTCAATTTAAAAGAATATGAACATATGCAAATGCATAACCATTTGAAAACACAGCGGAAGTAAATTCATTTGACACATTCACATGCATTCTTACTATTCGTCAAATGATAATTGCAAATATTAACACAAGAGGATACTTATCTAAATGAAGAAGTTCCAAGCAACCAGTTACGCTTCTGCAACGTTCCACCCAACCGTAGGCCAGTGTGCTCCTCAATCTCTCAGCACCACTGCCACCCCCCGAGCTGGGCATGATCTCCACAAGGAACAGGGGATAAACAGGCTCTCCCTCAGCCAAAGGTATATCAAAATCAGCTAAGCCAATCTATACAGTGAAGTTCCCAACAGTGGGTTTTTCCTGAGCTTCAGAAAAACGTGGGTAGACTCAAAACGAATTGGCAACTAGGAAAATCGACTGGGGAAGCAAAACCCATTCCAGAAAAACGCCCCCAGGGAAAAAACGCCCTCTCCCTCAGTCCCAATTCGCGTCCCTCCTTCCCCAGCTGCTCCAAAATACCAAAAACGAGTTTCCGGGCATGGAAAAACGCAGGGTTATGGCCAAAAAACGTGAGGATCAACTTCAGGGAGCTCCCACTGCGTGAGAGCAAGAATGGCCATCCCTGAAGAATGGCTCTTGGGCCAATTTCGTGGGGGTTTTCTTGCCCAACAAGCAAAAACACGATTTTCCAAGTTGATGGCTTGCCCATGCACGAAAATGGACAGCCATACCTCTCCCATCCCAAGGCATTTATTGTCTCAACCAATTCTTGGAAGAATTAAAATGATTGGGTGCATGAGACCAAATGGGTAGTTGAGAGTTCATGGGCTTTCTCATTGACACATGGCTTAACACCATTGGCTCAAGGGTTTGGTTATTTTCCCTCCCTATTCCTTGTAAAGATCATGCCCCCATCTCTTTGTTGCATTGCGTAGCTGGTTGTGGCTTTTTCATTAAAATTGCCTATTTACATGATGTCCGATTTTACATTGTGCACATCTAGCACAGGAACTCTATGCATCTATTCTAATTGCCGATACATAGAACGATAAATCAATGGCGGGGCCTTGGCCTTGAGCTCCTCACCATGACTAAATAACAATATTTACATCATTTCAAATATTAATGCAATAGGGTCAAGCTGGGGACATTACATTCCCCTCCCCTTGGAATAACACCGTCCTCGGTGTTCTAACACTTTGGAAATAAATACCCGCTTTACATATGTCCAAATTTCACAAAAACTTTGCAGATCTGCCCTGCATTCTGTTCTTTACTTTGAACTTTCAGGACCAAGTCCTTTGATCTTCACGAGCTGCTCCTGCTGATTCGGATCTTCTAGCTCTTGAGGTTCTCTTCTTGGGCAGTTGCGGAGGTAATGCTTCCCCCCACATTTCCAACACTTCACGGGTTGTTTCATCTTTATCTGCTCAATTTCCTTTGAGTCTTCCCACCTGGAGCGTTCCTTAATCGGATGATTGGATGAATGCTTCTTCACTGCTCCACTTTTCTTTCCCTTGCTGATTGCTTTCATAATGCTTTTTACCTCTTTCTGCAGACGAATAGAGTCCTGCAAGACCTTGTGGTTCATCTTGTTCTGCTGCTTTTGCATTTTGAGCATCTCTCCAAGATTTTCTTGGGTCTTGGCAATTGTTTGAAGAAGACTTCCAGCCAATTCTAATAGCCCTTGGTCTGCCGCCATGGTCAATGGAAACGATTGACCACACTTTGCTTACTAGCAACACTTTCCTGCACCGGCTGCAACCAATTGATTCAATTTCCACCTGTGAAATTCATCATTACAATTCTCGTTAGGCCAAGCATAAACCCAACATCAAAATCATTCAATGGTTTTTCCCCAGTTGACATGGATAGTCCATGCCTTACTCATGAGACTTCCACACTTTTCATGCTTGCCTAACATACACATGAATTCCTTCATGTTCATCCATTCACAAGAAATTCATTAATTAGCATTCACAATTCACTTTAATCAAATAACACACTTTTACTTTCAGGCATGCATGCATTCAGCAACTTTCTAACTCTATAAATGCATCAATAAAAGGAAAGAGAGAGAGCCGTAAGAGTTTCTCCTCTTAGTTTTGTTCCGTTCTGGAATCCCACACCACCACTGTGGTTTTCATGCTCCTGTCCTCTTTCACTTCACGCGAATGCTCGACTTGCCCTTCTTCGCTATGACACGTAGTGTCCATGGTCTATTCCAGACCTCTCAACCATGGAGTTCCTCCACTGGGTTGGTCTAACTCTTGGCTGCTAGGACTCATACCGTTCCACTAGCCCCATCTTTCATTACTGCTCATGCTGAGCTTTTCAAGGTGGTTACATATCCACCTGCATTCTTAAGATGCTTCAAGGTTCTTGCTTCCAACAATACCTGCGTTGGATGTCTTCACTTTATTCCATAGGACCCTTCTGTGCTTTACAAGCCTTGGATCTTCTATGGGTATAATAACGAATGTTGGGATAGCATGCAGGCTACTCCTCAACATCAAGTAATCAATGCTCAACCAGCCACTTTCTGGATTTACCAAGCAGCTTTCAGTTCTTTCAGGGTCCTTGCTTCCTGCATTGGCCAAGGTTTCCAACAAGGAAACAATAATGTATTAGCTTGGTTGCAATAAGACTTGCTCCTGAAATCTTCATTATTCCAAACAAGAATTAAATGAAAAGAATACTTATCTGTATTGTGCATTTTCCCCGCTACTCCACAGGTTTCCTTCTCTTCTTTACAAGCCTTGGATCACCTGTGGGGTGGATGCTTGGCCAGCACACATGCTACTCCACAACATCATCCGAATAGGCAATGCCAAGCCAGTGCGCCGACTGGGTTTATCAGGCATCCCACAAATCAGTATGCTAAGCCAGTACGCCGACTGGGTTTATCAAGCATTTCAAAAATCAGTATGCTAAGCCAGTACGCCGACTGGGTTTATCAAGCATTTCAAAAATCAGTATGCTAAGCCAGTACGCCGACTGGGTTTATCAAGCATTTCAAAAATCAGTATGCTAAGCCAGTACGCCGACTGGGTTTATCAAGCATTCAATAACCATTTCCAAGCCAGTTCTCCGACTGGGTTTGTCAGGAAATAACACCCTTCACCAATACCTCCACATCATACAGGTAACCAATGCCAAGCCAGTACACCGACTGGGTTTATCAGGCATCCAGCAACCTTTCGCCACAACTTCCAAATAACCGATGCCAAGCCAGTACGCCGACTGGGTTTATCAGGCATACAACAACCATTCGTCACAACTTCCAAATAACCAATGCCAAGCCAGTACGCCGACTGGGTTTATCAGGCAATATGAGCAACATAATATGATTACGTGGCTTCTTCTCTTGTGCAACCAGTGGTTCCCTCCAGGAACTCCATAGGTGACTCACTTGACTGCAGGCTAGCATGGCCCCACAATACCCACTCACACTACACAAGGATGATACCCCTTTTCTGCAACACAGCTCCCCGGGCCTATCCATCCCTTCTAGTGTCCTTTAGTGTGAGTGTAGAAAGGTTACCACTGCCCATACAGTCCTCTTGAGCACCCTTTCTTCACTTTGCCTCTTTCGTGCAACACCAAGTTGCATTGGTGTAAGCTGTTAGCACAAGAAGGATAAGCAGGCTCATCAATATTGTTGCCCAACAATTGTAATCATATTTCATATCATTCACTATCAAGTATTGAAACACCAGGAATGCGTCCATTCCCTTAGGGTGTAGTCAATATTGAAAACCCTACCATGACCCAGCACCAGAAAAGGTGTGCACCCCCTTTCCGATGTGCGCCATGTAGGCCCTAATCATACTCAAGCAGTCTGTAATGATATAAATAAGATAGAGCATGCTAGTAATTTAGACATGAATGTTCTTGTCTAGGGTCACAGAATACTCATTCATTTTGCAGATGTGTCTCTCATGCCTTCTGGCATAGCTTTACCATCTCACTTTCATGGTTTACCGTCATGCGGTTTGGCCGAGACATTATCAATGGCGTTTCACCCGAAACCCATTTCCAAAGCATGGGATCCTTCCCATCTAGTTTGGCTTCTGCAGGCCATCACACATGGTCTTCCTGCAATGTGTCATCCTGGCACACCTTATCAATAGCCAAACAGTCAGCAACATTTAGCAATCAACTTCAAATATGATTGTATCATAACCGATCAATAACATTACTAATTAAATTCAACATGAATTTTACAATTCTGTCTCCTACAGAAATTGATTGCTTAACAATGAGGCTCTCCTCATATTGTTTGGCTCTTGTAAGTGGTATCACTCTGCCCATTATGGTTTCACCCTTGCTACCATACCTGAACAGCCACATACAGCATGTCCTTCCGACACAATTCTATATAAGCCAAACAGTCATTAGCAATTATTAGCAAAATTTCAAATCCGAAACATTTACAAATCTGAGTTTTACAACTGTCAGAACTTAGAGCTCTCAACCATGAGATTCCTTCTCATAATCTCTAGATCAAACTTTAAAATCCGTTTCCCACAGAAAATTGATTTGCAATTGTGATATTATTCTCATAGTCATATCATTCATACAACTCTGTCCTTCCACAGAGCATTCTAGCAGCCCATCGATCATGATTGGGCTCTTCATGCACTTACTATTCTGCATTAATAACAGCCCATGATATGATCCTAGAATTATCATCATCAATTCATCATTTCATTCATTATTTATTTTGCAATAACATATGCATCATCCCTATGCATTCCTACAATGCAGCACAATATTTATAAGATCTCTTAATGCACATCTACTCAATGCTACTTTGCATTGTTTCATGAGTACTATGCATTCAAGCATATTATGATCGAAACATGACTATCTCATATAACTTGCATTATCATAATCAGGACCACTAGTCCTCACTTGCTTTGGTTATTAAGTACATAACCAACATACGCATGGCATGATATAAATTCATATGAATGCATTGAGATTTCTAAATAGTCATAGGGTGTAAGGATCATTTCCTTCACTTACCCACACCTCACCAAGCTTGGTAGGTTAACAGCCCCAGTCGATATTCAATATTACATGCAAATTAGCTCAACATAGCTCAGACATAGTTGAAGAGATCTTACCAAATCCCCTTTCAACATTCATGCAATTTGGTACCAATAATCCTTACCTGCATGGGTACCATTAACATCGTCTGATGTCACCTGATCAGTTGGCCTCTTACCAATGCTACGCAGTCCTTTTGCCAACCTCGTGGTCATAGGTTTGTTGCGCCATCATTTCCGCATAAGGTTGTTGGCTTCATGCAACAACATCCTCAGATCGTTTAGCCATGCTCTTTGTTATCTTTGGTCCTACAACCAATACCAACATCAATAGTGATTATCAACCACAATATTCTACATTAGTGGTTTATTGCATATGCCTACTTCATTATTCTACCAATGTGCAATATCCCATTTATGCACAGGCATTTCTATATGCACTATGCAATTTGTTAAGATGCCATCTAGTGCATATACATCTATGTAATCCTTTACTTTTTTAACATTTTTATGCCATATGCTAATTTCATAATTATAAGTATGATAACAAACAGAGGTTTAAGAAAATCTTCCCTTTTTGATTCCCCATCGTAACATGGAATTCCTCTTCCATATCATGCAATTGTAGAAATTGCCCATATTGACAACAAAATTTGTTTGTCAAGACCGCCGCTGGCACTCTTCTGCACTAAATATCCATGATAGATGTAGACCTCATTCAAACTCTGTTCATGTATCATTGTTCCCTACTGGACAAGCTTTCCAATGCCTGTCCCCATGCTCCATTCTGACATCAGGTGCGGAAACTGCATCCCTTCAAAAATGACAACTTTTACTACAATTCTGCCCATTTTGCACAGCTGCATTTTGGTCCAGAATGCCAACTTTAGGCACCTGTGGAAGAAAATCTATGAGGAATCCTAGAAACTTATCTATCGGGCGAAGTTAGTCCATATAACAAGGAACACTCAGCAATTCACGGATTTCAATTCCGATGCACCATTCATCTTCTATGAATTTCTGGATTTTGCTACTTCTCATTTTTTCACATTTTTCCAAAATTCCAAATTTTGGGCCAAAAACGGCTATCTCCCAAACGGTGCATTTCTGGAAAATCTTCGTCTAACGGAAGTTGTCCGTCTTAATGAGAATATGAAATGTCTAGTTCAGTAAAATTTTTGATTCCCACATCTAGGGTCACTTTTACTGCCCACAAGCTTTTCAAAATCCCGAAAAAGTGGCCCGGAACAGTGCTTTTTTGGCCTTCTTGCTCACCCCGACTCCACATCCCTTGGAGTTTGGCTCCAAGATTCGGAACTTAACATTGTGCCTGCTTCATGACCGCCTCGTATCAATTTCAGCTCAAACCGGCCTTCTGTCAAGCCTCGGGACTCTGTCCTTCAGAAGTCACTATTATCCAATTTTTGTCAAATCGGGGTGTAACGGGCTAGGGGTCTTCACTGGTCTTTTCATGGCCCTCGCCAATGGCCTCCGAGCCCCACAGAAATCATCGCATTCTGAGTTCGGATGCTCCTGCTATCCAAAAATCGAGTTTTAGTCACCTTTTTTTTTTTTTTCTTCTTCTTTTTTTTTTTTTTTTTTTTTTTTTTTTTTTTTTTTTTTTTTTTTTTTTTTTTTTTTTTTTTTTTTCGGTTCGGGCGCGCGGGCCGGTTCTCCGAATGCTTCCGCAATGCGGAGCAGTTCGGCGAACGCTTCCGCAATGGCGGAGCGATTCGCTGAACTCTCCCGCACTGCGGAGCCATTCGGCGAATGCTCCCGCAACTGCGGAGCCATTCGGCGAAGGCTTCCGTTGCGGAGCCATTCGGCGAATGCTCCCGCAATTGCGGAGCCATTCGGCGAAGGCTTCCGCCGTTTCGGAAGACTTTCCCGAAGCCTCCCGCGATTTCGGAGTCCTTCGCGGAATCCTTCCGCCGTTTCGGAAAGCTTTCTCGAACCCTTCCGCAATTTCGGAACCGTTCGCGGAATCCTTCCGCAGTTTCGGAAGACTTTCCCGAACTCTTCCGCAGTTTCGGAACCGTTCGCGGAATCCTTCCGCAGTTTCGGAAGACTTTCCCGAACTCTTCCGCGTTTCGGAACCGTTCGCGGAATCCTTCCGCAGTTTCGGAAGACTTTCCCGAACTCTTCCGCGTTTCGGAACCGTTCGCGGAATGCTTCCGCAGTTTCGGAAGACTTTCCCGAACTCTTCCGCGTTTCGGAACCGTTCGCGGAATCCTTCCGCAGTTTCGGAAGACTTTCCCGAACTCTTCCGCGTTTCGGAACCGTTCGCGGAATGCTTCCGCAGTTTCGGAAGACTTTCCCGAACTCTTCCGCGTTTCGGAACCGTTCGCGGAATGCTTCCGCAGTTTCGGAGCAATTCGCCGAATGCTTCCGCAACTGCGGAAGTCATTCGGGAATTCTTTCCGAAACAGACTTAAACGGATTTTCAAAAACACTTAGGAAATTTTAACAAACAGAGATCATTATTTTTGCAACAACACAGTATTCCAAGAAACGAAAATTGCACTTCTTTAAGCATGAAACAGCAATTCAAAACAGCATAAGATGGCAGAGGTTGCCCATGTTCCTTTCTCTATTTCATAGAATGCACTCAATGCAATCAAATGCAAGCAATTTGCAAAAAAAAAATCCCCAACAGTGATGCGATCTTAAGGTTTCTCTAATGCATTTTTGTTTCAAATACAAAATGCATGTACACACACAATGACTTAAATTTCTGTGAAGGGCCCAACAGCCGTAGTGTTGAACCTAGGGCTCTGATACCAAATGTAATGTCCCCTCCTACCATACCAGCATGATAGCGAGGACGTGGTGCTCAATCCGGGCAATTAGTCCCAATTCGCATTTATAAACCTTCAATTTAAAAGAATATAAACATATGCAAATGCATAACCATTTGAAAACACAGCGGAAGTAAATTCATTTGACACATTCACATGCATTCTTACTATTCGTCAAATGATAATTGCAAATATTAACACAAGAGGATACTTATCTAAATGAAGAAGTTCCAAGCAACCAGTTACGCTTCTGCAACGTTCCACCCAACCGTAGGCCAGTGTGCTCCTCAATCTCTCAGCACCACTGCCACCCCCGAGCTGGGCATGATCTCCACAAGGAACAGGGGATAAACAGGCTCTCACCCAGCCAAAGGTATATCAAAATCAGCTAAGCCAATCTATACAGTGAAGTTCCCAACAGTGGGTTTTTCCTGAGCTTCAGAAAAACGTGGGTAGACTCAAAACGAATTGGCAACTAGGAAAATCGACTGGGGAAGCAAAACCCATTCCAGAAAAACGCCCCCAGGGAAAAAACGCCCTCTCCCTCAGTCCCAATTCGCGTCCCTCCTTCCCCAGCTGCTCCAAAATACCAAAAACGAGTTTCTGGGCATGGAAAAACGCAGGGTTATGGCCAAAAAACGTGAGGATCAACTTCAAGGAGCTCCCACTGCGTGAGAGCAAGAATGGCCATCCCTGAAGAATGGCTCTTGGGCCAATTTCGTGGGGGTTTTCTTGCCCAACAAGCAAAAACACGATTTTCCAAGTTGATGGCTTGCCCATGCACGAAAATGGACAGCCATACCTCTCCCATCCCAAGGCATTTATTGTCTCAACCAATTCTTGGAAGAATTAAAATGATTGGGTGCATGAGACCAAATGGGTAGTTGAGAGTTCATGGGCTTTCTCATTGACACATGGCTTAACACCATTGGCTCAAGGGTTTGGTTATTTTCCCTCCCTATTCCTTGTAAAGATCATGCCCCCATCTCTTTGTTGCATTGCGTAGCTGGTTGTGGCTTTTTCATTAAAATTGCCTATTTACATGATGTCCGATTTTACATTGTGCACATCTAGCACAGGAACTCTATGCATCTATTCTAATTGCCGATACATAGAACGATAAATCAATGGCGGGGCCTTGGCCTTGAGCTCCTCACCATGACTAAATAACAATATTTACATCATTTCAAATATTAATGCAATAGGGTCAAGCTGGGGACATTACACAGAAGTCCCCCTAGTCACTTGAGATGTTGTTGGCTAAAACTTAAAGCTCATGTACTACCTATTGGAAATCTTTATAAATTCGCCCATGGAAACTGTAAACTCTAGAATGTGTTTTTAAACACACGTGAGTAAAGGGCAAGAGCGATGAATTGCTAAAAATACTCCTCGAAGAGTATAAAAAGGTCCAAAAAGCAATGGTTACTTAAAGTTATATCTATTATTGCTGACCTTGTATACGTATGCAAGCTGCAACTAGTTGTGCTCCTTAGCACATCTGAAATTCGAAGGGTTATGTAGGCCAAAAAGGTCATGAAATGAAATTGAATGATCCTAATGAACTTGGATCGGCTTGATGTAGACATGATGCCTAAGTTGAATAAACACTCTCTAAACAACTTATCCATTTGTGAGGCACAACCCTTCCTCGTGTTATTTGTCCGGCACAGAGTGTAGCTCCCCCTTTCCCCGTCCAAAGTGTCACCTAGTTGAGTTAGGTCAAGTCATTCCCTTTGCCCAACCTTGTCTTAGCCTTCACCCTTAGCTAGCAGTTAGACCATGTCCAATGGGTGAGTCTGTCATTAAAGCTTTTGTGCAAGTGAAATATAAATAACATTAAAATATCTACATGTATTAAACTGCCATGGAATGATGATGTACTTTAAGCTATGCTGTGAATGTGATTAAAGGAACATGCCTTTGTTCTATTGATATAGTCTTGTCCTTGGTTGTATGTTGACCCGGTCAAACATAGTTTGACCATGGTCATTCTTGGGATCCGTGATGATGTGGGCCATATATGTTTATGGATGATGATTGATGGTCCCACATACTCTTGTTGATGGTACCATATGATGGACATATGATTCAGATGGTGATTGATGCAGTTTAGCAGGTTTTATTATTATTTTAGATCATCAGATTATGTATTGTCCATGTATGGTGGACCCTACAGTTGACCCCTCAGGTCAACCCGTAGTGTATGAGTACACATTCTTAGTGGATTTGGGTCTTCTAGATCCAATGAGACACTTATCATTCAGTTTCGGGCACTTCTGACAGTGATAGATGCAGTTATCCACTTGTTGACCAGATTTTGGGCTGTTTTCCCAGCCTGTCCAGCAGGGGCCATGAGAGGCAAGTTCACCTAGGGCGTTGTATGAGGAGGGGGTGGTCCAACCACTTGATTTTACCATTATACCCCTCTTCCAAAGAGCCTGGTGGGCTTAGTTTGACAGCGCAGGCACCCTAGGTGTCAGTTTGGGCAGCTTCACAGTTATCGAGGCGGATAAAAAATGGAATAAAAGGGTCACTGAGGAATTCGATTTGGGCAATTGAGGCAAGGTTTTGGCACTTGGTCTTCACAGAGGTCTTGCAGGGTGAACCCCCCACCTTCTAGTCAGTTGGCATCAGTCAGTGGGGTCCACAATGGCCATAGGAGGCCTTTTACTGCATGTCTCTATCAGTTTTGGAGACAGGATTTGATCATTTGTATTATTTTGGACACATTATTTTATATTATTGTTCCACGGGGATGAGCTAGTAAGGATTGCCTCCTAGCCCCACCATGAGCTTATTGAGTCATGTCCATGTCATGTGAGGTGGGCCCATGTGTTCTAGCCCCCTCCTAGTGATGACATCACCCTCCATGAGTCACTTTTAGGTATGACGTCATCCCTCTTTTGAGTGATCCATGTGATATTATGTATTAGCTCATCTTAGCCATTGATTAGATTATGAGATCTTTTAATCTCAACCACTCAGTTGTTGTATTGTAAAGTGGTTTTGTGGTTTAGGGTTTTGGTTTTTATTATCCTATATAAGGAGGAGACCCCCTATTATAAAAGCACCTTTGGAGCTCTTGAATATTGGAATAGAATACTTCTTTGTGGAGCATACTTCTCTTGTCTTGTGGATTTTTTTGCAGTTTGAATATACAGTATCTCGTCTATGTATCATTGTGGATCTTGGGGCTACACGTTGTTTTCTTGCAGGGAGACCGAATTGGTGAAGAGGAGGACGATTTGAAGAGGGTTATTGTTGGAGGGATCCACGTATTCTCTCTTGGGTTGATCTTGGTGACAAGGAGTATCATTATTGTATCTTTGTGACATAGTTGATGCTTTCTATTACATCTCTTCATCATTTTCATAATTTTCTTACTTGGTTTGTTTCACTTGATCTTGTCTTGTAGGAGGAGGACGATTTGGCATCTTTAGAGGAGGACGTTTTGGCTTGGAGCATTAAGATCTCACTCTTGAATATACACATAGGGGAATGCTATCAATTTGCAAAGTGGCCACAAGCAATTGAGGTAAGTTCTTCAAGGTATGTACCTAGATCCATCCATTCTTCTTCATTGGTCATAAAACTCTTAAAATCAAAACCCTCATTTTTCTATTTTTCTAGATCTATTTGGATCTAGCTTGGCTTTGGGGATAATAAAAAGAACCCACCTCTATAGCATCCACGACAATTTGGATCTATAGTTTGGTGGCATTTGGCCTTCATTTGACCCTTCCCCCAAAGCACTTAGCCTTCCTTGGGTGAGGTCGCACTCCTTGGGAGGATGAGTTTTGCTACTTCCAAGACATGGGTAGGTGAGATCCCACTTGATTTGCACTTGTCTCACTTGATAACTTACCCCTAGTGCTTCATCTCTTTGATTTTTGCCTTGTGGGCCCCATTCCTCATTTTAAGGGTTGTGCCCCACTTGGGTCATTGGGTGATGCATTTTCAACCTTAGATCTATGGAGATCTAGCCTACCTTGGGGCATGCCACTTAAAACCCACTTTGATAATTGCCTTAACTATCCTGATCTACATTTTGGCATCATTTGGACTCCATTTACCCCTTCATCTCAAGGCACTAGTCTCCCTAGGTCAATTCGCACTCCTTGGGGATTGTGTCATGTCATGTGCTAGATCCCATATGTGGGTGTTGCTTAATCCATCTTGGATACATAGATCCACATCATCAAACACCCCTTAGTGCCATATCACTCCTAACTTCACCTTGTGGGTCCCATTTGGACCATTTCCATATTTTAAGGAAGTGGGCCCCACTTGCGTATTTTCATGGTACTAGATCTATCCATTAGGTTGCCTTATTCATTCATTGGTTGAAACACTTGTCACTCCTTTAAGCCTCTTCAACCATACTTAACTTTGGGGCCCACCTAGTCCTAATCAACTCATTGGTTTCCGTAACTCATCTTTTACACGCTTCCCTAGGAACCTTTGGGTTAGTCAATCAATCCCTGACTGGCTAGAGTCTCCCTCTTGGTCTTGACTTGTCTTGATCTAAAGTGAAGAGTGCCTCGGTTATCGTGACTCCCAGCTTGCATTGGGAACCATGACATCTCTTGGGTCACCTCTTTAGTTGTCTGTCTCCTCTACCATCCCGGATGTGATACCTTTAGGGACAACTACAAGTTGTGTGATAACAATAACTAGTATACAAAAGAGGGAGAATGCGATCTTGTAGGAATTCAATTCCAGATTCTCAAGGACCTTGGGTTGGATTCCCTAAACAATACTCCTAGATAATGGCACTCTGGTATTTTACATTACTGTTTTCACCTCTCTTACGATGGTACCAGTACCAACGCACCTGTAGAGGTGCCCCGGGGAGAGGGGTCATTTTTTCTCGCTAGGAGGGGTGTTTAGCCCGCTTTTTCTGAATAGGAGTTATGCCCAGACCCACTATGGCTTAGTGGCATTGCTGACTGCCTCATGAAAGGGCTTGAAGCCCTGAGGTTGGTGTCTGGGGCTTCCAGGGGTGGATCACTGGGTCACATGACCCCAACCCTGATTTAACATTTCGGTGACGGTTCTTTCAGCATTGAGGCATCTCTTCCTCCTTCAGGTCACCTCCAGCACCCTCCTGACCCTCCAGTTCACCAGCACCCTCTCTCTGGGCCCTCCTTTAGATGATGACGTCATCCTTCAGAGCAGACTGTGATGCTTGATAAGGGGGGGGGGGGGGGGCGTTGAGGGATATTCACTTCTGTTGGGGTTATTTGGGGCATGACGACCCCCCCTCCGCAGTCTGGCCTTCAGAACGGACCGATTTGCTCATTTTTAGCCTTTCTAGTCATGTGGGGGTCAAATCTGGGGAAAACACCCCAATTTACCCACTACTTTGATTATTTTATATTATCTTTGTTTTAATTTTAAGTTGACATTTCTAATTTCAAACTGACATCTTAAATGTCGGCCTGGATTTTAATTATTTTTGTAATAGTGAGTGAAAAGTATAAATAACTTTTCCTCACTTCATTTTTACACATCAACTTTATGGGATTATACTAAAATTTTCTGATTTTTACCCTTTTTGGGCTCAATGGAGTGATGTGCACTTCTTGAGGATGGATATGCTTGCTAATTTGGGGATTTTTCTTTGAAGATCTTTTTGCTCTTGCACTTTGCTAAGGTAATGCTAAGAGTTGTTTGCTTGACACATGCACAAGAAGGGATCTAAGGCTTTCTTTTGATGTCTTTTTGTTAAAAGTTGGAGTTGTCTTGTCTAAGCTTGAATGGTAGCCATTGATATTGCATTTTGCCCTAGCATAAGTCATTTTCAGCCTTTAGTTACACTAGCATTGTCAATTTGAGCTTTAGGTCTCCAAAGTTTGTCTTAGCAATGGCATCATCAATCAACTCTTGAAGTTGTTGAAGAAGCCCTAGTTTTCCAAGCTTGGCAAGTGCCATCTCAAGGGGAGGCTATCCTCCATTGATGCCTAGCGTTAGGGTGAATTTCTCATACAAACCCTAGGTTGTTCTACGTCTTTAAATCTTAATTTTCTGAGTTTGTATTTTTGTAAATATTATTGTTAGGTTAAACTTGCATTTTCATGGTAGAATTAGGGTTAGATTTAGGTCTGCAATTTTATGACAAAACCCTAAAAATTAAAAAAATTATTATTTTTGCATTTTGTGGCCTCCCTAAAATTTCGTCCCTTCCTCCTATAATTTCGGCCTGTCCTATTTGTCCCTAAAAACCCTAGGGCGAAATTTTAGGAGCCCTAGAAATCCCAAAATTATCAAAAACTCCCTAAAAAACCCTAATTTCTGAGTTCTGTATCTTTTGTAGATATTATGTTAGATTAGTCTCATGTCTTTATTTTCTGAGTATTGTACACTTTGTCATTATTATCTTAGTTTAAATTTTGATATTTGTTATGTTTTATGCATTTTTGTAAATTTTAAATTATTGTAAAAGCCCTAATTCTGAATTTTTTCTGTGTTTTTTTACCCTAAGTGCAGATCCTAAACCCTCTATCCTACCTCGCTGCCTTTCCTTCCTAGCTCTGCTCCCTTCTCCTTCCTTCATCCTCCATCTCCCTTCCACTTCCAGTCTGCTGCCCTAATCCACAGAAAACAGAAAATTAAGTCAAATGTGAATGGGGGTCTTAACTTTGCGTGAAGGAGATCTGATTGTTTGAAGGAGATCTGATTTTTATGCATTTCCTGAAGTATCTTCACCCTGTCAAAAGTCCTTTACACACAGTCAGAACTTTCATTTTAGAAAAGGGGCCGAGTTTGATTAATAGTTTACATAATTTGCTAACCTGATGTTAGTCCTGATATATTTGGTTCTCTACTTTATTTGCACTCATCTTATCATTTTCTGTGGTTAATGTAAAGGGTAAATTTGATTCAGTTACACTATTTACTTCTATGTACAGATCTGAAAATAAGAATTGACTTTGAGTTTAAACATTTTTAGTAGTATTGATTTGTTGATGGATGATGTTTATTGAACCCTAAAGTGCTATTTAATACTTATTTTGCAATAAATATTTGACTAGTTCATACTTAATTGATGATACTTGAGTCTACATTGTGACAATACATTGAACTTGTTGATGGTACATATTTCATGAATGACCTTTGCTCTCATGTTCTGTGTTTCATTGCTGGATGTTTATGATCTCTTGGAAATACTATCATCGATTTACTATTCTTATGATTATATATCTATATGATGAATGTGATGATCTTGGGTTGACTTTACATTTTATTGAACGAATCTAAGTGGATTAATAGTCTTCGGTGATTCATAGCACAATTGATACCTTTTGATCATATATTTTGCACCCATTGACACTGGATGATTAATTGTTATGTTATATTTCATATTGATTGCATTTAGGCACTGGTCTAACTGCAAAATTGCATAGAGAATATAGTTCTGTGGTTGTCTTAGTGTTCTACAGGTTGTCACAAGGATACTTCTCCTTGGAGGTTTTTGGCTTCCAAAGAAGTTAGGAACGTGATCGAGGTGACATTGGATCACTTTCCTTATTTTTGCTTATCGGGAACTAGCCCTGCTAGTTTGCCCGGTAACAACGTCAAATTTTGAATTTTTCCTAAGAGGTAAAGATCCACAAAATTTGGTTGGTGCACAAGATTAAACCCTCATGCTGAAAAGGAATCTCAATGTAGTTGGGAAAAAAGAGGCTCTTGAATGTATAAGATCATGAGATTATAAGGGAAAGGTTCTGATGGATTCCTCATCATCAGAACCTCCAGAAGATAAACTTGATAAGTTTGTAGGAGTTATGCAAACTTTGAGCAACCAAGTGATTAAGATGGAGAGAAATCAGCAAGGAGCCACCTCGGCCATCCGTCCTTTCCAGCCTAGAGGATAGCGACAAAGAAAGGCTTTTCTACCAGATAAACGAGGTGATGATCAAAATCTTTCAAATCCTTTTAAAACTAATAATTTTGCTTACTGTCATCTCTCCATCTTGCTTGGTGCAGAGCTTGTCAAGCACTTCACAAGGAAGAGGGTTGTGGTATGTTTGAAGATTTAATGAACACTGTTTAGGGGGATCAGTGTGAGGAGGTACAGATTGAGTTGGATGAAGCATTAAATGTGTTTTGGACAAGTGAAAGTGAGCAGATTTGTTCTCAAGCTCCTTTGGGTCTTGGAAAAGTTTTTCAAATACCTGATAGGAAGTTTGCAGCCCTAAAAAACAACATTAATGACCCTGAAAATGCTGTCCTAAAGCATGCAACCAGGCTACCAGAACATGAGATGTATAAGAGGACGGCTGCCATGGTTGCAGAGGCACAAAAGATCTACAGTTGGAGGAAAAAGCAGGCAGATCTGAATTCTGGTTCGCTGCCCATACATGAGAAAAATCGGCAGCAACCACCCTTCTTCAAGTACCAGTGTCCAATTTTGATCTTGCACAGGAGCTTCTAAAAGTCAAAATTTCTTTTCTTTTGTCAGAGCTATTACAATTGCCCAATCAAAAAGACAAGGTTGCAAGGTTGCTTTGTTTTGGTGAGTTGAATGAGCCCAATGATGAAATTGCTCAGGTATATCTATGCATGGAAAAAATTGACACTCCTCTTTTCTTTATTTCCTTGTTGGTCAATAAGCTTCTTTTATGTAACTATATGTTAGATTCAGGAGCTTCTGCTAACATTATGCCATTGGAAGTCATGGAAGAATTGGGTCTTGAGATCTCCAGGCCATACAAGAATGTCTGTGCAGTGGATTCTAGGGAGTTGAAAGTTTGTGGCCTTGTCGCAAATATCCATGTACGTTTGCAAGTGTATCCAGATAAAGTATTAACAATGAATGTGATGATTGTTGATTGCCTAGCTAAGTAGGGCATGTTATTGTCAAGAAAGTGGGTTGCCAATGTTGATAGATGCATCCATATGGATTGGTCATAGGCCACAATTCCAATCGGAGATGGTTTTATGGTCAGGTAGTCAAGAACAACTGTTGCATAGTGTTGAAAACCCATGGTAGCTTGATAATGAGCCTTTATACACAAAGACTGATTTGGGCACTGATGTGGTTATGACTGTCAACAACTTGCTGATAAAGATGTTGTTTCAACAACAGAAAATAGGTCTGAAGGCGTTTGGACCATGCACTTTGATGGTGCTCGTTCTCGATTTGGGGCAGGTGTGAGGGTTATTTTTGTTTCACTAGATGGCAATTCCTTTCCATATTCTTTTCATTTGGATTTGATGCAACTAACAATGTGGTTGAATATGAGGCCTTGCTTTTGGGTTTGAAGCATGCAAAGGAGCTTGGGATTAAAGCATTGAAAGTCAGTGGTGACAGATTTGATTGTGAATCAGTCGGGACTCGAAACCTTAGTGAGGCAAAAAATTCTCGTTAAAATCAATACTAGCATGCGGTATCAAGGCATTTGATGCTTTCAATATTGCTACAGTCCTGTTAACCCTCAGATTTACTCTTGGCAATCTGGAGGGTTAAGGGCCAACACATTCGGTTGGTATTTAGACAGTATTTTCAGAGACAAATTTGCCTAAGCCAGGGTTGGTTCCCATTGAGTTTAGGTATAGGATTGGTTCAGTTATCTTTTCCTGATTCAGAGACAAATAGTTCACAGGTTTTTGTCAGATTTGGGAGAGTTGCTATTGTTTGGCAGTACTTCTATATTTTAGGAGACAGGGTTTAGAGGTATGCATGTCAGAGATGATCATATTTTCGGCACCCTTGCGACCTTAGGATTCCAGTGAGCCTTTTTTGGATGACATGCATGATATTTCTATTTTTGACAATTAGGGTTTGACTTGCACAGCCTCATGGCACTATCAAGGACATGCATGTTTTTGTATGCCAAATATTCAAACATGCAAGCAATTTTCAATTTATCACATAGAATTATGGGAGGAAAGAGCAAATAAAGTCAAATTTCAAGTTATGGTTTAAGTTGATATTTCATTAGGAAATCAACTAAATGAGCATTTAACAGTTTCATGCAAAAGCTATTTTCTAAGTGAAATAAAGGGAACTAAGGAGAGATAAAAATCTTCACACCTACTTCACTTGAAGGGTAACAAAGTTTTGCACATTACCTTGTCTTGAATACCATAACTTTTCATCCACAATTATTAAAAACTCACAAAGCAGCAATGTTAATTCATGAAAGCCTCACATTGATAGGGTAAGAATTAGAAACCTTAGATTTCACATATGCTCCAGATACATCCATTAGGCTCAAGGAAGGGAAACTCCAAAGATCAAACTGCAAAGAACATGATACACGACTGAAGTAACCTCCACCAAACCACCAAACATGATTATCAAATAAGGAAAGTCTCCTCCACAAAAGGTCTCCATCGAATGCCAAAAAGGAAAAGGCTCCATAAAGAAGTATACCCCCAAGTCAATCCAATGCTCCAAATGTACTAGCTGCAAATCCCCATCAATGTAATACAAATCACAAGTTTTACCCTCATGCAATATTAGGGGTAACAACTTGAAGAACTTGGTATTTCAATTTCTATCTTTCAAACACACATTATGTATGTTTGGCTTATCAGTTTCATGTTAGTTTTGTACCTAGGGAAGTGTTCCCCAAGTGACAATAGCCTAATGTCACTTAGAAGGGGGAAAAAGGTGACCCTCACATTAAATGACATTAATGAGACTTTATATCATTAAAGTCACTTTTTGCTAAAGTTAAGTGGGTGAGTGAAATATTTATTTAAGTGATTTAAATTAAAGTGAATTTTACTCTCATTGATTCTTATCCATTGGATTGGATCTATCTCCACCGTCGGATTAGATACCCACTTAGGGTTAGACAAAAAGCATGAGGGAGGTTTGAGAGCTCACTTTTGTGATTGAAGTGAAGAGAGAAGAGTAGAGAGAGACCGAGGGCACTTGCACGATTTTCGAGGCACCTTCAGCGAGTTGGGCATTGAAATCGAGGCATGGAGTTGGCATTTATTATTAGCACGGATTTCTAGAGAGCAGCTGTCATCTTCAGCACATATCCTGAGGAGTAAGACCGTATAGCAGTCATATTTTTCTGCACGCAGTTCGAGGGTTTTCTGGGCACGGTTTTCAAGGTTCTTGGCACACATATTGAGGCATTAATTCCAGGCTCGGGTTTCAAGTATACTGGCACAGAAATCGAGTTATTTGACTGCACGGCTAAGTTACCAGGATACGGATACGGATGCGGATACGGATCCGGATCTGTCAAGTTTTTGAAAAGCCAGGATCCGGATACGGCAAGGAAACGGCAAGTACAAAGGATATAAATAATTTTTTATATATATTTTAAATAAAACTTATATAAAAATTTAAAGAAATACAAAATTTTAAATATATAACTCATCTATAAATATTAAAGTAATATAAAAATAGAAATAAAAGTTAATATATAATTATAATATTTACTAATAAATACTTATGAAACTTTGCTTATAAACTTATTATGAAAATAACAATTAAAGTTTTAAACACATTAAATTTAAAGATATATTTTAAAATGTTCTGCGTAACATGTGACTGGAGGGCCAGGGCGAACAGGCCGCGCGAGCTGGTTTCAAACCTCGAAGACTCCATCATTACAGTCTACATGAGAGCCGCGAGGCAGCGACACGCCCACAACTGACTGGGCATTGGCGGGCTCTTCACTGCAACACGGGCGGGCGGGCTCTTCACTGCAACACAGGTGGGCGGGCTCTTCACTGTAACGCGGGCCCATCTTCACAACCACCGACGGCTGCCTCCACATGTCACGACGCCCTCTAGTTTCATTCGACTTCCACGTCAGCGGCTTCAGTTTCACGACGGACGTAGTTTTGGTGGGGTTTACCCGCGGGCCATTGAAACGCCATTAAAATCGCCGAATTGGGTGACCTAGGTCGCGGATCCGTTTATGCTTGACAGGAGGCGTATTTTTGGCAGATCCTGGCGGATCCGGATCCGGATCTGGTTCGGAACCTCGGATCCACAGATCCTGGAACCCTGCCTGGCGGATCCGGTAACACAGCTGCACGGATTTCGAGATACAGTCTGGTACTGCAGGTCTGTACAGACCGTACCACTGTCACTTCTCAGCACAGATTTCGAGGTTGATTCCTGCACAGAAATCGAGGAACAGTTCAGCACAGATTTTGAGGTTGATTCTGCACAGAAACCGAGAAGGGTACAGCATTAATTTCAGACTGATATTTGCACAGATTTCGAGACTGTCTCTGCACACATTTCGAGGCAGCTCTGTGGGTGCATCTTCTGAGTGGAGATAAGTTGTATTTTCACTGTGTAACTGTTCTAATTTTTTGCTGCTGAAGAAATAATAAATATCTCTCTCTCTTACTGGTTTTCCCCGTGGGGGTTTTTCCAGGGCACAGTTGCCAAAAACATCTGAGTGTCTACTGTTTATGGTGTGCATGTGTTAATATTTACTTTCTGCCTGTCATTGTGTTTTTACTGTGTGTTTAAGTGTTACAGTATTTTTCATAAGTAACCTTCAGCCAATGCAAAACCGGCCGTTGGTGAAAATCACTGAAAAGATGACATAAACCAGCAGTAGGAAAACCCAGAAAAATCTACATTTCAAGCATAGTCACAGGAATTGTGGTCTAGCTTGGCCAATCATGAGTTTGAATTGGATTTGATAGAATTTTTTTTCCAAATCAGAGGAGCCAAAATCAGTGTTGAGTGAGTTTGACTCACTACCCATGAGTTTGACTCGTGTGTGTTCTCAGTAAGTGTATAAAATCCATTTCAAGTGCAATTTTGCTAATTTTTGACTTGTATGAGCTATTTTTCTCATTGCCAGAGTTGACTACAAGTGACAAACAGAGTTAAAGGAGGACAAATTAACCAATCTATGGCATCCGCTAACACCTGTTGGCCATCCACTGATGCTGCTGGGCATCTAGGGCATAAAAAATAGTGGGTTTTTTTGAGGTTTTACTCAGCAAGTGACTGTGACAGGCCTCTTGTAGCCTATTTTTATAAATGGATGCTTCCAGTTCCTGGTTTGATCCTTTTCGGACTCATCATATATGAGATACCTATTGATCCATGAAATTTTGGACATCTATTAATAGTGTGCATTGTATGGACATGGCTTTATTGAATATAAATGAAAAACTCTTTTTTTTTTAAATTCAAAATGTTGTATATCTTTATTTTTTTGTACTTGCCGAGTTTTTCCCTTTTTATTCCCAATCCGATTCAAACTCTTTGCTCTTCTGCCTTGCCAAGTTTTTGCTGATTCTGAGTCTTGTGACACTGGAACTTTCAAGTGGCATGATCTGTTTATGGATGTTTGCAATGCTGTTCTCATAGGGACTATATGAATTCTGCACTGACTGCAATTCTGATATTGACTATTTTAATCTATTTTTCCATTGCTAGTGTTGATTTTGTATGATTCTTGTGTCTAATATCTACTGTTCTGCAGGAACACAGTACAGTAAGCAACCACATATCGCATCTGAATATATTTTGTGAGATAATTTGGGCACAGAGAGTAATTGATAAAAGTTAATTTGCCAATCTTCAGTTGAGAAAGGAAGAAAACAAGGCAGCGATGTTGAATCCAACTCATCCTCAAATTGCAGCAAGTGGAACACCTCCTCCAGCACGTGGGACATTGGAGGAGCCAGATCATTCTATCTGCAATTGGTATTTTACCAGACAAGAAATTGAGGAAAATTCTCCATCAAGAAAGGATGGTATCGATTTGAGGAAGGAAACATATTTACGGAAAACATACTGCACCTACTTGCAGGAATTCGGCATGAAACTTAAAGTGTAAGTAACTATCCTAAATTTCACATTTGAGAAAATATCAATTCATGCAGGTCCTAGCTGTGGAATAAATTCAAACTACTTGTGACATCTATGATGGTTTTTTTATTTCCTCATGTTTTTGAATTGTGCTTGTTTAGTCTGTCTCAATATTGACTTGTATATAGATTCCCAGATCTGATAATATTATCTCAGTTGAAAACAATTTTGCCTATTTTGATCAATGTAATGACATTTAAACAGTTTCCTTTCCATTATGGCTGTGATTGCTTTTTAATAGAGTTGGAGGCTTAAAATAGGTGCTTTGACATGCTTTACTCAAATGTTTCAGTTGATGACATTTCAGTTGAGCACAGATAGCATGAATTTGTAGTAGTATAATTAGTTGTCTAAACTATGTATCCCCCACATGCGATTGTATTTAGAGAGTGTGTAAGGTCAGACTATAAAGATCACATGTAACCATTAATTGGTACATTTTTTTTTCCTTCCATTCGAGTAGAAAAGAAAATATATTCTGCAGGTGCATAAGCACGATAGTCAACAAGGGAGGTTGAAGTGTCCCTTTATATAAACTAAGCCTCCAGCTCTTCCAAAAGTATATCAGCACGAAGTCCAACTTGAGAAAACCACAACAAAACCTTTAAGAACTCAAAAAGTAAATCAACAAAAGACACTGTTTAATCCTTTAACAATCATATGTCCTATGAGCAAGCGATCTTCCCTCCTGGAACTCCTCGACCTAAAGGATTCCAGGATTCAAAGTTGAGGCCTGTTTGGAGAGTGAATCTGCTTCCGCATTTTGTTCACGGTAGACATGTGAATATGTGACTCTCTGAAATCTCCCATTGATGTCTTTAAGATGTACTTCCAAGTGAAAAAGTCCATTGTCCTGGATCTGTAAATACTCCTTCATCCACTGGATGGTAAGGGGTGAGTCCCTAAAGACCTTAAGATTCTCTAATCCGACCTGTAAATCCTCCTTCATCCGCTGGATGGTAAGGGACGAGTCCCCAAAGGCCTTAAGATTCTCTAATCCACCTCCAGAGCTAATTTCAAAACCTGAAATAGAGCAGTGAACTCTGCCCAGTTGTGAGTTCCAGGCCCCAAAGCCGCCTTACCTGCAAGGTAATGAACATCTGAAAGAAACAAAAATATGCCAATACCACACCTGCACTCATCCCTTCAACATTCTCTGTGGAAGAATCACCAAGGGGGCTCTTTGTTGATGACCAGTTTGCCTGTTTGATACTCAGGACTTGGGACCAGAACCTGAGAGTAGTGTTTCATAACTGCCAATATCTGGGCTGAAGTCTTGAAGGTTGGCACTTGCTTTCCTTCAAATATGGTGGCATTTCGTGCCAGCCATACCCCCAACCAGTTAAATAAAGAAGGGCCCGATATGCCTTCAGTTCCCTCCATGAGAAATAATCTGAGAAGCATTCCACAGAGGTATCCTTCGTCTATAACTGCTGCAGCATCAATTTCTGTTCACATTCCACCCAAACATGCTTCATATAGGAGCGATGGAGGAAGAGATGATCGTTTGTTTTCTCGTCAACTCTACACAACATACAAATGCCAGGGCCTTGTTTGCCTCTCTGCTGCATCCTATCCCAATTCAGTACTCTTCTGTGCAAGATCAAACATTAATGGGTATATACTTGGCTTTGGTCTAACGATTTGGTTCCTCCTATGGAAGGAGTTTCCTTGGAGATGTCTTTCCTGCAATACTAGGATTTCAGGTTCATCCCAACCCTGAGTGCACAGGTACCCTATTTTGTAATTTTTTGTAGATATTATTTATAGGAACAAGGAATTTCAGTATATGCAATCTACATTTTTTCAAGGAATTTCATTATTTAGCATAATTTCAGGATACGTTTTTATTTTTTTACTTTTTTGTCTAACAAGTTATCTACCAAATATTCTTGGATTAGGCTTTTGCAAGGTATCATTATTTTACTGTCCTACATTTATTAGAATTCACGAACAAAATGCTATCTGCAATGTCAGTCATCATTTCTACCAAATATTCTTGGATTAGGCTTTTGCAAGATATCATTATTGTACTGTCCTACATTTATTAGAATTCAGGAACATAATGCTATCTGCAATGCCAGTCATCCTTTCTTTGTTTTTTATTGACTGTGGAAGGAATGCTTTTGCAAATTCCAAATACTTTCTATGATATTGATCAGGTCCACAGAATTGGCTACCTTGTTTGTGTACTATTGTTATTTCTTTTGTCATTGTACCAATTAATCACAGATACATCAATCTATGCAGTCTCAGAGTATTGGTTCAGGTGCATAAAACTGATAATTTTGTTTGTGAATTATTTCATCATTTCATTTGTCAATGGACCCCAAGTTCTTCTCGAGCACTTACTCTTTCTATCCAAGTGCAATGAAATCTCAGTATATGTTGTTTTGGGGTCCTTTTCTGGAGCATTTTGCTCTTTGAATCCCACTGCAATGAAAACTCTCAGATTCTGTAGAGTTGGCATACTTTTTGACCTTATTATGGAAATGCTGGCAGATTGGTACTCCAAGCAAGAATACCGTTTATAGGGCTATAGTGGCTACTTGACTGAATGGTTATCTCTACATTTACTTTCAAATATTTACTTGCCTCCCTTTTGGTTGACTGAATGGCTTTCTGTTCAAGAGTGGACAAGTTGACCTTTGGCACATTGGCTCTCTTTTGGTTACAAAAAAAATCAGGACAATATCCATTTAATTATTGTACATCAAGAATGACCTTCTTAATGCTTGGTGTCATCTATTTGTAGCCCTTTTTTCTTTCTTATCTAGTGTTCTTCCTGCTTCTCCTGAGAGTTCCTTAGGTACCCCTGATATGTTCTTTTTTCCTCTGACTGTTTTTTTTGGAGAGGCTTTTGCACTTCCAATGGTCACTTGATTTTATATTGGTACCTTTACAGTCCCATCAGCTGAGTTTGGCCATTTGCGGACTATTAATATTCAAATTTGTTTATCTTTAAATATATACTTCTGTATCTGATGCATTATTTATTTAGTAGTAGAGTTTATAAAATCCTGAATGGTAAACATGTTTCTTGAATATGACCTTACATGCTAGCAAAAGCAAGAAACTATGTTTAGCTTATATGGATTAATTAGTTCTATCAGGATAGATTGTTGATTGAGGTAATTGTTAATCTATTTAATTAGTTTAATCATAATTAAATAGGTTAATAAAATTCAAAAGCTACATTTTTGGTGAAGACATTCCTGCACACAAACACACATGAAATAAACTGACACAACATAAGTTCAGACAATGCTACAAGCTACCTTGGAAAAGGTGTGAAGTAACTTACCCTTATTATTTCTTACCATGACTTGGGAAATGGCCAGCATGCATGGTGATTATTTCTTAAAATAACAAAAGAGAGAGAACCAAATTATGTGCCTTTCACTGTCTGACTGCAAGAGATAAAAGAGCTGTGGTTTAGTGTTTGAGATGGGCATCATGACGCTAATGACCCAGGTTCCAACCCTGGTGGGCATAGAGCCTTGGATTATAAGTTGACTGAGTTTGACAGGATTCATATGAAACATTAATTCAAAAACAAAAAGACAAGTAAATGATACTACCCTTGTCTCCACCAGGTTCTTGTGTAGGTTTGGCTCCTAGCAGAGTTTTGCCACGTGCCCTTCTCTCTTTTCAGTCACCTGTCCCATCACCATGTTCTTACTGATGGCCTTGAATATTAGGAAAGTTTTGGTGGATTCTGCCCAAGATCATGCATTGTGGTCTCCTCAGCCCAGGGTTCTCTTCAGATTGGCTCCTTCTCTGCAGCTGAAGATTTTGTTGGTACTGTTGTTGCAAAATTTAGCAGTCTTGTGATTGCAAGGAAAATTGACTGCTTAAACTAGCAAAACTCAAAGATCTACCCCTAAGTGTCACATAGTTAGGCCTCTATCTATTTAGGTCTCTAAATTCTCTAAGGAAAGTCTAGACTAACCACAAGAGGTAGCCCCAAGTAAACTTTCCAAGGTACTAACTAGGGGTTTCCCACATGCAATGTCTAAAGACACAACAAGATGGCCTAGCTTCCTCAAGTACTAGTTTAATTGATTTATGATTACTAAGTGTACTTATGGAGATTAAGGGGGTTTGAATTCGAGTACACCTAGTTGGATGATTAGGAGATCTTAGAGGGTATGAATGTTTTATCACATCTATGTTAGCTGGAGCTACCATACTGCAGACTGTGCGGCCGAGGACCGCACAATACTTTTTTTCCAGATCAGAGATCTGATGCCTTCAGAGGAGGCACACAGTTTTGTTCAGATTGCCCCGAGCAGTTATATCAGAGGGGACAGTTGGTTGTACAGTGGTACAAACATGTTACTTAGCATTTATCACAGGATCACCCTTCCATGCCAGGCTTTGATATGACCCCATTGAGACAATTGCCTAGTCTTGTTTTGATTGAGACTATCACAGAGTATTGCTGGTTTACTATTTATGCCCGGATTCAACAGAGATCCAGTTCAGAGATAGCCTTAGCAGCAGGTATATGGTGCGGCAGGTATTGCATTTTATATATATTGCTCATGGTTGTTGCTTAGACTTGTTTATACATGATAGTACACTAACTCTGCATATGATGATTGATATGGTGATCTAGTTTTATGATATGTGGTTGGGCCCTTGGTGATGTCAGTCCACCCCTTCCTAGTAGGCCCTTGTTATATGCACACCGGGTTACACCCCTATTTTTGGTATAAACATGGTCATTTAGTCCCCCTAGGCAGCTGACGTTGGATCCACCTTCACCTTCTCCATCCATCTGACTCATACATGACATTCTTTCCCGACTTGGATTCCGATTTGTGACTTTGAGGATCCCTTTCCCCACTGATCTCTGAGTATGCCATGATTCCCTGTCTATTGTGCCTCGGCTCTTTAGTGTGTGAGATGCACTCTCAAACCTGGGATTTGCTCCTATCGGTTGCCCCCGATGTTGCAATGCAGTTAGGATTGTGTAGCCTCACCGGGTGTTCCCCATTGGTCATTGAAGCATGTATTGCTCACCCCCATTACTTTGCAGTATGAGCACCATGATTATATCTATTGAGATATGTATGTAGCCCAAAAGGGCCTTGATGTAAATTGAAGAAATGAAGAAATGTAAAGCAAGCCAAAAAGGCTTTTTGTAAATGTAAATCTAGCCAAGAAAGGGCTAAGTATGAAACTCATTGTAAAATCCATGCAATGTGTTTGTAAACACACATGGACACAGGTCAGCCATACATGTCAGCATTTGTAGTGGTTATTCCTCACCTAGTCCTGCGGGACAAGGAGGTGAGAGGGAGCAAGGGACAAGCTCAAGAATGTCCCCTAGAGTCTCAAGTTACGGTTTGCCGGACACCCAGTTTGGCGGCTCTAGAAAAGAACCTCACAGAGTCTTCGGGCACGGATGTGAGTTGTGAGATACTTGTTAGATGGCCAGTGGCGGTTTCCCTACACTATACCCATTTGTGAGGCACCGCCCTTCCCCGTGTTTTGTCATGGTATACTTAACTCAGTGGACCCTACTTTCCCGAGTTATCCGAAAGGTCACATGATCCTCATCCTTGTCATCCCTTATCCTTCGCCATGTATTCCACATCACCCAAAGTCAGCTAGGTGGTCGAGTCTATAGGTTGTGCATAGCAGTTGAGTCTTTTGGATGTGGTGGGCCCACCTCACTTGGGGCCTTGTATTTTCCGAGATTTAATGCAGTTTTTGATCACCATATTATTATCATGATGTTTAGTAATGTATTAACTTGTATAAGGAAGCCTTTCACTTCATGATTGCATACAGGTATTCAACTAGCACCATTGTTGACCAGATTTGACTTGGTCAAACTAGGTTGACCATGCCAAAAATGGGCCCGAAAAAATGTTGCGACTGGAATTTCGATTTTAGTCAATTATTATCTACAGGGGACCCATATGAGCCTCCAAGTTACAGAATACAAAAAGATCGAGGCGTTTGTGAGATTTTTTAATTATTACTGGTCATTAATGACCTGTTTTAATTAAAAATCATGGATTTTGGGCAAATAATGCCTAAGTGATGGGTCAGGGTCGTTCGAGTGGTCATTCCTACTATTTTTGGGGTCTACGATCACATTGCAGCAGACGGTTCGGCAATCCGGGCACTCTAGGTGGGTCAAAAGCCCAAATTTCATCTTCAGCAATAAAAACCAGCAATGAAATACATGGAAAATCAGAAATTGACAAAGGCAACTATAGAAAAGGGTAAAAATCAATGGTTGGCAAATAAAGGGGTGATTCCTAAGGTAAATTGGTAATGCTTAACATGGCACTTGTACATTGTGGGTCTCTCCATTGGACCAACTCACTAGATGGGTCGAATTTCCCCATTGGGGGCGTTTTTCCTCCTTGGCAAATTCGTTTTTGTTGGTTCTTATGTATGTGGGACCTTGGTATAGTGAGTTGGGGGGATAAAACATCCTATAGACACCCCCCAACCACATTGTATGTATTGTAGGGGCCCCACAAGGGGACCCCCTCTCCATATGTGCGCTCTCCTTGGGCAATTCGCACCCCCATGAGGAGGCATCTCCTGCATTCGTTTTGTTCATTGGGGATTAAATCCCAGCCCTCCATTTTGGGGGGAAACTTGTTGTGAGAGTGACCTTTCTCTATAAGAGAAGGCACTCACCCATTGTACCAGTCTCTTGGCATTTTTGGAGTTGAATAGAAGAGAAACGTTGCTGCTCTTACTTGGCTCTTGTGTGATACTCTCTCGATATTGTTGATTGCCATACTATCTTGATGCACTAGTTGTAGTTGGTGGATGTTTCCAGCATTGTATTACTCACCATTGTTTGCAGCAAGCTCAAAGTCTTGGAGGAGGGCGCACCATTTGGCTGCCACTGCTGCTCCATTCTCCGGATTGGTAACACAAGGGAAGTGTTTTTGCTATTTTAGCCAAGCATTTTCTTTCATCTTTTATTGATATTGCTGTAGATTTTCACTTGCTTATCATACTAATTTGATTTCTGTCCATTGGTGTTGACAGGCAAGGAGGACGAGTTGGAGGGGAGAGAGCAAGTCGATTTCAGCTGGGACTTCTACAACCGCTTCTATTTGATCTTTGAGACGTACAAATCTTATCAAAACAAGAGATATCAGTTGGTTTCAAGTAGGTGTCTCATCCTCCTCTCTTGTATTTCCATTTCCATTTTGTTGAAGAGAGTAAATTTAATCTAAAACCCTAAAAAATCAAAATATTAAAAATCAACCGTTAGAATTAGTTTTTCTTGTACACCCACTAATGAAATGTGCTTAAAATCCCATATCTCAAATTTCATTTGATTCCGACTCCATCTACCCACTTAACCAAGCACTAGTCTTTCACTGATTTCGCCCCACTTGGGGAAACTGGCCAATCACGATGTCTGGTAGATTTTTGGGTTTTGGGTACTTCAGATTTGGCTTCAGAATGTCATTTTACATTAGGAAATCGAGTACCATTGGCTGGAAGTGATTAAAAACACTAATTATTCACTGCCCTAGGTGCTTTTATCCACTACTTAACCATTTCCCTTGGGCAGTTTCACTTCACATCTTGCTGGTTTGTTTTTCTTTTGTTCTAAATCAGCTATTATTCAATGTATGATTGCTAGAAGATGTGTCTTAATCACCTAATTTGCTGCTGCCATGATTGAGTAGTCTTAGTGGGCTTCTTTCCCCCATAGGCAGGATTTTCAGTCACTCGTCTAGTCAATTTCTATTTTCTGATTTAGTTTCCAGCCTTCTAATCTTTAAAGAATTCATCATTTAACACTTGTAATCAGATCTGAGATTGCTTCATCTAGTATACTTTCCCATCCAGAATCTCGATTTCACTAGGCTGGAAGAAATCTCACACTCAGGCATTCACCTTGTGTCTCGTTTTACTTGTCTTTTGGGTTGGGTGTCTGACTGTTGAGTCTCAACCATCACTGGTTGAGCGGGGTCTCCCCCCTGACTGGGCTACGTTCCTTGTCTAAAGCGACAGTAGCCTTGTCCGGCGTGACTTCCGTTCCCCGAACGGAGGACCTGGCTATTGTAGGTTACACCATTCTAGTTGAGAACCCTCTACCATCCCTATTGGGACATTCATTATCGATCAGCTAGAGTTTGTGTGATAACATAATGTAAGTTCAAGTCTCCTACATGTTAAAGTTAATGCGGCTGCAAGACCCATTCTCAGGGAGGATGGTACCCTAGTCAGTTAACTAGGGTTCCTGGTCAGTTAACCAGGCATAGTAAGTCCCTAGAAGGTACCCTAGGGCCCCTAGCAGTCTCCTGGGGTTCTCGGTCTGGGACCAAGCAGGTTGATGCCATGGAAAAGTCCTTAGCATGTGGCTAGGGCCCCTATTTGTCTCTAGGGTATTTTGGTCTGGGACCAGACAATTTCTTGGTCACGAGGACCAAACAGATCTTGCAAGCTGAGACAGAGACATCCTGGTCTAGGACCAGGGAGGTCCTACAGGTGGTTGATCAACATTCAGTCTGGGACTGAAAGCTTAGCCTGGGGATGAGGACCATTCTCTAGGAGAATGGAGGACCTGGTCAAGGACCAGGGGGTTGATCAACATGATTCAGTCTGGGATTGAAGCTCAGCCTTGGGCTGAGAGCCATTCTTTATGAATGGAGGATCTTGGTCAGTCAACCAAGATGATGATGTGTAATGCCCTCCTCTCCTAGGTCTTCGAGATGGTTAAGATAGGTTGTCTTCTCAAGGGACTGGCCACCCCTTGATGGAGTCACTAGCACTTGACCTTAGGAGCAGTCAGGAGGACCACAGAATCACATCATCCAGTGTGGACCTTCCTTATACAATAATGATGAACTTTCAGTTAGTGTAAGGAACACTTGTACATTTGAGAGAGAGATGAATGGGTTGTATCCCCATCTTGCCTGTCTACCCTTGGTCTTCCACCTTTATTGTTCTTGGTCTTATGGTTAGAAGGTTTACCACGTTGTCTTGTTTACTACTTTGTCTTGTGGTTAGAAGGGTTGTCTACCCACCGTGAGTTGTCTTGACCCTTACCACTCTGTTGTTTTTGGTCTTATGGGTAAAATGGTTGTTTACCCACCTTGTTGTTACACCTTTTGTCCTATGGTTAGAAGGGTCATGTACCATTCCTTGATTTAAGGTTTGACTTGTGTTGGTGTGGTCTTGTGTTGGCCACTTGTTGGTCCTTGTACTAGCGCCCCCCTTTTAATGTGGTTCCTAAACCCCTTTGCTATGATATCTTGACTCTAGTACCCTCTATTAAAAGACACCTTAACTTTATTTTATATTTCATAAGTGGTGACCCTTATTAATGTATGGTGTCTTAGCCTATTTGATGAAACCCTAAGTCATTAAAGAATTATAAGTGTGACCCTTATAGAAGCCACTAGGAATCTATAAAATGAAGTCTAATTCTTCATTAGAGATTATCATTATCATACATCTCAGATCTGATCTGATTGGGACTATTCTAGGGTTTGTGGCACACTTTTAAGGTTGACGTCAAGGGTTTTATGCGGCTGTTAGAGTCTGTTAAAGCTCGCTGCTGCCTTTGTAACTGATCCGTGGCCCTTTGTGGACTGACTTGACTGTTTTGGGATAGGGCTGCTAGGGCCGCTGCCCTAGTAACTTGTTTCGTTGCATTGTGGGCTAGCTGTGGGGTCAGATCTACTGTGTTAGGGTCATATCTACTATTTTTGTGGGCTACCTGTGGGGACTACTGCTTGTGGAAATTGCAGACTTGTGTTAATATTTGCTTATGTCATATGTACTTGCTTAGGGCTGCCTTATGGTCACCTGTGGAAGTCTCTGCCGGTTGGAAACTTGTTTAGATCAGATTAGAAGTCTGATATGGGCTGCTACTATGATTTGACTGTAAGTGGCCACCTTAGCTTTGTTTGAGGGCTGCCACTTTGGACTGTGTTTGAGGCTGCCCTTGTGTCCTTCTTTGTTTGACTGTCCTGGTTATCCTACAGCCTCTTCCATCTCTCTCTCTCAGGTATGTACTAACCCTCAGGTAAGGGTCAGATTGTTCCCATTGATTGACTTGCCTCTGAGAGGCACTGTCTGTTCTGAAAGTTAGTTTTCTGAGTACAAAGGAAGGTTCTGTCTCATCAAGTAAGTTGTTAGACTTGTTCTTTTGATTTTGAATTAGATCTATTGTTATTGCATGTTTCAACTTTAACACAGGGACCTCTTTGGTAGTGTTAAAGTTGAAAGAGATAAAAATTATGTTTTATTTCCTAGATCTAAATCTATATTGTTATAGCTGTACTATTTTTGTCTTCAATGTTAGTTTAGCAATTTAATTTTTGCATTAAAGTATAAAGACTTTTAATTTTTCTGCCTTAAACCCTAACCTAACCCAAAAATCAACACTACAAGGGATAAGGGAAAAATAATTCGTGTAATTCCTAACCACACTATAATTTCATTCATTCACAACATATTACTTTATTAATGGATTGAACCAATGTCATGAATTTAAAAGCAATCATTGAGCAAGGGTGAATTAGTACAAGTGAATTGTTGCATGGAATACCAAAACAAAATGTAACTTTTAAGACAAGTGTTTAGTCACTCATAAGGGAATCTTGCTCAATATACTACCAACTCATAAGTTACTTGAACAAATGATCATTAAAAGTGCTGAAATAAACAAGTTACCAAACACGTGATTACCTTAAGGCATGCACTTTAGAAAGATTATATTTCAAGTGTAATGTTAAAACAAGAGTTGATAGCTGAAAATGAAATGTATGGAAATGTAATTTTGGATTATAGTGATTTCTGTTAAAGTGAAACTTACTTTATGTAATGACCAATTAGATATTAGACTTGGGCATTAATAAAGTCACTTTATGACTTTAGTTTACTTTTAGGTTTTCATGCTTAAGTTGCTTTATTTGCTTTTATCGATCTATCCCACATTCATAAAGTGGATTGAATCGATCTCATTTAACCTATATAAGAAAGCTTTTGCTTTCTCATTATAACACAATATATAATGATAGCTCATTCCTGCTATTTCTTGGTTTCTTTGTGTGCTTGATTTTCGTGATATGGTATTAGAGTTGTTATCACACAACTTGTAGTTGTCCCTAAAGGTATCCCATCCGGGATGGTAGAGGAGATGGACAACTAAAGAGGTGACCCAAGAAGTGCAAAGGTTCCCAATGCAAGCAGGGTGTCATGATAACCGAGGCACTCTTCACTTTAGATCATGAAAAGTCAAGACCAAGGGGGAGACCCTAGCCAATCAATGAAGATTAGCTAATACAAAGGTTCCTAGGGAAATGTGTAAGTGAGGTTACGAAAACCAATGCATGAGTTAGATTAAGTGTTCCCAAGAGTTAAGTATGGTTGAAGAGGCTTAGGATGTGACAAGTGTTCAACCAATGTATGATCTAGGTCACTTATTGAAGCCTAATGGATAGATCTAGCACCATGAAAATACACAAGTGGGGCCCACTCCTTAAAAAGTGGAAAATGGTCCAAATGGGGCCCACTTGGTCAAATTAGGGGTAAGATGGTACTAAGGGGATGAGATAAGGTAGATCTATGGATCTAAGGCAAGATAGTCAACACCCACATATGGGACCTAGGAAAAGACCACTAACCCAAGGAGTGCGAATTGCCCAAGGGAGACTAGTGCCTTTAGATGGAGGGGCAAATGGATTCCAAATGGTGCCAAAATGTAGATCGGGGTAGTTAAGGCAATTATCAAGGTGGGTTTATGATGGCATGCCCAAAGATGACCTAGATCTCCATAGATCTAAGATGCAAAATGCATCACCCAATGACCCAAGTGGGGCACAACCCTCAAAATGAGGAATGGGGCCCATAAGGAAAAAATCAAAGGGGTGAAGCACTAGGGGTAGGTTATCAAAGTAGACAAGTGCAAATCAAGTGGGATCTCACCTACCCAAGTCTTGGAACTAGCCCCAATGGCTTCCCTCAAGGAGTGCTACCTCCCTCAAGGAGGCTAAAGTGCCTTGGAAAGTGTGTCAAATGGAGGCCAATCCACACCAAACTATAGATCCGAATTGCCGTGGATGCTATAGAGGTGGGTTTTCAATATTTTCCCCAAAGCTAAGCTAGATCCAAGTAGATCTAGAAAAAAGTGAAAAATGAGGGTTTTAAGATCTAAGAGAGTAGATGGATAGGATAGAAGAATTTCATACCTCTTGGAACATACCTGGAAAATGAAGATGGAAGAGGCTTGAGATGAGGATTACTTCCCACAAAGATCAAATGCCAAACTTTGATGAGCCCTTCTTGCCAATGTTTTGCCTCCTTCAACCAAATCGATTTTCCTATTCCTATCAATCAATGACACAAAGATCAATCAAACAATCAAGAATGGAATGAGATGCAAACAAAGAGGTGAGAAACATGAATTGTTGGTACAACCAGCCTAGATCCAAATCTTAGGTTCTATCAAGCGCCGAGAAGGATCAAATCTCCTGAGGTGCAAACCTCTCCCTGACTCCTTGAGTGCAATACCTGAGCCACCTAATCCTAAGCTCTAAAGTCTCTAGTTTAAGTCTTGTATTTACTTTTTACTTTGTATTATTCTTTTTTGTTTATGGCCGACATAATATTTATTACTTTTTACTTTGTATTATTATTTTTTGTTTACTTTGTATTATTTTGTTACTGGACAAACACTCTAAAGTCTCATATTTACTTTTTACTTTGTATTATTCTTTTTTGTTTATGGCCGACATAATATTTACCACCTAATCCTAAGCTCTAAAGTCTCTAGTTTAAGTCTCATATTTACTTTTTACTTTGTATTATTCTTTTTTGTTTATGGCCGACATAATATTTATTACTTTTTACTTTGTATTATTTTGTTACTCGACAAACACTCGACTCACAAGATCTCCCCCATACTGGGCTGTAGAGCGCCTCTCGGCGCAAAAGATCTCCCCCATACTGGGCTGTAGAGCGCCTCTCGGCGCAAAAGATCTCCCCCATACTGGGCTGTAGAGCGCCTCTCGGCGCAAAAGATCTCCCCCATACTGGGCTGTAGAGCGCCTCTCGGCGCAAAAGATCTCCCCCATACTGGGCTGTAGAGCGCCTCTCGGCGCAAAGACAAAACAACTCCCTATCACCCAAAAACGTCCTCTTGAAGCTTGAAGGGTAGGCCTCCCCACCAATTCACACTCCTCAAAATCGCCTTCTTTGCCTACAAAACAATGTTAGTTGAAGATAAAATCAAGATGGCCACCAATGTTTGTCAGTGCAGAGGAAGAAGCATTTACAATCACCACAAGCATTCCAACTCCAAGATCCAAGATGCCCAAGAAAGTATTTTTATTCCAATAGCCAAGAGCCAAAAATCTCTAGATGAATTTTACAATGAGGGGGGTCTCCTCCTTATATAGGATAATAAAGACCAAAACCCTAGATCTCAAAACCACTTTTTGAAATGAGTGGTTGAGATTAAAAGATCTCACAACATAATCAATGGCTAAGATGAGCCATAACATAATATCACATGGATCACTCAATAGAAGGATGACGTCATAGCTAAAAGTGACTTATGGAGGGTGATGTCATCACTAGGAGGGGGCTAGAAAACATGGGCCCACCTCACATGACATGGACATGACTCAATAAGCTCATGGTGGGGCTAGGAGGCATCAATCCTTGCTAGCTCATCCCCATGGCACAATAATATAAAATAATATGTCCAAAATAATATAAATGATCAAATCCTGTCTCCAAAACTGATAGATATGCAGTAAATGGCCTCCTGTGGTCACTGTGGACCCCACTGACTGATGCCAACTGATTGGAAGATGGGGGGTTCACCCTGGAAGACCTCTGTGAAGACCAAGTGCCAAAACCTTGCCTCAATTGCCCAAATCGAATTCCTCAGTGACCCTTTTATTCCATTTTTAATCTGTCTCGATAACTGTGAAGCTGTTGAAACTGCCACCTAGGGTGACTGCGCTGCAAAATTGAGCCCACCAGGCTCTCTGGAAGGGGGGTATAATGGTCAACTCAAGTGGCTGGACCACCCCTCCTCGTACAGCGCCCTAGGTGAACTGGCCTCTCATGCCCTTGTTGGACAGGCTGGGAAAACATGCCCAAATCTGGTCAACAAGTGGATAACTGCCTCTATCTCTGTCAGAAGTGCCCGAAACTGAATGATAAGTGTCTCAATGGATCCAGAGGACCCAATTCCACTAGAAATGTGTACTCATACACCATGGGTTGACCTGAGGGGTCAACTGTAGGGTCCACCATACCTGGATAGTGCATAATCCGATGATCTGGAAATAATAATAAATCTACTGAACTACATCAACCGTCATCTGAATGATATGTCCACCATATGGTATCATCAACAAGAGTATGTGAGACCATCAATCATCATCCATAAGTATACATAGTCCACATCATCACGGATCCCAAGAATGACAATGGTCAAACTATGTTTGACCAGGTCAACATACAACCAAGGACAAGATTATATCAATAGACTAAAGACATGTTCTTTTAATCATATTCACAGCGTAGCTTAAAGTACATCATCATTCCATGGCAGTTTAATACATGTAGATATTTAATGTTATTTATACTTCACTCGCATAAAAGCTTTAATGACAAACTCACCCATTGGACATGGTCTAACTGCTAGCTAAGGGTGAAGGCTAAGACAAGGTTGGGAAAAGGGAATGACTTGACCTAACTCAACTAGGTGACACTTTGGATGGGGAAAGGGGGAGCTACACTCTGTGCCGGACAAATAACACGGGGAAGGGTTGTGCCTCACAAATGGATAAGTTGTTTAGAGAGTGTTTATTCAACTTAGGCATCATGTCTACATCAAGCTGTTGATCCAGGTTCATTAGGATCATTCAGTTTCATTTCATGGCCTTTTTGGCCTACATAACCCTTCGGATTTCAGATGTGCTAAGAAGCACAACTAGTCGCAGCTTGCATCCAGGGCATGTTTATACATGTATAAGGTCAACAATAATAGATATAACTTTGAGTAACCATTGCTTTTTGGACCTTTTCTATACTCTTCGAGGAGTATTTTTAGCATTTCATTGCTCTTGCCCTTTACTCACGTGTGTTTAAAAACACATTCTAGAGTTTACAGTTTCCATGGGCGAATTTATAAAGATTTCCAATATAGGTAGTACATGAGCTTCCAGTTTTAGCCAACAACATCTCAAGTGACTAGGGGGACTTCTGCCAGTGCCAAACATTGGGACAACCGACCATAATGATTTAGGCCTACAATCCAACTCACCAAAGGCAAGTTTTGTCACCAACTCAGATCCGAGACACTAAACAAACATGGATGCGGTCCAACAAAGAGGCAGAAATGGGGAAATCCTCAAGTATCAAAAAGTCAAGAAATGCAAGTCATAGGTGAAAGCCAAATTGGGAAGGTCATGGATGGATGGAGTCAAATGAAAGTGGTGCCTAAGCTAGCAGACAAGAATGCCTAGGAAAACCATATCTATGCTCATAGGAGGGTAATGAAACCAGTGAGTTTTTGTCAGAAAACCTTAAGTGTGCAAGTGATACATCCATTTTAATAGTTATAACATGATCCAAGATATTCAGTTTTAATTTTAATAGTACTGCCACATCCTGAATCATATACCAAGCTAATGCTATGAAGATGACCAAAACAACAAGATAATAGTCCATAGTCAATAATCAGAAGTCCATAGGTTATATCACATCATAATAATAATCATCATAAACCATCTGAAACACTGCTGTACTAACATCACTGGGCACTGAACTGAAACTGTATAGAATAAAGGGTCACATCAGTCATCAAATCTGAACTCTCAAGGCTCAGCCTTGGCACAAGGTCTAACAAAAGTCTGATATAATACACTGCTCTGATCAGGAGTGATCTCAAAATACAAGCTCATCATAGCCAATCTTTGTAAAATCCAGGCTCTGAAATGTGCAAATATCTGCTCAGCAAGAATAGTAGCCCCGCTACTATGGTGTGATAACAAGAGCTCAACTAGAGCCTCAAAGACATTGAGAGCTTGAAGACCTAGGGATTGTTGTTAGTAGTGATGGATCGAGGGATCGCTAGTGTAGCACATCAAGGAGCCGACAGGTTTTTGTCAGAAACTAGGTATTTCTGTTTTGATTTTTTTTCGGAGCAAGGTCAATTTTTTTCGTGTGGAAGTCCGTTGCTTGGGTCCACAAAATATAAATTTTTTTACCGTAAAGATTTGAGGGGAGACTAGAGAATTTAAAAAAGGGGCGGCTGTACACCCATCCGCCTACAACAACTGCCACTTCCCAGTTGTTTTTTCCACTGTACACCCATATGGATTGTTTTTGCTTGGATCAATTTCTGCTATATGGATTTGCAGAGATCGTATGATTTGTGGAGATCAGTTGCTAGCAAGAGTCTTACAAATCATACAAAATTTATCCTAGCCACCATTTTTTTCTTACAGCCACTATACTGTACAAACCAATTGTCAATTTAATTCCGTACACAACCGTCGAATTAATTGAGCAGTCGTATGTTTTTTTCAGCTGCCAGATCGTACGAATCGGGTGTGCGGGCCAGTCAAACTGAAATTTCAGATGTACATACCTGTCATTCAACTGTATAGATCGTACGGAGCAGTCAAAAAATTAATTTTGGGGTAGTACAGTTATTTGACAGTGAAATTGAGTTTTTAAAAAATGATTAATTATTTTAGAGCTGGTTTGAGGTCGATCTAACTGTCTTTGAGTGGTTTGAGAGCAGATCTGTCGAGATTTGCGGGTTTCATACCGATTTCGGTTAAGATAAAGGGTTTACGAGATTGTTTGTGCATGGATATGCCTAGATTTGCATGTTTTGTGGTTGTTTAAGGGCAAATTTATCAAAAATCTTCGAGTTGACTAAAGTTGACTAGCGATACATGGCTGCTACAGTGATCTATAGCCAGATTTGGTGGTAACCATGTTGAAAATCTTAACACGTGCTTACGAGCGCTTCATTGAGACTCTCAACATTACTTCTATGGATGTTGACCTGAAGTTCATGAGCTTTGTAACAAGTTCTTACAACAGGACAGATGGAGACACAGTTCGGGAGTAGTAGTATGTCATAGAGTTTAGAATAAGCCTTTGTCACCAATTTCAAGGGCAAAGGTAAATGAGGCAAGAAGAAAGGTCAGGGCAAGAAAGAGGATTCCACAAAGATTTAGAAGACTATTACTTGTCACTACTGTGGTAAGAATGACCATATGAAGAAGTTTTGCAGAAAAAGGTTAGCTGACGAGAAAACCAATCAAGGAGGGCCTCAACAGAAGGCTCATGTCACAAAATACATAGAGAAGGAGTCAACTTTCTATTCCTTCATGGCTATGAAGTCGACAACTAACCCTAGAGCATATGCTTGGTACATTGACTCAGGTGCATCTTGCCATTTCACCAAAAGGTAAGGTTGGTTCATGGAGTACACTCCCAGTGTCTCCAAAGACTCAATGATCTTCGATGGTCGTGAAGAGTACATTCTTGTTTTCTTCAAAGTGCATTATGTGTCGGGAATGGAGCTTAATCTGCTTTCTATTAGTCAAATTATGAGGCACTTTCCACAACTCTCTGTCAACTTTAGCAATCACAAATGCTACATAGTTAACAAAGAGAACAAGCAAACCATTGCACATGGTGTGGAGGGCCATGGACTATTTCAACTAGTTGATAGTGGACAAGTCAAAGACCATGCCTTAGTAGCTCAGAGTGGATCAGACATCAGCACACTCAGGCCTCAGCGGTATGGGCATCTCAAGCTTACCTACTTCTCTCAGTTGGCTCAAGAGAATCTCGTAGAGGGACTTCCAGATGTCCAGCAGAAGATTCGGGGAGTATGTGGACCTTGTCAGGAAGGGAAGCAACAATAGATGCTATTTGACGAAGGAAAGGCTTGGAGAGCAAGCAAAGTCCTTTAATTGGTTCATGCAGACATTTGTGGACCAATGAACACGGCATCAATCACCGGTGCTAGGTGTTTTCTATTATTTGTTGGTGACTATAATAGAAAAATGTAGGTGTCTTTTCTGAAGTTGAAATTTGAGATATTTGTTGAGTTTCAAATTTTCAAAGCATTATTAGAAGGAGAATTTTCCTCCAAAGACTTCAAATTTTTTTGTGCTAAACACGGGATACAAAGACAATACACCACACCCTACACTCCACAACAAAATGGAGTAGTTGAGAGACAAAATCACAAAGTCATAGAGATGGCTAGATTCATGATGCAGAACATTTCAGTTCCAAGCAGGTTTTGGGCTGAAGCAGTATTCACAGCAGTCTATTTGCTGAATAGATCTCTCACAATGGCTGTGAAGGAGAAGATCCTTGAGGAAGCATGGTCCAGGAGGAAGACTAGAGTGAGCTATTTTAAGGTTTTTGGTTCTATTACCAACTGAGTTGCACACAGTTGAACTTCCAAAGAGCCGCCAAAGTTTGCACAAATACTTGTGCATTTTAGTGTTCAAAAGTTCAAATCAGGCCTTTTCAGGGCCCTCTTTTTAATTTTTTATCGCATGTCCATACCCCACGCGGTTTGTAATAAAGTGCTAGCATGGTGGTCTTGTAAGTAACTTGGCTTCCTAAGATTTGGCAACCAATGGGGGTATTCCAAGGAGTTTTTTCCCTTGTCAATTATGCTTTGCCTTTAGCCTAGTATAATTAACGAGTTTTTCTCCTACATCTCCAAAGCTGGAATGCTCAAGTTGGTGGTTAGGCCTTGGGAGGTTATTAAAGTTCATGTGTCAACATATATGAACATGCTAGACACTTAAATAAAGTCATATGGTCATGTACTAGGTCCCTAGGTGTTTTTTTTTTAAGCTTTGAAAATTTTTTTTTCTTCATAAATTAGACCATTTTTTAATGGTTTAATTGAAAAAATTCAAAATGTAATAATTAAGTGGCTTGTGGGCAAAATATGACAATGGGATGCTCGTTTTGTAAGCCAGAGCACCCATTTAACCCATAAACCCACTTTTCCTAAGTTTCGAGCAATTATTTATCTCAAAAAATGATATTTGCTCGAAAAACCCCAAAAAGACAATAAATGTCAAATTAAGACATAATAAAGGAAAAGACAAATTTCTAAATCCATGGAAAGTGTCCGGAGTTGAGCTGAGCTTCAACTAAAGTCATTGTACAGTTACCTAAAGGTGATTTGAACTCCGAAATAGACAAATCCAATCACATCAAGGAAGATCCAGTTGACTCCCTCTTGAAGAATTCGCCCTCCTCTTGCATGGGCGACTTTGTGAGATCCACTAAATTGCACTTAGTGGATCCCGAGTGAACCTTCGAAGAGTTGAACAATCAAATTGTTCATCATCAGTGTTCCGTGATCCATCAGGCCAATTTTTGGCCATTTTTTCTAAAAATTGCATGTCCAGACCCCCTTGGGGAAATTGTAATAAGTTGGTCTAAGCATGATATTTTTGTAAAAGGCTTGGCCTACCTTAGGTTTATCTGTCAAGGGGATGCTCTAGAGTGTTTTTTCCTTAGGAATTATGCGTTGCGCTTCAGTGACATATAATTCCTGAGTTTTTCACTCACACCTCCAAAGCTGGGGTATTTTCCTTGGCGGTCAAACCTTGGGAGGTTATTAAAGCCTAAGTGTCTATATGTTTTTACATGCTAGTCATCAATATCGAGTCGTATGGATATGCACTAGGTCTCCTAGGAGGTTGAGTCGATTCCGACAAAAATATATATATATATATATTTTTTTTTCCCGTAAAATTAGACTATTTTTTAATGGTTTAAATGGAAAATTTCAAATTGTGATAAAAGTGTGATCCGGATAAAAGTGCAGGTTATCATGAGGTGTTTGAGTACTCATCTCTAGTGGATTTGGGTCTTCTGGATCCATTGAGACACCTATCTTTCAGTTCCGGGCACTCCTGGGCATGATACTAACAGTTTTCCACCCGTTGACTAGATTGGCCATGCTGATGTGGCTTGTCCAGCAGTATCCTTGGAGGCTAGTCGTTGCCTAGGGCGTTATAGAGGAAGGGGGTGGTCCAGCCACTTGTGTTTACCATATTACCCCCCTTCCAGACATGATGGTGCACTCAGATGGACAACGCAGTCACCTGAGAGGCAGTTTTGGGCACTTTCAAGTTTTTTCAACAGATTAAAAAAATGGAATAAAAGGGTCATTGAGGAATTCGATTTGGGCAATTTAGGCAAGGTTTTGGCACTTGGTCTGATAGGTCAGCCATGGTGTATCCCCCTTCTTCCAGATTAGTTGGCATCAATCAGTGGAGTCCACATGGGCTACATGAGCTCTTTTATTGTATTTCTCTCTCTGATTATGGGGACAGGATTTGATCATTTGTATACTTGGACATGTCATTGAGTCATATTTTATATTATTGTGCCATGGGGACATGCTAGTGAATGGAAGTAATACCTCCTAGCCCCACCATGTGCTCCTAGTCACTTGTCCATGTTTTATGTTGTGGCTCCATGCTATCTAGCCACCCCCCATGTGTGACGTCACCCCTCCCAGAGACATCTTAGCTATGACGTCACCCTCTATTTGAGTGATCCATGTGTTATATTGTATTGGCTCATCTTAGCCATTGATTATATTGTTATATCTTTTGATCTCAACCACTAGTTTTCAAAAGTGGTTTAGGGTTTTCGTCTTCCTCATCCTATAAAAGGAGGAGACCCCCTCATTGTAAAGGCACCTTTGGAGCTCTTGAAGATTGGAATAAAGAAACTATTTTGTGGATCTACTTCTTTTGTCTTGATGGATTCTTTTGCAAGTTGAATATACAATCTTGTTCTTGTGTATCATTGTGGTTCTTGGGGCTTCAATTCGTTTTCTACAGGGAAGGCCGAATTGGTGGAGAGGAGGACAACTTCAAGGGAGGCTATTGTGGGGAGGATCTACTTCTCTTGTCTTGATGGATTCTTTTGCAAGTTGAATATACAATCTTGTTCTTGTGTATCATTGTGGTTCTTGGGGCTTCAATTCGTTTTCTACAAGGAAGGCCGAATTGGTGGAGAGGAGGACAACTTCAAGGGAGGCTATTGTGGGGAAACCCCATATCTTGCTTTGGTTTGGTCTTTGGTTGAAGGGAGTATCATTATTTTATCCTTGTGACATAGTTGATGCTTTCTACTTCATCTTTTCATCATTTTCATAATTCTTTTGCTAGGCATTGTTTCTCATTAGATTTTGTCTTGCAAGAGGAGGACGATTTGGTCATCTTTGAGGGAGGACGATTTGGCTTGGAGACTCGAGATCTCTCTCTTGAATATACACACAAGGAGAAGGTTATCGATTTGCAAAGTGGCCACAAGCATTAGAGGTATGTTCTACAAGGTATGTGCCTAGATCCATTTTTTCTTCTTCATTGGTCATAAAACCCTTAAAATTCAAAACCCTCATTTTTCCTTTTTTTAGATCTACTTGGGGATCTAGCATGCTTTTGGGAATAATACTTAGAACCCACCTCTATAGCATCCACGACAATTCGGATCTATAGTTTGGTGGTGTTTGGCCTTCATTTGACCCATTTCCCAAGGCACTTAGTTTCTTTAAGGGAAGTCGCACTCCTTGGGAGGATGGCCTTTTGCTACCTCCAAGACTTGGGTAGGTGAGTTTGTTGCTTCATTGAGTAGATCACCCCTCAAAACCTACCTCTAGTGCTTCACCTTGTGGGCGCCATTCCTCATTTTGAGGGTTGTGCCCCACTTGAATCACTTGGTGATGCATTAGATCTATGGAGATCTAGCCATGGCATGTACTTGACATTGAGAACCCACCTTGATATTTACCTCAACTATCTCAATCTATAATTTTGTGGACATTCGACTCCATTTGCCCCTTAATCCAAGGCACTAGTCCTCCTTGAGGCAATTTGCTCTCCTTGGGTAGGTGGGCTTTTGCTAGATACCATACTTGGGTATTGCTTTTTCTTCATCAAACCTCTAGATCCATGTCATAGCATACACCTAGTGCCATTTCATTTCAACTTTGACATTGTGGGCTCAACTTGGACCATTTTCCACTTTTTAAGGAGTGGGTCCCACTTGGCATAATCTACATGGCATTATATCTCATTAGATCTAATAATTAAGCCTCATAAGTGGCCCCTATCATTCATTGGTTGAACCATTTGTCACCTCTTAAGCCTCTTCAACCATATCTTAACCCTTGGGTCCACTTAACCTTCTTAGATCTAAAATCAACCACCATTGATCTCCTTGTTTCATTTTACACATTTCCCTAGGAATCTTTGGGTAAGCTAGTCTTCATTGATTGGATAGGGTCTCCCCCTTGATCTTGATTAGTCTTGATCTAAAGTGTAGAGTGCCTTGGTTGACGTGACTCACAGCTTGCATTGGGAACCGTGGCATCTTTTGGGTCACATTTTTAGTTGTCTATCACCTCTACCATCCTGGATGGGATACCTTTAGGGACAACTACAAGTTGTGTGATAATAGTTACTTAAGCTCATTTCTTAGATCTGATTGCTAAATAGGATTACATCATATTTCAGATCTGATTTATAAGTTTTACATGCTTAGATCTAGATTGCTTCAAAAGTTTCAAATTATTTATTTGAACTAGATCTAGCTTCAAAAAGTTTTTCTTGTACAAGTCAATCATTTGTTGATCTAAAGGCTTTTTAGATTAGCTTATGTTTTGGGCATTATAAGATTATATTGAGCAAATTTAACAGTGTTTCATTGGTTGTCCCAAAAGGCAAGCCAAGATCCACAGGAAAGATCCCTTTCTTGTGTTCTTTTTTTGCATTTCATAGTGTAGAGAAATTCTCGATTTTTTTTTTTATAAATTATTTTGGTTGTCCAACTTTCAAAGTGTTTTTGAGCACTTTTCAGAACTAATAACTTGCTGGTTTTTAGCAGGTTGAAAGAAAAAGAGAGAGAAACTGTGGTGAAATTTCGAATTTTGGGCCATTCAGGGCACCCCGAGACCTCTCTTCTTCATAAAACTTTTTATTTTAAAGCATTTTAAGCTTAGTGATCCCATTTTACAAGGGATCACAAAAATTTCTATATTGTAATAAGCAAGTAAAAAGAAGAGCAAGTGGGCTACCCAACACCCACACCCCATCCCGCATGGGGGGATTCACAAATTTTTTATGGTGTGATTTTTTCTAACAAGTTTTATTTTTTGTTTAAACACAAACACACAATAGGCAGTATTCTTTCAATTTTAAAACATCATAAATGTTATTTTAGTCATTTCAAATTTTGCTTCAAAGTAATAAATTTGGCATTGCTTTCCCGAAGTATGCTCTCGTAGTCACATGAAGGGCTTTGCCCGAGTACGTGGTCGGATGATCAGAAAAGAGACTCTTTGCCTGTAGTAATTAGCATAACACCTTACTTCAGTTATTTACGTTTTGCAATCAAACGGAATAAACATCTAGTTTCAACTCAAAGTATGCTCTTTCCCCTTGCGGGCATTTTCCTAGGCCTGTGGGAAATCATAAAGAGTTGTAATTACTCTTTAATTCTTCACATCTAAATAAACAACTCATACTAATAAAATTAACTACCCTGAACATAGTGAAAATCTGGCACTAAGAACTTAATTACTGCATGGGGAAATTTCTCAAGAGAAACGGGAACCACTGGGAGGCGACCTCAGGGCATAGTTAGACTACACCCTTGTTGGTGTAGTGTTGAACACCGCCCTTGAGACTCCATTCCATCCCACACGTCTTCGTGAGGAGCCGCCATTAATTAACTTCCGGACATTACTCCTTGTACCTCACGGTATATCTGGAGCTCCCTCTTCCCGTAATAAAATCCCATCTCATAATAATTTAAAACTAATCAAGAAGCACTCGCAAAACATTTACAACACAACAACACACATTTTCGACTCCATTTTGGCACTGATCTTGTCTATTTTTTATGTTTCAATCTTTGATTCAGATCTCATGTGTTATGTGATTTTATTATGTTGTTGATCTAAATTTCCACGTGCAAGTGATTTTTGCTTTCAGTTAAAACTTATTCAAAACTCCTAAAAAACTTACCTGATCTTATTCTTGAGAGCAGGGGCGCATTCTCTAAGGAGTGAGTGTGTTGATCTGAGCAGTGATCGAGCACACTTGATCCATAGCTGAGGGTGATTGTATCGAAGGCAGAGATTGCTTCTAGGACAATGAACTAGCTGCAGAGCATCCATTGATTCAGTGACAGATAGGAGGGGCACATTCTTGAGAGAGGGGGCACACTTTCTGACTGGAGGAGGGCGCATATCTGAGATAGATTAGGCGCACTTGAGGTGGATCCATTAGGAGGCAAATATTGCTTCAGTGATTGATCAGATTCGTCAGCTATGAGATCAAAAGACTAATCCGACAGAGGAGGGCACATTCTTGAGCAAAGGGGGCGCATTTAACTGGAGGAGGGTGAACTTTGACCGTGGGTTCATCCAGATCTGAGAGACGAAATTCACTGAGATAATGAGGTAGAGGCAGAGGGGTGAGGCCTAGTTGAGAGAGTAGAGATCAGAGAGGGACACAGTCAGGAGGCAGAGAGGCGCATTCTGGGCAGAAGGGTGCTTTCCCAGCTATTTCTAGCTATTCCTAGTGATTCCAACAGTTTGCAAACTTGAGATAAGTTTGTGTTGGATAATTTGATTGTACTTGTTGTATACTGCTTATGATATAAAAGCTTCTATCTCTCTCACGGGTTTTCCCGCAAGGGTTTTCCTAGTGTCAATTGACCGAAAATACTGTGTTCAGGTTTATGTGATTGCTGTTGTTTAAAGATTGGTATTGATCTCCTGTGTTGCAAGTTATAATTTATTGTTTTGAGCTATTATATTCTCTGGGGTTGAGAAATAGTTTTAGTATCTTGCATGTGGTTAGAGAGACTTGTGACTGTGTTGAGATCAGTGTTTTCAGTGAGCCTTTCTGAAAATCTACATGGTATCATAGCCTAGTTAAAGATCAGAGCGACCATACCAGATCTAGGTGGGCACACGACAGTTAGTTTAGATTTCTTAGTTCAGGGTTCAGATCTTCGAGTATTTATACTAGATCTGCGAGGACTCATATCAGATCTATCATATCTGTGAGGTTAGAGGTTAGATTTGTGAAAGATCTTTAAGATTTGTGCGAGCAAAGGCCAAATATGTGAGCTAGAGGTTTTCTCTGTTTAACCGAGAGAGTTTGGTTTCAATTTTCAGTGAGAAGATCATTGCTACTAGTTTGAGGTTTGAGGATTGTTTGGATTGGGCTTCAAATTTCAGTGCTTGGAAAGACATAATTGTTTTGCTTCTGAAGGAGAGTGAGTTGTGGGACATTGTGGAGAGTACAACCACAAAACCTGTGACAATGCCGACAGATGCAACAACAAAAGTGGCCTATGAGAAAAAGAATATTAAGGCCCAGAGAATCCTCCTTGACGCAATCAAGGATCATGTGATCCCGCATATCATAGGTAAGGACAATGTGTATGAAATCTGGGATGCCTTAACCAAGTTGTACGAGAGTTCCAATGAGAATCAGAAGATGGTGCTAAGAGAGAAACTAAAGAGCATCAAGGTGATAAGAACTGAGAGCATGTCCACCTATCTTACCCGTATTAATTAGGTAAGAGATGAGTTGGGAGCAGTTGAGGAGAAGATTGAGCATAGTGAGCTTGTGCGACAAGCCCTGAATGGTGTGACCAAGCCATGGGTAGTGTTCGTCGAGTCTATCGTGGCAAGAAAAAACCTTCCCAAGTGGGATTGTCTCTAGGACGATTTCACACAAGAAGAGACCCGAAGAGGATATATTTAGGGTATCTCTTCTACTACTCCTGATGCGGAGGATGTGGTGCCTGCAACAAAAGGAAAGCAAAGATTCAAAAAAGGTGATCAGAAAAACGAGTTAAGCAAGGTAAAGTATTTTTCCTGCAATGAGTATGGTCACTATGCAGGCCAATGCCCTCATAAAAGGAAGGGCAAGAAGGAGAAGGATGAACAAGTAGCTACAACCGAGGAGGTGGATGAGTTTACTGCCAGGTTCGAGAAAGATTTCTCCCTTGCTTCTTTTGTGGCAGGGTGTGACGGCAGTCAACCTGAGATTGAGGTTGATGAGAGATGGATGGTTGACAATAGGTATTGCAGTAATATGACAGGGATGCGAGATGCATTCCTCATACTAGAGACTATTCCAGATCAGCTTGTATGGGATGTTGAAGGGACAATGCATACATTCAGATTGTTGGGACGAGTATAATTCCTTCTAGAGTTTGGAGAACTCCTAGGGGTATCAGGAGTGCTCTACATTCCGTGACTGAAGGTCAATAGACTTTTAGTTTTGGCCTTGGAGGATGCATGTTATGTCGTGTTGCTTCAAAGGGAGCACATATTCACTTATCCAGTGGGAGTAGATTTGGTTGATCATGTTTTGATAGGTCATCGGATTGATATGGAGTATGTAATTTGGGGCCAACCCACTTTAGGATTATATGGGTGGATTTCAGAGTCCCCATCTGAGTCTGAGATAGACGGAAAGTGAGATGCTCCCAGGATTGATAAGGCACTAAGGAGTCAGTCCTCAAATTAGAGACATGAGTGAGAAGCTCATACTAGTACTAACCGAAGATTGAGGTAGTATGAGATGACTGAGTTGGATAGAGTTGAGGAGTGAAATGAGAGATCTCAGAACATGAGAGTTAGGTATAGGCCAATGGATCCACTAATAATCGCTTCAGAGCGAGTTTGTAGTAGAGTTTCAAAGGGAGTTTGAAACATGGATTAGTATTAGATCAGAGTGCAGCAGATGCAACTAGTTTAGAGGGAGCAATTGGAGCACCAGGGTATTTGATGGATCCAAGTATCAGTAGGACTTCCGTCAATAAGAGGGAGTGTTAGAGATCTGTGTATCTCGAGATGTCCTTCATGTTTAGATGCCTAGCATGAAGGTACATTGACACTATAGGCATTGATGTAGTGTGTGAGAAACACTCTAACAGTCATCATAGATCTAGTGGTGGAAACTTGTAGAGGATTGCATGATGCATGTGCATGAGGTTTGCATGATGCATGTGCATGAGATATGCATGATGCATTTGCATGGGATCTGCATGTTGTATGTGATTGAGATATGCATGGTGCATGTGCATGTGCATGAAACAGAGTTAGGGTTTTGGAACCCTAAAAGTCAGCGGAAGCTTATAAAAGAGAGCAGAGGATGATGGTGGCGGGTTGATATTTTTGTGTAGTGAGTTCATCTACATAGAGAGGGTGAATCAGTGCATGCAGGAGGGGCGCATTCTTGAGTGGAGGGGCACATTCTCTAAGGAGTGAGTGTGTTGATCTGAACAATGATCGAGCACACTTGTTTCGTAGCTGAGGGAGATTGTATCGGAGGCAGAGACTGCTTCTAGGACAGTGAACCAGTTGCAAAGCATCCATTGATTCAGTGATAGACAAGAGGGGGCGCATTCTTGAGAGGGGTCGCACTTTCTGACTGGAGAAGGGTGCAGACCTGAGACAGATTAGGCGCACTTTAGGTGGATCCATTAGGAGGCAGAGATTGCTTCAGTGATTCATCAGTTGTGAGATCATAGATTGATCAAATAGAGGAGGGCGCATTCTTGAGCAGAGGGGGCGTATTTCACTGGAGGAGGGCGCATTCTTGAGCAGAGGGGGCGTATTTCACTGGAGGAGGGCAATCTTTGAGAGGGTTCTTCCAGATCTGAGAGAGGCCTGTTACCAACTATTTTGTACAATAGTTGAACTTCTATTGAGCCGCCAGTTATTGAACATGATCCATGTTCATTGCCAGAGTTCAGAGGTTCAGATGTTCCAGACTTAGCCGATTTTGGCTAGTCTTTTTATTTTTGTCTTGAAATGACCATGCCCCATGGGGTTTGTAATAAAGATTGCTAGTATGGGGGTCTGAGTGGCTCGGTTCCCTAGGACTTGACAGTCAAATAAGGTATTCCAAGGAGTTTTTTCCCTTGTCGATTATGCTTTTCCTTTAGTCGAGCAATAATCGATGAGTTTTTCTCCTACAACCTCCAAAGCTGGAATGCTCGAATTTGGCGGCTAGGCCTTGGGGGGTTATTACTTATTAGAGCCCAACTGTAAAATATGAACCTACTAGACACTATTGGTATGTTCTATGGTCATTTCCTAGGTCCCTAGGTGTGTTAAAACATTTTCCGAATTTTTTTTTATCGGACGTGTTCAACTTTTTTATTTATTATTATTTTATTATTAAAATTTTCAATTAATTAAGCCATTTTTTACATGGTTTAATTGAAAAATTTCAATTTGTAATAATTGAGTGGTTTGGGGGTGGATTTTGGCAAATAAAGACTCATTTTCTAAGCCAAAGTATCAATTTAACCCCTAAACCCACTTATCCCAAGTCTCGGATGATTATTTTGCACTTAATTGAATATTTCCTCAAATTTAATAAAAGAGGAATATTTAATTAACAATAATCAGGAAATAATAAATTGGAGAAAATTTAAATCTCTCCAAAAAAGACCAAATTGAATAAAATAAAGTGCTAAATGACATGGCAGAGAGCATCTGTAAAGATTCCAATCATCACCTACCACTTTCAGTTAACATTCAGAGCTCTGCAGATGACTTTGCCTTGAAGAATGCGCCTTCCTTAGCTAGCTTGGGCGAATTGGTGAAGTGGCACTCTTCTATTTGTTGGGTGTTGTTTCCAATGCATGAGGGTGGGCGCCTTGCCTAGGTGGAGGCCACCTCACCCTCCTTTCACCTTCCAAGAGCCAGTTAACTCCAATCAAAAGCTTGGCACTCACTGTTTGGTAGTTGGAACTCACCCTCCTTTGGCACTCTCTCATGCCAATTCGACTTAGGGTTTTGGCACCTTATGTTTTCTATTTAAGCAAGGCTCTTCACCATTGTTTGGATGGATTGTATGAGACCTCTGCTGAGAATTGTAATATTACTTTTGCTTATTTGGAATAAAGATCAAGACTTTGGAGGTCCATGTCGTGTCAATTTTTGTGGTGAATTTGTCTAATGCATTGAGGTGATATCTTTCTGAACCCTTTCTCTTATTTATGCAAGTGCTTTGATCATTGCTAGCTTAGGAAGGCTATTATTCTAGTCCATAGGAATAGTCATTTGTTGTCTTCAAATTGATTATTTATGCAATGTTTTCCAAGATTTAAATAAACAAGAAGTATTCAGTTGTACCAATGTTGATTTAGTCTTGTTTATCTAGCATACTAGTATTTGATTTCATTTGTGGGCTTGAGTGTGTTGTGGTTTCACAGGAATTACCAAACGTGAAGACAGGTGTGAGCTAGGTTGCATCTAGCTTGACTTCACAAGCAAAAGTTTTTTTTACTAATAATTTTTGTCTACAGGATCTCCAAGCTTCTCCATCTTCCTCCAAAACTGAGCTGAAAGGAGCTCTCTCTATCACCCATCTAAAAGTTAAAATCAAACTTCTTCATTTTCGGTTGGTTACTCAAGTGATTCTACACTTAAATTTCCAAGTGTTCCTTAGATTCACTTTTCACTTTGCAATAGGTTGTCATTTTCAAGTTTTTACCTTCCCCATCTATTTGCCATTGTGCATGCTGTAGGTTGTTTTAACTTAAAGATTTCATCTTTTACCCTACTTGCTTCTCATCCTAAGAGTGCATTTGCACTTATTTTCTTTTTGCTTCTTTTCACTCTTCTCTTTTTGACTTGTTGTCCTCTCCTCCATCCTCTTCTTTACTGATTTCAGTCTTCCTTTTTATCTCTCCTTTCTTCACTATTTTTAGCTCCTCTTCTCCTGTACTTTTACCCTTCTCTTTGACTTTTTTCAACCTTTTTCAACTCTGATTTTTTTGCTCACTGTTTTTGTCTTTTTTGCTCACCGTTTTTCTCTATTTTTTCCCACTGTTTTTATCTCCTTTATCTCTGATTTTTGTCTTCTTACTGCCCTCTTTTCTATCCACGTTGTCTGCCCTCTTTCATTTGTTTTTTGCCCTCTTTTCCTTACTGTTTTCTGCCCTCTTTCTTACTGATTTTCGCTCCCCCAAACTTTTCTTTTCCTCCATCCTTTCGCTCTTCATCTTCTCACTCTTCAGTCGCTCCTCTCCTTCCTCCTTTTGTCCTTCCTCTTCCTCTTCTCTTCCTCCCATTCTCTTTTTTCTTTTGCTTCTTGTTCCTTGTCTTTTTGACTTCTTCATCTTGTTGCTAGTTAGATCTTAGTGATTAAATCTAGATTAGTTCATCTTTTTTGTTATATCTTCGCTTAGATCTTTTAGTTTCATTTAATTTTTGGTTCATAGTTTTAGTTTCATTCATATCTAGCTCATATTGTATTTGCATGCTAGCTAGAGTTAGGTCTTAGTTTCAAATTAATTTTATTTTTTTAATATCTTAATGGGTGCTATGTTTGAAGCTTCTGTTTGTAGGTGAGCAAGGAAGATCCAAGCAAAGAGAAAAGCCTAAAGGCTAAACCAAGAAGAGCAAGCAAACAAGACCTCACTCGTTGAAAAGCACTTCCCTATTCTCTCATTCCCCCATCCAATATTGTGCTTTCAAGTGAAGAAGACAAAAAACTAAAAATATTGTAACAAGTCAATAAAAAAGCAAGTGGGATAACGGCCCCCACAACCCCACTTCCCCTATTTGGGGGAAGCCTGTATCGCCCATTGTGTGATTGTTGCACTTTACTTTGCTTTATACCTACACAATAAACTGTTAGAATAGGTTAGATTAGCCTCAATTTTGATAATTGCTAGATCTTAGAAGTTCATAGTTTAGTTTACCATTTTTTCATTTTATATAATTTGTCTTTGAAAAAAAACATTAAAATCTCTTGAATCTCACTGAAAAGTGGATCAAGAGTGCTCTTTGTCGGAGAGTTCATTTGTTTGTTTTGATTTTATTGCTAACCCCCTTGCTTTCCCGAGTACGGTCTTAAGACCTGAAAGAGACTCTTGGGTTATGTGGTTCATTTTCAGTATTTTTGCATCTCATAAATCTCTTGAATCTCGCCATAAGGCACATCAAGAGTGCTCTCTGTCGGAGAGTTTTACAATGGTTCTTGTTCATCACACGTAATAAAATTGGAATTTACAATTTACTGCACTGTGTATTCTCTGCCCACTTGTGGGATACCCAGAAGCAGTTGTAGACTATTTAATTCTCCACATCTTAAACCACTCAAACCATAATAAAATACTCTCCCAAAAACCAACGAAAATCCGATGTTGATCGTCAAATATTCGAAAGTGGGCAAATTCTGCCTGGGGACGTTGGAACCACTGTACCAAGATCTTAAGGGCATCGTTAGACTACATCCCTGGTTGGTGTAGTGTTGAACACGCCCTGGAGACTCGGACAACCAACATGTCCTTGTACGGAACTACTTAGAGTATTTTCCGAACACATCTCTTGTACTGAAAGGTATATCTTGGAGATTCCCTTCCCTTAATAATCAACATCACCCCAAAAATTTACAATAAAATTCACTAAGAACACTTGCAAAACAGTTCTCAAGCACACAAAGACTTGTATTCAGCATCCCAAGCACTCAAAGACAATTGACTCCATAAGGCACTGGTCCTTCATTCATTATTTCTTTGCTTAATATCTATCTGGAGCACATGTACTATCTTTTAAATTCATATCATGCTGTGGATGCCTTATTTTTAATCTGTTATTATCAAGTGGTTGTGCATCTTAATTCTTTTTGCAAGTATATGCTTGGAATTTATAAACTGTTATTGTAAATCTTCAAAAAACTCCTAAAAAACGTCCATCCGCATCACATACCATCAAAAACACTTTAAAATCAAGAGCCTTAGAAACTCTTTGTAAGGTCTACCCCCTTGGCTTCGTTAGGAGTTTGCCTAAACGGAGGAGTCGGGATAAGGTGACAACACCTGACTCTTTGGTTGCCCCCAAGGCCACACCTTTCCCACTTGGGAAACAACTTTTGAAAGATTTCTGTTGTTGGTGTGCACATTCGGCGGGCAACAAGGCCATTCATTGAGATAATGGGGTAGAGGCAGAGGGGCGAGAGCCCTAGTTCAGAGCACAGAGATCAAAGAGGGACACGGTTAGGAGGTGGAGAGGTGCATTTTGGGCGCTTTCACAGCTATTTCCAACTATTCACAGTGATTCCAATAGTTAGCAAACTTGAGATACGTTTGTGCTGGATAATTTTGATTGTACTTGTTGTATACTGGTTATGATATAAAAGCTTTTATCTCTCTCACTAGTTTTCCCACAAGGGTTTTTCCAGGGTCAATTGACCGAAAATACTGTGTCCAGTTTTATGTGTGATTGCTGTTGTTTAAAAGAGTAGTATTGATCTCATATGTTGCAAGTAATAATTTATTGTTTTGAGCTATTATATTTTTTGGGGTTGAGATACTTGTGACCGTGGTTAGAGATACTTGTGACCGTGTTAAGATCAATGTTTTTTGTGAGACTATTTGAAAATCTACATGGCATCAGAGCCTACCTAAAGATCAGAGCAATCATACCATATTTGTGTGGGCACATGACAATTAGTTTATATTTGTGAGTTCAGGGTTCAAATTTGCGCGTATTTATACCAAGTCCGTGAGGACTCATATCAGATCTATCAGATCTATGAGGTTAGAGGTTAGATCTGCGAAATATCTATCAGATCTGTGCAACCGAAGGCCAGATTTGTGACCTAGAGGTTTTCTTTGTTCACTGAGAGAGCTTGGATTCTATTTTCAATGAGAAGATCATCGCTACTAATTTGAGGGTTCAGGGTCGTTCGGATGGGGTTTCAAATTTCAGAGCTTGGAAAGCCAAAATTGTTTTGCTTTTGAAGGAGATTGAGTTGTGGGACATTGTGGAGAATACAACCGCAAAACCTGTGACAGTGCCAATAGATGCAATAGCAAAAGCAGCCTATGAGAAAACGAATATTAAGGCCCAGTGAATCCTCCTCGATGCAATCAAGGATCATGTGATCATGCATATCATAGGTAAGGACAATGTGTATGAAATATGGGATGCCTTAACCAAGTTTTACCAGAGTTCCAATGAGAATCGGAAGTGCATCAAGATGATCAGAACTGAGAGCATGGCCACGTATCTTACTTGTATCAATCAGGTAAGAGACCAGTTGGGAGGAGTTGCAGAGAAGATCGAGAATAGTGAGCTTCTGGGACAAGCCCTGAATGGTGTGACCAAGTCATGGGCAGTGTTCGTCGAGTCTATCGTGGAAAGAGAAAACTGTCACAAGTGGGATAGTCTCTTGGGACGATTTCACACAAGAATAAACCCAGAGAGGATATCTCCAGGGTAGCTCTTCTACTACTCCTGATGAGGAGGATGTTGTGCTTGCAGCAAAAGGCAAGTAGAGATTCAAGAAGGGTGATCAGAAGAAAGGCTCAAGCAAGGTAAAGTGTTTTTCCTGCAATGAGTATGGCCACTATGCAGGTCAATGCCCTCATAAAAAGAAGGGCAAGAAGGAGAAGGATGAACAAGTACCAGCAGCCGAGGAGGTGGATGAGTTTACTGCCAGATTCGAGAAAGAGTTCTCCCTTGCTTCTTTTGTGTCAGGTTGTGACAACAGTCAACTTGAGATTGAGGTTGATGAGAGATGGATGGTTGACAGTAGGTATTGCATTCATATGACAGGGATGCGAGATGCACTCCTCATACTAGAGACTATTCTAGATCAGCATGTACGGGATGTTGAAGGGATAGTGCATACAGTTAGAGGGTTGGGACGAGTACGGTTCCTTCTAGATTTTGGAGAACTCCTGGAGGTATCAGGAGTGCTCTACATTCCCTGACTGAAGGTTAACAAACTTTCAGTTTCGGCCTTAGAGGATGCAGGTTATGCTGTGTTGTTTTAGAGGGAGCACATATTCACTTATCTAGTGGGAGTAGATCCGGTTAATCCTGTGTTGATAGGTCATTGGATTGATATGGAGTATGTAGTTTAGGGCCATCCTACTTTAGGAGTATCTGGGTGGATTTCAAAGTCCTCATCTGAGTCCGAGATAAACGAAGAGCGAGATGCTCCTAGGATTGACGAGGCATTGAGGAGTCAGTCCTCAGATCAGAGAGATGAGCGAGAAGCTCATACCAACACTAGTCGGAGATTGAGCTGGTACGAGATGATTGAGTTGGATAGAGCTCAGGAGTGAGATGAGAGATCTCGGATCAGGAGAGTCAGGTACAAGCCAGTGGATCCGCTAGTGATTAGCTTCAGAGGGAGTTTGGAGCAGAGTTTCGAAGGGATTCTGAAACATGGATTAGTATCAGATCAGAGTGCAACAGGTGCAACCATTTCAGAGGGAGCAATTGCAGCAACAAGGTATTTGATGGATCCAGGTATTAGTAGGACTTTGCTTGATAAGAGGGAGTGTTAGAGATCTGTGTATCTCGGGATGTCCTTCATGTTCAGATGCCTAACATGGAGGTACATTAACAGTATAGGCGTTGATGTAGTGTGTGAGAAACACTCTACCAGTCGTCACGGATCTAATGGTGGAAACTTGCAGAGTATTGCATGATTCATGTGCATGAGGTTTGCATGAGATATGCATGATGCATGTGCATGAGATCAACATCCTGCATGTTCATGGGATATGCATGGCGCATGTGCATGAGATCTGCATCTGCATGAAACTGAGTTAGGGTTTCGAAACCTTAAAATTCACCGAATGCTTATAAAAGAGAGCAGAGGTAGATGGTGACGAGTTGATCTTTTAGTGTAGTGAGTTCATCTACACAGAGAGGGTGAGTCAGTGCATGCAGGAGGGGCACATTCTTGAGAGGAGGGGCACATTTTCTAAAGAGTGATTGTGTTGATCTGAGTAGTGATCGAGCACACTTGATCCGTAGCAGAGGGAGATTGTATCGAAGGTAGAGATTGCTTCTAGGACAATGAACTAGTTGTAGAGCATCCATTGATTCAGTGACAGACAGGAGGTGTGCATTCTTGAGAGAGGGGGCACACTTTCTGACTCGAGGAGGGCATAGATTTGAGACAGATCAGGTGCACTTGAGGTGGATCCATTAGGAGGCAGAGATTGCTTCAGTGATTGATTGGATTGATTAGCTGTGAGATCAGAGGCTAATCAGATAGAGGAGGGTGTTGTTATCACATTTATAGTAGCCGAGGCTACCATATCTTCAAACCAAATTCTAGTACTTTTTCTGAGCCAGTCCTTTACTATGAGATGCCCGAGATCAGTATTTGATGAGCAATTATTCTAGGATCACTCATGTTTTTAGCAGCCCCAGAGCAGACATTACAGCCTTATGCCATGACTGAGCCTCATGATCTCAGATTTGATGATTGAGGTGGCCATTTCCTTCCATACAGAGCAGTGTGATAGTGCGCAGATTTATGCAGCAACAATGTTCCAGTGACAGTGGATGGTTCAGATGATGGATACAGGTATATGACCCAACAGGTATATGGTTGTGCATTGGATACTTTTATTGTGCTCTTTTATTTATCTTAGTAGATTGACTAGGTATCTAGTAGTCATGATCTGGCGATATTATATATATAGATATGGTTATTGGTTGACTGTTTGGAATTAAAGTGGTCTAATTACTTGGAATTAGAATTTCTTCTGTATACTTGTTGGTCTTACCCTCTTAAGTAGTATGGACTTGGTCATTCCCACCATTTATGGATTGCTAGTTATGGCATCACCTGTCACTTTTCCCCATCCGTCTGTTCTCTTCCGTATTTGGTTTCACCCTGACTTACACTTCAGCCTGTGATATGGAGGACTTCCCCACTTATGCCTCTATGTTGGATAGACTCCCTGTTGTTTTGTGTCTTGGCTCTGAGTTGTGCAACAGAACTTACTGAAGCCTTGATCCTTTTGGGCCAAGAGAACCCGCTGGTGTTGGTTCTTGAGCTTAGGTGAGTTGGATTTGAAGCCTTGACCTCTCTGGTCGGTTGCCCCCGATGTTTGGTCCTGATTGTGGATGATCCCCCTAGTTGCCTGAGTTGTTTCAGCTAGACTTGAAGCAAATTGTACTACCATCATTACATGCATATGTGACTCATTGTTATATCTTATATGCAAGCCCATGATTATAAAATAAAACTATGCTTTTAAGCACAATGAAAGAGGGCCATGAAATGAAATGTAAAGCACCCTGGATGAAAGCTGCAATTAGTTGTGCTTCTAAGCACATGCAAAATCCAAGGGGTCATAAGGCCTAAAAAGCAGTGGTTAATTGTATGCTATATCTAAAGACTGCTGGCCATAATTAAAATATAATGATTAATTCCTCACGGAGCCTACGGGTTGCGATGTGAGATGGAGTAAGGGACAACTAATTCCAAGTGTCCCCTATAACCTCAAGTTACGGTTAGTTGTGCACCTAGTCACGGTGGTTCTAGAAAAGATCCTCACGGAGCTTGATTCAAGCTTGGATGTGAGCTGTAGACATTTGCTAAAGTCGAATAGGCATTCCTCAAATCAACTTATTCCATTTGGGAGACACCGCCATTCGTTGTGTGTTTTCTGTCCAACAAATGCTTAGGTGACTTTCCCTTTTTCCCCTTATCCAAAGTCTCGTAGTGTGGAAGATTGTAAAGTATTTCCCTTGGCCTAGCCTTGTTTTTTCCACCTTCACCTATTTCTAGCAAAATGGTCACATCCATGAATTGAGTATACACTTGAGGGTCTTTCTCTTAGTAATTGATTATTTTAATCTAGACTTATTTTTGATGTATTACTGCTTAATCGTCAGTGAAATGCTACATTGTACTTTAGTCTTTCTATTGAAATAATTAAAGGAGCATGTCTTATCCATTTGCACTTGCAACATCAGTCAGTTTGAGCCTGAGTCATTATTTTGATTAGTTTTGACCTGGTCAACCCAGTTTGACAAGTCAACTGCGGGATCTGAGATGAGTTGGACCGATGATGTTTGAGATTGATTATTTGTGGGCCTATGATTCCCACTTGATGGTTCCATGCAACAGACACAGGTGTCATATGACGGTTTGATGGATTTTTATTATTATTCTTATTATTTACAAACCATTATTTTTTTATTGTCCATGCATGGTTGGGCTTACAAATGATTATCCAGGTGGTCACATGGTGTATGAGTACTCATCTTTACTACATTTGGGCTTTCTGAGTCCATTGGCACACTCAAATATCAGTTTCAGGCACTTTCATATGAGTTTATGGTGAGACTATCACTTTTATCTCATATTTGCCATATAAAATGGCCTGTCAGCACATTTTGAGATTATTTTGGTTCACCTAGGGCACTATAGGAGGAGTATGGGGTCCAACCACTCGTTATTACCATATTACCATGCTCCCGGACATTTTGGTGCAGTTAGATTTGTGCCCGGGGCACTAGGCAGAGAGATACATGCATTTTATTATTTTATAGGTGATTTTCTAAGGATAAAAAATAGAAGAAATGGCTACGAAGGAAATCGATTTGGGTAATTGAGGCAAAGAATTGGCATGAGGTTTGTTCAGAGGATTTTTATGATGCATCCCACACGTTCCGACACAACTTGCAGCATTCAATGGGGTCCACACACACTTCGGGCTATTATTTGGCCATTTTTATTATGTCACCGAGGGGCCACGATTTGGTCATATGGTCACAGTATGATATTATCTTGAGTTATTATATGTTATTGTGGCATGGGGTCATGCTAAAGAAGGACATGTTACACCTCCTAGCCCCACCATGTGCTTATGTCATGTGTTTTACTCACTTGTCATGTGGTGCGTCCCCCTTGGACGTCTTAGTGAGTGCGCCCCCTCTATTTTTGAGTTGATCCATGTATATTGTATTTGGGCTCATCTTAGCGATTGATTATCATTGATGTATCTTTTAATCTCAACCACTCATTCAAAAGGTGGTTAGGGTTTTGGTCTCTCTCATTCCTATTTAAGGAAGAGACCCCCCTCATTGTAAAGGGACTTTTGGCTCTAGATTTCTGACAATAAAGAATTATTTTGGGAAAAATCTTGTGACTTTGTTATAGATTGTTCTTGTGCTTGATTGTAGCTCTGATAACCTGTCACATCCTTGTTGTTTGATGAGATATCCATGCTAGATGTTTTGGCTTAGTGTGTGCTCTGCAGGAGGGCGAATTCATTGGAGGATTTCGTGGGGTTTTTCTGGATCTCTCCTCTGGATGAGTAAAAAAATCAGGGAGTAGTCTTTATTGTATCTTTGATCAATATTTATGCTATCTGATTCTTCTTGCACCATTTACTTTCTCTTTCCGTAAATCAATTCTCATTGAGATTGTCATCTGTAGGAAGGGGTGGCGCACTAGCTGTTGGAGGCATATCGATTTCATCTTGGAGACTGTCGAATCAACTTGGAATTGCTTTGACGGGGTCAGAACATCATTGCACTTGGCATCTGCAAGTCACAGGAGGTAAGTACCATTGTTTTTGTTGAGTTATTTATCTATTCCATTAGTCTGCTAGTACTACTTCTACAAACCCTAAGCTGCTACTTTTTCCAAATATTCCCTGGCTCATTTAATTTGGAATTTTGGCGAAAGATTTCTCGGTTTTTCTCTTGAGGCCTAGCCCAAAGTGGGTTCTCAAGGGTGTCACCCTTGGGGGACTCCATTTGGCCCAAATCCCTAGGGACTGGTCATTTACCCTTGCACCCTCCTTGATTTTGCCTTGTTTTCGGATTGTTTGAGCATCTTTTTGGCTTGTGAGCTTAGACACTGTCATATCCTACACCAAGTCTCATCTAAAGGTACTAGATAGCCTCATCTTGATCTTAACCCTTCTACCTTGGACACGTTTCCCAAGGTGAAAGAAATCTTTCTCATTTGCTAGTGCTTTAATCCAAGATCTAGCTTCCATACTTATAAATCACTTGTACTTTCACATTGGGTCAGATTTGCATCCTTTAAGCCTCTTGATCCAATCCTAATTCATCTTGTGACTTCATCCATAGATCTAGGGTTTATCATACCTTACACCTTACATACTCTAGCTTGCTGGTTTGATCTGGTGTTTTGGTTAGATCTCTCTTGTCGGGAGTTGATCTGGGTCTCCCCCATCGCTATTTAGGGCTTGGATAGCATAAAGCGAAGAGTGCCTCGATTGGCGTGACAACTAATCCATTTGGGGATCAAGGCCCTCTTAGATCACCTCTTTAGTTTCCTAGCTCCTCTACCATCCTGAATAGGATCATCTATTGGGGCAACTACAAGTTGCGTGATAACAGGCGCATTCCTGAGCAGAGGAGGCGCATTTCACCAGAGGAGGGTGAATTTTGAGAGAGGGTTTATCTAGATCTGAAAGAGGGCTTATCTAGATCTGAGAGAGAGCATTCATTGAGATAGTGGGGCAGAGGCAGAGGGGCAAGAGGCCTAGTTAAGAGAGCAAAGATCAGAGAGGGACACAGTCAAGAGACATAGAAGCGTATTCTGGGCAGAGCGGTGCTTTCCTAGCTATTTCCAGCTGTTCCCAGTGATTCTCTCAGTTAGCAAACTTGAGATAAGTTTGTCAACACTGTTCTCAACACGGTCACAAATCTCTCTAACCACCATTACCATTACCATTACAATTATCTTCAAACAAGTTTTTGAGAAACAAAATTTACTTACTAACTAGATCCATAACATACCATCTCCATACCACTACCATTTCAACATCAAAGTATTACAGGGACCAGTTATTCTTAGGGGTGGATACAGATGATGAACCAGGTGAGAGTGTGAATTGGTTTAGGTTGACTGAATAATTTATGATAAAGAAGTAAGGGATACTTTTTAGTTTAACCAACCATGCAGAGAAGAATACGTGTCATATTAGAGGGAGTATGTTATGAGTTACCTTTCTCTTTGATCCCAGTAGTAATAGTTCGCTTTTTTTCTTTTTCTCTTGATTTTTCTTTTCATCACTTTTTCTTTTTTTGTAGGATTAATTTTTTGAAGGATACCTTTTGGGTGCCAGTGATGACATGGCCTTAGCTTCGTTGCTAGCAAGCATCCATAACCTTGACGGAGTTGCCACAGGAAAGCATGTTCATGCAAATAGGCCTTGCCCCGTTGTTAGTTAAGCGTCCATGATCCCGATAGGGATTACCTATTCCTTCAACCATTAACCATTTCATTTTTATAGGGAATTTTGTTTGGATCTTAGGAAAGGGCATTGCTCATTTCTAGAGTTTCCTTGTTATGACAACAGATCTTGGGGAGCACACTGGGAACCTCTTGTATTAGGATTCTCTACTTGTAGTTCTTCTTGACTTTTGATAGTTGACCGCAAGGATCTACCCAAAGGTGTTATGTTCTGAGGATTCACTACAACATAGTAACCCAAGACACATAAGGGAGACAATAAGGAGCACAAAAGGTGACATATCCATAAAGGGGTAAAGCATAAGTGAATCAAGTGAACTCTAAACCATTGGGATGCAAACCAAAAGTGGAGTGATACAGATGATATGCATAAGGTAAGAAAGTGTAACTGAAGGAGGGGGAATAGTCTTTGCAAAGCCAATAGTCATCTTGGTTCATGGTATGTAAGTAAATCAAACCCCCTTCACCCTCATCAACCTATGAATGGTACTACTAGCTATACTCATCAAACAAATCAAATGCATCATATAACAGTATTGAAGTACAACATCCATGAATATATCATCATCAGTAAAACATGGCATAACATTAAAAATGGCATCATAGTGAGATCATCTCATCTCATCTCATCTCATCACTCATATCATATGGAAGGTCTCAGCAACATTAAAAGGAGACCCACAAAATATGGGACATATATGTAGAAGTGAAGAAAATAAGTAGTAGTATTACTTGTTATGCCACATTTTGTGGGCATACTTTTTCTAGACAATTTTTTTTCTTTCTGAGCAAGATGCAATCCAGAGTATTGAGGCCCATTTGCTCCTGGGCATCCCCTTTAATATGATGAGATGCATGCTGTGATGATTAGATATATGCCTTGTTGTTATTGCTATGCCATGCCATGGTGATGAATTATATGATGATCTACTATATGTTGTTATTGCCATAGTTGATGTATTGATTTTCTGATGAGTATAGCTAGGAGTATCACACTTTCAAGTTGACAAGGGTAGTAGATCCTTGATTTACTCATGTACTATTGAACCTTGGTGATGTTTTGAGTATTTTGCAAGGACTTCTAACCCCTTCTCTGGGTCCATACTTATGACCATCCGTCCATCCTCCATTCCACTTCATAATCCTGCTCTGCATCCTTGATCTGAGGTTGATGAAGTTGAACTCTTGATCACCCCTCTGTGACCCCTTCACCATGAATGCCTCCTAGTTTTCCCTTTGTGCCTTAGGCAATGTTTTGTTGCAACGATTTTTCCCGGACAGTATAGGAGGCTCTCTTGTAACACCTTGGGGTTGTCTATAATCAAGGGGCGAGTGAGATGCCATAAAAGGCATGAAAATGTAGCTCCCAGTCCAAGACTCCATGTATCTGCAAAAAGTCAAAGCAATCTGAAGACCAAATCAAGGTAAAGAAAATCCAGAAAATAAAGAAGTAAGTAGAAAACTTGCCAATGAATAAGCCCTCCAAATAAAATCAAGGGCCAAGGTCTCTATAAATAAAATAAGTACAAGAATGAAGAGTCCTAGAAATCAAATGAAGACTAGTCCAAGAAGGAGCTAAAGCAAAAAGTCAAGGTCAAATAAAGGGGGAAGTCTAATTGCTGATGGTTAGGGGGATTATCTCATTATGCATCACCCATTTGTGAGACACTTTCCTAGTGTTTTCCTAAGTGGTGAAGATCACATAGACCAATAATACCACTTGTCCAAAGCTGGAGTATTTACCAATAATATCACATAGATTCCTGAGTTTTTCACTCATACCTCCAAAGCTGGAGTATTTACCATGGTGGTCGAACCTAAAGGTGGTTATTAGAGTCTTGTGTCTAGGATTTTTTCCATGTTAGCCATCTCGATTGAGTCGTATGAACATGCGCTAGGTCCCCTAGGAGTTTCGTTTCATTTCGAAGAAAATAATTTTTTTCGTAAATTAGACCATTTTTTAAATGGTTTAATTGGAAAATTTCAAGATGTGATAAAAGCCTCATCTGGAGGCGGAATTTGGCGCGGGGAGGCTCGTTTTGATGCTCAGAGCGTCCTCTTTACCCTGGTGCCCATTTTCTCCGGGTTCCGGGCAGTTACGTCGCCTCTGGGAGCAGTTTTCACTAAAGATGCTACAAATTGGCATTTAATTGCCATAAAAAATGAAAAAATGCACCATGGACAAAAATCAAATAAGTCAAAATTTGATTAAAAAATTATATGGAAAGCTTGAATATGGTTTATAAGAGGTGTACGACTACCTTTAGGTGACAAAGCATATGTCATAACCAAAGTTTGGTTTAAATTTTGAATTAAAGAGGTTGACGTGAGCATGGTTAGCGTGGGCCTCCTCACGTGGGCAAGTGTGAATTCAAATGGTGGGCAAGTAGTCCAAGTATGGAAGGTGTTGAAAGCCATGGTGAGGTGGCTGCTACCTATGGCAATCACACCAACCAATCACACCTACCTCATGCGCCTACCTCTCCACGCCTAGCTCCAAGCGAATCCCTCCTCTCCTCATGCATTCGTATTAGGTCTTTAGTCTCTCCCTTCTTGTATAAATAAGAGCTCTTTGCTCTCATTCGCGGTGGATAATTTTGGTAGAGAACCTCTGCTCAAATACTGTGTAATGTTATTGCTTTCATGCAATTTTGAATAAAAGAAAGGCTTTGGAGGCTCATTGGTGTTATGCTTGGATAAGTTGCTTTGGTGAATGAGGTGATATTATTCTAAATTCTTCTCTTGCTTGTCAATCATTGGTTAGTATTTCATGCTTTAGAGGGCTTACAATAAGCACATAAGGGTAGACATTTGTAGTCTCAAGTTGTTTATCTACATATTTGTTCTTAGAGATTTAAAAGAGCATTGTTTTACTAGTTTGTAGCTCATGCTTTTTTTGGTTTCAATCAATAAGTAGTACATGATCTAATCCCATTGTTTGCAAGTGTATGAGTTCTTTTTTTGCAAATCACTCCATTCGATCAAGTAGGATGTTGAGCTAGTTTGCATCTCCTTCTCTTGGAGCCAAGCAAAAGTCCAACAAGCAATCATCAAGTGAGATCCAAATCATTTCAAGATTCAAGAGCTAAGTATTCTACTTCTCTTTCACCCTATTTAAAAAATCAAATTTTCAAAATTGTTCCATTGGGTTACTAAGCTAAGGTGGATCTCTAGATCTAAATTTGTCTCCAAACGTAGCTCTTCTTGAGGGCCTCTTTTCCTTGTTTTTTTGGCTCTCAAGCTCGTCTCTTTTTCTCCATTCTTCTTCATTGATTTTTGCTCTCTTTGTCTTCATTTTCAGCCATCCTCTAAGTCTGATTTTTGCCCCACTTTTTTATCATTTTCAGCCATCTTCTAGGTCTGATTTTTTGCTCTTCTTTACTCTACTTTTCCAGCCCTTCTTCCTTCACTGTTTCTGTCTCTTTTCAGCCTCTTTTTGCTTATTGCTTGTCTCCCTTTTATCACTGTTTTGTAGCATCTTTTCACTTCATTTCCAGCCTCTTTTATCTTTGATTTTTACCTCTTTCTAGCCTCTTTTATCCCTGATTTTTACCTTTGTTTTCAGCACTTTCTTGTTGGCTGCCTCACCTCATTTGTGGACTGTTTTTTTCACTCTTTTCCAGCCCTCTTTTCACAATTTTTCCAGCCCTTTCATCCTTTTCTTTCTTCTCTAGTCTCTCTTTCTTGTGTGTAGAGTAGATCTTAACTCATACTTAATCTAGTTGCATTTCAAAGTTTTGTCTTCAACTTGCATTTAGTTAGTTTTCTAATTCATATCTTAGTTGCATCTAGTTTCAATTTGGTAAATTGCATCCATCCTCTTAGTTTGCATTTAGTCTCATAATCCATCTTAAACTTGCACTTAGTTTCATTTTGTTTCAAAAACCTTGCATCTAGATTTGCTCATCTATTTCAATTGCCAACTCATTCCTACTTTGCATTTTACTTAGATCTTCATTTAGTTGGCATGTTAGTGCAAAGTTTGGTGGTCTTAGTTTTGTTTTGATTTTGCTAACAACTTAACAAGCCTATGTTTAGAGCTCTTACTTTCAGGTGAGCAAACAAGATCAAGTCAAGATCCAAATAAGAAGAGCAAAGAACCAAAGGAGCAATAAAATTCCTTGAAAAACACTTCCCCATTCTTTATTCCCCCATCCTATATTGTGCTTTCAAGTGATCAAAAAACCAAAATTATTGTAACAAGCTAATAAAAAGCAAGTGGGATAAAGGCTCCCACACCCCTACTTCCCCCATTTGGGGGAAGCTTGTGTTTTTTTTTTACACAAACGGATAACGAGTTTTATATTAAAAAGGAGGAACAAATTACAAATAGTAGGGGAGGTTGATCCCAAAATACCAAAGCTGCCGAGACAGACTCTGCACATACCAGCCTCTGAAGTTCAAAAATGGCATTATGCCTGTTACTTGGGGGAAGCTTGTTTTGTCTCTTGTCCCTTTTTCGCTTTTAGTTTAGTTGTCTTTTTGCAATTAGCTTAGTTTTATATTGTTAGAATAGTTAGTTTCACTTTTGAAATAAACTGCTAGATCTTAGAAGCAAGTAGCTTAGTTATGCTTGTCTTTTTTCAAGTTCTAGTTTACATTCATTTTGATATAAATTGTTAAATAAAAAGAACATAAAATCTCTTGAATCTCACCAAAAGGTGGATCAAGAGTGCTCTCTGTCGGAGAGTTCTTTTGCTTTGATTTTACTAACCCCCTTGCTTTCCCGAGTACGGTCTTAGACTTGAAAGAGACTCTTGGGTAGTGTAGACTTTATTTCAAGTATTTTTTTCATTTCATAAATATCTTGAATCTCGCCATAAGGTGGATCAAGAGTGCTTTCTGTCGGAGAGTTTTACAATGGTTCTTGTTCCAAACATTCAATAAAATTGGAATTTACAATTTACTACACCGTGTATGCTCTGCCCACTTGTGGGATACCTAGAAACAGTTGTAGAGTATTTAATTTTCCACATCTTAATCCATTCAAACCATAATAAAACACTCTCCCGTAAACCAACGAAAATCCGGCGTTGATCGTCAAATATTCGAAAGTGGGCAAATTCTGCCTGGGGACGCTGGAACCATTGTATCGAGATCTTAAGGGCAATGTTCGACTACATCTTTGGTTGGTGTAGTGTTGAACACGCCCTGGAGACTCGGACAGTCAACATGTCCTTGTACGGAACCACTTAGATTATTTTCCGGACACATCTCCAGTACTGTAAGGTATATCTTGGAGATTCCCCCTCCCATTTAATAATCAACTCATATTAAAATTTACAATAAAATTCACTAAGAACACTTGCAAAAGAGTTCTCAAGCACACCAAGACTTGTATTCAGCATCCTAAGCACTCAAAGACATTGACTCCATAAGGCACTGGTCCTTCAAACTCAACATTTATTTGCTTATTATCTATCTGGAGCACTTGTCTTATCTTTTAAATTCATATCATGTTGTGGATGCCCTACTTTTAAATTTTGCTATTATCAAGTGGTTGTGCATCTTAATTCTTTTTGCAGGTATATGCTTGGAATTTATAAACTGTTATTGTAAATCTTCAAAAAAACTCCTAAAAAACATCCATCCGCATCACATACCATCAAAAACACTTTAAAATCAAGAGCCTTAGAAACTCTTTATAGGGTCTACCCCCCTTGGCTTCGTTAGGAGTTTGCCTAAACGGAGGAGTCGGGATCAGGTGACAACACCTGACTCTTTGCTTGCCTCCAAGGCCACACCTTTCCCACTTGGGAAACAAATTTCAAAAGATTTCTACTGTTGGTGTGCACATACGGCGGGCAACAGGTGGATTTGACCAAATGCATGAATAAAGGAAACAACACATGGCTTTTGTAACAACCCATGGTATTTACCTCTTGTTTTGATGAAAACCCATGGTATTGGCTATTGTTTACTATTATTTAATAGTCAAACTAGGAGGGCACCTTCACGAGCACAATGACTTGGCATTTTCTAGCATTTTCTTGTTGTAAAGGAGGGGTCTAGACCTTAGATCTAGAAACCATCTCCTAGAGATAATCACTTTTGTAACAACTTTGTAACAAACCCTAATTCTCATTGAAAGGGGAAATCGACTTCCATAGGCTGTAAAAGGGAGGCCGATTTCTCTTCAATGGGTCGAAACTTTGGCTAAGAAATAATAATACTCTATCTTGCTCTTGTCTATTGTGTTCTTGGGGCTATCTTGTTGGTGTTTGATGGGATCTCGTGCCTTTGATTTGATGGTGGATAATTCATAAGGGTTTGAGGTAACTAGAGTTTATTTTTTTTGCATCTAGTAGCTTATAGGATGATTGCTGCAACCTTGTTCTATAGGAATATGAGTTGATGTGCTTATTTTGATTGCTGCAACCTCATTGTATTCATGTTGATTTATATTCACTAGATGCTTTGCTAACCTTTTGATGAAGTTTGTTATTAGATAGTTTGCATTGTCCTCTTGATGATTGCAGGTTTTGTCACAAATTTGGAGTTGAAGATTCTTTGGTTTACTCAAGCTATCGAGGAGAAAGACTGCTTTTCCTCTACTCTCCCTTGGATTCTTTCATCTTCAATTTGAATTCCTTAAGACTCCATTTTTCTCAATAGATTTTCCCTCAAGGCACTAGATCTAGGGTTTTATGGTAGTTTCATTATCGTTTTTTCTCAATTTCTTCCATCAATTTGATCTCACCTCTTTTTGTTTGTGTAGGTACTTGAATCTTATTACTACAAGAGGCCTCTAAGGGATTCAATTCCCCTCCTGTTTGGATATTCCTATACTCCATCCTAGTCCTAACAACATTTCCATTATTTTGCATTTCAGTCATGCATGCATTTTTGCATGCAGTCATGAAATTGCATGCATGCATGCAAATTGCTTGCATCCCAGTCATCAACATGGTGTCCTCCAGCTCCTAGTCCCCATTTTGCTAGCCCCGGGAGCTTCTTTTTGTTCATTTCTAGCCCTCCTAGTGCATGATGCGCCCTCCTTTCACCTACCACATGTGAAAGGCGCCTTCTCTCACCTACCACCAGTGACACTTCAGTTAGTTCCTTGATTTATGGATATGTTCCCCGATTTAAGGACAAATGGCCTAGTTAACTCACTGAAACACTTTGATGGATCTCCAGAGAGCCTAGATTGACTATTTTGACTCCAGTTAGCTCCTCATGACTCTAGTTAGCTCGTCATGTGCCCTCCATCAGTGCTCCATGCATCAGTTACACCTACTACACCCAATTAGACTCAGTGTGACACATGGTTGATGGTTACTTGTGCTTTGATGACACCCTATTGATCTGATGATCAGTTCATGCAGGCTAATTCGAATTGCCACCTTGGCATTCGAATCCTCTCCATTGTATTATTTATTGTTCATATTATGATTAATGAATTAGTGAGTGTGATGTTATTATGCTTCTATCTAAGTTCTACTGTATCTATGTTCTGCTGTTCCATTCTGCACTCTTCTATTTTCCTGCTTAATCTTTCTTGTGAGGTATGTTATCACATATATAGTAGCCGGGCTACCATACATTATTTTTCTGATTCCAGTACACTATTCAGCCAGTTCCCTTACATTTGAGATGCTGAGATGAGCATCCATATTGGATCACTATCAGATTGTGGACAACAGTATATATTCCCCATGCCATGACTGAGTCTCAGGACACTCAGAGAGATGACCGATGTAGCCATTATACCATTGGTACAGAGCAGTCACTAGTGTCACTATCAGATTTGGACAGCAGTCACTAGTGTCACTATCAGATTTGGACAGCAGTTGTATTCCCCATGCCATGACTGAGTCTCAGGACACTCAGAGAGATGACCGATATAGCCATTATACCATTGGTACAGAGCAGTCAGTAGTGCCTAGAGTTACAGCAGCGGTTTCAGAGGACATATGATGGTACAGGTTGATGAGCATTCAGGTATATGACTCAGCAGGTATATCATTGTGTTATGGTTATATTGCTTTTATACTTATTCTTATAGCATGTCTTAGCACTTAGTGTCATGATCTGGCGATCATATAGATATGTGGACCTGGTTGATCATATTATATATATTATATTGTCCCTACTCAGACTTAGAAGTTCACTATTCATACTCATTGGTTTTACCCTCCTTAGGGAGAATAGAGGTGATCATTCCACCATACCTTGGCTTGCTAGTGTTGGCTCCATGATTCATTGTCTTCATCCATCCATTACCTACCTTTTAGTTTATCACCCTGACTTACTACTTGACTAGTGGCATGGAGGACTTTTCCCCACTATAGCCTCTGTATTGGATGAGCTTCCCTGTTTATTGTGTCTCGGCTCTGAGTTGGTGACAAAACTTACCTATGGTGAGTTGGAGTTCTTTGGAATTCCCCCCTAGTCACTAAAGTTGTGTTGGCTAAACCTGAAACTTTTAGTGCTGCCATGAATACAATATCTGGAAAATGAAATGCTATATCTTGTATGAAAAGCCCATTCATGCAATGTGTTTCTAAACACACATGAATGAAAGGCATGCCAAATGAAAATGGCCATGAAAATAAAATGTTATATCTTTTGGAAACGTAAATACCTAGGTAAACAAACTGTCCATGACACACCTAGAAGTGCTCAGGTAAACAAGTGCCTTAAAAACACACCTGCAGCAGAAACCCTAAAATAAATGTAAATCTATGCAATGTGTTTATAAACACACATAGATCAAGGCTATGGAAACTTCAGGCCCAAAAAGCAATGGAACTTAAATGCTATATCAAAACAATTGCTGGCCTTATTTGTATTATGGATTGTGCGCATCTGTTAAAGGTGAATAAACCCTCTTTAAACAACTCATCCATTTGTGAGACACCGCCATTCCCTGTGTTATTGCTCATTCAGTATATACTATGGTGTGTTTTCCCTTTCCCTTTGCCAAAATGTCACAAAGTTAAGTCAGTCAAGTCATCCCTTAGCCTAGCCAGTTATTTTAGCCTTCACCCTTCACTAGCAAATTGATCACAGCTATGAAGTGAGTATGATCTTGAAAGTCTAGTCTGAGTAATAATAGTAATTAATGATATTATATATTTGGATTTAGATCGCCAATAATGATTACTTTGTGTTATAATTGTTATTTGAATAAGTTGTAGAGCATGCATTAACCTTTGACACTTTGCAGCAGCTTCCGATGGTGGTCTGAGTTGTATTTGGTCATATTGACTTGGTTAAACCTAGTTTGACCATGGTCAACCATAGGACATGAGATGGTTGGACCTTATGATGATATGGATAGATGATATATGGTCTATGTACATGTACATGATGATTCTATGCAGCAGCTACAGGGTTATGATGATGATTTGTGGTTTACAGCAGTTTTGATCATTTACAGATTATTATTATTTGCCCTATTCCGGTATATTGGATATATATATTGATCATGCAGAGACTCATATGGTGTATGAGTACACATCTTGGATGGATTTGGACCTTCTGAGTCCAATGAGACAGTTTGTTTTCAGTTCCGGGCACTTACAGTGATGATTGAGCCTCAGTAGGCTATCCCAGTGCAGTCTTGGTCTGTCGGAGGCCCTGTCAGAGCAGATGTGATTTTTATCCGGTTGACCTAGGGCGCTGTGCTTGGAGGGGGTGGTCCAGCCACTTGTTTTTACCATATTACCCCCCTCCCGGACACACCGGTGCCCTCACCTTGACAGCGCAGGCACTCCAGGAGGCAGTTTGGGGCAGTTTCACGCTTCTCGAGGCATTTCAGGATTGGTAGAAATGGCTATTGAGGAAATCGATTTGGGCTACTGAGGCAATGTTATGGCATGGGATGATCAGTGATGATAGATCGGGGTCTTCCACACCTCCTCCAGCAGTTTCAGCTTCATCGGGGCCCGCATCCATCACTTATGGCACTTTTTGAGGATTTCTGAGGTCTTTTGAGGCCTACAATTTGACCATGGAGGCACGATTTGGTACATTGATGATTATTTTATGATTATTGTGCTATGGGGATTGACCAAGGAGGGATAAAATTACCCCTTGGACCCACCATAAGCCCCCTATTATATTTTGTCATTATGATTTGGTGGGATTCCCCTCTTCTAGGGCGATTTTGTCCACTCATATTATATTTTATTAGTGATCCATGTATTTTATTGTTGAGCTCATCTCAACCATTGATTAGACATTTGTATCTTTTAATCTTAGCCACTCATTCAAAAAGTGGTTAGGATTTTGATGCCTCTCCTTCCTATTTAAAGGAGAGAGCTTCTCATTGTAAGGGGTCTTTGACTCTTGGATTATTGGTATAGAAAAACTTTCTTGTGGAAATTCTTGGGGTCTCCTTTGCATCTGGTGTTCTTAGATGGTGATTGGAAAGTCTATTGCAACCTAGCATTTGGAATTTGTGGTAAGATCTATCTATTTTGGAAATCATTGTTTTGTCTACAGGAGGGCGACTTCAACAAGGGCGATTTTGCAAGGCTTCTTCAAATCGACTTTCTTGGCATTCGCTTGTATCAGGGGGTTATCATTAGCATCATTGTGATCTATGCTTTCTTTCTGTTACTTCTCTTGTGGCATTAGTCTTATCTCTTGATTGCATCAAATCTGATATTGTTGACGTTTGTTGTGCAGGAGAGAGGGCGCATTGGCTTCTTGGACTAAATCGATTGCATAGAAAACTACCTCAAAGCTTCTCAAATTGATCGGGTTTGCATAGATCATCATCATCAAGGCATCTACAAGGTTACCCAGGTAAGATCCACAGGTTTGTTTCTCTTATCTTGATCCAATCCATTGACATAGCTCTTAAATTGATAAAACCCTAATTACTTCAAAAACCCCATTTTACATTTTCTCAGATCTACTTAGATCTAGTGGGTTGTTGGGCATAATATTGAAAACCCACCTCTATAGCATCCACGGCATCCCGGATCTATAGTTTGGTGAGGATTGGCTTCCGTTTGACCCTCTTCCCAAGCCAACCTAGCTTTCCCGAGCAAGGGCGCACTTCTTGGTGAGGGTGAGTTGACTTAGATCTAGGTGGTGGGTAGTTGAGATCCCGCTTGATTCATAATCTACACATCAAATAACCTACCCCCAGATTGTCACTTTTCTGATTTATACCTTGTGGGCCCTATTCCACATTTTAAGGGATTTAATCCCCATTTTGGACCACTTGGTATATTTAAACTCAGATCTAGTAAGATCTAGCCGTCGGATTGCCGTGAAATTATAGATCCACACTCCTACTTGACTAACCTACCCGGATCTAAAGTTTGGATGTCATCGGACTTGTGTTGACCCCATTTACCCCACTTTTAGGCCTCCTTGGGTAAAGTCGCACCACCTTGGAGAAGGGAGTTTGCCCACTTCTAGGACATGGGTACTTGAGATTTCAGTGGATTTGGAACGGGAATAATTCAAAACCTAGGTCTAGTGTGTCATCTTGTCAAATCTTGCCTTGGGGATAGCATTCCTTATTTTAAGGGATTGTTGTCCACTCTGGTCAAACTAAGATCTAGACCTATTCATCCATCAAGACCTTAATTGCCCACTTGTCTCATGTCATAGGAGTCTTTAACCACAAGTCAACCCTACTTTGACTCCATTATCCCAATTCCCAAGGCACTGGTTTCTCTCCAAGTCAATTCGACTTTCCTAGATTGTTGGATTAACTTGTGGTTTGACTTTAGTGTGGTGAACTAAACCCTTGATGCCATCATGTATCATGATCAAGCTTGTCACTTGTACTAGTTAGCCCCAATTCAACCCCTAAACTACCCTGCATTGGACACGGTTCCCAAGGCAGTGGATTTTCTAACATTGAACTAATACCCTAATCCTAGATCCCATTTCAGATATTATAAGTCACTCTCACATCAACAATGAACCAAAGCTATACTCAGTGAATCCCTCACTTGTCTTGTGACTTCACCTTAAGGTCTAGGATAAACCATACACCTTACTTCACTTAGAATTAACTTGATTTGGTGTCTTGGTTTTGATCTCTCCTGTCGGGAGTAGATCGGGTCTCCCCCTTTGTTGTCTGGGCTAGACAACATAAAGTGAAGGTTGCCTTGACTGGCGTGACAACCAATCCATTGGAGGTCGAGGTGATCGTGGTTGCACCTTGGAGTTGCCCTTCCCTATTGCCATCCATGAGTGGATACATCCATAAGGGTAACTACAGTTTAGGTGATAACAAGGTATACATCAGCTCTTAGATCTGTTGTGAGGATTTTCACATGGTATCAGAGCATGTTGAGAGTATAGTCTATCTCCATTCCTGAGAGTTTTTTGCAGGTTATTACCAAGATTTCGAGTGTAGCAGCAGTTGCAATAGTTTTCTGCAGTTTTGCAGCAGTAGCAGTTGCAGATATTCTCTATTGTTTTTTGCAGGTCTTCTGCAACAACTTCCATGAATTTAGAAGGAATTCCTCCTCTCTCTCCATTCAACTATGATGAGTGGAAACCAAAGATGATAGCATATTTGAAGAGACATGGTCTTTTTGAGTATTGTCTTGAAAGAGAGTTCGAATCCTCTGAAGAAGAGAATGATTGGTTAAATGAAGGTGACAGAGCCTATGGAGCAATGTTGACTGCTATGTCTTGTTGTATGTTAATCCACTTCCATGATTATGCTGAATCTCCAAAAGAGCTATGGGCCCATCTGGATGAAAGATTTGGAAAACAGAATGAAGGGATTGGTGCAAACTATTTGGAGAGCAAGCCCAGTGTTGCATTCGCCCTCCTTGATGGTCTCTTTGATCATGATTCAGTATCAAACATATCTCATAATGAAGTTGTCCAAAAAGAAGAAGAACTTGCAGATTCAACACTCATGCACTCAATGTCTTCTATTTCGAATTTTGAGCCAGCTCACACTCTAGAAACTGAAGAGGTTCTTAAATCCTCTCTTGCACAAGAGTCTTTTGGTTTGCATAATGATGATCTATTGAATGTTTCAGAGGTTAAATCAACAATTGGAGGTGATGCATTCGCTCTCCTTGATCACTTACCTCTTATGTACTACTATATGATCATTTGTACATGCTCTCAGAAGTTCATTGAAGTTGTAGGGCATTACCATTTGCTTGGGATAATTTCTCATGCATATCATGGTTTTGATCTCACCCCTGCTGGTTCAAAGGAGATCTCAAGAATTTATCAAGTCTTGGAGCTGATTTGAAGTCCAAGCAACCATTATCATGTTATGGTTCTTTTGGGCATGATCTCACCTATGATGGTTCAAAGTAGATAACAAAAGACTATATACACATTCATGGATTTGATCCTACCTCAGTTGATTCGAATCACAGGTTCCAGGATCATCCTCATACCTTTGGATTTGTTCTCATCACATTCGGTCTGAAGAGCAAGTACAAGCACATGTCTCCATATTCGCTTGCATCCACTGAAGGAGATCACAAGCACATGTTTTTGGAGCATGAACCACGTTTTCCCAAGAAGAAGATACCTCTAGACATATGACCAAGCATCACACCTGCTTGAGTTTGGAGCATTTATTTTTGGTGTGCCCTACAGTCTTTTTGAGGGGGGGGTATTTTTCCCATGAGGTTTTTCCCCATTTCCTTGTTTCATGGACTGTTCTTTATTCATTGTATTGGGTGACCTTTGGTCTTAGTTACTAGGGCCTAGGATGGATTAAGGGGGGGAGTTAGGATATTCCTATACTCCATCCTAGTCCTAACAAAATTTCCATTATTTTGCATTTTAGTCATGCATGCATTTTTGCATGTAGTCATGAAATTGCATGCATGCATCCCAGTCATCAGCATGGTGTCCTCCAGCACCTACTCCCCATTTTGCTAGCCCTGGGAGCTTCTTTCTGTTCAGTTCTAGCGCTCCTAGTGCATGATGCGCCCTCCTTTCACTGACCACATGTGAAAGGCGCCTTCTCTCACCTACCACCAGTGACACTTCAATTAGTTCCTTGATTTATGGATATGTTCCCTGATTTAAGGACAAATGGCCTAGTTAACTCACTGAAACACTCTGATGGACCTCCAGAGAGCCTAGATTGACTATTTTGACTCCAGTTAGCTCCTCATGACTCCAGTTAGCTCCTCATGCGCCCTCCATCAGTTACACCTACTACACACAGTTAGACTCAGTGTGACACATGGTTGATGGTTACTTGTGCTTTGATGATACCCTACTGATCTGATGATCAGTTCATGCAGGTTAATTTGAATTGCCACCTTGGCATTCGAATCCTCTCCATTGTATTATTTATTGTTCATATTATGATGAATGAATTAGTGAGTGTGATGTTATTCTACTTCTATCTGAGTTCTACTGTATCTATGTTCTGCTGTTCCATTCTGCACTCTTCTTCTATTTTCCTGCTTAATCTTTCTTGTGAGGTATACATCAGCTCTTAGATCTGCTGTGAGGATTTTCACACTTCCTTGTTATTTCAAACTACCACAACTAAACCCTAAGGAGCTTAACTACTAAAACACGATCACTTAAAACTCAAAAACCAACACTTAATAAACTAATTTGTGGTGTGATTTGTGCCTCTTTTTCTTAAGAAAATCCAATTGCTAGCTAATAAGTGTTTTGATCTTGTTTGCATCTATATCTTATTAGTATCTTGCTGGTTTTGGTTGACTTTTTTAGCTTTCACTGAAGATCTTAATGCAACAGTCGCATTAGTGTTGAATAATTACCAAAGGAAATGGGCTAACCTTGTGCATTCAATTTGCTATCCTAATTAGATCAATGCATGTTTACTATGGTTAGTAAAATAGCCAAGACTCGACACTAAAAGCATACTTGAATCTGCCCCTTTTTGATCTCTGCTTTAATCATACTGAAATTATATATCCATACTCACATGCAATAGTATTATTAGGGCTTGTTTTGCTGTCTATTAAATCAGTGTTTTGAGTATTGATTCAAGGGACAAATGATCATTAATTGTTGCTGCTGTTAGAGCTGTTCATATACTTCAGTTTTGAGATATTATAAGTTTGTTTGAGGAAGATTTTATTGCTGGTTAATATCATTATTTCTTAGTTCTGTGTACTGCTGCAAATACTGTGATCTTTGTTGATGTCTCTTGACTTATGAACGACAGCCTCTCAATCCCTCATATAACACAACCTTTGGGTAACCCACTGTGATAATATCAGCTTACATGTTCGCTCCATTTGGGCTCATGAGTTGGCAAATTACATATTGATGATCAATGATCAAATCTCAGTACTATAAACCTGATGCAGATAATAGTTTAACTCTTAAGTTAGTTCATTCTTTTAGATTGCAAAAGTGGTGTTTGTATCTACATATAAATGAATGAATATCTCATAAAGTATACTGCTGTGACTCCTCATCTTGTTGACAGTTTTATACTCGGTATCCTTTTGATGTGAATTTCTAAATCTGACCCATACTGCAACCTTGTGATTCCATGTCAGCTCATACTTGTGGATCTACTCATAAATGACAAGCTGATTTGATTTTTAGGGAGTATTGTCCAATTCACACTTGTAGATTTCCTCACATTTGGTACCTGGTGATATTGCTCATATTATCACAAGTGTTGTTATTTTTCAAATACCTCGGGGATCTATTGATGATAGCTTACTCATTTCATGAAATGCTAATGAATACCTACCTCTATCTAACTCACATGCTATGAAGTTATATGTGTGATGTCCTAAGTCACTAAATAAATTTGCATTTTGTTAATGCCCTATTGCTTCTTGGATAGTGATTTTTGAAATAACTCTCATTTAGTTCATAATGTTGATGATCTTACAACTACTTACGATAGCTTTAAAGTGATTCAATGCTTGGTTTATCTTCTTATTGATCCATTGACTCACTCAACTATTTACATTCTCACAAGTGGTTGTTATCTTTCATATGGGTTTTATTTCATTGATGTATTGAAGTATGATTAGTTAATGCCATGAGTTTACTTTAATTGCAAATGATACATTGATATATTGTTTTAATTGAAAGCATTTTATTGGATGTTAATGAGCATATATGGCGCAATGACTGTTGAGATTCTTGTGTAGAAGACGTGTGTCGACGTCTATAAAGATCATTAGGAGCTTGTCGCTAGGTGGGTAAAATTGCAGTTTAAGGGAACCCTACTAGATAGTGACCATTGCTGGGAGAATTCTCCTTGCATCCTTGTTAGGTGCAAGATGTTGGACATCCCCTTTCACTTTGATCTAGTACTCTTCTTCGAGTAGTATCACATTAGATAGCACTGAACACAGACTTGGACCCCATGTACCTTGCGTATATCGGGGACCCCTCTAGGCATCCTGAAACCATCCTATCAGTTGTCTTGATACTGTAGTGCACCGCGTTGTCCCTCAGGTTGTACCCCTCTATCTGGTGGTTCTTTTCTCAGAGCATGAATATATCTCAAATATGAATAGATAATATTCTGGAAGGGGTTACAAGGCTAAGGAGGGTTTTGCAGGATGCACCACTCTTGTGCCACTTTAGGCCATCGAGCCAGTCATCGGGCCAAGGGAGAGTACCCTAATTTGGAGGTAGTAATTCCTAGTTTTTCACCCTAGGCACCTATAGATTTACTTGTAAACTTTGATTGGTTTTACAGCTAAGCTATAAGGTGCAAAAATTGATCTCAACTGTTGAGAAGTAACTTTGGACATTATTTTAAAGGGGGAGGTACAAACACATCTCAAAGCAAACACAACTTAGATAAAAAACAGCAGGGGCGCCTTAATCACGACCTATTTCTCTGAAAGAAGATTCAATATCCCAAATACATTCAAGAATAAAGCATTGACAGGCTTTCCATTAAATGCAATCGAGATACACGAAACCATGTGGGCACATAAATTGTAGATCTAGAGATTCATGTAACAAAATAAAGACATTTCAACCACTAGAGAGAGCATTCCATAACAAACATGAGACACTATTTCTTTGAACACCAGTGGCAAATTGCCTCGGTCTTGGTTTCAGATCAATTACATTCTCATTCTTCTTTAATTACAATAATAAATACATCAAGGGGAACCCAATGATCTCTTCCCTGAGCCTATTGTCTTTCTCTAGACAAAAGAAGTTTGTTGATCTCATTACAAGGAAGAAAGAGAGAAAGAGATAAAAGAAAGGGTCAATATTGCAGATCTTTGTACACTTTTATCAGCATTTTTGGCAGCCTGTCGGATGTAAAATGAAAGAACCTCCTTTAATTTTATTTCATTGAGCTCCTTTACAGCTTCCCGGCCCGAGTGCTAACTATGCCCCTTTGCATGAATCTTTTGGATGTGTTGTCCTATCGAAGCGATGACCTAGGGTTTGTTGCGTTGGCATTTTAAATTGCCCCTTTTGGGGATCTAAATTTAAACATACATTGGCTTTTCCTGACTTTATGTCACCTTATTTCTTCTGTTTCCCATGCATGCCCCCCTTTGGAGTTTGGTAGGACTCCCCCGCTTGTTTTGTGAATTGTCAGTGCTGCCTTATTTGGGCGAAGTCCCTCAACATTTGCATGGACACCCATGCCTGTTGGGTTATCCCTCTGTCACCTCTTAAGATTCTGAAAGATTTATCCAACTCATATTGAGGAGTATAGTCGAGATCCCCTAGATTTTGAACTAGGCTTTTTCAATAGTGCTGTCGAGTTGATAAAGGGTTTTAGCTGATTTAGAGCCTCATTAGTAGTAGGAGTGGTAGATTTATCTGGTACTAGTAGGAGCTTAGGCATTTGCTTCCTGTATCATCATGTTATCTACTTCAACTATATGCAACTCAAGATTAAGATCCCAACGACATGTGAAGCCATTCTTAACTATGTTGTTGATCTTACTGAAAAAGGAAATAATAGTGTCCCTAATTCCTTTATTTTGTTCTTAATGATCTCTAAGTTAGTTAACTTATTTATATAGTTTTCAATGTCCATGTGGGAAGATGTTCTATCACTGATGCCCAACAATCTTAACTCATTAGGGGTTAGAGAATTGACCACTGTCTTTTCCACCTTGGCAGTCTGAAACCTACTCTGAATCATCTCTTGGTTCTTTGTCATTACTTTTTGACTTCTTCGTAAATAATGTCAAACTCTAGAAAAAGTTGCAACTGATTCTTTATTGGAGGAAAATTTGTAATCACGTCATTTTACATTATTCTCTTTGCCTCAGATAACGTCTTCACCATCCTGGCTTTTGTCAAGGCTTCTTCATGTCTAGTTTTCTACTCATTAATTTCTTCCTCTAGCACAACCTTGTCTTTCCTCAACTCATGTACTTTCTTCCTAGAATTGTTGAGTTTCTCTTTTGAGTATGAAGATCACCCTTCCGTTTGTCAGCCAATTCTTCCATTTCAGTTGCTCTCTCAGATTATCAATAGCTTTAGTTTCCCATTCTACCCTTTCTTGTTCTAACCGCTCGTCCTTCTGCTCCAAGGTAGATATGATCTATGCCTTAACTGTTGACTGGCAACTAGAAGGAGGAGCACTCACTTTCCCTCTTGCATTTGCAAGTTTACTCTTCAAAGAATCAATCCTGACATTAGCCTCATCCAATCTGAAACTCAAATCTCTGGCGTTTCTCTCCTCTTCCTCTTGCGCTTTTATTCTCTTCATTTTGCTCTTCTCAGCTATCAAAGAGGCATTTTCTGTTAGATTATGGTAACTTCGGGATGTCCTCCATGGTTCAGATGCCTTACATGGAGGTACATTAGCTGCATAGGCATCAAGATGGAGTAGAGGCACTCTACTCAGTGGCATGAGTCCAGTAGGGGCTGCATGCGGAGCTTCAGGGGAGATTGACGTTTGCATGCATGAGTTTTCCATGACTTGTCAGCATTCAGTGAATGCATGCAAAAGTGACCTTTTGCATGCATCAGGAATTAGGGTTTTGGCAAACCTAATTCATCGGTGAGATTATTTATAGAGGTAGGGGGTCCCTAGATTAGCTTACTCAGTTGTATCATCAGAGAGAGATGCTGCCAAAGTGAGGAGGACGTAGCTGTCCATGTGGGGCGACTTTCTGAGATAGAGAGGAGTTGCTGCAGGAGCTAGGAAGGTCAGATTTGAGCTAGATCAATGACCTTTAGTTCCAGTGAGACCAGACACCCATTACTGTGAGCTGAGAGAGCTCCACAGTGTGATTATTGATTAGATTGGAGGAAGCCGAGTTCTCTTGGAGGAGGACGTTTTTCCTGAGGGGAGAGAAGCTCATTGTGAGCTGGATTGACTGATTAGGAGTTTGTGACTTCCAGGATAGCCTTGCCTCAGGATTTGAGGAAGGTTAGGGACGATCAGAGCTCAGATCTGTCGAGATCAGGAGCAGTACGAGCATTTGACATCCAAAGGGGAGGGCGCACTTGTGCATGTAGAGGAGGCCGATTTCATCAGTGGGCAGTCTTCAAAGCGAGCAGATCAGAGCAGAGAGATCTAGAGAGGGCAGATCAGTCAGAGGCACCGTCAGAGCACTCAGATCCAGTTTGACAGATTAGGGCTTACTTCTTCAGTGCATGCATCAGCTGGATGCATGCAAATTTGAGGTCTGTCCTGTTTCAGAGGGATTGAGTTACCGACTGAGGTAATCCTGTATTGTATTGTCTTTTATACATCTATATGCTCTGGGCTCGAGAGAGAAGATAGCCCCATAGTTAGCTGGTTTTTCCCGTAAGGGTTCCAGGATACATCTGTTGTTTATGTGGTTGATTGCATTTATGTTCAGTTGGTAAATGCAGATTTAGTTGTTTGAGTTTATTTCTTTATGAGCATATATTGATTTAGAGACTCATACCACTTGAGATCTCAGGGCGATCCAGAGGGAGTAGTGAACTCTGGATCTAATATATTTACATTTTCTCTTCTTAAAAATTGAGCTCTACGTTGAGTTTTGGTTGTTCTTCTAGCATTTGCTGGGTAACTGGGAGAGACTGAGTCATTTGAGAATTTTCTAGTTCTTTGATTCTTTTGTCCTTTTCGACTAGCAAGGCAACGATTTCAGCTAACCCTTGTGTGCCCTGTCCTGAAGCCACTACAACTTTATGTAGCCTACTATTCTTGTTTTCTAGACTCTGCACTCTCGCATTCAAAAACTGATTCTTGATTTGTAGGGCCTCTGCCCTCTTTTTGTGTTTTGTCAATGTGGACACAGCTTGGAGGTACTTGGTATAAACAATGCCACTTGTTCCTTGTGCCATTGACACTTCATCCTCTGCAGGCATGTCTGTTGTCTCTAGCGTTACTTGGAGGGTCCCCCATTCATGAGGTTGTAGGTCTTTGTACTTTTTTAGTGCGAGGGGCTCCGAAGTGGTGATCACGAATTGCTGAGTTAGTAGGTCATACTTGGACACCATTCTAGGCCGGGCTTCTGACTCTAGGCTTTCTGTGTCCTGTAATCCCTTCTGAGCCTCTGCTCTCCTTTCTTGTTCCCTTTTTAGAATGTCCAAAGGGTATGTAATATTTATTGGGTGTACAATATTCTCCCAAGGAGTTTGCCTTGTTGTTTTTAGGGATGAGGTTGTTAAAAGCATGCTAGAAGTACCCTTTAAGGCCACAACAGATAAAATTTGATTATAATTAAAAGAAGGAAGAAAAGGGTTGGGAGACTTTTCACCTTCTTTTTGTGGAGGCTCTCCATATTGTTCCAATATTTGTAGGAGGTCTGGTAGAGGTAAAGTATCTTCGTGATTGTCCTTTTCGACCTTCTCAGTTTCTGTGGTATCCAACCGAGCCTTCTGTGGTATCATCCTGAGCTATATCATCCGCTTTCCTCTTCTTAGCCCCTGAAGATTCACTGATCACTTTTAACAAGGACCCGCTGGAGCTGAACTTCTCACTTTTCTTTTGTAGGACTTCCTTTGTGTTTAAGGATTTGGTCTCCTGGCCTCTTTGATGCCACTTCTTCAACCATGCCTTCTTCTCTTTCAGGAGATTGAATCATTATGGCGACTGGAGCCAAAGGTGGTGCACCTTGTATGATTGTTTCAATGGGTGTGGGATCATTCACCACTTCTTCAACCAATAGACCTGCCCCTGATTTGGCTTATTCTACAAATTCACAGTCTATTTCCTCAGGAGATTCTCTTTGTTCAAAACTAGGAGGCACATCAAGAGTAGGAGATCTTGTTGTTACATGCTCCACTTGGGGTATTTTAGGGGGAATTTGTTGGAAGGTCTCTTGTAACCCCATTTTGTCACCCATTGGTGTATTAATATCAGCTCCCAACCCCAATTTATGAGGCCTTTTCTCCAGGTGGATAGGCTCCATGATGCCTTTGCCTTCTTTCCCCAAACCTTGCTCGGGATTGTGACCCATAGCTTGCATTATTGGGAGTGCCTTTTGGTAGGGGACAACCTTTCCGGTGGGAGAAAGAATGTGCATTTCTTGGGGTCTTTGCCCATCTCCTTCACCATCGTGTTTGATTTATGTCACCGATATCATCACCCCAGTTCCCTCCTGATGTATCGGGCCCATCATCTCGCTGTCATCTTCATCATCTTCATGATGTTCATTATAGAGTTTTTCAAACTCTTTCTTCAGGAATGCTGAGATATGGTGCCTCCCCTTTTCCAAGGTATTTATGCATCCTCCACCATGCCCCTCTCTTATATTTGCTGAAACCATGCTGCATTAGTTCATGGTATCTTTCTTGGGTGGGTGCTGCAAAAGCCATATCTTCTTTTGTCACCACAACTCCTTTTGGCCTATAAAAGGTGTAATATGATGGGGCATTAGAGGGCTTGGGGGTTGGAGTTGGGAAAGCTTGATTAGATGTCTTGGTTTGATTTGCCTCTCCTCTAATGACTCTTTCAACCTCTTCAAAAGTATCCTTGTTGGCCAATCTTTCAATGTTAGGCCAAGACTCATGATCTTGTGGATTTGGGAGTTTCCTCCCTTTTTCCTATCTAATCAAGAGGTGGGGGTCGTACCTTCGTAGATGATCCAATTGCAAGTCTAACCCCTTTAAGATTTCCAGTACTTCTTTGAGACCTCTCTTATCTTTCATAGCATACCCTCCCATAGCCATGGGGAAGGTAAGTCTTCCCTTCTTCCTTGGCTTAACAAAATGAAGATTGTCTACCTCCATCATTTGTCTTATGTATTCCAAAACAAAGACCCTGGAATTGAAGAGTTGAGGCAGTTTGTGAGGTGCTGACTTGGTACCATACAGTCTAATCACAGTATAGTGGGGCCCTAGGTACCAATCGCCTCTTCTTATAGCTTCCCCAACTACAAATAAGGTCTGATCTCCTTCGACATTCTCTTTGGTTCCTTACCTATTATCAATAAATAATCTATGTGCATGAATTCTGTTACGAAATGGAACCAGTTGGCTTCATTTTCCCCTTTTTTATCCATGGTATCCAATGTATATTTTGTTCCGGCTTTGTGTCTTTGTAACCCTAAAGATTCAAAACGTTGATGCCGGTAAAAGAGAAGCAGTTATACTAGATAAGAGGGGTATTTGAAAATGCCCGTGATTGGGATCCCTGTCAACTGGTTCCTTGTTCCCATAGCCAGGGCCTTAGCATAGTCAAATTTGGGTGTGTAACGAGTATGGAAGGCGTCAATCAGGGCTACCATCCCTTCATTTATTTCTTCATCTCTTTCTCGGCCCATAATCAAAGTAAAAGCAGTGATGATCTCTGGAGCCCATGTCGCGAAACATTTCAATCTCCAAGGGGTAGATGGGATCTCCTCCTATTTAAGGTGTGCAAATAGTTTGGCTTGGTTGACTAAGCCCATTTTCCTATATTTGGTCATTTGCATTTCAAGGGATACTATTTCCTTTCCCGGTTTGGTTCCTAGCATCTAGGACACTCAAAAATCCGATGATTTGGAATAACACAGTTTGACCATCGATTGTAGTGATGGGGGAGATGAGTGAATTGAAAATCTGGGCGCATAATTGAACGAATTCAGGAAATAGAAACGTGTCTGGGACAAGATGCTGGGTTAAACAGAAACCAAAGGGTCACAGTTTGTTGAAAGAATTTGAGGCTAGGGTTATGCCATAAGAAGATCCTATCAACTGTTTGGGGCTATATTTTGTGGTTTGAGGGGTGGTTATGGAAGCCCATTTATCGAAGGAAAGGAGGGCTTTGAGAGGATGAGATATCACTGGCTTCAGACCTGCTAGAAATAGCTTGAGATGAGGAACTATTGGAGATGTCTTTTCTCTTTTTGGTCATGTTAAATTCTGGGGATGAAGACGAGGTAGATTTTCAGAGGATTATGCAAAGAAGCTCAATGACTTACAAGGATATTTTTAGCGGATTATGACAAGAAATTCATACAAATTTGTAGAGGAATTTTCAAAGGACCGTGAGGAGCTAGAGGTGGTTTACCCGCTTTACTATGGAGGCGATAGATTGGCTTCCTCGAATGGCGATGGCTACTTGCAACTTGAGCTTAGATTGTTGCAAAGTTTTTTTCTTAGTTTCCAATGAAAACATGCGGTGGAAATGATAATTCTTCGATGAAGAAAAGCTCGAAGGCAAACATTCACAATATTTACATGTCATATGAAAGCCATTAAATTTGGTACATTTGAGCATCAATGTCACATTTATTTATGCTTATGGTGGTGTCGTCGATTTGTTTGAATTGGAGGTATGGCGGATCCCATTCTTAATTAGCGATCAGAGCTCAACGAGAAAAAAATACCTTAGGGATTCAATTTTAGTCGAAAAAGCGGGAGAAGCAGTAGATCCTGACAATATCTTCGGTGGAATCTTTAGTTTTTCGGTGAATCCTAGATACTTAGGTTAATCTCCGAGAATCACTTTGGTGGCAGGGGAAAAGGGTGAGAGATGGAAAGGTGTTTGATCAAATCTGAGCCATTCGCGCAGACGCCTTCCCATTTATTTCTCGTGTACTTGGTTGAGCGCAAATGGCCCTGATGGGATGGAAGAAAGGTGCTTGATAGATCCGAGCCTTTCATGCGGGCTGTCCTATTGTTATATCTTGTGCACCTCCCTTGACACAGATGGTCTAGATCTAACTTTACCAACTTGCTTGATAAATCTCATTCGTTCATGCGCCTTCAGCTTTTTTATCCCGTGTTCTGTTTTACGAGCAGGAACGACCATGATTAGATCTTGTAAACTTGCTTGACCAATCCTGTCCATCTACGTGCACACATCCATTTTACTTTGCTTTTAACGCCATTGGAGCCTTTAGCCTTTAGGATTGTCATAATCAACAACTGTTTGCTACATCCTTTTACCTTTTGTGAAATTCACCAAGGTGAGTAGGAAGTGGGTGTATGAATCAACAACACACCGAACATAGCATTCAGGAAGATTCCTCTTCACGTATCTGAGAGGTTGGGTGGTGTGGCCAAGGTTATGGTTGTTCCTCCTTGATTAGTGATTTGAAAGATTGGGCCGAGCATCATCGTTGGGACTCGCGGGTAGATTGAAGGGCTATAGTAACTTGACAATCCTTGTGACTATCAAGCCATTTTGGGTTTGGGGTTTATTTTATTATCCAAGAAATTTCATTGGTCATTCATTAATGTAAATGCTTTATTTTCATGGTATTATGTATCTGTTGCTCATGGTTATATTTTTACATCATTGAAATGTTGAACTCAAGTGTGTCTTGTATCCATTTCTTCATCTCTAGTTAGACACATCTCCTTTAAAAATAGAGCTAGGTCAATATTTGGGGTTAGCTAGATCCTATGTTGCATGGGTACCCGTACTGGGGGGTCGGGTACACGAACCCGTACTGGGTACTTTACTTCAATGGTACGTTCCCAGCCGTACCCAAATTCAAACCCGCGTACCAGGTACTTCACTTATGAAAACAGGGTACTTGCATGGATTTTGGTACGCCGTACCGCATGTTTGGGTACGCGGGAGGTACGACCGTTGAGAAATTTACCTTATTTCGCCGGTTGAGGGGGGTCGATTTGCAATGTTTGATGTTTAAAATTTTAAAAATTAAAAATTAGAACACTAAAACACATGTTATGTGGGCACTTACCCCTTTCCTAAACCTGCGCGGCACTCCATTTCTCACTACCAGTGCTCCGTGCTCACTACTCCAGCGATGCCTATCTAGAGAGCTCGCTGACAGAGGACCTTGGTGATGCTAATGACATTGATCGTGAGGACGCTGATGACACGGCTTGAGGAAGCCAAATCAACTATCTTGTTCATTGTTCAATGTTTATTGTTTTGAACTTTCTTTTTCATGTCTGGAAATGCCATTCAGTCTTCCACTTGATATCTACTATGAGTCTATGTCATATGATTTATCAAATTTATTATTTTATGTTTCAAATTTTCATTGTGAATGTTCATATGAATCATTGAATTTAGAAATATCAAATATACATGTATGATGTGACTGTGACATGTTTTATTTTTATAAATTTTAATATATATATATACACACAGTATCCCCGACGTACCCAAGTACCCTATTTCAAAAAGTGGCGTCCTCGTTCCCGTCCCCGTACCCGTACCCGTCCCCGTACCCGTACCCGTACCCACGTTTCCTGGCAACTTAGGCTAGATCTCCTTAGTTAGCCTTAGAAAAAGCTTGGCTAGGGTCTCCTCCTTGGTTAGTCTAAGTTTGTTCACTGTTGGACCTAGGTTACCTAAAAGAGAAACTCCTTCTAGTAGTGACAGGTTGAAAAGAGATCCATAGTTGTGCCAGTTTAGTGGTCAATTTATTGCCTTTCCATTGACCGCTAGGTTGTGCATAAACAATTACATTAGAGTTCATCCCCTCATTTTGCTTCTAGTTTTGGCACACCTTAACATGCTCCCTTGCCCCATTTTGGTTTTTGGTTTTGTTTGTGGATAGATAGCCATATTGTCATCATCATATAATATTCGATGTTGACATTGTATTGATATTAATTCTAGTCATAGAAGATAACATTTCGGGCTGTCGATTTTTTCGGCCGAAAAAATTGCGAGTTTTCCAAAATATTGTACATCGCAAGTTTTACAAAAAATCGCGCCACGACCCAAAAAATCGCCAGTCAAGTTGGGCCGTGGGATTAAAGGCTGAATTTGACTTGTTTTGGCTCATTTTGTCGTTGGGCTTTTGGAAAAGGAAGGGAGAGGGCTTGTGGTCATCATCACTCATTGTGGAGGTAGTTAGACAACCATCACCATCACCATTTGGATTTTTTATTGGAGCAAGGATTCAATATCATTTTCCAACCGGTGTTGAAATTTCCAATTTTCCAATCTTAGGTATGTATTTAAATTCGACCATGCTACTGCTATTTTTTCCATAGATTTATGCAAGGTTGCTTTCCTACATTTTGCTTCTTTTTTTGTCATTTTGCCATGATTTTCAACCCCATTATTACTGTCATTTTTCATTGCTGATAATCTAATCTAGAGGTCTGATTTTTTAACCAGCCTTATGTTATTTTTTTCCTATTGGGGTTTAATGACATTTTTTTGTGTTTTTGGTGCTCTAGGTTTGGTTTTTGAGGCTGTCCATTTCCAGTGCAAATATGCCAAAGACATTGGACCCATTGTGGCAGTATGCTGACCTTGAAGATGGAACAAACCGACGACGCTTGAATTGCAAATTGTGTGGGCAACATACGACTGTCATGGGACTACATTAGATTGGAGGAGTTCAAACAGTCATGGGAGACCTTTGGATGCACATTGATTTTGATGGTTGGACAGATGGGAAGGGTAGGACCCTTCTCAATTTCTTGGTACATTGTCCTAAAGGTACCATGTTTATAAAATCCGTTGATGCATTGACACAAGTAAAGATGCAACACTATTATGTGAGTTGATGGATGGGATCCTCTAGGAGATCGGTTTGCATAATGTGTGGTCTAAATCATAACAGATAATGCAACTAATTATGGGGTTGGTAGATTGCTTATGGAGAGGCACCCCTCACTGTTTTGGACTCCATGCGTTGCACATTGTATTAAATTGATGTTGGAGGATGTGGGGAAAGTTCCCTTCATCAAGGAGGTCATTGATCAAGCTAGGAGCATCTCCAAATTCATATATAACCATGCTTTTGTTCTTAATCTCATGAGGAGATGCATGAGAAACATGGAGTTGATGTGTCCTGCAATCACATGTTTTGCCACCAACTTCATTTCTCTTCAATCTTTGCTTCAATATCAGTTTGAGTTGAAGCAAATGTTTGTTTGTGATGAGTAGCGTGACTGCACATATAACAGGAGAGAGGATGGGAGAGCCATCGCTAAATTGGTGTACACCGACTCCTTTTGGGTAGGAGTGGAAGACGTGTGCTCGATCAATGAACCTTTGGTAAAGGTTCTGAGATTGGTTGACAGTGATAAGCCTGTTATAGGCTATTTGTATGAGGCCATGGATAGGGCCAAAGAAACAATCCTGTCTTATTATATGGGGAAGGTTACCCCTAGATTCAATAGACCCATGATGCTATGGGATTTGATTGATAGTCGGTGGACCGGGATGCTCCATCGACCCAGTTATGTAACAATACTTTTCCTCAACCTCGCCTTTTCCTACAAATGTAGCTTTGATTTTGATGGCATTGTGATGGAAGGGCTTCTCACATGTCTTCATAGGATGGTACCTGATGCTGATACTCACCACACTATTACTCCCGAGATGGATATGTATAGGAAGGCTAGTGGACTATTTGGCTTTGTCAATGCTATTAGTGAAAGGACCGTTTTGATGCCATGTAAGTGATTACTAATTAGAGCTTAGAACTTTAAATTTTTTAAATTTAATTGTGTTTTATAATTTTATTTGAAAGTTGAATTGTGTAATTCAATTCTCTTTTTTGATTTTCTTGTTTGTTGTAGATGTTTGGTGGCGAAACTATGGTGCAAGGGCACCAAATTTAAAAAAAATTGCCATTCGAGTCCTTAGACAAACCTGTAACGCTTCAGGATGTGAGCGCAATTGGAGTGTATTTGATAAAATACATTCAAAGAAACGTAACAGTTTAGAACTTGAACCAAGCAATTAAATTCATTGTAATTTAAGATCCTCTAACATATTATGTCCCTTGGGCCTCAAGACTCATTAAATTTTTTATGACCCTTTTATAGGTTGGAGTTCCCATGTCTGAATGACTTGGTGTATGTCCATTACAATCTCCAACGGTGGATGAAGCAGGTGGAGAAAACACCTGACGTGGATGCCATTTCCTTGGACACTATTGATGGATTATCCAAGTGGAGGGTGGAGACTAAGGTGCTTATCATGGAGGAGGCACCTACATGGTTAGAGGAGGAGCGGGAGGAGAAGTAGGAGGAGAAGCAGCTTGAAGACTTCATGGAGGGTGTTGTGCTCACAACAACACCACCTTCTACACTGGTTGATGTACCTATTCCCACATTGGCACCCACTAGTCGCCGTCTGATGTTTGGTGTAGGGCCAGGATCTTCTATTTTAGGGGCAGGCTTGGCAAATAACCCATGATCTTTTCCCGTAAAAGGTGGAGAGAGCATTGATATCAAAGACGGATAGCTAGCTGCTAGTTTTGTGACTTTTGTCATTATATGATTGTACATCTACCTCATGATGATGAGATACATTTATATATGTGATGTCATTTTGTATTGGACCATTGGTTGTTCACTTTTGAGTCCTTGATTGGACAACTATCAGGGTTTAGGATTCAGTATCGACTTTGATGCATCATTTTTTATTTGGCATCCACTACATCTTATATATCAGTGCTTTCTCCATATTTATGTGCCAATGTGTTTATCTGATGTTGTCGTTGCTTTATATGTTTAAAATTCTGAAAACGTGAATATATTTTTAATTTTTTAATTTTTGACGTGGTTGTAAATTTTCCTTTAAAACCCAGCTAGGGCTAAATGCATGCCAATTAAAATTGCAACCAAATAACCACTCAAGGGTTTCTTCACTTCATAAACAAAATTGCAGCGGAATAAAATAACTGAGAGATCAATCAATTACACCAATAGAAACAACACAATATCTTTTGGGTATAAACCCCCAGAAAAACCCAAGATGGGAAAACTGGTGCAGCAGTGAGAAATTATTTTATTCAGAAAATATGGAGCTGTTACAAATTAGAAAATCAATTTCCAGCCAACAATGGCGAAATTGAAACACACAAAAATGTTGAAAAAAACCTGAGTGAGTGGCATGGATCCCAAGGTAGTTTGCTGTTGCAGTTGTACGGCCTGTACGACGTGCTGTACGGATTGGTACGGGTTGTATGGATCCGTACGGACTGTACGGATTCCGTACTGACTGTATGGATTGCTGTACGGTCTGCCTGCTGGGTGGATGCCTCTGCCTTGTTGCTGCTTCTCTCTCTTCCTTCCGCGTTTCCCTTCTTTGGGGGCAGAAAGCCTGAAGATAAATAAATAGGTTTATTAGAATTGCTTTTTAGAATCGAGGCCAGGCATGATAGCCAAAGCCCCCAGAATATGCTAAGGACACAGAGCCCCAGTCAGCGTTACTCAATGGGTCAGCTAACAGAAGTATATTGAAGTTGATGTCGGTGATCTTTACTGCTGAAAACAACCAAGTGTATAACATCCAGAGTAAGCCAACATCACAAAGGGAAAGATCCACTATAACATGTTGATTGGCTAAAGGTACAAAGAGTGGCTCAAGTTGTCCTTGAGGCTGAAGCGGTCTTCGTTGCTCCTCCGTTTTCTTCTCCAAAAACTTCTCTCTCACGAATCTGCTCTCTCAATTTTTGTCGGAATGAATGTGTATCCTCTCCACCAATTGACTTTCCTTTTATAATTATTGGCTAAGCGAAAAACCTAATCTCACTATGAATCTACGGATGTGATTCTCCGGTGAGATCAATGTCTAAGATTAAATCAACCATTATCTTTATTATTTCTCACTTTAATATTTTTTAAATAAAAATATTCCAATAATAAATAAAATCAAGTTTAATCAATTTTCACAAATTGATTAATTACAATTGGTTTCCAAACTTGGATCTTTCGCATGCAAGGACACATGCATGTAGAAGACCTTCCTCAGTTGTCATAATCTAACACTCCCTCTCAACGAGGAAGGGATTCGGTAAAAACCCCAACTTGTCTCTGAACTTTACAAACTTGAGTTTGCAAAGTGCCTTGGTGAATATGTCTGCCACCTGCTCATCTGTCTGAATGTACTCCAACCGAATGGTTCCTCTCTGAACACAATCTCTGAGGAAGTGATACCGGATGTCAATGTGCTTGCTCCTGTCATGGAACACTGGATTCTTAGAAAGGTTGATACCACTCTGATTATCACAGTGAACTATAAGAGTCTCTATCTCACTCTCGAACAATCCTGAGAGCAACTTCCTTAGCCACATCCCCTCACATGCAGCCACATTGGCTGCCATGTACTTAGCCTCAGCTGAGCTCAATGCAACTGACTTCTGCTTCCTGCTGAACCAAGAGACGACTCATGACCCAATGCTGAAGCAACAACCTGAAGTGCTCTTCCGATCCTCTACACATCCTACCCAGTCAGCATCTGTAAACCCTGCCAACTGAAAACTCCCACTGCGCTCATAAACCAATCCATACTCCACTGTACCTCTGATGTAGCGAAGTATGTGCTTCGCAGCTGTCCAATGTACTCTTCGAGGGTTCACCATGAACTGATTCAAAGAGTTGACTGCAAAGCTGATGTCTGGTCGAGTGTTGACCAGATACATAAGCGATCCGATAAGCTGCCTATATAGAGTAGGATCAAACTCCTCCGATCTTGATACATCAATCTTCCTCCACTTGGAAACTAGAGGTAGAGCCATAGACTTGCAGTCCTCCATCCTGAATCTCTTCAAGATCTCAACTGCATACTTCCCCTGTCCAATGAAGAAGCACCCATCTCTTTGCCAAACCTCCAGACCCAAAAAGTAATGCATCAACCCAAGGTCTTTCATCTCAAACTCTACTGCAAGATTGGATTTGCAGTCCCTGATCAGCTCCTCATCTCCTGTAAGAAAGATATCATCCACATATAGGACCAGTATGAGAGGTACCTCACCTGCCAAGAAGTACAGGTTATGGTCTGCCTCACTCAGCTGGAAACCCATCTCTTGTAGATAGCTGTCAATCCTCGAGTACCATGCTCGAGGTGCCTGCTTGAGCCCATAAAGAGCTTTGTGCAACCTGCATACATGCGACTCTCTACTCTCTGTCTCGAACCCCTCTGGCTGCTCAATATAAACCTCTTCCTCAATAACTCCATTGAGGAAGGCTGTCTTCACGTCCATCTGATGAACGTGCCAACCCATCTCTGCTACCAATGATAGGATAGTCCAAATAGAAGAATACCTAGCGACAGGGGCGAAGGTTTCCTCATAGTCAATCCCTTCCTTCTGCGAATACCCCTTCGCCACGAAGCGTGCCTTGTACTTCTCCACACTTCCGTCTGCTGCATGCTTTACCTTATAGATCCATCTAGAACCCACCACCTTCTTACCCTGTGGTCTTTGAACAACCTCCCATACCTGATTCTTCATGATTGAGTCATACTCCTCAACCATGGCCTCTTGCCACACATCATGTTGTGCAGCCTCTTCAAAACTAGAAGGTTTAGAGTCAATCAACTCTGTCATCAGTGCCATATAACTCAGTCTATTTGGTGGTACGCTCCGTCTAAAAGTTCTCTGTGGAAGACTCACATGTTTGGAATCCTGAACAGTGGCCCTATACCACTTAGGCCGTGGCCTAGTGTCTGCCTGTTGCCGTTGCTGGATATCCTCCTGCTGTTGCTGCCCATCCTCCCCATAAAAAATAGGGGGATCCTGTTCTCTTGACTCCCTCTGACTACCAGAACCTGTGCCCTGTGTCTGAACCTGTACCTATGACTCCTCCAACTTGATTCCTCCAGAGTCCTCAGCTGGCTGCTCCTGTGCTGGTAAGTCCATAGATCTTCTCAAGGCTCTGTCCTCATCAAACTGGACATCCCTGCTCACAATGATCCTCTTGCGAGCTGGGATATAAACTCTATAAGCCTTGGAAGTCTCACTATACCCAACTAGAAGCCCCTTCTCTCCAGAAGGATCCAGCTTCTTCCTAGTGTCAGCATGAATGTGACAATAGCAGATACTCCCAAATATACGCAAATGACTTACGTCTGGTCTAGTACCTGTAAATACCTCCTCAGGTGTCTTCCTCCCCAATGCAGTGTGGGGACACCTGTTCTGGACATATACTACAGTCCGAAATGCCTCGACCCATAGGAATAGAGGTAATCCTTGATAAAATAACATGGCCTTAGCTGCACTCACCAGTGTCCGGTTCTTCCTCTCTGCCACTCCATTCTGTTGCGGGGTATGAGGAACAGTGTGTTCCTTCTTGATCCCCTCTGATGCACAGTACTCCATGAACTCTCTGCTGGTGTACTCACCACCCTTGTCTGTCCTCAATATCCGGATCTTTCTGCCTGTTTGGTTCTCCACAAGAGTTTTGAACTCTCAGAACCAATCGAAGACCTCTGACTTGGCCTTCAGAAAAAAGATCCAGGTTTTCCTGGAATAGCCATCAATGAATGTGACACAGTAACTGTAACCACTGAATGAATGTACACTCATCGGTCCGCATACATCCAAATGCACAAAGTCTAAGGCTCCCTCAGACTTGTGCTCACTATGTGGGAAAGGTCTCCTGATGTTCTTCCCCAACGCACAACCCTTGCAGTGGTTGTGCTTGTCCTCCTAAATTGAAGGAACTCCAATGACTGCCTGTCTCAGATGCCTCCGTGCACCATGATGTAAGTGTACCATCCTCCTATGCCATAACTCACCATCACTGCTGCTGCTACTGACTAGAGCCTTTGCAGGCTCAAACTATATTCTGTAAACCTTCCCACTCCGAACCCCAATCATCCTGTCCAATCTCTGATCTGACCCATGTGGCCTGATATATACTTTCCTGTCCCGGAAAGTCACTAGAAAACCCTTGTCTTCTAGTGTGGAAACTGATATGAGATTCTTCGTCATCCCTGGGACATATAACACATCAGCAAAGCTGATAGGTTTTCTAGACTCCCTCTGAAACGGTACAGTGCCAACACCCTGCGCCTGATACTGCGCATCATCTCCTAACTCAATGTGGAGATTTACTCCACCCTCCTTCAAGCTCTTGAAGAAAGACCTATGTCCTGTCATATGACAAGAAGCACCGCTGTCCACATACCAGATACTGCTATTGATGGAACTTGCCATGCAAGCTATCAAGCAAAAATCTTCCTCAAAACTCCTGCTGAAATCATCCACCTACGCTGAACCTGCGATCCAAGTGTTGTTGTTGTTGTTCTTCTTCTCTGGGCACTAGGAAGCAAAGTGTCCACACTTGTGACAAATGAAGCACTTGAATTTTGCCATGTCCAAGTTCTTCTTGCCACCTTTCTTCTTCTTTGCCTTCCCCTTACCTTTGCTCGATAGGGCTAGAGCCTCTTCATCCACGATCTGTGTAGTACCGCTAGATGAAGCTGATCCTTGACCCATGCGGGTCTCTTCCTGTGCGAAGTCATCCCACAATCTCTGCCAGTCAGAGAGCTTCTCCCTAGCCACCATGCCTTTAACAAAGACATCCCATGGCTTAGAAAAGCCATTGAGAGCTATACGAACTAACTCCTCATCCTCAGTCTTAGAGCCCACTGCTCTAAGCTAATCCCTAATTTGTGTGAGCCTTGTAAGATAAGGCACCACTCCTTCACCCTTGGCCATCCTGGTATTGCGCATTCTCTCCTACAGTACCATCTTCCGGTTTTCATTCTTGCTCTGGTAAAGACTCTCCAAAGCCGTCCACATCTGTAATGCGGACTTCTTCCTAGACAGGTGAGGGACTATGTGGTCCTTCACCCCATCTAGAATGATCAACATAGCTCTGGAATCTATCTTCTTCCAAGCTGCTAAATCTGCCGGATCTGTGGGAGCAACCTTGGTACTATCAATGTGCTCTTCAGCATCACTGACATCCAGGATCCTGGTGATCCTCTCTTTCCATGTAGGAAAGTTCTGTGCCCCCTGGAGTCTATCCTCAACTCTCAACTATGCGGCCATAGTAAATCGTGCCAATAAACCCTTGGATAGATATGCAGTGATCTATCCAAGTACTCTGTTGCTATCTCTCAGTCTGCTTAGAAGAGCTTTGATACCATGTAAATTTTCCTTTAAAACCCAGCTAGGGCTAAATGCATGCCAATTAAAATTGCAACCAAATAACCACCCAAGGGTTTCTTCACTTCATAAACAAAATTGCAGTGGAATAAAATAACTGAGAGATCAATCAATCACACCAATAGAAATAACACAATATCTTTCGGGTATAAAGCCCTGGAAAAACCCAAGATGGGAAAACCGGTGCAGCAGTGAGAAATTATTTTATTAAGAAAATATGGAGCTGTTACAAATCAGAAAATCAATTTCCAGCCTACAATGGCGAAACTGAAACACACAGAAATAGATATAACATTTGATATTTCATAGCCATTTTCATAGATATAACATTTGATATTTCATAGCCATTTTCATTTGGCTTGCCTTTCATTCATGTGTGTTTAGAAACACATTGCATGAATGGGCTTTTCATACAAGATACAACATTTCATTTCCATACTTTGTATTCATGGCAGCACTAAAAGTTTCACGTTTAGCCAACAACCTCTTTAGTGATTAGGGGGAATTCACAAGGAAAACCAACTCACCATAGGCAAGTTTTGTCACCAACTCAGAGCCGAGACACAATAAACAAGGAAGCTCATCCAATACAGAGGCTACAGTGGGGAAAGGTCCTCCATGCCACTCAAGTAGTAAGTCAAGGTAATGAAACCAAATGGGTAAGTCATGGATGGATGAAGACAGTGAATAATGAAACCGACACTAGCAAGCCAAAGTATGGCGGGAATGATCACCTCTATTCTCCCTAGGGAGGGTAAAACCAATGAGTATAGGCCAAGAACTTTTAAGTCTGAGTAGGGACAAATATGATATATATATAATACAACCAGGTCCACATATCTATATGATCGCCAGATCATGATACTAAATGCTAAGACATGCTAAGATAATGGAAATAAAAGCAGTAAAACCACAACACCATAATATACCTGCTGAGTCATATACCTGAAAGATCATCATGTGAACCATCAAACTGTCCTCTGAAACTGCTGCTGTAACTCTGGGCACTACTGACTGCTCTGTACAAATGGCTAGATGGCTACATCGGTCATCTCTCTGAGTGTCCTGAAACTCAGTCATGGCATGGGGAATATATCTGCTGTCCATAATCTGATAGTGATCCATAACAGATGCTCATCACAGCATCTCAATGTAAGGGAACTGGCTGAATAGTGTACTGGAATCTGACAAAAAACGTATGGTAGCCCAGCTACTATATATGTGATAACAGGACCCTTGCCATTTTTTTGCCGATGCTGATGTTATCAACTATGATTCTGGTTACTACTGTTTAGCTTTTTCGTTTTTCCGTAGTTTAGTGGTAGGAGTTGCTTTTGCATTCATACATTGTGTTGGCACTGGATTGCACTTTTGAGTCACATTGACCTATTTTTGTGGTCATTTGCTGGAAATCAAGAAATATTATCTTAATTTATCTTATCCTTGATGAGTGTGTAGAATACAGTGGAGAACCATTATTCCATTTCATTATTGTCCTTTTTTGTGTTGTACATTTTTGGGAGAGTTTTAGAGCATTCTTTTAATTTTTACTTTAGTAGTGGGTCGCAGTAAGATGCACCACTGAAGACAAAATGTAAAATAGTGGGAAATATGACCTGTCAGGAAATGTTACCTGACATTTCTGTTTTTGGTAAAAGCCAGGAAGTACCCTTTCTGGAAATGGTTCTCTTGGGGAGCAAATCATGAGGGGCATTTCTGGTAACATAAATTTAACCCTTTGCTCCTCTACGAACCATCTAGAAGCCACAAATGCATGCAGTTTGGGAGAAGGATTCTGTTAATAAGTGTAGCTGGCAGTTGTTCTTTTAATAACTTGGAATGTTCGAGGGTTATTATGTCAAATGCAGTTTCGAGTTTGCTTTGTTTATTTTAAGTCTTACTTTGAAAAGCTTGGCAAAAGAAAGTCTCACTGTTGTTCATTGAGATGATCCTAGCTTCAGTGCAGTGTTGGAAAAAGTCTTACCAGCTATTCACTTTGCAAAGCTGGCATAAAGATAAGATTAGTGACCAGTGATCATAAATAAGGTGCTCATGCTGAACCCAGAAAAAAAGAATGAAATGGCATCTTCAAGCTTCCACTCCAAAAAGATTAGGAATGCCTTTTCTGTTTTCTTTTCAAATTTTTGGATGTTGTCATTCTGCATCCTCTGAAGTCCAGAAGCACAGTTCGGTTTATATCATATAGATTGCACTGTGTTTGAAACTCTCCAGGTACCTGAGGAGATTTGGAGAATGAGAAGATATTCTGCTGGGCAATTCTAGTGCACGTTTCAGACTCCTTAGCTGAGTCCATCATCAGGAGAGGATTACCTCAATGGAAAATGAGGCTATTTAGTATTAAGTCCATTAAAGATTAATTAACACCACCATCAACCAATGTCAGCCTATTTTAAAGAGTTTATGATTGGTTTCCAGAATTTGCTTAGGATTAGACTGTCATCCCTAATGATGTTTTTAGGATGCTTTTCTATTTCAACAGCCTCACGTATATGTCTCTTATTATTTCGACAGCCTAATTTTCCATTGAGATAATCCTCTCCTGATGATGGACTCAGCTAAGGAGTCTGAAACGTACGTTGAGAATTCATAAAGACACACAGGTTTCTCCATAGAAATCTCCATCAATAAATTTTCAGCCTGTGAAAGCATGAATAAAAGCAATTCTAGTGCAATCAACACATTTTTAACATGAGTTGATTCATATTGGCAAAGCAAGGCCTTTTTTCTTGTTACATATAAATCACAGGAAGCCATTTCACAAGAGTTTAGTGTTTAACCTAATGGATTAAATCCTAGGAAGTAGGAACCCTAATCGCAATACAGGGGGTGTTTTCTCTTGAAGAACACTTCTTCCGGGGTCAGTCACCAAATGAATGTCCAGGGTTTAGGATAAACCTTTCCATTTTCTACTGTTTGTAATATATCAGACTTTTGTCTAGTATGTTGTTGCAGATGTTTGGAAATTGTGTATGAGCTCTATTATCTATCCTGTTTCTTTGTGCGAGTGCATTATTAATTAGATTTTGTTACTATTTGGTGATATTGATATGCACAGAAGTTTCATTGTTGTAAATCCCGCATACATTATCAGTTGTTAAGGAGATTCTTGCTTAAGTGTCATGACATGGATCTACATGCAACGCAATGGTGCTAATGAAAAGGGAAGGCTACAACCTAAAAATGACTGAGCATTTAGTGTGTGGGAGCTACAAGAAAGTAAAAAGAGATCCCATGAATAAAGTGGTAAGAAGTGTCTCAGAGGCCATTAAGAACTCCTCTCTGGAGGACCGATTGAAAAAGAAACTCACCCCCAAGAATTCTATAATGCCACGCATCTATGGCTTGCCAAAAATACATAAAAATGGCATTCCTCTACGACCTATTGTCAACACAATAGGCTCCCCCACATATGAATTAGCAAAATATTTGGTGGGGATACTTGAGCCTCACAGGTAACACTTTCTCATTCATTAAATATTCAACGTATTTGGTGAAAATGGTGAAGATTTGGAAGATGGAAGATAATGACATATTAGTAAGTTTTGATGTAGTCCCCCTCTACACTAAAATACCAATTGATAAAGCCATTAACGTCATCAAAAGGTTCGTGAATGACAAAACTGCTAACCTTGTTGAGGTCTGTCTTAAGTCAACATTCTTCAGTTTTTGTGGTGAAATCTATGAACAAACAGGAGGAGTCACCATTGGCTCACCTCTCTCACCAATTGTGGCCAACCTCTTTGCAGAGAATCTCGAGAAAAACGCAATTGACTCCTTCCCTCAAAAACCAAACTGGTGGCTTAGGTATGTAGTTGATGTTTATAGTGATTGGCCTCACGGTGAAGAAAGTCTGAAAAACTTCACTAACCATCTCAACAGCCAATCAGAAAGCATTAAATTCACTGTGGAGAAAGAAGAGAAAGATTGCCTTCCCTTCTTGGATGTCCTCACCATGAAGAAACAAGATGGTTCCCTCACACATCAAGTATACTGGAAAAAAAATCATACGGATAGATACCTTCATGCCGAGTCTCACAACCATCCTGCACAAAAAACAGGCATAAGCAATACCTTGGTAACTCGTGCCATGAGGATTTCTGATAAAGACCATCTCGAACAAGAGTTTAACCATCTTAGAAAAACATTAATAAACAATGGTTACAAGGGGAAGCAGATCAACGAAGCTATAAAAAAGGTACGGGAAAACAAAACTAAGACCCGGAATGAAAATAATGAGCTTCCTGTGGCCACTCTTCCTTACATCCATGGTACCTTAAATAAGATTGCCAAGATTCTAAGGAAAAAGAACATAAGGGTGGCTTTCTCCCCTCCTAACTTCCTAAGAAATATGTTAGACAGCCAAAGACCCCATAGAGAAAAAGCTTCACCAAGGAGTCTATCTGATACCATGTTCATGTGGAAAAGTGTATGTCAGTGAGACTGGTCACTCAATTAAAATCAGATTGAAGGAACATAGTGCAGACATTCAACATTGTAGAACCAAAAAATCTGCCATTGCTGAGCACTTTGCAATACTAACCACCAAATTTGGCTTGAAAACTCAAAAGTTCTAGCTACTATCCCACATTACTACAAAAGAAAAATAAGAGAAGCATTGGAGATTGAAAAATTCACAAACAATATCAACCATGACAATGGATTAAAATTAAAGGAAGCATGGAAGCCCATTGTACAGCTCTTGAAATATAAGGTCAGCCCATTAATAAATGATGAACACAATTCCTAGCCGACATAATTTGATGAAAAGATGGATCAAATGTTTCAATTACTATTAATTAAAGATCCACCCACAGAGAAAAACTCGTGAAGCTTTCAAAGAAAGCCTCTTCTGACGATGGACCTGCTTTAGGGTTCAAAACTGTTGAGAAACAATCAACACCACAGGTTCCTTTTTATCAATGGTTCTACATGTTGGCTTTCTTATCTAACTCATAATAAAGTGATTTGTCTACAAGAGAAATGATTGCTGTTTTTTGCTGCAGGCCTCAAGTAACCATAGCCACAGCTATTGTCCTTTGCCACCGTTTCTATCATCGTCAATCTCACCTGAAGAATGATAGATATGTGAGTATGACAGAATGCACACATATGCATATTTTGAATTATTTGATAGTATGAATAATTTTTGTGTTTTTAGGATAATGGGCTTTAATCTTTAGTTGGTTCAATTATTTTCAACTTTCAAAATTGGTCCTTTTTGAAAAGATGTTTATCTGATTTATGTGTTTTTGATTACTTTGTTTTGGAAAGTTGTTATTTTGGTTTCTGAGTAAGTTGATAATAGCTTCACAAAGCTTTGTAGCCTTTTTTTAAAATGATACTTTGACAGTAGTTCAGGTATAAACTAAATACATTGTTTGTTTTAATTCAATCTTTCAACTTCATAGATTTTGCATGATTAGTGACCAATCTCATGAGATTGACATAAAATTTTCATAAACCAAGACACCAATTTGTCACTTTCTGTCATTTTCATTTTTTATCATCAAATATTTAAAATAGCTGTAGCCTAACTAATCTCGGTCAAGTAATTTCAAACTCTAGTTTCTATTTGCTATGGTGTTGGGTTATTCCAGGTTTGAGGAAGAACTATTTTTCACTATGATCTTGTAAGCTGTACTTTATTTTTAGCTGTCATTGTTAATATTTTTCAGACATTTGAAATCTGTTTGCATGAGAAGGTTTAGAAACATTTTGATCCATATACTATTTTCTTGTTTCCTTCACAGTACCATGGGAATAAAACATATTGCTTGATAGTTGATACAATATCGAGTACTTGTTTGCCATTGTAGAAATTAGTATGGAAGTCCTATATAATTTGGTTGATTATATGACTACACATTGGAGCTGTTTCACAGTTTTTGTTTGCATCAAATCCAAAAAGTCACTCATTATATATTAAGAGAAATCTGTGAGCAGATATAGAATAGCCTTTACATACTAGTCCTGACATAACTGTATGCCCTTTTATCTGCCAGTAATTCAAACCAAGTAGCCAGGGTTTGTGGGTGTGGGTGTGGGTGTGGGAATGATGACACCATTTTTGAAATCATGGTGCATGCGGGAGCATCAGATAGAGAATAATTAAATAATTAAAACAAAACTAATAACTGTTGAAGGACAGGACTTTAGTCACTTAAGAAAGGGCCAGCAGCTTTGAAGTCCTCTTGAAGGATGGATAAAATTTAATATTGATGGCTTTCTGAAGGCAATCTAGTTGTGGCTGGGGCAGGGGTTTTCATGAACCAACAGGGTCATGCCATTGCAGTTCTACATCAATTCCTAGTCATCATAACACATAATCAAGTGGAAATGGAAGACTTGATTTCTGGCATCTCGCAATCCCTAAAGTTGGGATAAAAACATTTTTTAGAGGGATTCAAAAGCCACCATATGTCATCTTAACTACAAGAACCATGCCCCCTCCTGGGAAATGGCTACCCAGATGTCATGGATTAGCACTAGCACAAAATCCTTGAGCTCTGCAGATTGAATGCTTCAGAAGGTCAGCCAATCAAATTGCTTATTGGTTGGTGAATAAGGAAATCTCAAGTAAGGAAGATAAAATTCTGGTTTAAAATGAATCAGAATGATCCCCTATGATGGTGGAACTGTGGAAGACAACCCAAGTCATAAAGGTGGTATCTCCCCTGCTGATGTGTTCCCCTGCACACTTGATCATCCTTGAAGCCGTCTGTTCAATGTTTATTCCATTCCAGAAATGCTTTCCAAATGCAACAATGGTTTAATGCTTTCATGGTCCAATAAGACATGATGATCAATCATACCTTGGTAGTCGTTCAATGTTTATTCCATTCCAGAAATGCCTTCCAGATGCAACAATGGTTTAATGCTTTTATGGTCGATTAAGACCATGATGATCAATCATACCTTGGTTGTTGCTCGTATAGTCATAACAGGGTCTCCATCAAAAGCTTTCTGGATACAATCCGTCAATTGGAAGTTTTTATCGGAAAGTGGGAAGACATGTCCAGCTAAGCAGCCAGCCAGTTTTGAATAGTCATTAGTCTCCTGGAACTCATCCCTTCTGCTGTTAAAATCCTGGACATTGAAAAGGACAAAGGCATTAAAAGCAAAGTTATCAGCAGCATGGAGACCTTTCTTGATTATGTGTATAATTGTCAACCACCAGTAACCATTAAGGAGAGTTTCCACAGCAGTCGGAGCAGCTTTCCACCAGAGAAAACTTTGTTAGTCCCCACTGGAGAGCTGTAAAAGCTCTGTTTTTATATATTCTGAAGTCTTACTTTTGAGAAGTTCTGTGGTTTTGCTTTAGGACAGTCGGAAGTATTTATAAATCGACAGCATGCTCTGTTCTGGGAATGAATGTAATTTCTGTTTCAATAGTTGAAATAGGCTAAGGAGAGTCTGTGCTAGAAATGATGGCATTTGGTGCATGGAAAAAGCTATCTGTCCACTTTGTTCTATCCGCATCTCTTCAGGAGAGATTTTATGTACAATATTTTTTTCCTATAAGAAAACAAAAGGAAACTTTATCAGAAGATTTTAAGGATATTATAGGACTCAATAATAATAATTCATCAAACAATTTTACATTTAATACTCGTAAATGACAAGATCACAAGAGTGCTGAGTAAGGCCAAGTCTTCTGCTGCTTTTGCATGATCATTGTTGAGATCCTTGGTCAAGAAGTCTTATGTTGGCGGTTTCTTGATACTGTTGCTGACTTCTTTGGCACATTCTTTTCATGCATGTCACTTATTTTTTGAAAAAACTGTTGTGCCAAATATATCAGAAACAGACTATATAGTATAAACTAATGAATACATGTGGCTTTACTGCAGACAATGGCAACCGCTTGCATGCTCACTGCTGGAAAGGTTGAGGAAGGACCCCCAGCATTTAAGAATATAGTATTTGCCTCATATGAAATTCGCAATAAGAAGAATCCTGCAGTTATCCCAAGGATCAAGCAAAAGGTGGGAGGCCTGCACAATGGGCTATTCTGCCCTTGGCTGTGTGATTTTAGTGGAACATCATGCCAGTCATCCAGTATTTCCGCTTGTTAAATTATCTTTAGGATGCATGCATTACACCACCAAATACATAAATGTGTTTGGTTTCCTCCTTGATTGAAGGATTGTGTTTTTCTTTCTGTTTGTGTGACTCAAAATTATCTGTCTAGCATTCAATTTAATGCTTTTACTTTGTCTGCAGGAAGTTTATGAACAGCAGAGAGATTTAATTGTGCTTGCAGAAAGAGTTTTGCTGTCGACTTTGGGCTTTGATATGAATGTTCACCATCCTTATAAACCCCTTGTTGAAGCTATTAAGAAATTTAAGGTTGCTCAAAATGCACTAGCTCAAGTGGCATGGAATTTTGTGAATGATGGGTAAGTTGCTCTCTCTGTATTTGTGGTTTTTTAAATCTTGACTGGGGCCTCCAAAGGTATCCCAAATCTCTTTATTCACATGTTTTGAGCTCAGTGGAATGAAGCAGTGGAAGGGGTGTGCAGGCTACGCACATCTCTCTGCCTGCAATACAAACCTCACCATATTGCTGCTGGGGCCATTTTCCTCGCAGCTAAGTTTCTCAAGGTCAAGCTTCCCTCTGATGGGGAGGTGGTCTGGTGGCAGGCGTTTGAAGTGACTCCACCACAGTTGGAAGGTTTGCAGTTCACAATTGTCAGCCTCTTATTTTCCTTTTGGATCACTTTTCCATTCTTTTTTTCCTTTTATTTTTTAAATTCTTTGCGTGCTTACAAAATTATAGTAGTGGGATTCTAAAGGAGGAAATTTAATTTCTGGGCTTTCAGTACTATATGATTCCATGGTTGCACTAGAATCTATTGGTTTGGAATTTCAGCGGTCATGCTTTTAGAATTAGTGCATCTAACTTCTAACAGTTCCTCTCCAAATTTAAGTTTGTATGCTGGTGCACAAATATAGTGTTATATTTTGAGTTCATTTAATTCACATGCAGACATCAGTAACCAAATGCTTGAGTTATATGAGCAAAATGGGTCCTCTCCTTCCCTGCGTGGAAGTGAGCCTGGTGGAAGATCTGGTGTGATCAATCAAAATCTGGGCATTTCACAAGCATATGCTGGAGCAACTCCTACAAATGACTGTTCTCAAGTTACAGAACGTAGTTCTCCAGATTCTGTGAAACCTGTACCTGGAGTTGGTGCAAGCCATGCCATAAATAGGGATGTTAGTTATGATGTCAACAATTCTCTAAAACATGTGGCTAATACTTCTTATGGGAAAATGAATGAAACATCTCCCTGCACTTACCATGCAGAAGCCTACATTGCTGACGAAAACACATGCAATAATCAATCAGGTGGATACACAGTAAGGAAGCACGATATCAAAGACCGTGGCAAAGGTGCTGATATCAATGATCATTCACAGCAGGTTTTGAATGCAGTTTCAAACAGCAGATGCAGAGAAAAAGTTGATGGTAGAGAAAATTTACAGAAACTGTTTAAAAACAAACATTCTGATGTGAATGCATTAAGCACTTCACAAGGTTATGAAATAAATGAGCAAACGGGTTCAAGAAGGGCTGTGGAATCAAGGGAGTACAGTGACAACTCGGGGGATGAAACTGGAGTTAAGCTTGGCTCTCCTGATATTGAAGGAAAGCGGTCTCGGGTTACCTTAGATGATGTTAATAAAGACAAAGTGAAGGCAGCCTTGGAAAAAAGGAGAAAGTCACGTGGAGAGGGAACAGATCCACGACCTACTAAGCCAGAGGTTGACCTGATAGATGAAGATGATCTTATTAGAGAACTGGAAAGTGGTGTTGAAGCTGCTGCTCAAGCTGAAAAGGCAAAACAAGAGAGAAAAGAGAGCTGGGCTAGGTCATTATACAGAGCAGAGCAGAAAGGTGTAGAAACTAGAAAAGAACAGAGGGATGAAGGTGAGAGTATAGCAAAGAGAAAGAAGCTAAACTTGGAGAGCTTCCCTGAGAAGAGAAGATCAAAATCTTCTGATTGGGTTCCTGTTAAAGGGGATCACGAAAGACTCCCTGCAGACATTTCCTATCATCATGCAGAGGAAGGTAAACTTCCATCCTCAAACCTGCGTGAGCAGGTACATTCATTGAGATTGGATGATAAGTGGTCTGGGTATCCAATTTCGAATCAGCTTGAAAAGGGAGGAAGCCCTGCAAAGTGGCGTGATTATGGAGGCCATGATCAACTCAGACATGGGGATGCTTCTTATGAGAATCAACATCGGCATAGCAATTATTATCCTCCTCCTCCTCATTCTTCTCAATAGCAGCAGCAACAACATCGAGTAGATGTTGAGAGAGACTACCACCAATACAAGGATAGAGATATGCAAAAGGGAGAGTATAATTAAAGTAGACACGATTATGGGAAGTGAAGCTGAGATGCCATTCAGGCTCACATATTAAGAACTGTACTCATTTTGTCTGGAGGCTTGTGTTTAATGTTTGCTGCAGGGTGAACTGCAGTAAGTCCGGGATATATATGGATATTATCTTCCATCCCCAATTCGGTTGAATATTATCTTCAATCCCTAATTCATTACACTTGTAATTGTACAGACATTGGGAATAAAGTCCATTCATTTATTCAATCAACTAAGTTACAACATGTATTCCGTACAATAAATGATCGAATGTGGTTTACTAGGGTGTTTAGTTACTAAAGATGCATTCTGGGCTTTGCATCTCAAGGATAGGCAATCAACTGGCCATGATAGCATCTCTAATATCATGTGTCTTTTATTTATTCGACTCTCTAGTAAGTTGTAAATATGGATGTATATGTGCCAATGAGACTAAGACAAGTACTCTTTTTTATCCCGTGTTTTACTAACATATCAAGCATGCCATAGCAAACCTCAAAATACATGTCTTCCTTCCAAGCTAGGTTTTCTTTTTCATCTTGCTTAGATTTTTTGGTATAATTGTTTTGGCAGGGTTGTGGCAATGACATATGGCATTACCTCCATAAGGTACAATACTCTTTTGTCGTTGAGCAAATTTAATTTGATAGATGCTATATGAGAATCTGCCGTCTACATGCCCCTTTGGTCAATGGCAATCTGGCATTGCCATCTCGTGTTTGGGATTTCAACCTAAATGTATTGCGGTTTGACCTGTATATTTTAGACAAATTGTGAGTTACATATACATCTTTGCTTTTTACTCTTTTGAGATGACATATAGGCAACTGTGGGGCTGAAAGATGTAAAAAATAGATCGGAAGTTGATGGCGGATATGAAAATAAAGGAACAAGCTTGTCATGTAAAATTATATAAATTTTTAAAAGCCAGCAGTAATAAAAATGGTTCAAACTTCCAACACTCAAGGTAAATTGTTGCATAGAGTGACTTACAGGATCTGCATCCAGCACAGGCGGAGTGATTTTCTCCTTTGAGTACAATTGCCTTATTGCACATTTTACCACTTCTTTTCCTGGACAGCCGATACCACCACTTCTTTTCCTGGACAGCCGAATTCATTGTTAGTTCACATAAAAGAATTGAGAATTTTACCTATTATTTAAAAAAGATTTTAAGGCTTTAATCTTTTCCATACCAATTTTATTTGGATGATCAAAGTTCACTAACTGTATATATATATTACTTCACCGATATCATATATATTACTTCAGGGAGCAAATAAATACATCATATATATATCTCATATATATATTTATTACTTCACCGATATCATATATATTACTTCAGGGAGCAAATAAATAAATAAATACATTTTGTTAAAATAATAGTGAACTTGGTAAGTTCACTATCAATTTAACAATTTCAATTATAGATACTAAATATTTGTTTTATTTCTAAAATTTTATTATTAATTTAATTTTAAAAAACTATAAATTTTATAATTTTATATTTTATTTTTCATTTTGTATATCTTATTATAATAAAAATTTCTTATATAAAAATTTACAACAATTAAAAGATTTAATTTTGTTACTTAAAAGATTTGAAAAGTTTACAACAATTTTTAATTACAAAAAATTAATCATATAATATGTTTTGTTCTTTAATAAATTTGAAGATGCAATTATTAAAAAATAAATAATAGATCTACATAAAAAGCAACAAAACATAGATGTTTTTGTTCATTAATAGATTGGAAGATGAAATCACTAGAAAATAACTAATAGATTCACACAAAAGATGAGGGATGAAATTTTTAATGTAGGGCAACACCATTAACTATCCATTATGGACTAGATATGCTTGCTATGAATATTACATCTAACTTCCAACTGATTTATTATGATGATATTCATGTACTTATACTTTCTCATGAGTGTTCCTATGCTAACTATCTCTTATTATTATATTATTTATTCTAATTACCGAGCAAGTGTCTATTTACATTACATTCATTATTCCCTTTGGTACCTCTCTAAGTACTCCATATTACCATTCTTAAGTACATTACATTCCATCCCCCTTCACATGTTTCTTCCTTGAAACATGGGAGAAAGCCATACAATATGATCTACTAAGAAATGTAGCCAATTGGTACCAAGCATGGGCATCCATCCAACCTAGTGAAATATGGACATGGGGCCCCAGTACTTCTTGGTCACCCGGGTCTTCATTTTGGTTCCTTATTTGGTTCCATGTGGCGCTACTTTGATATCTCCATGGATTACTTTTAGTACTCCATGTGCCTCCATGTTGGTTGCCTTTTTCATTCCATATTTGTTGACGCTCCCAACCTTACCTTGATGATTGTTGTTTCTCGTGGTGGTGTGGGTGGCAATAATAACAACCTTAGCTATTGATTTTTCTTTCTTTGACTCTTCAATTTGTGGTTCCTTTGATGCTTGTAGCTCTTTAGGTTTTTCCTTTTTATGTGTTTTTGTAGTCCTTTCTTCTTATTCAAACTCAGACTCTTGATTTACTTTGTCTATAGGCACTTCAACTATTTTACATGCAAGTACTTGTTCATGTACCCCTTGGACCCTTTTTGTTTAATAAGACAAATGTTCTATAATGTAATTTTTTCTTTTAGGTACCAATGTTTCAAGTAACAAAGTTTTAGGAACTTCTTTTGCACATTAATATTAATTGTATCAACATAGTCCATCCAAGGGTATCCCAAGACAATATTCACATCATTCATATTTGAATGCAACACATATTTATCCATGTTAACCTTTACATCTTTAAAAAGTTGAACATTCTTGCCCCTAACCTATGTCCTTTGCTTATGTTGTGCAACACTTGCGACCTTTTAGTCAAATTAACATTGATAAAATTATGTGTGCTACTAGAGTTAATAGAAACAATGACTTTTGCTTGTTGAATACATCCATGAACATGTAATAGGAAGTTGTCATAAGCAAATAAAACTTTTGTGTTTTTTAATCATTCTTCACATCATGAGACCAACTGTCTAAAAATACTAGTTCATATGCTTCATTTGAAAATTTTAATAGCTCCTTCAAGCAAATTGCTTTACCCCAAATAGTTGCTTCGTCTCTTAGTTGAGAATATAGGTGGCTTTTCCCAAGGGACACGTTTTTCTTATAATATGCAATGTATTCTTGAATATTAGGATTATTAGATTTTTTTGTCAAACACATTATTCTTCGAGTAAAACCCACAACCAAAACTATAACTCACAGTTTAATGTGGTTTGAGGCGACAAATTTAAAATGATCATAACTTATCAATATTGCCCAAAATTGTAATTATGACCACAATTATAGAATGCGATGGTCATTTTGCATCTAATGGAGGTGGTTTGATGGAAAGCTGGGTGTTCTATCAAAAGATAGCAGATATGCAATCCATGTTGTAGTCACAAAAGAAACCCTAAAACAATATACTTTAAATTACCGATAACTCCACTTCTTGGACTCTAATTTGGATGATTTTGTTTTTTGAAATTAGGTGCTTTTGAGAGAGGAACTCAAATATACAACTGTTTTCTTTAGATTCGACATAGAAAGTTTCAGAAATTGATTTGAATATCATTGCCATTTTTTTCCTCCAAAAAATTTGTAAAAGAAAATAAATATTCCCCACTTTATATCATGGCCATGAAATATTCCCCATGTAGTAATATGCAATATCATGGCCATGAAATAATACATGGCAGATTCATGTCATAAAAAAGATCATAGCCACAGGCAAATACATGGTGGATCTATGACATAGTGCATATTAGGAAGACATACAGTCTCCAAAGTACTAATAAGATAATGATATACTCCATCACAACTTGGGAGGGGTAGGATGAATGAGGAACGTCCCCCTAGGCCCGTGGTCTCCGTCTCAACCTCGATGGTACAATTCTACAACATGCGCATAAAGGTGTTGATGTCGAGCATGCGAGAAACCATCTAATTATTGGTCAATGAGGACTACCATTAACAGACACCAGGGAAATCACTAATGATGATGATGCCCCCTCAAGGTATCCAATACAATCTAACAAGCGTGAATAAAGGAATTGATGTCGAACACTCATAGAATCGTACACTCATAGAGTTGTTTGATCAGGAGTCAATAAGGGAAACCCACTGGCGAACATGAGGAAACCTGCCACTAAGGTTTACAAGCTCAAGGTATTGGCTGGTTTCTAGATCCACTTCCTAGATAATTAGATGGCGTTGATAGGAAGGGATCCATTGAAGGAGGGCCTTAACGTATCCCCCATCAATCAACATGAAACATAAACTGAGAGTAGATGTGAAGAGATAGTCATTGAGAACAACTGACACAGGGATGGCCGAGATGGAAGGTCAACATGACTTCAAATGGCCAACTCAAGCTTACTTCCCTTGAACATATGGGACAACACATTGATGACTTGGCAACATGAACTTAAGAGCACCGTGAATATAATGACAACACTCAAGAGATGGTTAAGCATTCTCCATATTGAATGGAAGAGTAACCAACCCAAGGAGTAAATGACTCATAGATGGTATAGCTCGTAGGAAAGATATATCCCAACTGTAAGGTAATGATTCAAATAAGTGCCATGTTCAAGGGAGACACAATAGATGGCAGCCACTTCATTATACAAATGAAAACATAATTAATCTCCTCTTTTTTTTTATGTGTCTCCTTCATAGTTATATGAGCGCGAATGAGATAAAAGTATGCCCAATAGTGTCTTTTTTTATGTAGGTTTTAAGAGCCCGAAAAAGAGATAAAATGATGCTTGACAACAGGGAAAATTTCAAGGATCCATAATTTTATTAAAATGTAAAAACCTTGGCAAATTTTACTAATTCTTAAATTTCCAACCATACAATGTTGGGCGATATTTTTCTAAAAAGATTCAAATTTCTAAGGGTTTTATATAGTTTCTAGCCAATTTTGCCTATTTTTAGAGTAAAAAAAAATTATCCCATGGAATTTGGGCTAATAAATTTAGAAAAAGTTGAAAATTGGTAATTTTTTTTGTTGTTGAAAAAAAGGGTCTAAAATTAGCCCATGAGCTAAATTTCGCCCCTAAAATTTTCCTTGCTTTGCAGTGCCCTTTTCGTGTAGGTTTTATGAGCTTGAAAAAGAGTAAAGTATCCTCATTTGGAGAGAACGAGTGGCTCAATATGATGCACGCATGTTCCAAGTGCATGGAACTGATCTTTGCAATAAGAATATAGTTACGTACTGGCAAGTAAAGTCCACTCATTGCAATGGTTTTCTCCATGGGTAAAAAGGGTAGCACAAGATGTAAGCAAGGCAATGTGAATGGAGGGAGGTCAAGAATGATTGCAATAATGATAAGCGGAGAAAATGTCATCTTATTAGTAGGCGCTGAGGCATGAGCAACGGTAAGTAGGTGCAAATGTCTAGTGAAATAATAAGGTTGGGATCCTCCCACAAGATACAAGTAGAACAAAGATGTAGAGGAAGAGCATGCGGCTCAACGACGAGTCATGGTGAGGCTAAAGAAAGGTTCCCATACCTACAAATAATGACAACATAGACACCAATCAGTAATCAAAGTGCTAATCTAGGTCACCCATGGTGGGTAGGCACTACTACACAAATGACAATGTGCAAAAAGGAAGGGCTAATGTCACTGCTTGGCAGAATCGAGCCTAAGGTAAAAGAAAATGGAATAGGGATGATTAAAAATGCAAGGAAATATGGGGAAAAATCCTATCCCTATAAGCCAGTTTAAGAATCATACCTCAATTTCGATGGATGCCGCCAAATTAATGTTCAAAATGTTTGGTCATACACAAAGAGCCATTTCTAGTTTCCAAAAAGGGTATTAGTGCTCCATAAATCATAAAAGTAAAGTTGTAGGAAATTAAATGACAAGAAATACACTCATCCTAGAGTGAAAAATGATATTTTTAACCCCCTCTTCATACGACACATAATAAAGTGTGAAAAAGATGGGATCATTTTGGAGTTTTTACCTTTGAGGAGCTTTTCTTGTGGATAAAAACCCTCTTCTTGCTAAATATTCAAGTGAGTATTTTAGGAGTTCTAGAGCACCATTTTCAGTCTCATATGATCCAGGTAATGTATTAGGCCCCGCTCTTTCTTTTCATGGCTTTAATTTTCCATTTCATCCAAATTTTAGCCTGTAGGGTCCCAAAGAGCATGGTCATGCCTTGCATAACTGACTTATAACGACCAGGACTACGTGGTCATGCCTTGTTGAATTGCAAGGGTGTGACCATGTCCTCTTGGGAGGTCCTGTTGTGGCTCGTCGGGCATGATCAATAGGGTAAATCTCTCAAATGAGTAGGAAAAATTGTTGTATGATAACACAAGTTTGCTGAGATCTAACAACCATATTTAACTGACTGTGTATGCAGGTTTGGTCATCATGATCGAATGGAAAGAGCATGAGCATGAGATTGATGATATAACAACCATATAAGATGTGAATACTCTTAATGCATTGAGGAATTGTGGACTCTTGAAGTTCCCTTTAACATAGAATATGAGGACCCAAGTGCCATTATTAGATAGGATGGTGGGTTTTTGGGACCCTTATGAGCAATACTTCAGTGTTGGTAGCCAAGTGTTAACAATGAAAATTGAGGACATCTACTTCCTCACAAGATTATCAAGGTAAGGAGCCCCAATTTTCCTAACATGGAGGAAGGGTGGAGCTAATCATTATGTGGACGAGTATATCACTATATATTGTAGTTCGGGTACAAGGAAAAACAATAACAAGTTGCCAATCAAGCATGTTGTTGACATATCTCTCCATACTATCCCCTTCACCATCACACGTGTGGCCGAAAGTACATGCCCTCATTTGGAATCAAGAGTTCATGTATATTATGCAGTAGAGTGCATGACTCCTACAATGTTTGACTAATGCACAAGTCTCCTAGCTAATCTAAAGGAGCAACTAACAAGGTGTGGGACTAGAAAATAGAAACAATTTGGTTATGGTTCTATGCTAGTGTCATTCTTCCTAGAGAGAATCCAAATAATGAGGTTGTAAGCAAAAGTACCATTTAAAGGACCATCCGTGCCATGCATGAAATGATGGATGAACATGTCACATCTAGGAAGTGGTGCCTCCATAGTTCCATTCATTTGGAGCTCTTCAGCTAGTGGTGTGAGCAAATAGTGGTTATAGATGACTATGCATTTGTGGGACCAAATTCTACAATGATCCGAGCATGGTACTTTCTGATAATGAAGACTGGGATGAAGGCAGTATGAAAGAATGCACCCGTTGTTTTTAGATTTTTATTTTTTTAATGTTTTTGGGATTTTGGTATATATGCATTTTTTTGTTGTTGCAATAGAACTGATGTGAAATATGTTGATGATGTAGATGTGGCACCAATGAGACCAGCAGGCATGTCTCCATTGCATCGTCGAGCACACTACATAGATGATGAATAGGAAGAATATGATGGAACAATGGCCAAACACCTTTGAGAAGTGGAGAGGAACTTAAAAGGCCTCACCATGGGAGTGTCCACGATGAGGATATATGACGTTCCACAACACCTCCAACATCATACGGTGGGGGTACCGAGCCGTATTAGATGTTTACTAAGGCGGGCGACACATGCCATTGTTTTCTACCTTGCGCATTTGGAACCTCATGATGAATAGATCATGGTCCTTGTCTTGTTTTTGTATTCCTCTATGGCGATGTACTTCAAGTGCTACTGTATCATTGTATGGGATTAAAGGCACAATTCTGTCATGTTGTCTACTGCAACTTTTTTGATATGATGTACTCAAAAACTCCTTTATATAAAAATCTATTTCGGCTTGTACTTATGGTGTTTACTATGATGATACATACCCATGTGTATATGTACACGAATGCTTTTGATGTGATTTTTTATTAATGTGACAAATGACAATCTAATACATAATTAGCCAATGAATCAACCATTGCATTAGACTCTTGTGGAATATGTTCATAAACAATGTACTCAAAAGACCTTTCAAGGAGACGTGCCCTCATATATTTATGTAGTAACATAGGACTTCAAATATAATAAACATGATTTAACTGTTGTGACATCCCCTTCCATGAATCCGGTGCAAGGGAGGAAACATGACTATCATACCAGGGCTTAATTGGTAATTTCAGCTCCATACATTACTCATAAATTCATTATAAATAAAAACTTATGTGTACAAGTTCATACTCAATATAAACACAACGAAAATAAACATATTTGCACATGCACAAACAGTAATGCATCAACATATCTATCACAAGCAGGGGATGATTCATTCATGCAGGGAATCAATCCCATTTCAATAGTATGCCCAGGTCTCATATCAATTCCATTAACATGAATAATTATCATTCATAATTAACACATTATAAAACACAGAATGCATATAATTTAACCACAGAGAATACTTATCTTGAAGATGAAGTTGTCCAACAACTGGCTATGTGAGAGCAACGTTCCATCCAACCATAGATCTCTGTCCAGCCTATATTCTTTCAGCTGAGAGATCACCCCTGAGTTGGGTTGTGTATCCACTAAGGAGGAATTAGCTGAGCTCACTCACAACCATGGTTTCACTCAATAGCTATGCTAAGCCAACACATAGTTGGGTTTATCAAGCATACAAATGACAAATGAGGAGGATGCTAAGCCAGTGAGCTCAACCACAAAACTACAGGCATCTCAAATGAACTCAACAGTCATGGCACCCACAATACCTACCACACCCAACACAAGGAAGGTCCCCTTCTCTGCTGCACAGTCCCTTAGGCGTCCCTTCCCTCCAGTGCTCTTCAGGGTGGGCATAGAAAGGTCCAGCTGCTAATTCCTTGAGATTCTAGCCTTCACTGGGTTTATCAAGCAAACCCAACCTCTGCTCAGTCATTCACACTTGGATTTCTCACAATTCTGTCATCCAATAACTCAATCCCATCACTTGATTTCTGGGCTTTAAAAACCGGGTTTTCCAATGGATTTCAGGGTATCTAATACTCTCAGTTTCACCCCAAGGTTCATATCTATGGATCCCCCATTGGATTTCACTGTCAATACTCAATTCTAGGCGTTTATGGCACTTCAAAACGTGGGTTCTTGCAAAGTTGCGATTTCTGGTTTTTTCACTGCTGGGAATTCATAATGGATGAAAACTGATACTGAGATGTTCATCAATCGAATGGGAATGAGGAAGGACCAATTCCCATGAAGTAGAGTGACTTGTGGTACAAGAAAAACAGAGCCCATATCTGCCATACGAATTTCTGGGCTACCCATGCTCCATTGAAGCCATGGACTGAATTCTTCAACAACTTCCTTAGAATAGAATTAAATGCCAGCAAGGAAAGTCAAATGGGTTCTCATAATGGCATTTGGCAGCAGATGGTTCATCCCACAACCTCCTCACCACTCCCTAGTGGAATACACATGGCCCCTTCTCATTCATTGCTTCCATAGCCAATTTTGGTATTTTATTGAAATATTAATATTTACATCAAATTACAATATTCCATGGCTTAATAGCACATGGGTAACAAAATATCAATGCTTGTCCATTTTAAATAAAATCCGAACATACACTAGCGGGGCTTTGACCTTGAGCTCCACACTAGGGAAACATACACCGCATGTATACAATATTTACATTAAAAGCCAATATTTCATAAGGGTCAAAATTGGGGTATTACATTCCCCTCCCCCTTAGAACAACACCGTCCTCGGTGTTCTCAAAACTGAACAAAAACGGGAATGCCTCTCGCATGGCATCCTCCAGCTCCCATGTAGCCTCATCGGGACTAAGGTGCTCCCATTGGACCTTTACTTGCTCGATGGCTCTGTTCCGGAGCAAAGTGACCTTTTTGTCAAGGATGCACATAGGATCTACTTGGAACTCTCTATCGGGTTCCACCTGTATCACATTCCAATCAATCATGTGATTATGATCACGTACATACTTCTTAAGCAAAGATACATAGAAAACATTATGAACTCTTATGTTAGTAGGAAATGCAACTCTATATGCAATTGGCCCTATCCTACCTAGGACTTCAAATGGCCCACAATATCTTGGTGACAACTTGGCACAACTCCCAAACTTGAGAGAACTCTTCCTTTGTTTCACTCTCAAATAAACATGATCCCCAATCTGAAATTCCTTATGCACTCTTTTCAAATCTGCATAACTCTTTTGCCTATCCTGAGCTGCCTTTAAATTCTTTCTGATTTTAACAACTTCTTGTTCCATTTCCTTGATCATCTCTGGTCCAAGTACTACCTTGTTCACCGGGATATCCTAGTTCACTGGAGTCCTGCATCCCTTGCCATACAATGCCTCAAATGGACTCATCCCCAATGATGCATGATGTCCATTATTGTATGCAAATTCTACCAAGTGTAGGTAATCTTCCCACTTGGATGGTTTATCCATTACATACATTCTCAACATGTCTTCAAGAACCTGATTCACCCTCTCAGTTTGGCCATCTGTTTGAGGATGATATGTTGTACTGAAATTCAATCTAGTTCCCAATTCCTGAAATAATGCTTTCTAGAAATTGGAAGTGAACTTTGTATCACAATCATAAATTATTGCCTTGGGCAATCCATGCAACTTGAATATCTCTCTCATGAAAATATTTGCAATGTCATTAGCCTTGTGAGTGAACTTGACTGGAATAAAATGAGCTACCTTGGATAGCTTTTCCACTACAACCATGATTGAATCATGCTTCTTCACTATCATGGGAAGACCTGTTATAAGATCCATAGAGATCACCTCCCACTTCCATTCCGGAATGGGTAAGGGATGCAACAATCTTGCTGGATGTTGGTGCTCTGCCTTGACTTGTTGGCACTTTTGACACCTAGCAATGTACTCAGCTATGTCCTTCTTCATACTATGCCAAAAGTATTGCTTTCTTGCTACTGTTATAGTCTTTTGATATCTTGGGTGTCCAGAGTATGGCATTTGATGTATTTCATCCATCACTAGCTTCTTCATATCTGCAATATTTGGAATGTACATTCTATCTTTGTAGATGAGGATATCATCTTCACCAAGTTGATATCCCGCACACTTTTCATCCATATTTTGCTGCTACAACTTTTCTTTAATTTGAAGGCAAGTTTCATCACTGTTTTGGGCTTCAAGAACTCTCGTCTTCAAATCTGATTTGCACATACTTAATGCTGCAACATGAAATTTTCTGCTAAGGGCATCTGCAACCTTATTCTCCTTCCCTTTTACATGCTTAATTTCAAAATCAAATTCACAAAGAAACTCCATCCATCTAGCTTGCCTACCATTCAAGTTTGGTTGATCAAACAAATACTTCAAGCTTAGGTGGTCTGTTCTAAGCTCGAATCTTCTTCCCGTCAAATAATGTCTCCACATCTTGAGAGCATGTACTATGGCTGCTAATTCTAAATCATGTGTGGCATAATTCTTTTCATGCTCTTTTAATTTCCTTGACTCATAGCAAATCACATATCCCTCTTGCATGTGCACTCCACCTAGCCCTTCAATGCAAGCATCTGTGCACACTACAAAATCTTTCTTTGGATCTACTATCTTCAAAACAAGAGCGCTGGTAAGTAACTCCTTTAACTTCTGAAAACTTTTCTCACACTTTTCAGACCATACAAACTTGATATTCTTCCTTTGCAATGAAGTAATTGGATGAGCTATCTTGGAGAAGCCTTCAATAAACCTTCTGTAGTAACCAACAAGGCCCATAAAAGATCTAACATCTAAAACATTGTTTGGAGTAGACCAATCCATGATGGCATTAATCTTCTCTGGATCAACTGCAATTCCTTCATCAGAAATGATATGACCCAAATATTGCACCTTCTTTTGGTAAAATTCACACTTGCTTAACTTGGCATATAACTGATGTTTTCTAAGGACTTGCAACACCATCCTTAGATGTTCCTCATGTTCTTCTTCATTCTTTGAATAGACAATAATGCCATCCAAGAACACAATCACAAACTTATCCAAATATTTGCTGAAGACACTATTCATGAGACACATGAATGTAGCAGATGCATTGGTAAGACCAAATGGCACCACAGTGAACTCATAATGACCATATCTAGTTCTGAAAGTTGTCTTGTGAATGTCTTCTTCCTTAATCCTCACTTGATGGTATTGCCAGACCTTAAGTCAATATTCGAAAACACTTTAGCTTCCTTCATTTGATCAAATAAGTCATCAATTCTTGGCAATGGATACTTGTTCTTGACTGTCACTTTATTTAGCTGCCTGTAATCAATACACAGCTTTAAAGTCCCATCCTTCTTCTTGACAAATAACACTAGTGCTCCCCAAGGAGACACACTAGGCTTGATATACCTCTTATCCATTAACTCTTGTAGCTGCATCTTCAACTCTACCAATTTTGGTGTATTCATTCTATAAGGAGCTTTGGAATTCGGCACTGCCCCTGGAACAAGATTGATGTTAAAATCAATGTATCTCTTTGGTGGTAGTCCCGACACTTCATCTGAAAACACATCTTGGAACTCTTGCAACAATGGGAAGTCTTCTATCATTGGACCTTTTTCCTCTGACGAATATGATATATGAACTGCATATAATTGGAAACCTTTCTTATAAAACTTTTTCAACTATAAGGCTGAAATCTGTCTTACTGAAACTTGCTTGGGAATTCCTCTTACCAATATTTGTCTCCCCTCTTTATCAATGCATTCGAGTGCTTTCTCATAACAGTCCAAGTTGGCTCTATGTTTTTCCAACCAATCCATGGCAATTAGTGCATCATAAGATCCTAATGTTAGTACATTTAAATCTGCATGTGTGTGGAGTCCATTCAATTCTATGGGGCACTCCACCACTACATCACTAACTTTTCTCTTGGTCCCTGTGGCTAATTGAACTAGCCAAGATTTATTATGCTTCATTCTTCTAAGAGAACAACCTTCTACCACTTTTGGAGAAACATAACTATGAGTAGATTCTAGATGAATCAAAACAGAAATAGATTGCTTAGCAATCTTACCTTCAACTTCCACCATTGATGATTGATGGTCTGCCTGATGACAATCCAACGCTGCATAAATCCGAGGCGTTTCCCTTGCCATGTCCTCCACTGTAGCTGCTCCCTTTAAGTTGTGCAACCTTCGAGGATTCTCTTTTCGATGTGGACAATCCTTTAGCATGTGGTTTTCTCCACATCCCCAACACTGAAGTGGTCATTTTGATGCTTTATCTGCTGCTACTGCTCGCTTGAATCCACTCATTGCTTGCTGCCCCTGTGGAAAGGTTCTGGGCTGACTTTTGAATGGTGGTTTGAAGCCACTTTTCTTTTGATCAAACCTCCCTCTTGGCTTTCCTTTCCATGTTGGGTTAACCTTTGATTTTCCTCTATTTTGCTCATAGCAATGCATTGCCATCCTAATGGCTTCGTCAAGACTTGGTGGATTAACAAACTCAATTCTATCTCTGAAACTTTGAGGTAGACTCCCAAGGAAGTATTGGATTTTTATTCTCTCATCTTTGATGTAATCCACATACCTCAATAATTCCAAATATTTATGGACATGTTCTTCCATAGATTTTTGTCCCAACCTGAGTTCATTGAACTCTTTTCTCTTACTGTCATAATACCTAACAGAAAGGTATTTCTCCTTGAAGTACTTCTTAAATCTCTCCCAGCTGATCTTCCTTTCACTGACTCCTTTCACTTGCAAGAGGTTGTCCCACCAAATTGAAGCTCTGCCATTTAGATTGTAAATGAAATTTTTGGCTTTTTCATTTCCTGAGTAGTCCCGAATTCTGAAATATTTCTTCATTCCAAGAAGCCATGCCGCTGCCTCTTGGCTAGTCTTGTCTTCTCCATCAAATCTGGGAGGCCCTGCCTTCCTAAATTCTCCCTGTGGGATGCCTTTGAACTTCTTTCTTCCATCAAATATCCTGGGCATATGCCTTGGACTTCTTTGAGAACCTCTGGAGTCACATGATTTGCTGGAAGAAGATCTAGAGGAAGGTGTTCCATGCTTCTTACTCACTGAACTCTTCCTTAGGCTTGGAGTCCTCTTCTTTGAACGACCTCTAGAGCGACTCTCTGCATCTCTTCCTTCTTCACCTACATTGCTTGGGTTGGACCCAAGGTTTATCTTCTGCTGCATATTAGCGAGGCTTTGCAAAATAGAAGCATTGAGTTGGTTTTGTTCTTCTTGAGCCTTCATCAACCTTTCATTGAAGCTCACCATGGTTTCAACCAAATTCTGAGGAGTTACTTGCTCCCTTCTCCCATTAGATTCAGTCTCAGCGTTCCCTTCTTACACATTTTATCCTAGCACATCTTCTTCATGCTCATAAGGATCTTGAGCATCATTTATGGTCACCATTTTTCTTTGGAGACTCTCTTCCCTGTATGCAACTTCTGCTACACTATTAGATCTTATGAGTTGCAAGCACTGTGCATTATGAAAATATTTATTAGACATATTAGGATTGCATATAAAAATATAAAACACAAATATTTAACATGTGGACAATCTTTTAGCATGTGATTTTCTCCACATCCCCAACACTGAAGTGGCCCTTTTGATGTCTTTTCTGTTGCTACTGCTGGCTTGAATCCACTCCTTGCTTGCTGCTCCTGTGGAAAGGTTCTGGGCTAACTTTTGAATGGTGGTTTGAATCCACTTATCTTTTGATCAAACCTCCTTCTTGGCTTTCCTTTCCATGCTGGGTTAACTTCTGATTTTCCTTTATTCTTCTCATAGAAATGCATTTCCATCCTAATGGCTTCATCAAGACTTGGTGTATTAACAAACTCAATTCTATCTTTGAAACTTTGAGGTAGGCTTCCAAGGAAGCATTGGATCTTTATCCTCTCATCTTTGATGTAATCCACATACCTCAATAATTCCAAATATTTATGGACATGTTCTTTCATAGATTTTTGTCCCAACCTGAGTTCATTGAACTCTTTTATCTTACTGTCATAATACTTAGAATAAAGGTATTTCTCCTTGAAGTACTTCTTAAATCTCTCCTAGCCAATCTTCCTTTCACTGACCCCTTTCACTTGCAAGAGACTGTCCCACCAAATTGAAGCTCTGCCATTTACATTGTAAATGACAATTCTGGCTTTTTCATTTCCTGAGTAGTCCTGAATTCTGAAATATTTCTTCATTCCAAGAAGCCATGCCTCTGCCTCTTGGCCAGTCTTGTCTTCTCCATCAAATGTGGGAGGCCTTGTATTCCTGAATTCTCCCTGTGGGATGCCTTTGAACTTCTTTCTTCCTTCAAATCTCCTGGGAATATGCCTTTGAACCTCTAGAGTCACAAGATTTGCTGGAAGAAGATCTAGAGAAAGGTGTTCTATGCTTCTTACTCACAGAACTCTTCCTTGGGATTGGAGTCCTCTTCTTTCAACGACCTCTAGAGTGACTCTCTGCATCTCTTCCTTCTTCACCTACATTGTTTGGGTTGGACCCAAGGTTTATCTTCTGCTGCATATCAGTGAGGCTTTGCAAAATAGTAGCATTGAGTTGGTTTTGTTCTTCTTGAGCCTTCATCAACCTTTCATTGAAGCTCACCATGGTTCAACCAAATTCTGAGGAGTTATTTGCTCCCATTTCCCATTAGATTCAGTCTCAGCTTTCCCTTCTTGCACATTTTATCCTAGCACATCTTCTTTATGCTCATAAGGATCTTGAGCATAATTTATGGTCACCATTTTTCTTTGGAGACTCTCTTCCCTATATGCTACTTCTGCTACACTATTAGATCTTATGAGTTGCAAGAACTGTGCATTATGAAAATATTTATTAGACATATTAGGATTGCATATAGAAATATAAAACATCAATATTTAACATAATCAAACTCATGGAAACATTTACAGAGTTAATATGTCTTCATTTCTTTTGCACATTCATGCAATTCTGGAAATTGCCCATATTGTCAACAATATGTCAAAAATAGTCACTGGCATTTTTCTGCTCTAAATATCCATGGGGTATGACAACCTCATTCAAATTATGGTCATGCACCATTGTTCCCTGCTGGATAAGCTTTCCAATGCCTATCCACGTGCTCCATTCCGACATCGGGTGTGGAAACTACATTACTTAAAAAATGACAAGTTTTACCCAAAATTCTGCACTTTCACACAGTTGTACTTTGGTCTGGAATGCCAACTTCAGTCACCTGTGGAAGAAAATATATGAAGAATCACTAAAACGTTTCTACCGGGAGACATTAGTCCATATAACAAGGAACACTCAGCAACTCGCGGATCTTTGTTCTGATGCTCCATTCATCTTCTATAAAATTCTGGGTTTGACTACTTTCCACTTTTCACATTTTTCTAAAATTTCAAATTTTGGGCAAAAAATGGCTATTTCCCAAACTATGCATTTATGGAAAATCTTTGTCTAATACTGAGAATATTAAATGTTGAATTCAGTAAATTTCTTGAATCCTAATTACAGGTTCACTTTCATCCACTTCAAGCTTTTCAAAATCTCCAAAAAGTGGTCCGGAATAGTGCTTTTTGGCCTTCACACTCACCCCGACTCCACATCCTTTGGAGTTTGGCTCCAAAATTCCAAACTTAACACTGTGCCTGCTCCATGACCGCTCCATATCAGTTTCGGCTCAATCCGACCTTCTGTCAAGCGTCGGGACACCGATTTGTAAAAGCCATTAATCCCAAATTTATGCCAAATTGGAGCATAATGGGCTCGGGATATTCACTGGTTCATTCATGGCCTTCGTCAATGGCCTCAGGACACCTCCGACCTCATCCAATTTCGATTCCGCAAGCTCCTATTATCCAAAAATCAATTTTTGGGCTCTATACCTTTTTTTTGCCACCCCCGCAACCCACAACCTGCATCCCGCAACCCGAAATTGCAGGTGCGGAAAGTCAAGTCGCGGTCATGGAAATGTAACCATCCTGCAACCTAAAACCCGAAACCCGAAATTGCGGGTTCGGAAAGTTAGGTCGCGGTCATGGAAATGTAACCATCCCGAAACCCGCAACTCGAAACCCGAAACCCGAAACCTGAAATTGCGGGTTCAGAATTGCGGAAATCCAAAATACAAGTTTTGGAAATCCTCGTTCCCGCAACCCGAAACTCGAAACTCAAAATTGCGGGTTCGGAAAGTCAGGTCGCGGTCATGGAAATGTAACCATCCCAAAACCCGAAACCCGAAATTGCGAGTTCGGAATTGCGAAAATCCAAAATGCAAGTTTTGGAAATCCTCGTTCCCGCAACCCGGAACCCGAAATTGCGGGTTCGGGATTGCGGAAACCGGAATGCACTTTTTCAAAACTTTGCGTTCCCGAAATCTGAAATCTGCAACCTTGGAACACCTTCGACCCTGCAACTTCCGGGGTTCATAACTCCTTCGTCCCTTGGCCAAATGAGGCGAATTTAGTACCGTTGGAAAGCTGTTGGAGAGCTCTATGCAATGATGTGATCCTCTGCCACATCTGAGAACTTTGATCATACCATTTTTCCATATAAAAAATGATGCCCCAAACTTCTCTAATACTGTGTTAAAACGTTTTGTTATCTTCATGTAACTCAAAGTTTGGCCCAAGTAGCCCCAGTGCCGCAACATGAGATCTGATACCACTCTGTGACATCCCCTTCCATCAATCCGGTGCAAGGGAGGAAACATGACAATCATACCAAGGCTTAATTGGTAATTTCGGCCCCATACATTACTCAGAAATTCATTATAAATAAAAACTTATGTTTGCAAGTTCATACTCAATATAAACACAGTGGAAATAAACATATTTGCACACGCACAAACAGTAATGCATCAACATATCTATCATAAGTAGGGGATGATTCATTCATGCAGGGAATCAATCCCATTCCAATGCTATGCACAAGTCTCACATCAATTCCATTAACATGAATAATTATCATTCATAATTAACACATTATAGAACACATGCATATAATTTAACCACAGAGAATACTTATCTTGAAGATGAAGCTGTCCAACAACTGGTTATGTGAGAGCAATGTTCCACCCAACCATAGATATCTGTCTAGCCTATATTCTTTCAGCTGAGAGATCACCCCCAAGTTGGGTTGCGTATCCACTAAGGAGGAACTAGCTGGGCTCACTCACAACCATGATTTCACTCAACAAATATGCTAAGCCAACACACAGTTGGGTTTATCAAGCATACAAGACGATAGAGGAGGGTAATGCTAAGCTAGTGAGCTCAACCACAGAGCTACAGGAATCTCAAGTTAAATTCAAACAGTCAAGGCACCCACAACACCTACCACACCCAACACAAGGAAGGTCCCCTTCTCTACTGCACAGTCCATCAGGCGTCTCTTCCCTCCAGTGCTCTTCAGGATGGGCATAGAAAGGTCCAGCTGCTAATTCCTTGAGATTCTAGCCTTCACTGGGTTTATCAAGCAAACCCAACCTCTGCCTAGTCATTCACACTTGGATTTCTTACAATTCTGCCATCCAATAACTCAATCCCGTCACTTGATTTCTGGGCTGTAAAAATTGGGTTTTCCAATGGATTTCGGGGTATCTAATTCTCTCAATTTCTCCCTGAGGTTCATATCTATGGATCCCCCATTGGATTTCACTGTCAATACTCAATTCTGAGTGTTTATGGCACTTCAAAATGTGGGTTCTTGCAAAGTTGCGATTTCTTGTTTTTTTCACTGCTAGGAATTCGTAATGGATAAAAACTGATGCTCGGAAGTTCCTCAATGGAATGAGAATGAGGAATGACCAATTCCCATGAGGTAGAGTGACTTGTGGTACAAGAAAAACAGAGCCTATACCTGCCATACGAATTTATGGGCTGCCCATGCTCCATTGAAGCCATGGACTGAATTCTTCAACAACTTCCTTACAACAGAATTAAATGTCAGCAAGGAAAGTCAAATGGGTTTTCACAATGAACTTTGGCAGCATATGGTTCATCCCCACAACCCCCTCACCACTCCCTAGTGGAATACACATAGCCCCTTCTCATTCGTTGCTTCCATAGCCAGTTTTGGTATTTTATTGAAATATTAATATTTACATCAAATTACAATATTCCACGGTTTAATAGCATATGGGTAACAAAATATCAATGCTTGTCCATTTTAAATAAAATCCGAACATACACTAGAAGGGCCTTGGCCTTGAGCTCCACACTAGGGAAACATACACCACATGTATACAATATTTACATTAAAAGCCAATATTTCATAAGGGTTAAAATTGGGGTATTACAAACTGTGATACCACTAACTAGGAATCCAACTTGACAACTAACCTGTGTATGTTAGGAACCTGTGTCAACCATTCTCTTTACTTTGTTAGTATATTGTTGATTGGACACATATGCTTTGTAAGTCATCCCATGAGTATATTGTATTATCCCACATTCATGGGGAGTAATAGTTGTTTAGCTTAGACCTTAGTATACAAGTATGTGTTGAGGACAATGAAGGCATCCACGAGTTATTTGTATTGAGCTTGCTCAAATTAGGTTTCCCAATTGAAGTGGCTTGTGATCAATAAATCCCTTATGTGTTCTGCTATTTCTGATATATCGTGCATTTTCATCATTTAATTGTAGGAGGTTCTCCACATCTGGTATCAGAGCACTTTCTTGGGCTCGCTGGGTGGATTTTCTGCCATTTTTTTTTTCCACAGTGACTTCCAGGCGCTGTGATTATTGCAGTAGTTCTTTTTCTTTGCATTTGAATTATTCCTTTCAATTGCAAGTTCGGATCCAGGAATAATCCCTATCCGCTTAACTGTAGGAAGTATCCGGGCATAACCTTAAAACTCATTGTGAGGAGTACCACAGGAACCCTGAATTAGTTGGCCCATTGAGAGGACCTACCAGCGAAAAGGGAAAGGAACCCTACTTGATTAACTAGTTCCCACTCATGAGGTAAACCAAGAGCTGTCATTTGTGGCAAAACTGTTATCAGTTTTACCTGAGTCGTGGAGTGAGGGGTATTGCCCCAATACGCAAGTCGTTAGACATCATTGGTAGCCAAGTGAATCCCTTGAAAAATTTAGGAAGCCGATCCTACCTGGGGTCCATATATATTGAAAACTGATAAATATAATATTGCATTTATCCAGAGCCATTGCAGAACAATTCCGAGCCGTTGCAGATCAATTCCGGTAAAAAAAAGAAAAAAAAAACGAGTACAAATTTTTGTTTTTTCGCCATATATTCTTTGCTTTAACTTCATTTCCCTTGAAAATTCATTGGCACCCCTGCAATTCCATTATCCATATTTCCTTCCTAAGGACACTATCCCAAATTCCACTTCCCGAAGCTAGAAATCCCACATTTGTCTATTTTTAGAGTTTGCCATAAATTCTTCGATTTTCACCCAATCGCCTTCAAATTTTGCCACAGTGTTCATTTCCTATTTCTGCTTCTTTGTCCCTCTTGGAAAAATTTTCCCATTCTTTCACCCTGCCTATGAAATCCCCATTTTCTACTTTCCTATCCATTAGAAAGTGTCCAAAACTTAGTCAAAACCTCAATTACCCATCAGAGTTTTTTCCAAATCCAAATTTTCCTATACTAAAGCAGTGTCTATTTTTGTTTTTCTACCTATTCTTAAAAAAAAATAAAATAAAAATCTTGGTTATGGTTGTCACCCGTGCAGGAGAAAAAAACATGGATGAAGAACTTGCAGCCCTCGAGACCAAACTTCAAGATTTGGATGAACAAATTCTCGGCCCTCCAAAATCTTCAGCCTTTAGCCATGAACAGTAGACGACAATCGGGGTCTTCTGCAGGGCACCCGGGTTCTCTTCTTCCAACACTTTTCGTGGGCCAAAGCTTGATTTTTCTCGCTTGTCACATCCCCTTCCATCAATCCAGTGCAAGGGAGGGAACATGACTGTAACATGGGGTGTCTAATTTTTCCCCAAAGCCATAATGGTAAAATTTTTGCCATTTAAATAAAATGCACAATTAACTTACACAACGGAATTAAAATACATAATTGCACACACACAACAGACATACATCACCATATTTATCTAAAACAAATGATGCATCAACATGAAAATAATCCATTCTATTATCATGCTATTCATACCAATTCCATTAATCATGAATAAATATCATTCTGAATTAACACAATGTAGAACACATAATGCATATAATTTACAACATAGAGAACACTTATCTTGAAGATGAAGCTGTCCAAACAACTAGCTATGTGAGAGCAATGTTCCACCCAACCATAGATCTCTATCCAGCTTGTATTCTTTCAGCTGAGAGATCACCCCCGAGCTGGGTTGTGTATCCACTAAGGAGGAACTAGCTGGGCTCACTCACAACCATGATTTCACTCAACAACTATGCTAAGCCAACACATAGTTGGGTTTATCAAGCATACAAAACGATAGAGGAGGGTAATGCTAAGCCAGTGAGCTCAACCACAGAGCTACATGAATCTCAAGTTAATTCAAACAGTCAAGGCACCCACAACACATACCACACCCAACACAAGGAAGGTCCCCTTCTCTACTGCATAGTCCCTCAGGCGTTCCTTCCCTCCAGTGCTCTTCAGGATGGGCATAGAAAAGGTCCAGCTGCTAATTCTTTGAGATTCTAGCCTTCACTGGGTTTATCAAGCAAACCCAACCCCTGCTTAGTAGTTCACACTTGGATTTCTCAGAACTCTGTCATCAAATAACTCAATCTCTTCACTTGTTTTCTGGGCTATAAAAACTGGGCTTTCCAATGGATTTTGGGGTATCTAATACTCTTAATTTCGCCCCAAGGTTCATATCTATGGATCCCCCATTGGATTTCACTGTCAAATACCAAATCTAGGTGTTTTTGGCTCTTCAAAACGTGGGTTCTTTCAAAGTTGCGATTTCTGTTTTTTCTCACTGCTGCGAATTTGTTTTTGGATGGAAAATGATATTGGTAACTTCCACAATGGAATGTGGATGAGGAAGAAGCAACTCCCATGAGGTAGAGTGACTTGTGGTACAAGAAAACAGAGCCCATACCTGCAAAATACGAATTTATGGGCTGCCCATGCTCCATTGAAGCCATGGACTGAAACTTCAACTACTTCCTTACAACAGAAATAAATGTCATCAAGGAAAGTCAAATGGGTTCTCAAAATGACATTTGGCAGCATATGGTTCATTCCCACAGCCCCCTCACCACTCCCTAGTGGATACACATGGCTCCTTCTCATTCGTTGTTCTTGTAGCTAGTTCTTGTTATTTTATTGCAATATTAAATATTTACATGAATTTACAATATTCCATGGATTAATAGCACATGGGTAACAAAAGGTCAAATGCTTGTCCATTTAAAATAAAATACGAACATATACTAGTGGGGCCTTGGCCTTGAGCTCCATGCTAGGGAAACACACAACACATGTATACAATATTTACATTGAAAGCCAATATTCATAAGAGTCAAAATTGGGGTATTACATTCCCCTCTCCCTTAGAACAACACCGTCCTCGGTGTTCTCAAAACTGAACAAAAATGGGAATGCCTCTCTCATGGCATCCTCCAGCTCCCATGTAGCCTCATCGGGGCTAAGGTTCTCCCATTAGACCTTTAGCTGCCCGATGGCTCTGTTCCAGAGAAAAGTGACCTTCTTGTCGAGGATGCGCATAGGCTCTACTTGGAACTCTCCCTCGGGTTCCACCTATATCATATTCCAATCAATCATATGATTAGGATCATGTACATACTTCTTAAGCAAAGATACATGGAAAACATTATGAGCTTTTATGTTAACAGGCAATGCAATTCTATATGCAACTGGCCCTATCCTATCAAGGACTTCAAATGGCCCACAATATCTTGGTGACAACTTGGCACAACTCCCCAACTTGATGGAACTCTTTCTTGGTTTCACCCTCAAATAAACATGATCCCCAATCTGAAATTCCTTATGCACTCTTTTCAAGTCTGCATAACTCTTCTGCATGTCCTGAGCTGCCTTTAAATTATGTCTGATCTTAACAACTTCTTGTTCCATTTCCTTGATCATATCTAGTCCAAGTACTACCCTGTTCACCGGGCTGTCCGAATTCACTAGAGTCCTGCATCCTTTGGCATACAATGCTTCAAATGGACTCATTCCCAAGGATGCATGATGTCCATTATTGTATGCAAATTCTACCAAGTGTAGGAAATCCTCCCACTTCGATGGTTTATCCATCACATACATTTTCAGCATGTCTTCAAGAATTTGATTCACCCTCTCAGTTTGGCCATCTGTTTGGGGATGAAATGCTGTACTGAAATTTAATTTAGTTCCCAATTCCTGAAATAATCCCTTCCAAAAATTGGAACTGAACTTTGTATTACAATCAGAAATTATTGCCTTAGGCAATCCATGCAACTTGAATATCTCTCTCATGAAGATATTTGCAATATCACTAGCCTTGTGAGTGGACTTGATTGGAATAAAGTGAGCTACTTTTGATAGCTTGCCCACTACAACCATGATTGAATCATGCTTCTTCACTGTCATGGACAGACCTGTTATAAAATCCATAGAGATCACTTCCCACTTCCATTCCAGAATGGGTAAGGGCTGCAACAATCCTGCTGGATGTTGGTGCTCTGCCTTGACCTGTTGGCACTTTTGACATCTAGCAATGTACTCAGATATGTCCTTCTTCATGCCATGCCAAAAGTATTGCTTTCTTGCTGCTTTTATAGTCTTCTGAAATCCTGGGTGTCCAAAGTATGGCATTTGATGTATTTCATCCATCACTAGCTTCTTCAAATCTGCATTATTTGGAATGTATAACCTATCTTTATAGATGAGGATATTGTCTTCACCAAGCTGATATCCCACACACTTTTCATCCACATTACCCTGCTGCAACTTATATTAATTTGAAGGCAAGTTCCATCACTGTTCTAGGCCTCAAGAACCCTGGTCTTTAAATATGATTTGCACATACTTACTGCTGCAACATGAAATTTTCTGCTAAGAGCATCTGCAACCTTATTCTCCTTCCCTTTTACATGCTTAATTTCAAAATCAAATTCACAAAGAAACTCCATCCATCTAGCTTGCCTAGAATTCAAGTTTTGTTGATCAAACAAATACTTTAAGCTCACGTGGTCGATCCTAAGCTCAAATCTTCTTCCCATCAAATAATGTCTCCACATCTTGAGAGCATGCATTATGGCTGCTAATTCCAAATCATGTGTGGCATAATTCTTTTCATGCTCTTTTAATTTCCTTAACTCATAGCAAATCACAACTCCTTCTTGCATGAGCACTCCACCTAGCCCTTCAATGCAAGCATCTGTGCACACTACAAAATCCTTCTTTGGATCTGCTATCTTCAGAACAGGAGCGCTGGTAAGTAACTCCTTTAACTTCTGAAAACTTTTCTCACATTTTTCAGACCATACAAACTTGATGTTCTTTCTTTGCAATGAAGTGATCGAATGAGCTATCTTGCAGAAGCCTTTAATAAACCTTCTGTAGTAACCAGCAAGACCCAAAAAAGATCTAATATCTGAAATGTTTCTTGGAGTTGACCAATCCATGAAGGAATTAATCTTCTCCGGATCCATTGCAATTCCTTTTTCCAAAATGACATGACCCAAATATTGAATCCTCTTTTGGTAGAATTCACACTTGCTTAACTTGGCATACAATTGGTGTTCTCTAAGGACTTGCAACACCATCCTTAGATGTTCTTCATGCTCTTCTTCATTCCTTGAATAGACAAGAATGTCATCCAAGAACACAATCACAAACTTATCCAAATATTTGCTGAACACACTATTCATGAGACACATGAAGGTAGCAGGTGAATTGGTAAGACCAAATGGCACCACAGTGAACTCATAGTGACCATATCTAGTTCTGAAAGCTGTCTTGTGGATGTCTTCCTCCTTAATCCTTACTTGATGGTACCCCGACCTCAAGTCAATCTTTGAAAACACTTTAGCTTCCTTCATTCGATCAAACAAGTCATCAATCCTTGGCAATGGATACTTGTTCTCGACTGTCACTTTATTTAGCTTCCTGTAATCAATACATAGTCTTAAAGTCTCATCTTTCTTCTTGACAAATAACACCGGTGCTCCCCAATGAGACATACTAGGCCTAATATACCTCTTGTCCATTAATTCTTGTAGCTGCATCTTCAACTCTACCAATTCCGGTGTGCTCATTCTATAAGGAGCTTTGGAATTTGGCGCTGCCCCTGGAACAAGATCGATGGAAAAATCAATATTTCTCTTTGGTGGTAGTCCCAGCACTTCATCCGGAAATACATCTTGGAACTCTTGCAATAATGAGAAATATTCTATCCTTGGACCCTTGTCCTCGGACGAATATGACATATGAACTGCATATAATTGACAACCCTTATTATAAAACTTTTTCAACCGTAGGGATGAAATTTGTCTTACTGAAACTTGCTTGGGAATTCCTCTTACCAATCTTGGTCTTCCATTTTCATCAATACATTCAATTGATTTCTCATAACAGTCCAACTTGGCTCTATGCTTTTCCAACTAGTCCATGCCAATTAAGGCATCATACGATCCTAAAGGTAGCACATTCAATTCTACATGTGTGTGGAGTCCATTCAAATCTATGGGGCACTCCAGCACTACTTCACTTACTTTCCTCTTGGTTCCTGTGGTTAATTGAACTAGCCAAGATTTATTGTGCTTCACTTTTCTAAGAGAACAACCTTCAACCACTTTTGGAGAAACATAACTATGAGTAGATCCTGGATCAATCAAAACATAAATAGATTGCTTAGAAATCTTACCTTTAACTTCCACCACTGATGATTGATGGTCTGCTTGATGATTGTCCAATGCTGCATAAATTCGAGGCGCTTCCCTTGCCATGTCCTCCACTGTAGCTGCTCCCTTTAAGTTGTGCAACCTTCGGGGATTATCCTTCCGATGTGGACAGTCCTTCAACATGTGGTTTTCTCCACATCCCCAACACTGAAGTAGTCCCTTTGATGTTTTGTCTGCTGCTACTGCAGGTTTAAATCCACTCCTTGCTTGCTGCCCCCCGTGGAAAGGCTCTAGGCTGAGTTTTGAACGGTGGCTTGAAGCCACTCTTCTTTTGATCAAACCTCCCTCTTGGTTTTCCTTTCCATGCTTGGTTAACCTCTGTTTTTCCTTTATTCCGCTCATAGAAATGCATTGCCATTCTAATGGCTTCATCAAGGCTTGGTGGATTAACAAACTCAATCTTGTCTTTGAAACTTTGAGGTAGACTCCCAAGGAAACATTGGATTTTTATCCTCTTATCTTTAATGTAGTCCACATACCTCAACAATTCCAAAAACTTATGGACATGCTCTTCCATAGATTTTTGCCCCAATCTGAGTTTATTGAACTCCTTTCTCTTACTATCATAATACCTAGCAGAAATGTATTTTTCCTTGAAGTACCTCTTAAATCTTTCCCAACTGATCTTCCTTTCACTTGCAAGAGGTTGTCCTACCAAATTGAAGCTCTGCCATTTAGATTGTAAATGGCAATTGTGGCCTTCTCATTTCCTTAGTAGTCTTGAATTCTGAAATATTTCTTCATTCCAAGAATCTATGCCTCTGCCTCTTGGCCAGTCTTGCCTTCTCCATCAAATGTGGGAGGCTTTGCCTTCCTGAATTCTCCCTGTGGGATACCTTTGAAATTATTTATTCCATCAAATCTCCTGGGCATATGCCTTGGACTTCTTTGAGAACCTCTAGAGTCACACGATTTGCTAGAAGAAGATCTAGAGGAAGGTGTTCTATGCTTCTTGCTCACATAACTCTTCTTTGGGCTTGGAGTCCACTTCTTTGAACGACCTCCAGAGCAACTCTCTGCCTCTCTTCCTTCTTCACCTGCATTGCTTGGGTTGGACCCAAGGTTTATCCCTTTGCTGCATGTCAGTGAGACTTTGCAATATAACAGCATTGAGTTGGTGTTGTTCTTCTTGAGCCTTCATCAATCTTTCATTGAAGCTCACCATGGTTTCAACCAAGTTCTGAGGAGTCACCTGCTCCCTTCTTCCATTGGATTCAGTCTCAACATTCTCTTCATGCACATTTTCTCCTAGGATGTCTTCTTCATGCTCATAAGGATCTTGAGCATCATTTATGGTCACCATTTTTCCTGTATGCTACCTTTGCTACAATTATTAATTTTATGAGCTGCAAGCACTGTGCATTATGAAAATATTTGTTAGACATCATAAGAATGCATCTAGAAATATACAACAATCAATATTTAACATAATCAACTCATGGAATAATTCACATAGCTGTTATGCATTCATTTCTTTTTCCCATTCATGCAATCCTGGAAATTGCCCATATTGTCAACAATTTGACAAAACAGTCACTGACACTTTTCTGCTCTAACTATCTATGATGTCTGATGTCCCCATTCAAATTCTGTCTATGCACCATTGTTCCCTGCTGGATAATATTTCCAATGCCTATCCACTTGCTCCATTCTGACATCGGGTGTGGGAACTACATCACTTCAAAAATGACAACTTTTACCAATAATTCTGCACATTTTCACAGTTGTATTTTGGTCTGGAATGCCAACTTCAGCCACCTGTGGAAGAAAATATATGAGGAATCATGAAAACTTTTCTAACAGGAGAAGTTAGTCTATATAACAAGGAACCTTCAACAACTCGCGGATCTCTGTTCCGATGCACCATTCATCTTCTATACAATTTTGGGTTTGACTACTTTCCACTTTTCACATTTTTCCAAAATTCCAAATTTTGGACCAAAAATGACCATTTCCCAAACGGTGCATTTCTGGAAAATCTTTGTCTAACGGAATATCTTTGGTTTACTGAGAATATGAAATGCTGAGTTCAGTAATTTTCTTGATTCCGAATTATAGGGTCACTTTCAACCACTGCAAGCTTTTCCAAATTCCCAAAACATGGCCCGAAATAATGCTTTTTGGCCTTCTTGCACACCGTGACTCCACATCCTTTGGATTTTGGCTCCAAGACTCCAAAATTAACACTGTGCCTGCTCCATGACTGCCCCATATCAATTTCGGCCCAATCCGACCTTCTGTCAAGCGTCGGGACACCGATTTGTAAAAACCATTCATTCCGATTTTATGCCAAATCGAAGCATAATGGGATCAGGATCTTCACTGGTTCATTCATGGCCTTCGCCAATGGCCTCAGAATGCCCCTGAAGTCATCAAATTATGAACTTGCATGCTCCTGTAATCCAAAAATCCATTTTCGGGCTCTATACTTTTTTTTTTATAATCCCGCCACACACAGGCCGTAACCCGCAACCCGACATTGCGGGTTCGGGGGGTCAAGTTGCGGTCACGGGGATGTAACCATCCCGCAACCCGAAAATTGCAGGTTCGGGGGCGGGGGGGGGGGGGGGGGGGTCAAGTTGCAGTCACGGGGATGTTACCATCCCGCAACCCGCAACTTGTAACCCGAAACTCAAAAATTGCGGGTTCAGGGGAGGGGTCAAGTTGCGGTCACGGGGATGGTAACCATCTCGCAACCCGAAACCCAAAAATTGCGGGTTCGGGGGGTCAAGTTGCGGTCACGGGGATGTAACCATCCCGCAACCTGCAACCTGCAACCCGAAACCCAAAAATTGCGGGTTCGGGGGGTCAAGTTGTGGTCACGGGGATCTAACCATCCCGCAACTCGCAACCCGCAACCCAAAACTTGAAATTGCGGGTTCGGGGAGTCAGGTTGCGGTCACGGGGATGTAACTATCCCGCAACCTGCAACCTGAAACCCTAAATTGCGGGTTCGAGATTGTGGAAACCAGAATGTGTAATTTCACAACTTTGCGTTCCCGCAACCCGAAACCCAACATCCCGAAATCTGAAAATTGCGGGTTTGGGATTTCGGAAATCCAAACGCAAATTTTGAAAATTTGCGTTCCCGAAACCCGAAACCCGACATCCCGAAATTGCAAAAACACCTGTGTTTCCTGTAACTTCAGGGGTTCATAACTCCCTCGTCCCTTGGCCAAATGAGGCGAGTCTAGTACCATTGGAAAGCTGTTGGAGAGCTTTATGCAATGGTGTGATCCTCCCCCACACCTGAGAACTCCAATCGAAAATGCCACCCCAACTTCACCAATACTGCACTAAAACCATTCTGTTACTTGCCTGTAACTCAAGGTTTGGCTCAAAGCAGCCCCAATGCTGCAAGCTGGGCTCTGATACCACTCTGTCACGTCCCCTTCCATCAATCCAGTGCAAGGGAAGGAACATGACTGTAACATGGGTGTCTAATTTTTTCCCAAAGCCATAATGGTCAAATTTTTGCTATTTAAATAAAATGCACAATTAACTTACATAGCGGAATTAAAATACATAATTGCACACACACAACAGACATACATCAACATATTTATCTCAAGAAAATGATGCATCAACAAGCAAAGAATCCATCCCATTATCATGCTATGCACAGAATTCATACCAATTCCATTAACCATGAATAAATATCATTCTGAATTAGCACAATGCAGAACACATAATGCATATAATTTACAACACAGAGAACACTTATCTTAAAGATGAAGCTGTCCAAACAACTGGCTATGTGAGAGCAACGTTCCACCCAACCATAGATCTCTGTCCAGCTTGTATTCTTTCAGCTGAGAGATCACCCCCGAGCTGGGTTGTGTATCCACTAAGGAGGAACTAGCTGGGCTCACTCACAGCCATGATTTCACTCAACAGTTATGCTAAGCCAACACACAGTTGGGTTTATCAAGCATACAAGACGATAGAGGAGGGTAATGCTAAGCCAGTGAGCTCAACCATAGAGCTACAAGAATCTCAAGTTAATTCAAACAGTCAAGGCACCCACAATACCTACCACACCCAACACAAGGAAGGTCCCCTTCTCTGCTGCACAGTCCCTCAGGCGTCCCTTCCCTCCAGTGCTCTTCAGGATGGGCATAGAAAGGTCCAGCTGCTAATTCTTTGAGATTATAGCCTTCATTGGGTTTTTCAAGCAAACCCAACTTCTGCTCAGTAGTTCACACTTGGATTTCTCAGAACTCTATTATCAAATAACTCAATCCTGTCACTTGTTTTCTGGGCTATAAAAACTGGGCTTTCTAATGGATTTTGGGGTATTTAATACTCTCAATTTCACCCCAAGGTTCATATCTATGGATTCCCCATTGGATTTCACTGTCAAATACCAAATCTAGGCATTTTTGGCTCTTCAAAACGTGGGTTCTTTCAAAGTTGCGATTTCTGGTTTTTCTCACTGCTGCGAATTCGTTTTTGGATGGAAAATGATGCTGGTAACTTCCACAATGGAATGGGGATGAGGAAGAAGCAACTCCTATGAGGTAGAGTGACTTGTGGTACAAGAAAACAGATCCCATACCTGCAAATACGAATTTATGGGCTGCCCATGCTCCATTGAAGCCATGGACTGAAACTTCAACTACTTCCTTACAACAGAAATAAATGTCATCAAGGAAAGTCAAATGGGTTCTCACAATGACATTTGGAAGCATATGGTTCATCCCCACAGCCCCCTCACCACTCCCTAGTGGATAGACATGGCCCCTTCTCATTCGTTGATCCTGTAGCCAGTTCTTGGTATTTTATTGCAATATTAAATATTTACATCAATTTACAATATCCCATGGCTTAATAGCACATGGGTAACAAAAGGTCAAATGCTTGTCCATTTAAAATAAAATATGAACATATACTAGTGGGGCCTTGGACTTGAGCTCCACGCTAGGGAAACACACAACGCATGTATACAATATTTACATTGAAAGCCAATACTCATAAGGGTCAAAATTGGGGTATTACATAGCTTCAATGGTGATGATTCGACTAGATGGATATACCGGGAAGAAAAAAATTTCAGTATGCATAATACTTTTGATGTCAACAAAGTTCCACTTGCATCCTTTCATTTGGAACATGAAGCCATTCAATGGTTCCGTTGGTACATCAAGGATCATGCATAGCCAAAATGGAGAGATTTTTTCCAACTCCTTTTGCAACGCCCTAGTGCTTTTGATGACTTCACAGGAGCACTCACTAAACTTCGCCAAATTGGCACTATGAGAGAGTATCAGACATAATTTGAGAAACTGGCCAATCACACAAAATGATTGCCTGATGAATTCTACAGGATTTGTTTTGTCAGTGGTCTGAAGGATGCAATCTGATCTGAGGTTAAAATGTTCTGTCCTAGCACAATGATGGAAGTCTTAGGGTTGGCCAAGTTGGTGGAGGACAAGATCACATCCCAACAACACTCCAAATCCACTTTTGTTCCATTTAGAAATATGGTTTCCCAACGACCTACCATCACGCCAACTCCTACAGAAACTCCTATCAAGCCTTTGTATGAAGCAGAGATGCAGGCACATAGAGAAAAAGATCTTTGTTATAATTGTGATGATAAATTCACTTGGGTACATAGATGCGTTGAACAAAATCTATATCTCTTGGATGTGGATTCTCCGCTTGCAACTGAAATTTGTGAAGAAACTCATGATACAGTAGATGATCGGGTCGACATTCAGCAGCTGCCTATTGACCCTCCTTCTCAGGACGACCATCCAGAGATATCTCTCCATGCTTTAGCCGGAGTCATTGCCCCACAAACAATGCGGGTCAAGGGTTTCTTCAAGAATCTTCCTCTTACAATACTCATTGATTATGGTAGCACTCATAATTTCATTGACCCTCAGAGCGCCAAACAGGCTGATTTTTTTGTCCATCCTTGCTCCAGATTTGAAGTCTTGATTGCTAATGGGGGCACCTTACCTTGCAAGGGGAAGTGTCTCAATGCGCGTATCTCCATTGGAGATTATAACCTACGCTCCGACATGTTTTTCTTTCCCTTAGGCGGATGTGATGTGGTTTTGGGCGCTCAATGGTTACGCACACTTGGACCCATCTTATGGGATTTTGTTGAACTTTGGATGCAGTTTTCAGTCAATGGGAAAAAACACACATTGAAGGGCTTACACTTAGGGTCTCTCAGCATCATAAGTTCACATCGCATGTGTAGCCAGGGTTTTCACCCTAGCTTGTGCAAATGAGCACCTACTAAGGAGAAGGGTCTCCTTAGTAGCAGTTCAATAAACAGTAAATTAAAGCAGTAAAACAATATGAAATTTAACCTAGCATGAGCATTAACAGAAATAAAAGACATGACAATATGATAAAGATTTTCTTTTTGTATTAAATTTACCTAGAGTGTTGAGGTTGGTGGAGCTCTTGCAGTAGTCCAGGAGGGCTGCTTCCGTGCTCCAATGGGTTCCTTCTCCTTCTCCAAGGTGTTTGAATAATGGGCCAAAGGGGAATTCAAATGGGAAAAACTAGCTCAAATGGTAAGCTAGGGTTTCAAGAGTGATTTTGGCAGAGTGAGGATAGGGAAGATTGTGGATATGAAATGGGGAGCCTCCATCACCTATTTATAGGTTTTTAGTGGTGGAGTATTGACCCATGGTTTCTGGCACCATATGGTTTAGGTCAATTGCTAGGGTTTTCACCCTAGCTTGTGCAAATGAGCACCTACTAAGAAGAAGGGCCTCCTTAGTAGCAGTTCAATAAACAGTAAATTAAAGCAGTAAAACAGTATGAAATTTAACCTAGCATGAGCATTAACAAAAATAAAAAGACATGACAATATGATAAAGATTTTCTTTTTGTATTAAATTTATCTCAAGCGTTGAGGTTGGTGGAGCTCTTACTGTAGTCTAGGAGGGCTGCTTCCGTGCTCCAATGGGTTCCTTCTCCTTCTCCAAGGTGTTTGAATAATGGGCCAAAGGGGCACTCAAATGGGAAAAACTAGCTCAAATGGTAAGCTAGGGTTTCAAGAGTGATTTTGGCAGAGTGAGGATAGGGAAGATTGTGGATATGAAATGGGGAGCCTCAATCACCTATTTATAGGTTTTTAGTGGTGGAGTATTGACCCATGGTTCTTGGCACCATATGGTTTAGGTCAATTGTATAGGGTTTTTGCTTCTTTTTTCCCTCTTTTTCCTCTTTTTTATATTTTTATTCCATTTTTAGAGAGTTTTTGCTATTTTTGGAGGAAATTTAAATTATTTTGGGGAAAAAAGAGGGTTTTTGGCCTTTTGGAGGCTTTTTAATGGTTTTTTAAGGTTTTGGAGGCAAATATGGTAGGAAATATAGACAAATGAGTCATGTAATGAGGGAGATGAGATGGTGAGCACTTTTTGGGTGTTAACAGATCGCCCCATGATGTGTGAGGGCAGGAGCTCATCGTATGGCCGATAGACATCATAAGTCGTGTATGGTTTTCCTGGGATGTGGAGAGGAGAAGAAATGAACTAGAGCCCGGAACAACGGTCCCAAAAAAACTGCAGAAACTTAAAATACATGACCTCAATAATGAATGAGGAATAATCTCAATATATGGACGAGGCGGGCATACCCATGCTTGTATCAAGATATATATAAAAAATAACAATGAGGCCCAAAAATGGGGACCTGAAATATACATGACCTCAATAATGAATGAGGAATAATCTCAATATATGGATGAGGCGGGCATACCCATGCTCGTATATATATATATATAAAACAATGAGGTCCAAAAATGGGGACCTGAAATATACATGGAGATCCACTGTGTGCATCATAAGGGTCCAAAAGGGGACACAAATCTGGGACATACTACCGGGTTGACCATGTCTGAGCTGAAGAACTGATATACTGGAATAACAATAGTGTTGCTGAGTGTGGTACTAGAGGAACTGATGAACTGGAAGATCATAATGATGGGGGGTCATACCCGCAACGGTACACTGGACTGGAGCTATACTGGGTACTCAAGGAAGCATCTGAGTGAGTGGCTTCCGAATACAATCGCCAATGCAACCCGGATATCCATGGGAACATATAACTGGGTGTTCCAAGGTGACTCACCAATGTGCTAGAGTCGGGGGAAGTCCAGGGTCTTCGACCAATAACTGAAGGGATATATACCCTGTGCGATTCTCAATGATGCGATCAAGGCGTTGAAGTCGAGCATGTGAGAAAAAACTATTCGAAGAGGGACTGATGACTCCTCTCAAAATGCTCTGTAGGAACTCACCACAAATGGTGATGAGTCCAAGACGCAGGGACCTCTGGGTCTATCCTCTGGAATAGATGGGCTGTCGTTGATAGAGGGAGACCTGCAACTAGCAAGGCAATGATGTTTCCTTTATAGGAGCACGAGGTGGAGAACCGAAGTGTGAAAGTACTGATGGTAGGACTGACATACTGTGGGGGTGGTGAATAACTGGGCAAATAGAGTGGGTGGACTCAAAATTCCTTTGTTCATAGTATGATGGTGGGGATGATCGGGCAGCATATGAAACTGACTAGTGGGAAGGGGATCATAGCTTTAATGGACCAGGGAGGGTGACTGGGATGAGTGATACTCAAGTTGGTGTAAGATGGCAGGAGACTGCAGAATACTCTGAACAAAGGCGACCTTATTGGGGGTGCTGCCGAGATGATTGATCATAGTGCCGAGAGGCACTGGGGGGGACTTCTGTATGGTTTAAGGAGCTGGAAGAAGTGTGCTCAAAATGGTACTGTCGTGTGGATTTATACGAGCCCAGGACAGTTCATGCTCGTGATTGCTTTCAATTTTAAGGAGTCTGAAAGCGATAAGAAGACTCTGAAATAATGGAATGGTACCGTCGTGTGGATTTGTACGATCCCAGGACGGTGCATGCTTGTGGTGGATTTCAATTTTAGAGAGTCTGAAAGCAAAAAGAAGACTCCAGGGGGGTTCTTTTTCATGTGTTAGTCTCCAAGGCCCGAAAAAGCATAAAAGGATGCAATGAAGAACTCTTCTAGCCGGTGCGACTAGAGTATTCCTTTTTCGTAATTAGTCTACTAGGTCCAGAAAAGGGTTAAACTTATACCAGATAGATTCCCTTTCAGGTACTTTAACGAGAATGAAAGGAAGCAAGATTGCTCGATGATCTTTTCATTCTTTTAGGAGTCAGAAAAGAGCTTAACAAAAACTCCCTAAGTTTCTTTTTTCGTAAAGGACTTCTCTGGCCCGAAAAAGGGATAAAATTATACCGAACCAAAGGAATGGCCAGGCAAGGAGAGAGTGTTTAATCAAGGGACATTGATGAGAACCAAGAAGGAGGGTGGGGGGGAACACTAGTGGGCCTCCTTGCGGGGTGATGAATGGTGGAAAAATAACGAAATAATTGCAGTATGAATGGAGTGAATGGCTCATGTAAAAATGTGTAACAATTCGATGGCGGCCGATGTGGCGTGTAAACCGAGGCAGCAAGGTGTCGGGACACAATGTTGAAACTGTATCTAGTGAGAGCGAGAAATGATCTCAAGCGTCATCATGAGCTCGGAAAATTGAATCCAGCGATATAAAAAGTGTCAAAAACGGATAACGACCGAGGTGGCACGCAAATCGAGATGACTAGGCACTGGTAAAAAATACCCAAAAAATATGGGGGTAAGAGCGAGAAATGATCTCAAGCATCATCATGGGCTCGAAAAAATGAATCCGATGGTATAAGGAATGCTAAAAACTGGCAACGGCCGATGTGGCGCGCAAATCAAGATGGCGACGTGTGGGGAAAAAATTCCAATAAATGGGTTTGGAGAAAAATAAAAACCGAGTCGAGCATTCTGAAGGTCTCGTCGTGCTGATTCCAGTGGTGGAAATGGTTTGGAAAACGGACTCCGTATGGATCCATAATGGCCAAATCAAGAAAAGTCAACTATCTATAAATAGTAAGTGGACCCATAATGCCAAGTGTCATTTGTGCAGTTGACTTTGACAGAGAGTGTGGTGGGCCAGAGCGGATTTGAGATTTTTGGGCGATTGGACCGGTCGATTTCATTTCCGCGAGTTGCAGGTATTCCACTGAACTCAGACCTTTAATTTTTTCCAGATTTGGGTGGGTAGTGGGTCCTCAGGGGGGGGTTGTACGGTCCACGTGGGTGTGGATCGCGGGTTGCGAGGCGATGGCCGCGATCTGCGATCGCAGCTGTGGCCTCCACAGCTGCGATCTGGGATCGTGGCTATGGCCTGGGTAGTCGCGCTCCGTGCTCGCGGCTGTGGCCGGGACAACCGCGATCTGGGATCGCAGCTCGATTGCTGCAAAATTTGGTTCTTCGCTTGTGCCAATATTCACCTTCTGCGTCTTTACTAGCCCACTCATATCTGGGATTTCTAGTGGAGGTCCTTCTACGTCGCGCGTTCCCTCCGATTTTGGTATGGCTATGTTGCACGGGTCATCCTCATCGTCTTCATTTCTCTCATCGATGTCTTCAGCCAAGTTGTAACACTCGATAAGGTGTTCTTTGTGTTCCTTCCATTCTGACTATAGGTGCGCAGGAACGCGATCTGCCCCGAAGAATTCCTCCAATGTCACATTTATGTGAGGACAGTCTTCCCTGAATATGCATTCCTTAATTTTTTGCAATGCATCATGGATCAGCAGATTCTCGTCCTCAAAGCTAAAGTCCTTCTGGAAGTTCGCAGTCAGCTTGTTCCAATTCGTGGTTTCCCTGCGCAATTCTAGGTCTAGGTACCATTTCTTTGGAATGTCGTCCTCCAGTGTATGCACAAACAAGTGCACCCATTCATCATGTGGCCTTTCCATCCATGCCTGCGAAAAAACTTCAATGTGCTGACTAGGATCTATTTGTCCATTAAACTTTTCAAAGGGTAAAGTAACCCAGTCAGCAAACCGAATCTGCATGTTAATTCTGCATTGATCCCACGTGGTCAATGTTTGCTTGTGCGCATTCCACCATCTGGCAGGTGTGTCGCGCAGTGCCATATCCAATGCTGGTAATTTGTGCTCAGCTATAAAGGCTGCAGTATATTCTTGGATGAAACTGTAAACATTAGCAGAACCATCATATGTGGGAATAAGACTTACCTCTTTCCCGATCCAGTGCAGTGATTTCGTAAGTTGCGTGCACCTTCTTGCTGATACTTCATGCATCCGGGTTTTCCAATTTTCCAATCTTGCCTCTGAATCAGAGATGCAGGAGCTGTCACATCTCCAGCTGAGTGTACCATCTGCAATAGGATTAATATAATCTTCCTGGCTCGCTGTGAGCTGGTATAGTCTGTCCAAGTCTTGAGCCTTGGATTCCTCCTGAATCGACTCATTGTATCTGTCACCATCTGCAGGATCCAATGGTGTGATGACCCTAAGATGCTTTCCTTCAAATATCATCTTCTTTGTTTTCAGATTTATGATAGCCAAGTTATCAATAGCCCATTCAATTCCTAGCAGTGCAGGAAAAGGCTGACTATCATCCACAATCTCGATAACTTCAAAGTCTGCATCACTTTGGACTCCATCGATGTTGACTATCACATAAGCTAACCGGCCAAAAGGTATGACTTTCTCTTGGTTGGCCATTCTCAGCTGGATAGGTGACCATGACAACTTTGGTTGACCCATCTGCTGCCATGTCTGCATAGTCAAGACATTTACTTCTGATCCCAGATCAAGGATGACTTCATCCATTTCAAAATCTCCTATTTGCGTGGTAAGCCTCATTTCTCAACATGTTCTTTTATGCTTCTTTATGTGATGTACTGCGCTATCAGAAGTCTCTATTCCAGTCTGCGGCTCATACTGGTTTATGATCTTATGCAGCTCTACTATGGCATTTTCACTTTTGAGTAGCTTCATCCAGCTTCGCAGGAACTGCGCAACGGAAGTGCTAACATCTGTCGCATTGCCTGTTTTGTCATAGGCAGCAGGAATGTCTTCAACATGCAGTATTTCACTGCGCAACGGGATCCTCTGTGATTGGGGTACTAGTTCTCTAAATGTATCCCGTGCGTTGACAAAGACCTCCTTGTTCTTCTGTAAGTCAAGAGCAGGCATTTTTCCTGGGGCCTTCCTTATCCATACTGTCTCAAGAGGGATCTGCTTTGTGTGAGCCTCCCCTGACGTGGAAGCTTTTGCTCCTCTATCACGACCTGTCTCAATACCACTGCACGTGACCACCTTGATGCTCGGGTCTACTGGTCTGCTTTCCACTGCGATCCACTAGACGTTTGTGTTTGGTGCATTCGTCCATCTTCTTTTCTGCATTTCCACTTCTAGTATTGGGCAATCTTCAATAACATGCTCAAATGATTTACAATAATTGCACGTAGTGCATGGGTTAACACAATCTCTAGATACGTGACCTGGATGGCCACAATTATAGCAAATTACCTGGCCACGGCCTCTTCCCTGCGTCGTGCCATCATTTCTCCCTCTGCCACGGTATCCAGCACCACGACCTCTATATCCTCCTTGGTCATATTGTGTATTCTCATGTTTGGGCTGGTTATCTTCTTGTATGCGGTACAAGCTAGCGCCTCTCATTGAGTCCATATCTCATTTTCTTTCGTTCATTAGTTCATATGCGCGGCAGTTGGATTCATCATGTCCAACTGATTTACAGAAATTGCAGTATAAAATTTTAGGTGTTTTCACATACTTCTGTATGAGATAGCAATGTTCAGGTCTGTGTCCTGTGGTTCTACAAATTTCACACCATGGGGCCTGATTCTGATTTATTGGGTTGGGCGCACCACTATTAAGATAGTCACGGAATAACGGGCAATGCTCCTGGTCATGGACTTCTCCTTTACAACTTGTACACCAGACCTCATTTCTAGGTTCATACCTTTGTTCTTTTCCATTCTTCATGCTTTGCAGCTCTAGTGTCAAGGTGGTCAGCTCGTTCTGGATCTGAGACATCCCAGAACTAGTCTCACCAATCGGCGAAGCCTCTAGCTTCATTGCGATTTTTAAGGCCTCTACCTGCGACGTAACCCTCTGTTGCATCAATGGTAATCTAATATGGGGAAACAACGCAACAATGAACCATTCCTTGTGTTGTTCCGGAGCTATAACAAAGCTTACTTGGTCCAATAGGGTCTTGAAATTCTGATCAAACTCCCTCACCGTTTCAGTCGGTTTCTACTTTATTTCTTTCAATTCGGTTATACACTGAGATTCAGATTTGGGTTTCTTAAACTCAGCCACAAGCGCAGCTTTGATCTCTGCGAGGGTTCTGGGCTATGTCTGAGAGTATTTCATGAACTAATGTAAAGCTCTGTCCCTGAAAGTAGTGATGAGCTGTGCTCTTTTTGCGGCATCATCTTGGATTTGTCTTACACTCCATATGGCTTCGCAAAGGAACCAATGTTGGTCAGGGTCTTCTAAGCCAGTTCCTTTGAATATCGGTAGCTTCATATTTGTGTTTTCCATTGTGCTATTAGGTGGTGGAGCGCTCGGATGAGTGCGCGGTTGTTGTAAAGGGCTCTGCACAGTGAAAACAAATGGTTCTATCGGGATAGACGTACTGGGCTGAGTATTCTGCGGGGTGGGCTGCGTAGCGGGTGGGTTCTGAGATAAGGGTGGCGTGGTCTCTGCAGCTGGTGGGTTCTCAGGGGTAAATTGTGGCGCAGCTTCATTGTCAAGGTCACAAGGAATCTTGTTATCTATGTGGAGTGTAGGGCCTCCAAGATTCTTATTAAATTTATATCTCTTGCCACTTCTAATATTATGGGTATCTTCTACAGAATCACTAAATATATTGTTTACCATGACAAACTTGAAAATATTACTGCATTCTTAAAACACCTTTCTCAGCTAACAACATCTTAATGTATAGACTGAGATTGTTCAGCAACTTACCTTGGAATCCTCCGAAAAAGTATGCTTCTGCTTGGATGTCGTATTTGAGTGTGTCTATAGCAAATTCTGTTACAAAGCCTTCTAGCATATGATCGACCCAAAAATCAACTGTGCGTGTCAATGGGCTGTCTATCGCTTTGAGTTGCGTTATGAGCTCAGGAGTCCACTCTGTAGGAACTCCTCCTTGAAAACAGGTTTTCTTTTCTGCGAGCCGCGAGATCCACGCATGTAGCTAGTTTGGAAATGATGCCCAGAAAATCTTGTGAATATCTTTCCACAGATATCTATCCGACCACTGTGCGTCACATAGACGCGGATGTATATTCTCCTTCCTTGCAAACTCTCTTATGGTCTTGTCCCACCAAGCTTGGATTTCTGTCTTTTCAGGATGCTAGTTGTCAGAGCCTTCTGGGAACTGGTATTCTTTGTCACACATCACGATTGCAACTCATCACGGATTCTAGCGCAGCAACGGAACCATTTGTTGGCTATAACTGACCGAGAGGTTTTCTATAAGACCCAAGTTCTTCGCGGTTTCCCTTTGACCAACAAAACCCCTTTGCACCGGCCCTCTTGGCAACAACCTGCGAGAAGATTGAGGTCTCACCCAAGGTGTGTCTATGGGGTACTGTGGAATCAGGTTTCCATAATAAGTGTTGAGTTGATTATCTGGACGTACTGTGCAGCGCGGGATAGGGAAGGTGCGCTGCGAGACAAGGCTATGCAGCGCGTAATGAGATATGTGCCGCGGGCAATTACCGCGTGGTGATGGCTGCACCGCGGACCATCCTTAAGAGTCTTTCTGCCATGGGACTTCTACTGAAACTCCGAACAATGCAGCTTTAGTCTATACTTGGATTATCTTGGAAATGCTTAAGGCACTGAGATGAATATCACTCATCCATTCATTCAGGTACTTAACTGACTATTCTTCTAACATTCATTCGTTAATTTAGGATGTTGTGATCTGAACATATACGACTGATACAGTCCAACTATTATGCATTCCCTTACTGCGTATAAGAAAGTGCTTAACCAAATGACTAATTCACTGTCTTCCGACACAAAACTAAATGTTCACCATCCATCTATTCGTATAGAACTTAACATATCATCTCCATACTTCTCTAATGGGAAATGCATATAAAAGTTCTCTCATAATAGTACGCAAGGAAACATCTAGATATTCATTTACAGAAAACACAGATAAGCATTCATTCACCAAACCTAATCACACAACACAGATTTCACGTGGTTCACTCCCCTGGATGGGAAGCTATGTCCACAAGAATGGTTGGTAATATATATCTTTAAAAGGGATGGGGACAACCGTTCTTAGTCTGCGCACTCAGTTGCAGACTTTCCTTCCTCTCAGATAGGTCTCTACGCACATAGCTGCAGAGCCTTTACAATCTTCTCGACGCAAGAGATTTTACAATGCAACACCCAAAATTGTAACAAAAAAAAGTAAAGAGTAACCCCATCCCATACAAAATTGTCTTCTTAAATAGATCATGCCCCTAAGGTCATGTATTTACAATGCCGAAGACCTAAACCCAAAACCCTTAGGGTTTACAAAATTGTGACGGTTTCCCTAAACCGACTTGCTGGCTCCTAGTAGCGTCTGATTCATCGTGGCGGTTCTCCACGTCTTCATTCTATTGCTATCGGCCTTCCTGTCATACGCGTGCCAACATGTCACTTCCGCTGAACCGTTCATCTCTAACGGTCTCACCCACCAGGCGTGCCAATCCATCGCTTTCCCTGAGTTGTTCTTTGCTTAACAAACTCATGCATTGGTCGCCTTCTTGATTTGTTCATGCTCGCCGCTTGGCACTCCTGGAGCATCTTTCCCAAAAATAGGCTGCTACCGGTCTGACCGGGTACCTACACCTATCCTTCATCCAGCATTCCGCTTTGCTGGCTCCACATGGCCTCCTATCTCCGCAGCACTTCTCATGTGCAGTACTGAGCTTTCGCAGCATCGATCAAAACATGGTTACTGTGCACATCTTCGCAGCATCCCCAGTACTTAGCCAAAATTCCATCTTTTTCGAAGCTGCGCTTAGCTCGAGTTCTTTTTCCCTTAAAAATGTTACCAAAAATGGATCAGTTGGGCCAAGCCCAATAGATCTTGCACAAACTACGTCATTTGCACCACTCATGGATATGGTCTGTGATATGGGTGGCAGTGTTCTTCCTGCAAGATAGGAGGATCTCGACACCGGCGTCGTAGCAGACTGGTAACTGGAAAAACTGCAGAAATGTTTAAGCGAGGGACGTGAATGTGGAATGGGGCCCTTGTGTCTGGTCGATGTACCACTTGGTTGCGGCGCCAGTGAAGGTTCGTTGTAATAGTCGTAAGCGAATAGAATCGTTTACTATGGAGTTAGAGGAACACCATAGGTGGAAGGACATGATATGGTTTTGGGGGTCTTCACCCCCCTTTCCTTCGAACTTAGGGATGTTCGAGGGGAGTTTGGTGGGCATGGGAGGCCATGTGGGATCGTGTCGAATTGGGTCATTCATCAATCTGGCCAGGTCAGGGAGGTTGAGGCCGACCTTGAATGGAAAGCTGGCAGGAGGATGTGATGTGAATGTCGAGGGGTATGTGCTGGTGGTAGCAGTGGTGGGAGGGCCGTTGCCCCCAAACTGTAGAGTGGGAATATGAGTCGTAACGGGGATGTTGGAACCTCCGAACAGAGGTGTGGGGATCGTGTTGGAGGGGCCTGCGCCTCCAGGTGTATCGTGAGTCACTGACGGGATGGTATTAGGTCCAGTGGCCTTCGGGATATGAGTGGTGGCAAGGATGGTAGGTGTGGGTCCTCCCATGGGAATATCCGGGATAGGTGTTTTCGTGGTGGCTGGGGCGGTGGTGGACCCTCCCCCGACAGTCCCTCCAAAGAACAGGTTGGGGGTCACACCAGCCATGGGGCTAGACGGGGTTTTGTATATGAGGCTTTCTGATTCCGAATCAGATGTGAAGTAATGGGCATCAGGATTCGGTTACAAGGCTCTACGCTTGTGGCGAGTGGTGCCAAGTGAACCATGCTGTGGGGACTGGCCCCATAGCCATCGAGATTGTCTCAGGGACTCAATGGTGACAACGAAAATATAATGGGTGGGTTATGGCAAGTATGAAACTCAAAAATCCCAATGCAACCGTGTGTGCAAGACGAGAGCGTAAAAAATATGGCACTCAGGCCAACAACAAGCTCAAAACACTTACTGCAACAGTTGTGCTACAGTGAGCGGAGTGTCAAGAAAAATGGTCAGAATACCAACAAGCAGGGTTCCTAACAAAAATAAAAGGTAGACTCACTAATCCAGTGGTGGTATGGTAGCATGAAAACACCTATCTAAGAAGGTATGAAGGCTCGAACCAATCGTATCCTCTGCAAAGTGATGAAATCCAAGTTAGAAAATACGAGAAGAAAAACCAAAAGGCTAAGGATATCCCCCTACAAAGAGGGAATCTGGGTAAAAGAATCCTAGAAGAATGGTCACTAAGATACCTTGTTCATGGCATGTCCGAAAAGGTAAATCCGCAACTCCAGTTCTATCGCCACCATACTCTCGACAGGGTAGCACGACGAGAACAATGAGTAGGTAGCCTTTGGTTACTGAGTGGAGTGCGGTATTCCACTCAGACCTCAGGAACCAGTCTTGCTACTTTCCCTCCTAGAAGAGAGGCCCTTTGACAAATCGGTGTTAACCATGCCAACAAATAATAGGGGATTTTGGTACACTAATGGAAAGCCATTATGTCTCAAGTGTAAATGACAGAGGGGTGTTGTTTGGATTCCTATCCCCAATGTCCTACCTAACTACAAGTTTCTTTTATGTTCCCCAAGTCGGGTTAAAAGTTGGTTTATTTAGGTGAGTTTTAAGTCTCGCTTGAATTAATTGTGACAAAGTGTGTGCACAAGATGTTATGTCCTAGCTAAACATGTAAATGATGGAAATTGAAATGCTGAAAAATTGAAAATGTTGAAATTAATCTTTTATGTGAAAACTTAATAGCTTGTTAGAATGTAAATGTTTGAAAATCAGACTTTTCCTAATAAATCAGCAGGCGGAATTCAGACAAAAGACAACTCACAGCAGTGGATGAAGGCTGGCCAGGTGGTTGTGTAGAAAAAAAAAGTCATAAAAGGGGGAAAATGGCAGAAAACAGGGCGTAACTGTTAGGTCAGACTGCGCGGCTGGGGATCGTTTTTTAGACTGACAAGCGCGACTGGGGATCGTTTTTTAGACTGACAAGCGCGGCTGGAGCGCAACTGTCAGATTGATAGGCGTGGCTGGGGCGCAGATGTCACACTGCCAAACGTGGCCGAAGCACAGATGTCCGGAGCTGCGGCGCGACCACGTGGCTGGGGGTTGTTCTTTCATTGCAAGGTGCGGGTTGGGGGCCGAGGGATGTGGCGGGAGCCAGAGGAGGAGGCCGAGAGATAGAGCTTGGGCCGCAAAGGTGAGCAGTGATGCTGCGGCACAGGATGCGAGAGTAGGGCTGAGAGCTCGAGCTCAAGCCACAAAGGTGAGCGGTGATGCTGCGGCACGGGCCGCAGGAGAAGGGCCGAGAGATGGAGCTTGGGCTGCATAGGTTAGTAGGGGTGCTACGGCAGGGGCCGCGGGATGAGCTTTGGTTGGAGCTTCCTATGCGAACTGGGAACCCATGGCTAGGCCACATAGGTGGACCGGTGGACTGTGCTTGGATCTGAGACAATGGACAGGGGAACTTTGGCTGGGCCACATCTGTGAGCAGGTTAAGCGCAGCTGGGGCGGCTGCTGCGGAATGGGAACCTGCAGCGAGACGCATCTATATGCAGGAGAGATGCGGTTAGAGCCACAATTGTGGGAGAGAAAACTGTGGCGGAGCAACATGAGTGTGAAGTAAATATGCGGCTGGGGCAACAACTATGGAAGGGGAAACTGCGGTCGAGCCGCGTGAGTGTGTAGGCTAGCTGTGGCTTGAGCTGCAGCAGTGGATGGGGACTCTATGGTCGGTCCGCGACTGTGGGCTTGAAATCTGAGCTTTGGGCCACGGATACAGATCCGAAACCCGCGCTTCAGGGTGTGGAAAAAGGCCGAGAAAATCGATGGTTGAGTTGGTGACCAGGGTTTCCAAGGGTCTCAGAAATGGCCAGATCTAAATCTGGAAGTACAAACCTCAAAAAAAAACTAAAAACCAAAGAACCTAAGGTTCAACTAGTGGAGTCGCCAAACTATAGCTAGGGTTTTCACCCTAGCTTGTGAAAATGAGAACCTGCTAAGGATGGTGGAATCCTTAGCAACAACATAGTAAAAATAGGAAACAACTAAGGTAAATAACAGTAAGAAATAAAGCTAAACTAATAGTTAAGCATGTGCAAGGTCACAGAAACTATTCCTAACAGAAAACAATAAATGATCTCAATAACACAGTAAAAATACTTAAGTTTCTCCTTTCATTAAAATGGTGAACAAAAGGAATTACATGGGTTTACCTCAGAGGTGAGGTTCGTGGAGTGTTTGCAGCTAGTCGTTCAGGAAGGGTGCTCCAATGTTCCAACGTCCTACTCTTCTCCAAGATGCTCAAGATGGGCCAAAGGGTTCACAAGCAAAAATGGAGGGCTTTGGGCGAATTTTGGCAGCATAAGGGTAAGGTGAATAGTGGATCGGAAATGGGGAGCCTCCACCCTCTATTTATAGATTTTTTAGGTGGAGGAATGCTTAACCCATGGTTTTAGGCAAAGAGTGGTTTAGTTCAATGGTTTCGGGTTTCCCCCTCATTTTCCCTCCAATTTGATTTTATTTCTAATTTCTATTCCCTTTTATTTGACTCTGGGAATATTTACTCCCTTTTGAGGGTTTTTGCTATGTTTTGAGGGTTTTGTATTAATTTGAGGGGGATATCATTGATTTTTTTATTATTTTGGGTCATTATTTGGGGATTAAAATGGTAGGAAAAATGGTTAACAGAGTCATGTGGCTAGGAGGGTGAGCTAGTGATCATTTTTTAGGTGTCAACAAAGACGAGAGGCAAGAACCTGCACATCACTTGTGAGGCTTCTTTCTATCAGTCAAACTTAGCATAGATAGGATAATGCACAGTTAGAATTAGGGAATTTTCATTTGCACATATAAATAATAAAATTTAAATGGTGGATCAGGCCATAACCGATAAACTAAAACTAAAGCATATCCTACGATAGTCAGACGATAAGCGAGACAGATTCCCCATTCTAAACAGTGAATAGTCTAGTTGGGAATTTTCACTAGGGAGAATCCCTACTGTCGACACAAGGATTTTTCTAGGCATCAACAGATTTGGCTCTAGAAGGAGGGAAACCAGTGTATGGCTAGTAGAGGAAGTCTGTTCTCATGAGAAAATTTCTCTAGGTCCCCATTTGAAACATCTCAACTAAAAGATTCGATTCATGAAGTTGAGTTAGAAACTAATTATCAAGAAAACCTTAATTCTGAAACTGAGCACATTGAACATTTATATGTTGTTCCTCATCAAGAAGTAGATAATTTCAGGAGATATCACTACAACAAAATAGCCCTTTAGGGGCAGTTTTGTCTTGCGGGGGTCTTGGTAAAACCCCCCCCAAAATTTTTTTCAGACCTTTGGAGGCGGTCTTTTAAAACCGCCCTAAAAGTCATGGAAATTGGACTTTTGGGCGCGGTTTTTTTAAATCCTCCCCCAAAAGTCCTGAAATTTGACTTTTGGGGGCGGTTTTTGGAAAACCCCCCCTAAAATCCCAATTCTCATAACTTTTGGGGGCGGTTTGTCAAAACCCCCCCTAAAAGTCATGAGAATTGAACTTTTGGAGGCAATTTTTTTGGAACCCCCCTTAAAAGTCATGAGAATTGAACTTTTGGAGGCGCTTGTTTGAAAACCCCCCTAAATGCCCAATTCTCATAACGGAAAACCGCCCCCAAAAGTCAAATTTCAGAACTTTTGGGGGCGGTTTGTCAAAACCCCCCCTAAAAGTCATGAGAATTGAACTTTTGGAGGCAATTTTTTTGGAACCCCCCTTAAAAGTCATGAGAATTGAACTTTTGGAGGCGCTTGTTTGAAAACCCCCCTAAATGCCCAATTCTCATAACTTTTGGGGGCGGTTTGTCAAAACTCCCCCTAAAAGTCATGAGAAAATAACTTTGGGAGGCGGTTTGTTTGGAACCCCCCTTAAAAGTCATGAGGATTGAAATTTTGGAGGCGGTTGTTTGAAAACCCCCCTTAAAATCCCAATTCTCATAACTTTTGGGGGCGGTTTGTCAAAACCCCCCCAAAAGTCATGAGAATTGAACTTTGGGAGGCGGTTTGTTTGGAACCCCCCTTAAAAGTCATGAAAATTGAACTTTTGGAGGCGGTTGTTTGAAAAGCCCAATTCTCATAACTTGTAGAGACGGTTTGTCAAAACCCCCACTAAAAGTCATGAGAATTGAACTTTTGGAGGCGGTTTTTTTGGAACCCCCCTTAAATATCATGATGTCAAAGTCTTTGATCTAAAACCTTAGTTAAAAATAACCCAATGTCAAAGTTTATTGTGTTAGTGTGTTGATTTGGTGCAGTAGGCATGTTAGTGATTGGGTTAGAGTTAGAGGGACACTGGCTTAAGGGGATATTTTCTACATTTCATAATGTGGTAGGCTTTGGGGAGTTTTTGGATTAGAAGCGAGGCACCCAAGGGATCAATGGGCTAGTGGGAAAGGGGTTCTGGTTTTGTTGGGACTAGTGGTTAAGTGGTTTATAAGTTATCATGTTATTCGATTTGGGGCTAGATGTTAAGGTTAGGTATGAGGTGAGGGGGTTAGAGGTTGAAGCTTCCTAGGTGCATGAATTCATTGCATGGATCAAGTGTGCCAAGTGCATGAGTCATTTACATGGGTTGGTTGTGTTAGGTCAGTGTCTAATTAATGGCATTATTTATGGTGGCCATTTCAATAGTTGTAACACAAAGGATGGTTCTCGTGGCCTGGACTATAGCATGTGAACTAAATTTAGGGTCTAATGCCATATTTATTTTCCATGGGGTTGATGGTCCATGCATGTTAACCTAGATTACCACATAAGAATCTCTAGCCTACATGTGAGATCGTCGTGATCATCATTGTCACCATCGTCGATGTCATTGATGTTGTTGGTTTGTCCATGGTTATGTAAACGAATAAACCAACCATGGTTTAATATTTTTATGTAAACGAATAAACCAACCATGGTTTAATATTTATAGGTTATGTAAACCAATAGTGGTTCTCATAACCTAAATAATGGTCCATGGTTAATAAATTTAGTATATGATTCATGGTCCATTTGTAGGGTCCTACACATAATTACTTTACCTTACAAGCGGGATATTGTGGCCATTTCAATATTTGTAACATTGACGATGGTTCTCGTGGCCTACACCATGGCCTATAAACTAATTTTAGGGCCTAATACCATATTCATTTGCTATGGGATTGATGGTCCATGCATGTTAACCTAGACTACTACATATGACCTACATATGGAATATCTAGCCTATATGTAACAATTCCCTCTGTTGCTCTTGAGTGATGATTAAGGCCTTACGACATCACATAATATCTAAAGAGTGAATCTAATTTCAACTACAAATGGGATATGTTGGTAATTTTTAGATTTGTAACACCAAAAATGAAAATTTTCCTGCCAATTTCAACATGCTAGTAATTTTCATTCCATCACCCTTTCTTCTCATTGTTTTCCCCTTTTTGTGAAGGGTGACTCAAGTCTCCGCCTCCCATTCCACGTCTAACAAATACTCCATTATTCCACATATACACAGCTAAATGGAGAAATTCTTCATGCACTTCTAAAACACCAGAAAAACCATGAAGAGACTCGAAAATCTTATGTACTGGACGCATCCTCCATCACTCCACTCAGTTCTAAAGTGGAATCATAATTATTTACTTAAACAATGTATTTAATAATTTATTGAATTTAGTAGCTTTCTTGCGAATCCATATAAATGTATTTTAATATGTGATGTTCCTAGCCTTGTACTAAATATCTAATTAACTTTTTCATCATGGGAATGAAATCAAAATCAAAATCATGTTTAGGAATCCCACGCCATTTGGAATACTGGTTCCCGCCACTCCATTTTGTGATATTTTTTTAAGAAATTGGTTAAATCCCGCACGATTTGGATAGACTGGTTCTATGAGCACTTGGTATCCTTCATGGATTTCACTCTAGGGCCGGCTCTCAAACCAGGGGATCCTTCATACCAGGTTCTCGAGCTACATTCAGATCGAGGACTGGAATTACCATAGAGGCTAGCACTGGGGCCGACTCTCAAACCAGGGGATCTATTCAATTGGCATGGTAGAATTGAAGAACCTTGAAAGGGAAAGGTACATCCTCATATTTTCATGTAGTCTTGTTTATTCTAATCTAGTTTTAATGATAAATGCCTTGTTGATATTTTCCTTTGGTGCCGTAAGGTAGAGTGAATCATTAGTGTTGTAAGGTAGAGTGAAAGAAAATTAAATAGACTATAATAAATAGACAACCAACAAACAAAGATTGATGTATTTTATTAGAATGAACAAACTACATGCCTGGAAATGCCTTGTTAATGACTTGATAAGATGCCCACTCTCCAAGTAGAAAAGGAACCCTCTTGTTGAAGATGATACCTGAATGTTTAGCTGTTGTCCCTGTGTGCAATCTCCTCCAATATGTTCTAGGAAAAACCAACAAACTATCTTAAAAATCAAGCAAAGGTTGTGATGCAATTTATGAGTGAAATGGGGTTCTATCAATCCTATATGCTTAAGGGAACATGGCCACTTCTTCCACAAAGGATATAGAATATGCCACTAGTAATTACAGGGATATGTAGCTAAGAATAGTAACCCATAAACTGCCTTAAGCCAATAAACTTTAAGATCTAGATTAAAGACCCACAACTATCCTCTATACTCAGTCAAATAATGTAATATAGATCTAATATGAATATTGATGCCCAACATATTTCATAGATCTGATGAATATTTCATGCATCAATATTGTGAGTTGCTCCTTCCACTAATTTCATGCACTTGTCAATGATTGTTGTAGCAGATATATACCCTGTTCTCCCTTCCAACGCTTGTTGATATGGCATTGTTTGATTGCCCAGATGCCACTAGATATTAACGCTAAATCACAGTTGAATAGACCCCCTTTCCAGCCGAAGAAGGAGGTGGCAGATAGGGGTAGAATTCTTTCTCTGGGTTAGACTCTCTAATAGTTAAAGAGCATGGAGACCAGAGATGTAGGGGTAGATTCAAGAGTCTTACCTAGATGGGTGTGATCATGGCTGGGGCAGACAAAGGATCAAACTCTAGGAACCAACTCTAAATATCTGGATCTATGTGGAATATCTATCTTGATCAATTACTATTTGGATCTTAAGGAAATTTGGATTTGGTAAGATTTGTGTTTATAAACTAGTTCAAACCTATATTTCTCTCCCAATTAGGGATCAAAAATGTCCTTTTGAAGACTGGGGAGGCTTGTGAAAACTTATGAAGTCTATTATTTGTTATAAAATTCCACATGATTGTTATAAAATTGGAATTGAATATTGATATTTCATGTAATTGATTAATGATACAAGATTTTTTTTTGTTATTTAGGTTGTGTACAAGTGCATACATGGAGGTAAGTGATTGTATGTGCTTTAACTATATCATTATTTTCATGACATTTCCATGCTCATAACACATTGTCTTGTACTTTAATAAGATTCTAATAGGCTACAACCAAGTGATACTCTAATCCATTTGAGAAAACACAGGGAAAACAAATTATGACACGAAATCAAAGAAGTTTGATTATGGAATCTTTAAAAAGAACCTTTAAGAAGGATAAAGTGGGGAATACAGGAACATGCACAAAAAATTGAAATAAGATGGCTTATGTAGGTATGTGGTATGACATATGGCTTATGTAGGTTTGTTTCATCATCCTCCAAGCTACTAAGTGGTATGTGGTATGACATATGGCTTATGTAGGTTTGTTTCATGCTATAAATCTTAGGGGATATGAAGGTGATAATCACAAATCCAAACAATTCATCTTTCTCACGCCAAAAATCCACTAGAACCATCAAGCCAACAATCCCCTAGATGTGTGTGGAACCATCAATATCTTACCCATTTTCATCATTGTCACTATCATTGTTTTGATGATGATTGTCATCGTTGTCACCATGGTATTCATAATCATCATCATCATCGTCATTATCATCCTAGTCCTCGTCATCATCATGATCATCATCATCCTCCTTCTCATCTTAAACATCTTCATTGTCATTATCATCACTGTCAAAGGGAACAATTCCATTCTACGCCTTCCCAAACTAGTATCGCACTTTCCAAGTAGTTGGTTTGACTATAATAAACCAAATATCATGATTATTATCATCAATGTCATCACCGTCTTCATAATTTTGATTATCTTCATCCTCATCATTGTCGCTCTTGTTATGATCGTAATCGCCACCATTGATCTCATGATTATCGCCATTGTCAGCAACCTTTTCTTCATGATCATCATCATCCTTTTCATATGTCATCACTTTGAACTTAAATATGGAAACACATCAATCCACTTTACTGCATGCAATATTTGACCTCTTAAAAAACAAACTCGAGGGTCTCATATACATATCAAGGGTAGTGATAGAAGTCAAATTTGATCAAAATTGCCTCTTCATCTTTCTGAAGGAAGAGGGTGCCAAATTTTGTAAAAAATTCCCCCCCGCAGCACACAGGATTTAGGCACTCGATCGGGATTCAGGGTCTCGACTAGAATTACAGGAGAGCAATGGAATGCAATGATGCATTGGATAATCCAACAACCTTTGAAGGAGGGACAACTGTCGCACCAACAACAGGATGGCGTAATACCATCTTTCCATTTAGGAAGGTCGCTACTGTGGGATATCAAACCCTGAGATGGGAGACAAGATATCTCTCGGGTAAGGAGGGAAAGCCATTTCATGAAACATCAAACCCTGAGATGGGAGACAAGATATCACTCAAGTAAGGAGGGAAAGCCATTTCATGAAACATCAAACCCTAAGATGGGAGACAAGATATTGCTTGGGTAAGGGAATGTTACCTAACCTAACATTGATTACTAAATGTTACACAAAGGAATGTTACCACCATTTTTGGGGTCCCTCCCCATACCAAGGAACACGTGACCCCATTAAAGACATTGTTTGTTCCATTTTATGCCAAAAATGAACTAAATGAAAAAAATACTTAGTTTACCAACTTGGTAAGATGGTATACATAATTGATTCTCACCATGAATCTTATTGTTTGGGTAAAGAATTAGTTATTGCTCCCATTCCAAATATCTCTGAAATACCATTTAAGGCTATATGTTCCTTTTTGTTCTTGGCATCAAGGTTTTCCCTTCATAATGTCACAAATGTGTAGGGATTCAATAGGGATAAACGATGTGAAGAAATCAATGGGGAAATTCACTCTTTGGTACCCTTAATTATAGAAAAACCCTTAGAATAAACATGCTTGTGCTTGTGACAATTCTACACTGGTACCTGCATCGATGGTTGGGCTAGGGGACAGATCTTGTGCAACTTTGGAAAAATAGATACTAACCCCCTCTCATGGTGGTTTAGTCAAAGGATAAATTTTGTAACATGGTGGGATTTTTTTGCTTTAATTGAATATATCAATTGGAACAATGGCTACTTTCTTATTTTGATCATAAGCATCTTAGAAATGAAAATATATGGCTCAATGCTAAAATCCAAGATATTGGGAAAGCAAAATGGACTTTATGGCTCTCTGGCCATGTGTGGGGCCTTAGGCCATAACATAAGGCCCTTCAAAGGGAATATTTGGCATGTAAGTGGGATATGTTGTCCATTTCAAGGTGTATCACACCATGCAAAGTTCTCATAGTGCATACCATGGTCCAAGGTAAAAAAAATAGAGTCTTGGGCCATAATATTTTCCTCTATGGTTCATAGGCCATGCATAAGGGTTCAAGCCATTACATAGGACTTGCAGAGGGAATATCTAAACTATAATAGGTTTATGGTGTCTATTTTTAGTTTTTCTACACTAACAATGGTTCTTGTGGCCAATGGCATGATCCAAGGTTTAAACTTAAGATATAATTCCAAATCAGTTTCATCTAGGGCTCATGTGCCATTCACAATGCACTAGACCAACACAAAAGGTATGCATAATGAATTCTTATCTTACATGTGAGACATGACCACTATTTTGAATTATTATGAGATTTGTTTGGTCTCTACTTGGGGTCTTCACCATGCCAAGTCCTCTAAGAAACCAAGATGTCCACCTACTAGTCTCCAAAGGCTTGCTCCAAGATACTTGTCCATTAAACAATATCCTAAAGGTGGATTTAAAACCCTCAATGTGCCCACACTAGCCTTTGAACAACTTCCACTTGCCTACAAGCCAACTAACTTACATGATAAATATTCTATATGCAAGGATTAGTTGTGGAATTGGGCCTTATGCATGGCCCTTGATCGGCCTCACAAACTAATGTTATGATCTAAGACCCATAATTTTGGCCATGTACCATGGCTTATGTTTGAAGAACCATCCATGGTATACTAAACCTCAACATGGCCATGATATCTTTCTTTTAGGGGTGTTTGTTTATTTATTTAATTTACTATTTTTTTATGTTTTCTTTTTAACATTTGAACTTATGTAACATGTAACATACATCTATGGTTAAAATCAAACTATGCTAGTTATTTATTTAATTTATTATTTTTTTGTTTCATTTTGAACACTTGAATTGTTCATGTAACATATGTTACACATCTCATTTAAGTGAAATATATATTATAAGAACACTTCTCTCGACACAAGAAATTACATCATGGATTTTTTAATTACTTTTCATTTTATTTTAATTTGCTTATCTTTTATTTTTCATAACATAATGCTACCTTACGTGACAACATCTCCCTCATACTGGGCTATAAATCACCTTGCTCCTCTCAGTGCAATAAGGTAATCTTACCACCATTTTTAGGGTCCATCCCTGTACCAAGGAACACATGACCCCACCAAAGACATTGTTTGTTCCCTTTGATGCCAAAAATGAACTAAATGAAGGAAAATATACCTAGTTTGCCAACTTGATAAGATGGTATATAAAATTGTCAATCCTCACCATGATTATTATTGTATGGGTGAGGAAGCGGTTGTTGCTACCATACCAAAAATCTATGAAATACCATTTAAGGCCATATGTTCTTTTTTGTTCTTGGTTGGGTTTGCCATTCATATTGTCACAAATTTGTAGGGACTCAATAGGGATCGACAAGATTTTTTTTAGCAAGAGACTTGAACTTCGACGCATTGCATCCTAATTTTTTTTATCACACCTTCCTTCACATAGTCCTTGAAGACTACCTTGAAGCTTGTAGCCTTTGTTGAAGACCATCCTACCTTAAAGATAATTAGCAATTCGCATAGTACTTGAAGACTACCCTAAGCTCATAATCTTTATTGAAGACCATCCCACCTTGAGAATAACTAGCAATTTTTTTAGAGAGACCATTTCTAAACCCAAAGCTCATAGCCTTTATTAAAGACTATCCCACCTTGAAAATAACTAGCAATGTTCTTAGAAAGACCATTCCTACTAAAAATAGTCTTACTATAAAGACCATCTTACCTTGAAGACAAGGAGCAATGCTCTTAGTATATATATATTGCTTTGTAAAACACCTCCTACCCACCATTATTACGACTATATGATATTGTTGCTATTAAGTCAACTTTTATTATTTCAAATCGAGGTCAGCGATCATAAAAACAAAGTATTTAATATTTGTAATAAATTGTCCACAAATAATCCTGAACCAAACCCAGGGCTTCCATTTATGTTCATTTATTCTTGTCTAAATAAAATGGCCAATTAAAAATCATTGTGAGAGATCTTTGTAATTTGATGTAAATATGATCTCTACACAAAGATCCTTCGGCGTTCTTCACAAGATATAGAATCAAATGACAAGGAACGAGAAAATGCAGGTGGCGAAGCCTATAATTCGAGCTTTGGTATCCCTCCCATGGGCACACACATGGAAATACACCATTACACATCCACCCAATTACTTGTCTTGGGCAACATTAACCAAAGATATGTATGGCAGACATGCCCATGAAGGCTCATTGCTTAGGGGACTTCTTAATCTGGGAAGAAGGGAGTATACCCAATTGGCTTATTCCCATGCATCTTATCTCGACAAGCAGGGTTCTTGAAGTCTTCAAATATTTCCCGCAAGTCAAGCCTTCCAAGGTATGCTGTTTGCTTTCTTCCCATTTCATTGGGTGTTGAATTTGCTTGAGATCTTTTACTTAATTAGTTCCAATCAATGAAGTTTTCCTTTCTTCATCATGGATTTGGCAATGCGGGTCAGGGTTTAGGGTTTGATGTCAGGGTTTGGGAGCAAGCTTTATCTCAGGGTTTTACGGTTCGAATCCAGTGCCCTTTCTGTATTGCCACTGGTTTAATTTTTATTGCTTCCTTGTATATCTGCAGAGAGGATCTGGGCCAACAAAGTCCCAAGTAGTCTTCCAAAGCTTAATGGAAAACCATATAACCTAGGACTTGTCATTTTCCATTTATGAAAGTGCTATGGACAGCTTGTCTAAGTTAAGATCTGGTCGGAAAGTCTTGTTTGGGATTCAATCAGCTTTTGCAGGGCCACATCCACACAATTTTGCATGGCCACCCTACTTTCCTCACTCATTCATCGAGACTAGATTTCCATCTTATAAGTTATAACTCATCTTCAATATCAACCTGCAGGCTAATTCTCCCATCACTATTCAGGTGTCTTAAGAACCGGGATCTTTTTAAAGGGATTCCTTGAAGGCCATGCCTAAAAGAAATCTTCTGTTGGCTTGTCTCCTGGTTGGAATAAGTTCATTCAATCCCATATTCACTTGTTTGCCCATATATATGCCCTCAGGGCTTCTCATCACATCTTCAATAAATAAATTCAGAGGTTTGGACTCTGGAGTGAAGATTCCAAGAAAATGCTGCAACCTTTGCTGGAATGATTTATTTCACATCCTCTTTTCACTTCTTTTTTGCTACTATTGCATGTTGTAGCATAGTTGATAAAATCGGCGAAAAATTGGCGATGTCCCTAAATTTTGCGATTTTTTTGGGCAAAAACTTGCGTGTTTTACAAAAAATTGCACCATGTGAGGTTTACAAAAAATCAGTTTAAAAAATAAATAAATCGTGCCATGATAGAAAAAATTGCTAGGGTCATGGGCTTTAAGGGCAACTTTGAAACTTTTTGGGTCATTTTCATAGTTTAAAAAACATGGATTTCTAAAAAAATTGATTAGTTTTGTACAAGTGATATTGATGTCAGTAATATTATCTTTTATTTTCCATCCTTTAACATTACCACAAGGATGGAAAATAAAAGATAAGGAGAATGTCAAGTTTACTTTAAGAATTTAACATTACCATTAGATGTTTCAGGATGTTTAATAGTGGTTCCAATGTATGAGGGTAAGGGATTGGATTTAATCAAGCAAATCAAACTCTCTATGTACCTTGATGTTGGTGGTGTTGATGCCTGATTGTTGAAGTTGATTCAACTCCCCTGTCATGACCATAAATATAAATGTACCCTTCAGTCAATTAAAATCACTTACTAAGCATGGGAAACTTCGTCTACCTTATTTTAACGCTTGGATTATGAAGTTTCATCAGAATTGTAGGGTGTTGACTAATGTCCTTGGAGTTTCAACTTCGAGATTCGATGTAGAGGCAAGGGCTAGAGCCTAGAGGAGGGGGGATGACCAATGTTCCAACCAGTGTTGAAACTTCCAAATTTCCAATCTTTGAAACTTGATGTATCAATTTTTTATTTGGCATCCACTACATCATATTTATCAGTGCTTTATCCATATTTATGTGCCATTGTGTTTATCTAATGTTGTTGTTGTTTTATATGTTTAAAATTCTAAAAAAAACGAATATATTTTGTAGTTTTTAATGTTTGCCGCGGTTTGTCTATTTTTTCCAATGTTGTCGAGAAGTTGTATTTAGGACCCTTGCCGATTTTTTGCCGATGCCGATTTTTTCAACTATGTTGTAGACATAATGATCCTATGAAAATGGCCCTGACAGATCTCTGTTATATTGGCATCATCTTCGGCTAGTCCCTCTTGCTTATCTTTGAGATCTGATATCCTCTTAGTGCATTTCTTTTTCTTCAAGTACTGAAAGTAGAATTGAAAGTAGCTTGATTTTCTTAAAAAACAGAGTTGCCTCTCCAACTCTTTAGTCTTCTGTTGTTTCCCTAGCTGAAAAGGTTTTCTGCTCCATCTCTTCGGTGGTCAGTTGAATTTGTTCCCTAAGCTTGCATTCCCTGTTATGCTTAGTTCCAAGGGTCATTCTACCACATTCTTCTAGAAATTTAGTTGTTAGAATAAGAGACTTGTATCTAATGCGAGTCCCCTATTTATGAGGGCACTAAATTCTGTATTCTTTTGATTGCTTGAATGGACTTCTGCGACTCTGAAAGAGAATGTAGAAAGTCTACAGGTAGTTTGTACTATGTAGAAGGCACTTGGCTCCATTGGTATCCCATTTATAATGCCATTATAATGGGTGTTGAGCACATCTTATCACTGAACTTTTAATCAGACCAAGCTAGCAGATTTGCTGAAAAAGTAACCTACCACAAGTTGGCATAAAATCTATATCCAATCTAGCTTGGACCCTCTCATTGCCTTTTTATCAATTTTATCAAGTTTACCATCCATCTACTGCTAGATGTTATTGTCTCTAAATGACATCTAATTTACAGTGGTTCCAAACCTCCTTGTTTGATGCACAAATTGTGGTCATTTCTCTTTCTCCTTCCCTTTCCATTTCTCTCTCTCCTTCCCTTTCCACTATTATTAAAATGAAAAATCCCTCCCAATGATCGACTTTGTGGTAGCAAGTATCGGAGTTGCATTCTACCTTTTGGGATGTAGGTGAGTAGAGTGAATAAGATCATGCCACAGTAAATATTATTAATATGGTAATCCAGTAACATCTAGCGGCAGTGTCCTCCCCTTAACTGAATTATGTGGGGGGGTGGCCAAGATGCTACTTCATATATTGAGCCCTGATTGAACCCCTCTCAATGATGATACAGATGTATTCTCCCTTGAAACTCTCATGCATAAGAGCTGAAGTTGAAATCCGCTTGACTTTTCACTCTTTCAATAATGATATTTTGTTTTCTGTCTTGAAGAGTTGATTGATTGTATGAGGTGCATTCCATGACATCAATTCAAGTTTCATGAGTATTGTTCAACAAGTCCTTATTCATGGGTTGAGAGTGCATTAGACGTTTTAAGTGACTTTAACAACCACTTTTATCTACCATTGTATTAGGGAGGTCCTAAAGTGCTCTATCCAGACTCCAAACTACCGTCTTTACATCTTGCCAATAGTTGGGTCATTAGGGTCTTCACAGATATTGTTCTTCCTAAAAATCTCTTTGTTATTCTTATGTGACTCCTATGCAGAATTCTTTTTATTGTTCATACCCTCCTCTTGATGGTTTTGTAGTACTGCACAAACCTTCTCATTCTGATGCCACTTTCTTGTTAACTTTGCATGATTTTCTATTTCCCTATTTTTAGTAGTATGCCCCTCCACTTCAAATTTTGTCTTGTCCTATCTTTGAATGTTTTTGGGTTTATCTTCCTTTTTTACAAGTTCTAATACTGTTTGCCTACTACCTATCTCTAAACTTGAAGGGGCAGTCACTTTAATAAGATGCTTAGTGGAAAAGCATCGGAAACAATCATTTGGAAGGTTTACACATATAACATTTTGCACATGTGCGACCGGGCAAGTGGAGTTGAATTTCTGCCAGGAGATTCTATCTCTATGCAAATCGTTGCACTTGGCTAATAGAATGTGCATCTTGCTACTCTCCCATTGACTGACATCCAACAGGATTTGCTATATTTTCAATGTTGGCACTACAATTTCCATCATACTCTGAAACTCAATCCACAAAGGATAATGATGCCGGGTAGCATAATATGGGAAGAAATTATCCCTCAAGGACTAAACACAGGTGGTGGCTACATCTATCCTTCATATCCCATTTAGAAGAACTGCTTTGGCTGCCTCTTGAAATCCAAGAAAACACATGAACCCAACTTCTAAATCCTGTAACAACTAAACCTTAACTTTCCACCCTCTGGTTTCCAAATTTTATCCATACCATTTAAAATTTTGTTGTCTAATGTCATTTTTATGAGAACAAAAATGATCACTACCCTTTTCTCCAAACTTTATGAAGCTGTCTTGAATATATCATCATCCTTGAGGTTTTAATCAATTTCCCCCAGTTTCTTCATTATTTATTTCATGAATAATGTTGGCTCTCCCTCGATATTGATTAAGAAGACACTCCTCTCAACTATTTGTCTTTGCATTGTGGTTCCCATAGCAAACCCATTCTTCTATCTTTCATCTTTTATAAAATTATTTGCAGCCCTATTGAGGTTGGCCAGCTATCATATGCTAATGTCACCCATCACTGATCAGTTTTGTTTCTCATATGGCATATTTCTTTCCGGCTTCATCCTATTCTTTCTGCTACCTCAATGCCATATACTTTATTTTTTGTTCAAATGTTCTGGGAGATCAATTTGAGAAGTTTTAGCTCCTGAATGGGCCATATATGGGTATATTTCTAGTTCTTGACCTTCAAAGTTGTTTCGGACAGTCAAAACCCCAAAAAATTACAACAAATCGATAATATCACAAGGAATTCAACTCTGAAACCCTTCGGATAGGTTATTATTCAACGTGTGTGTGAGAGAGAGGGGGCAAGAATCCTTAGAACCCTAAGTGCCATGGAGGGGGTTACAGACGATGGTGGATCTCTCGTTTCCCTAGCTAGATGGAGAAAAGATTTCTCTAGGATATTTCAATATTACCTCGACAAATCAATGCTGCACCCATTTGGGAGATGGATTGGTTCTCTTGTTGTAGCTATTTCATTTTCAGATTGAGACTCAACCATTTCAATTTCAGCCAATGAAGCAGTAGATCCAGTTGTTCCAGCAGGTGAGATTTTCCTCTGATCTCAGTAAGAGCTCTATGGAGCTAAGCTTAAATTATTTAAATTGATGCAAGGTTGGAACAATTTTTGCTTGCTTATTTCCCATTGTTTTCTTGTTCATAGTGTTTAGAATGGAAATATAGGTCCATAAGTTGTGTTAACCTGCACTTAGATCTTTCAACTAGTCTTGTTGAAAAGATCCTGTGGAGCTGAATGAAGCTTCCTCAGTCAGCTTTTACACTGCATTTCTAACCAGCATCTGTGGCATATGTATATCATGATTACCCTGTACTTCTTAGTACATGTACCAAAACTACGCACTATATGTGCAAGCCATGGGTGTGCCCTGCACTTGTCTTTCTACAAGAATGATAACATGATGTCTGCATTATTCCCTGTACATGTTGTACATCATCAACAACTAGCCTCCAACTCCACCCTACTTGTGCTAAATAATTTGGTGTCAATCTAATTATCTATCTCCTAGATCTGTAATGTATCTAAGGCAAAGAGTCAAATATGAAATATGCACATCAACATACATATGGGGAAGAAATAAAGGGCAGGCTCAATAAGCTTTAGCAAGCTAACTGCATAAACAAAGTGGGCAACTAGATTGCTTGGAGTGTGCGAAGCACCAAGGAACTCAAAAAAACACTCTTCCTTGGTCACTTATGCATCATGGAAAGGATGTTATTTTCTAAACACTAAGCCCCAAAATATCCTAACTATGGCCTAATTGAAACAATTATGAACACCTTTTAGTAGTGTACAAAGGATAGAGCACCTTGGAATTTGGTTTCTAAATTTGCCAAGAATGTAGCCATCTCTAAGTTTAGTTACGCTGGAGATCCACTCTCCTGAGTTAAATAAAAGCCTACTCTACAACCTTCTAGTGAAGGTGGCAGATAAACAAAACATCATATTTTACTTTTGAAAGGAAAGGAGTTATAAGGGGCCCACCCAAATTCTAGGTGGGTAATAAAGGAGAAGGGGAAAAATGAGGGATTCTAAATACAAATTAATGGGGTAAGCTACAGGAGCTTGATTCTAGAATTTTACAGAGGTCTCATGGAGTTATGGTTTCTGGAGAAAAAAAATTCCCCCAAAAAAGGTTTCTATTATCACCTATATTTCACATTTTTTTACGTACATTGTCTTGTAGACTAATCTATTGAGGATCTAATTTTTCATTGATGACAGGTTGCACACAAAATCCAATTATAAAATTTGTTTTCACTATAGCTGGCTATAACCTGTCATGATTTTGTAGATAATTAACTTATATAAAATCATTATTCTTAATGCCTTCCGCAGCCACCTTATATTAATTCCTTTTATATTTTTTACAATCCAACAAATAGAGAGCAAGTTCTTCTCAAGTACAGGTTATTCTAAAGTCCTAGAACATATATCCCACCATTTATCAATTTAATGTTAACATTCGGCACCTTCATTGTACTTTTTGTGTCTTTGCACTATATGTACTTTGACATCTCCAAGTGGAAATGTTTTCTCTTCAATTTCACCATTTTTTGGTAATTTAGCTACCTTTATATTACTATATACAAATAAAATATAATATTATGCATGATATGAAAGTCATGTTCATGACCACTGGAACTTTAGTGCACTGGCATCTATGAAAAGGAAAACTTGCTAACCAGAACAATGTCAATAACTGCTGATAATGATATCCTATTTATATTCTCATCATACAAGATTTGTGTGATTTTGATTGCAAACAGAAAACTCTCCAAATCAATATCGTGGTATGTTCCATGCTATGTCAACTGTCTTGTGTGAAGAAGGTCCAAGAGCTTTATACAAAGGATGGTTACCATCAGTGATTGGAGTGGTGAGTTTGAATATGCATTCTCCCTTTTATAGGTGGCCACACACCCTTTTTCTTCTTCTCGTTCTGGTGACTATCGTAGAGAGATCAAGATGAACATGAATCCATGTATTCATAGAGGACTTTTGGAATATTTTTTTTGATGGGAATAGTAGAGCATATTCTCCAGGGAATGTTTGCTATAGCATGACATGTATTCTTGAATCCCTAAGCTTAATGTTTAGTTATTAAAATTTTGGATTCACACCAAAATTGATTAGGTGCTTGTTGTCAATTGTTGATGTTGCATATTTAAGGATTATAGCAAAGGACAGACTGCAAATAGGTTTTAGAACTATAAAACTGAATTAGGAAAATGAATAATATGTTATAACTTATGCACAAGAAAAATGAACCATGTGTTGGCCTAGTAGGTTGAATGACAATACGTCATTCATCTAAGTTATTTCTTCACCATATATGGTTAATATTGTGTCCAAGTCATTTCAAAATATTGATACAATTTCTGTAAGTGTGGGCTGTTAGATTTGTGGTTTAATGTTTTCACTTAAATTTGTTGCTACTAAATGTACAGGACTCGAGAGAAGCAAGCTCAAGCTGACCAAAAAAGGGAAAAAAAATTCCAACCAGAAGGGGACCACTTAACTTTATTAGTTGTGTATGAGGCCTGGAAGGAAAAACACTTCTCAAGTCCCTGGTGTTTTGATAATTTTGCGCAGTCTCTCACTTTAAGGAGATCCCAGGATGTGAGAAATCAATTGCTTACCATTATGGATAGGTGTGTTTACAAACTCCTTGCATTCTTTTTTATTCACTTCCTTTTGTAATTTTGGTTTGTTGCTGCCAAGTTTCTTTTTTCCATGGAAAAATACTTTATATTTGATATTTCAAAGGTTGAAATGATAATTTTTTTCCATGAGAAAAAAACATATTTTATATTCTAGATGAACACAAAATACAATCATCACATGCACAGTTGCACCACGGGAAAATTTGGCTTGCATGAACTTATATTCTAGATGAACAGAAAATACAATCATCACCATATTTTATATTCTAGATGAACTTACCTCTGTACTTAGGCTTGCATCTACTATTTAACGTCAAATCACTGAATCCATAACCTCCACCGTTGCTTGAACCTATAACAATATCTTAGCAAATTAACCTGAACCTGGTACATCTTGTGCCAATATAAATCAACCCTATCACAGATGAACATGCCAAAAACACTTGAAATCAAACATATCGATGTTTTGAATCATGAACGTGGGAAATATGCACATCAGACCAAGTGGTACACTCTGGACCTAGTGAAGACACAATGTCTACAATTGTTTATTGATTCAATAATCAATACCCTTTGCTTTCCATGGACGAGGGTTGATAAGAGTAGAGCTTGTAACTTCCTTTTTGGCATGATACTTTGTGTGGTCGGACTATACTGACTTTGACACAAGGAAAGTTGTTTGAATGATTGTTAACACCATCGAGTCAAAATATCCATCAACAAGGCTATTCAACAGTAGACATATGACATAGTCTCAACCTTGATAGTTGACTCAAATCATGAAGAAACAATTGACTGGGAAGACCAAGTGACCACTGTCATAGTTTGTCCAACAATTGATACGTGGCAATGATGGTTTTCAACTGGATGTAACTGATACATTGTGTATAAATACATGTTGTAGCATTATGTACTTCTTGACTTCTTGTGGACATTCTTGAGCTGCTCCTGGACTTCTCCCTAGATCTTCAGCTTGGAGATGCCTTCTTAATTGAATCCCATTGAGGCTTCATCATTATTGTATTGATAGCCATTTGTTATGAACCAAATGGTTCATAAACTGAGCAAGCATTGCAAAAGAGCACAAAGACCCATAAGTATATGTGAGAAGGAAAAATAATAAATGATTGATGAATGCTACAAGAATGAATAAAAGGTAGTCCAGAAGACTCCTAATATAGTGCCCAAGGTGCACCTCTAGGATAAGGGTTGCAACCATAAGTCATAATAACTATTAGAACTAATATAATGGTATTTATGTTCTTCACAACATTGTATGTGAATAGACAATATACACCCCCTGTTGGGTAGGTGTATAAACAATGCCACCACTTTACATTCTCATTATCTTTGGAAATTGAAGTTGTAATTAGTTGATTCATTGATACAAGAGTATAACTTTAGGATAGGACATTGAGCGCCTTATGGTTTATTTCTATTGTTTGTTTTTGTCACTGTACATTCTCCTTCACACAATTTTACATTCACTTCATTACCTTGAATTCTCCTAAGATTTGTTCGTTGTCCACATGCCAAACTCCTCTGCATGGCATGGATAACTTTTGGCTGCCCAAACTCTGGTTTTGCATTCTATCTTGTTTGAATAGGGTTAAATGTTGGTTAATTTTCCTCCCTGTTTATGCCATTTACAACTTAGTTCAATTTCAAACTACCCACTATGGACTGGGATGTTTGCTCCTCCTTTGGATTTGATTCCTTATTGGAGTTTGGTTATGGAGATCCTTTTGGCCTCTAGACGGTCTGATTGTCGTCTTTTGCTTGTTCCTATGTAGGTTTTGGGTCTTCTTGGGAATATGTTCCACTCTCAGCTTCAGAGCCTTGATTTGAGGAATTTATCAAAAGGGTTGCTTGAGATAACCTTGTTCACTTTAGTGTCACTAGTGATATGGGGCAAACCTAAAGAGGGGGATAGAACATGGGATAAATATTTGTAAAAAATTCTCAGATCCTGAGATAGTTCACACAACACCAATAGATAGTTGACTGCCTATAGATATTGACAGAGGGTCACATTGTCTAGAGTCTAGATAGAAAGACACACTACAGAGCAATGTTTCCAGCTCTTCTAGCTATCCTCTCCAGTCATCTAACAGGAGTTTCCTCTCTAAAACCTCAGATGTTAGGAGAGATATAGACACTGAGATCCCTGGCTCAGGTGAAGGAAGCTGTCCCTCCTCCTCCCAATCCTCAGGTGTTGGCTGCTTTTTGGACAGACCCGGGTTTTTATGAAGCGCAGCAACAAAACCCCTTGGCGCACTGGCCCTCTCGGCAACGAGCTGCGCAGCAGCTCGAGGTCTCACCCGAAGTGGCTATGGGGGGGCTAAGGAATCAAGTTTCCTTAACCTAGGCGATGCGGAGACTGCGCAATTCTCCCTTTCTTCCTTGATGATTCCTCAAAGCGGAACGTCTTACTCTTCCACAGACCTCTCAGTGCAACTGCGCTGAAACTCTTGCTTGACAGTCTAGCTGCGCGGTATCTCCACTCCTGCGCACAAAGTAATTATCCTCTGCGTCGATACTCTATGTATAATTTCTGCTTGCGCGCCCAGCGCGATAACGCATTCCTCGATCGCCACGGCGACAACGTTCTACCGATTCCTTCGACACTTAACAATTATAACTACCAAGTGAGCTTGAGAACTTTCTTAACATATTCATAAAGATAACGCAATGTTCAAGTATGCATAGATAGTGAACTAAAACATGCAGTCACACAACACAGCATCATACAGCGAGAATCATGTATTTCGCCTCCACGGGGAAACCACGTCCACGGGAAGTATATCTTATATTAACTCAAGATGGAAATTACACAATATGCTGCACACACAGCTGCAGCCTTAGATCTTTCCAGGAAACTCCACGCACACAGCTGGGAGCCCTTCTCTCGATCTAGTCTCTTCTCTACAGAGATTACAATGGTTCAGATGTCGACTCAGACTGTCTGCAACTCAGAGATTAGCTTCACTGCTATCCAGTTCTAACTCTTGTCTTCTAACACACAATAGAAGACTACTAGCTGGCTAGCTTGTCTCAAACAGCTAGCTTACGTCTCAACCTCTAATGGCTAGCTATCTAACTAACTTAAGTCTAACCTCTATCTAACCTTCTTCCCTTACAATTACACATATATATAGGTGGCCATGATGGTCGCACCTTTACAAAACTGTGGGCCTTTCCCAGCAGTATTCCCCAAAAACCCTAACCACGGACATGGCTAGGTGTACTGTAGGTGCCGCTTGCAGTCACGTCCCCGTTTCCTGCAGGTTCCGTGACTTCCGGCGCAGATTGCGGGTATGGGCGCCACTTCTTCATTCACTGCTCTTTGTCCTTCGCCTTCAATACTTTGGTCCGTTGCTCTTCCTTGATCAGAGCACCCATAACTTCTGTACTTAGCCTTAATGAGGGTAGATGAGCCCTCTACTCCGTCGCTTCATTTATTTTGGTAGCTGAGCTCTCTACTCGGCCACATTCATTCTCCTTTGACGTGTGCGCGCGAGCTCCACAATTTCCGGTCCGTAATCTGCGCTGAGCTCGTCCGTCTGGCACCGTACTGCGCACCATTTACTTCTGCACAAAATTTGGTGCTTATTCAAAATTAGCACTTTCCCTTCGACACTTAGTGCTTTTTCCTCAAAATTTGCAGCTTTACCATAGCTGCGGCCTAGGCTCCAACATCAGGTGATGACACTGGGGGGCATTGAGGTTCCCTTCTATGTACCCACATGGGAGAGATTCTTCCTATGGTTTTAGTTCTTAGCACTGGTAGCACTTTTCTATCTGCACCATAGCTTTGTGTTCTGCTCTTTGATTTTAGATTCTAGATCTTAGACCTTATAGATTAGATTTGTGTTTACCTTGCTTTTATAGGGGTGGCCTTTGTGTTCCCACATCATATTGACATTGATGTACTTAGCAAGTTAGCAGTCCCATTGACCTGTTTGTGGTCATCTTTGGACATTGATAAAATTATCTTATCTTATATTGAGAAAATATTAATGAGATTGGCATAAGTTGAATAATATTATATTTTGACCAAGGGTGAAATTAATGCTAGAGTATAGAAAAAAGGACAAAGTTTAGTGTAGCAAGTTTTGTCATGAAAGACAATGTAAATAATGGCCTAGAGAAAGTGTTCAAGATTTAAACTTTAGATATCATGGTTGCAGGCTTGGAAAATGATCATTTCATATAGGGAACAAAATGTTAAGTAGGATGTGATATTTGATAGGTTATAGGTCGAAGAAGCTTTAAATTACTACTTATAATTTATAGGTTGATTATTATTATAATTTTTTTTTTAAACCAATGGATTTTTTTTTGTAATTTCATTTATAAAAAGGAAATTACATTCTGTATATACAATGAAGCATTTATCATATCTACTTTCACATCAAAATATCACCCTTCCTTTTATGAGGAAGAGGTCTCTAGATTCATAACAAAAATAAGAGCTTCTGTTAGAGTATGTCCAAAAATAAGGTCTTTTGTTAGAGCCTGTACATTCCCTTCTCTGTAGATATGTTGAAAATGAATGGATTGGAAAGTTAACCTTATAGTCTGGATGTCTTCAAATATAAGGTGCAAGAGGAAGTTTTCGCATTATAACTACCCACCATTTACTGAATCACTCCTTGAAGTCCCCAAGCACTTGTAATCTGTGAGCTCCTTTTTCATAAGCTAACATAAGGGCTAGTGTCAAAGCCATAAGCTCTGCATAATTGAGCAATGATCCTCAGATTCTTTAACTCAATTTCAGTTCAGTATAACCTTACATTCAAAAATTGTTTTGAAATGCATGAGGGGCTCTATATTTATAGGCCATTGTTGAAGCTTGGTATATAGTAAAGGGCACCCATGTGACTGATTTGACCTCAAGGGTGGCCAAGTATCCCCCCATTGATGAAGACGAGATGACAAAATTGTTCAGGAATGGACAACCAGGAGTAATTGCACGATTGTGCTCACTAGATGTTCAAACATTTGTTCCCTTTCCCAGTGCAGCTTTAAACTTTCACTAATCAAAGTTTGATAGGTGTACAGTACCCCTTGCTCCACAAACCTGTGGTTCCCCTTGTGTTGCTCCATCAAAGTACATCGAGGCTCACAACTTGCCTATGCTCTCAACTGCAATTTCCCTGCTTGGATTTTCAATTTTTTGATGGAGATGGCTATTGATGATATTCATACTTTGCATAAAGCTATCCTCAAACAGATTAGCATTCCCAGACAACCAAATCCCAAAATCAACAATTGGAGGGAGTGCTTTATATGTCTTCGCTACCCCCATCTCCATCCATTTCCTACTACATTCTTCTATTGAGTTGCCACTTCCCAAAATTTTTAATCCCATTAAGGATTCTATCTCCTTCCATGCTTTAGTATAATATGAGCATGTAACCAACAAATGATATATTGACCCATCTTCTGTCTTGAACAAAGAGCTTCTACAAGCCCATTCTTTTTCCTCTTTTTTAAATTATCCCATGTAAGAGCTTTATTATTGAGAGCTAGCCTCCATTCGAAATCTCTTCCTCCATTCAAAATCTCTTCAAGATCTCGACTACTTACTTATCTTGCCCAAGGAAAATCTCTCTTTGTATCTGCCAAACCTCCAACCCCAAGAAGTAATGCATCATGTCAATGTCCTTCATTTCGTACTCAGTTGCCATATCTGCCTTGCACCTTGCAATGAGCAATCTTGTACATGTAATAAATAGGTCATTTACGTACAAACCAAAATAAGCAGATTAACCTCAACAAATATGAAATATAAGTTGGGATATGCTTCTCTTTTGGTGAAGCCTATACTTAGTAGGCACCCATTTTTCAGCTTGTGTCTATGGACTCTAGCAAATGTTTGTGAGCTCCAGGTAAGGACTCTGGTTTTCACTAGGGCTCACTGGAGTAAATTCCCTTTACTTGCTGATGTGCAGAAAAAAGGGGGTTGGAATGCATTCTGCCCCAACCAGGGCTAGGCCTAGTTGTAGGGACAAAACCAGGAGTTCTTAGTGACACATTGTCTCCCTTCAAAATTTCTGCATATGCCATCTTTCTAATCTTACCTCCCCGTAATGTCTTTGAATTGCCTGGACTTTGGGATTTCCCAAGCTTTAATTCTTGGCCATACAAAAGCTTATCTAAGCTTCTTATACCAATAGATAGGCAAGTAATGGAGGATTATATTGAAAAAGGATCAGGTCCAAGGTTAACTTTGTTATATGGGTGTTTTGAGATGATACAAGAAAGCATCATTGATGAAAATATCAAGCCTCAAAGTAGTCATTATGAATGAATTGTGCACAAATATATACGAGGAATCTCTCCTAGGACTGTATACCAACAAAAAAAGTTTGAAAAGATCTTTGAGTTAATACAGATGAAAAGTAATCATTGATTAAAAACTAAAAAGTTAGGTTCAGATATCCGATCATAAAAGGGATATAGATAATAGGTGGTGCATTATGCATGCATGGTTGATCTCCTTGGCCAAGCTGGGCATCTGAATGAGGCATGGGACTTTATCAAAACCATGCCTTTAGAACTAGGTTCCAGCGTGTGGGGTGCCTTGCTTGGATCATGCAGAGTTCACTGCAATATTGAGCTAGGGCAATATGTGGCAGAGCATCTTTTTGAGTTGGAGCCTAAAAATGTTGGATGTTATGTACTGCTGGCAAACATCTATGCTGCGGCTGACAGATGGGAAGATGTAGCAAGGGTGAGAACAATGATGAAAGACAGAGGGGTAAAAAAGACTCCAGGTTGTAGCCGTATTGAGGTAAATAATAAGGTTCAGGCATTTGTGATGGGAGACACATCACACCCTCAAACAAAGGAAATTTATAAAATGCTGAAGACTTTGGAAGGAAAGATGGAGGCAGCAGGGTATGTTCCAGATACAAACTTTGTGCTACATGATGTGGAGGAGGAGGTGAAGGAAAGTATGCTGTCTACTCACAGTGAGAAGCTGGCCATTGCTTTTGGGATAATAAGCACAAGCCCTGGGACCCCACTTTGGATTACAAAAAACCTGCGATGTAAACAACTAGTTTAGATCCATCATTACCCCAGTATAAGTACTGAATGAAGGTGAGTTCATTAACAATTTTATGAATTCTTGCATTTCCTTTCATTTTCATTGGATTAGTATAATCTTGTAATGCTTTTGTGGTTATGGTGTTTAGCAATTTTGAAGTATACCCTGTGGATCTAGTATATGATCAATGCTAATTATCTATAAACGAGGGACTTAAGCCCCAGTTTCTTTACCAACATAGATCCTATGTGAAATTACTTATGTAGATTTTTGTCATTAGACATCTTTGTGGTCTCTTCAAATAGTTCCAAAAGTTAGAAGGAGCTCTAGGCTTATTATGGTAGATTTTTGTGCTTATCAATGTGTTTTGAAAATAAATTGGATTTTAAGCATGGTTGCCTTTGAATATTAATATATTTTCTTAGAATTACAAATGATGCAATCTGGGTGTTCATATTCTCCTCTCCCCAATTCTGAAAGGGTTCTAGCTCAATGGAAGAGCGTCTTCCTTACAAGCAGGAGGTTGGTGGTTCGATTCCTCCGTGCCCTATTGATATTGCAATATTGGTATTTTTAATAAAATATATTTTATTATGATTTATTATGGCTATAGAGGGGGTTTCAAACGATCTTTGTATGTTGCTACAAGGGGGGTTTTAAACCGCTTTCATATGTCACTACGAGGGGGTTTCTAAGCCACCTTCATATGTCATTACGAGGGGGGTTCAAAATTTCCCTTGTATGTTACAACGAGGGGGGTTTAGAACCACCCTTGTAGGTATCTACAAGGGGGGTTTGTAACTGCCCCCAAAGGTTTGTAACAAGGAATTTTAGGGGGGGTTCATAACCACCCCCATAGGTGTCTACGAGGGGGGTTTACAAATGCCCCTAAAAGTCACTTTTAGGGGGGGTTCCAAACCGCCCCTATAAGCCTCTACGAGGGGGGTTTCAAACTGCCTCTATAGGCCTCTATGAGGGGGGTTCAAAACCGCCCCTATAAGCCTGTGCGAGGGGGGTTCGAAACCGCCCCTATAGGCCTCTATGAGGGGGATTTGAAACTGCCCCTATAGTACTCTATGAAGGGGGTTCAAAACCTCCCCCGTAGGTCTCTATGAAGGGGTCTACGAGGGGGGTTTAAAACCACCTCCATAGACCTCTACGAAGGGGGTCACAAACCGCCCCCAAAAGTCACTTTTGGGGGCGGTTCCAATCTCGTCAAAAACTTCCCTTAAAGGGAAAAAATTTTAACATCGATGCCTTTAGGGGCGGTTTCGCCAAAACCCCCCCCATAGGTCACTTTTGGGGGCGGAAGTCAACCCCCCTAAAGGCCAAAAATGTAGTAGTGTATACCAGGTATTATGTGAGTAAACTTGGGGGATTACCAGTAGTTCCATTATTTCCTAGAACACAGGCCCCTAGAAGAAGAGTTGTGCAAAATAAGGACTTTGTTCTTATTGAATCATTGGAAGAATTGGTTGATTTATCGTTGCAAGATATACCAAATCCTATCAATCAATTGAGACCATATTCTCCGGATTCAATAACTTCTCCACACAGAAAGTCACCTCCACACTCACCTCCACATTCTCCATTGCAATCTCCTCCACATATCAGTAATATGGATCATAATGTTAATCAACCACCTGCTTGGTGAGCTAGAGGACCGTTAAATTTACCCACTCCTTTGCATGATTTGCCCAAACATCTAGAGTAGGTCCTTCCTAAATTTGATCCCATAAAAGTAATTTATGTTGATTATCATTTGAAAAGTTTTTATTTGGATTTGAATTTATTAAATGTAGAACATGAAGATGTGGTATGTCATTTGTTTCCAAACACATTTGAACCTAAAGCTTCATCTTGGTTTTTTAGCTTACAAACTGGTTCTTTAGCTGATGTGGATGGCTTTGAAAATGTCATTTTAAGTGAATTTGGTGAATAGAGAACTTTATCTTCACTCATGAAAGATTTACTATCTCCGAGGATGGATAAAAATGAAAAGGTGCAAGATTTAAATCAAAGATTTACCACTGTTTTGAACAAATTTAGTGCTGCTACAAAACCTGTTGAAGAATCCTTAATTGAATATTATACCACAACATTACATCCATCTTTAGCTATGTTTGTTAAAAATTCATGTAAAATTACCTTAAAAGAAAATTTTGAAGACGCTAAGAAAGTTGAAACCGACATGAATAGCATTGTGAAGCATGCTGTAGACATAGAATCTTGACCTGTGACTTCTAAAAAAACGTTGTTGTTGACAAATCCTAATGAAAAATATTCAACCGACTTAGAAAATTGTCATGTTCCCATTTTTCTAGCACCAAGTAGCAGCCAATGTCACATCAAAACCCAATGAATCCTAGTGAAATTCAATTAATTAATTAATAAGGGGGTGACATTACTTAGGCAATTAAGTTATTAACTAGGAATAATTTATCCTATAGTTGTTTTAATTAATTAAATTGAAGGAGATGTAATTATTATTTTTGTATTTAATTATTAAATACATGTGATGATGAGTTGGATGATGACAAGGGCGCATAAGGAGATAACGTTATCCTTATGATTTTTCACTCCAAAGAGAAAACTGAAATAAAATCATAGCAAATCAAAAAGGAAACTCGAAGAAAGCATGCACAAAGCAAGGTGCCAGAAAAAAAAGAAGGAAACTGACAAAAGCAGTGCATAAAGCAGGAACGTGTACAAATCAGGAAAGTGAGGAAAAGCATAAACATCCAGAAAGTTAAGGAGGGCACAGTTTCCAAAAATACCAAAACCTGTCCAATTGTAAAAATAAGGAAACATCTAGAAAATATAGGAGGGCGCAATGTCCAAAAGAAAACAAAAGTTAGTCAGTAGAAAAGCAGGAAAGTGCCAACACATTCAAGGAAGGCGCATTGGATGAGGCCAAGGAGGTTAAATTGCTCAAAAATTAACCTAGTCTATAAAATTAGGAGGGCACACCACATTCACATATTTTGATAGTTTATGAAATATGTGTGAGTAAGCTCAAGCTTCTCTAGGCTTTGGTGATGCACCCTTAGCCACCTATGGGAGATGTGACCCATATTTCCTATTACAATATTCTGCACATGATCCAATGCAGCCATTTATTTCCAATTTCAGATTGTATCCAGCCATTTCATGTGAATAACAATCACTCAGAAGTGGATGCAGAGATCCAAGTCAATTGATGTGGTTTTGATGAGTTTCATTGAGAGAGAGAAAGATCAATTGGAGATATTGCAAGAAGCCACAAAGGTCCAATGCACATCCCATGAGAATCCAACAGCTCATTATCATCCTAAATATCATATTTAGTGATAATATCTCCTCTCCTAACTCTTATGTAACATTCTTCTTCCATTCATTGTAATAACTCAAAAATATTGACTCTTTGCGAAGTTTGAGCCATGAGACTTCTGTTTATTTCTTATTCATCTCAGTAATTTTTTGTTTCTTCTATTAATGTCATTTCTAATCCACCCTAATTATCATAGAATTAATTCGATATCCTTAGAGGCTGATTGTGTTCATCTTTAACAAGACTGGCTCTTTGTGCAATTTTACTTGACTAGTTTTCAGGAAATTGCATTGTACAGAGTTCTGTGAAAACATTTCACTTAATAAAAGTTTTCGTAGTATGCAATTTTCCTGAAGAATCCATCCCATGTCAAAAATATTATATTTGTGACCCTTTATGACTGCTTGTATTCCTATTTTTGAAGGCTAGCTCATTGAGCATTTTTAATTGACTAGTTTTGCAGTAGTTTTAATTAAGAATTATATGGTTGTTCAATCTTGGTTTTATCAGTCATTTTATATTATTGATACCTTTATGAATACCCTCCAAGCCTCTCCCTAATAATTTGTATCCCTCTTAGCCTATTGGGGAGAGCCTGGAAACAAACTAGTTGAGTAGTACATCCTAGTGCTCTTTCTCCCCTTGACACCAAACACTGCCAGAACCTCCCAAAAACTCTGTAAAACTTGTCCAGGAGTATATTAATGGGTTCATTAATGATATCCACTCTCTTTTTTATTTCAATTGTAAGTGGATGATTTTAGTATGCATATGTTGGTGTGCCCAGGAAGCCTTGTGGAGACTTCAGTGATAGTTGTTGTCGAGGCATAAATGGCCCCAGTAAATTGTGCATAGAACTATGAAGTTGGACTTGATGATTTTTTCCTTTATAATTCACACTCCCCAATACATTTTTCATATTCGAAAGTGTCCATCAATCAAGCTCTGGGTGGGTTAATCAATACCCTAGACTAGTTTCATCTTCACTAGTTTTGAGAACTAGTTTCTATTTTTCAAGTTCATGTTTTAATATTTGAATTTTGAGATAATTTCCATTGATATCATATCAGGGATATTATAGTGGTAGCATATATGTTTCCTTGGCTCATCTTGTGGAAAGTAACTCTCAGTGGAAGATATCTCAAATTTATTTTCAAGTTGCAATTGTCGAAGTAGCTGCAGTCATGGAATATGAAGGATTTGAGAAAGAAGAAATTATTTACATTGATGGAGGTTTACCAAGATATGAGGATGGTTAAATTTGTGACTAGATGTACTGTGAGGAACAATGGGTTGAATCACCGATGGCTCATCCTAAGAAAGATTTGGCAGAAATGATATCTGCAATTGAAAACTTGCCTCGCCACTACCGGGAGTACCTAGCTTTGGGATAAGAGATTGGTAAGGCCATTTATTTCAAATATTAATTTTATTTCATATTTGGATTTGAGCTAAAGGATGAATATTTGGGTTCAATAGAGAGCATCAAGCCACCCATAGAGGAACCAAGTTGTTCTGCATATATGAGTAAAGAAGAAGAAGAAGAAACCAAAGGTGAAGATTCAAAAATTCCCTCTGCATCTTCAAGCATTATGAGATTGTTTGGGTTTTCTTCAAGAATATTTTCCAAAGGTTGTAAGCATGAAGAGTCCACCACTAGTTCTGGTAATGATCAACAAACTATGGATCAAAGAGTATCTTCTAATGGGTGCCAAGAAGAGGCATCTATTAATGGTTGCTCAAGTTCTAAAGAAACATCTACTTATGGATGCTGTGATGAGGTACCTACTAATGGGTGCCTAAGTTTTGAGGAGACATATTATGATGGATGTCCATCTCTCTATGTTTGTGACATAGAGATACCACTTGATGAGGTTGCTGCAAGTACAAGTTCCCCTAATACTGAAGAATATGAAGTCCTTGTAGTTGAGAAAGAAGTCTCAGGATCGATCTCACTATCACCACATGAGCTTCAAGAGGTTGATCCATTAGTAGATGATGAGGAGGTTCATTCTAAACCTTCTACTTTTGAAATGCCACTCAAGATGAGTGAAATAAAGATCAAGGAGGCCTTACACACTCTCTGTGGCACACATGTTTTAGTGTCGCGGTCTTGCTAGAGAGTTGCTTCATTGGAAGATTCATCTTTCCTTGAAGCCATGGAGAAGATTCTGAGAGCAAAGTCTACAATCCAAGGTAATTTTTCACACATGCTTTCTGATGGAGAATACTTGCATGATCTTGTTCATATGTTGCGTGGAGAATCCTTGAAGGATGGTGAGGATATTTGCAAGATCAATGATGAATTAATGGCCACCCAAGGTTCTTTGAGAATCACTCAAAGTGCTCTCTTGGAATTTAGGATGGAGAAAGAGAAACTTCACCAAGAGTTGTAGAGATCACACATTCCCTCCTACATTCCAGTCATCCCTTCACTTTTGGTTGATGAAATTCAGATTTATATGGAGGAACCTCATGAGATGGTGGTTCATGAGGTGCATGATTACATGCATGTGCTTGAGGAATTTTTAGATGCAGATTAATATTTCCAAGCACATATAGTTCCCTAGAGAGAAACTGAGCTTCTTCCTAGAGTGAGTGTTAGTTTTTCAGAATTTACTTCAATCTGATCTAGGATCTTAACTGAGAGAACAACATGTACAACATATCAATCATGGACACAATAATGCAAGCACACAAGAGACACAGAGTTTACTTGGGGAAAACCATAAAGGTGAAAAACCCCAATAACTTCCTCAGAGATAGATAGAGCAATGATACAACCAGAATACAAGAGATACTCTTCTCCTTTCAGCAGAGCCTCCTCCTCACAAGTGCGCCACTTTTCGACTGAGAGAAATGTGTGTAATGAGTGATCAAATAGAGATCTCCCAATATCTATTTATACTTGTCCTGTCCTTCCCAATAAACTAATGGGGCCTACATGTCTAGCTTAACCCATGGTTAACTTAATCCGGGCCGACCCCACACTTGGTGGTCTAATAACCCTTTAACCCACATGACTCATACAGGGCCGACCCCATCAAGGTGGTCTAATAACCCATCGGCAAGTTAACACACTTGCGACACTTGTCAATACAAATGATGACACTTCCTTATAGAGGAATAACACATCTCTATAAGGGTACAATAAATATATATATATGAAATACATTCCAAATTTACATATACATCAACACTCCCTCTTAACTAGGAAGGTATTTCTCGACACAGATCTGCTAGTACAAGCCTTCTTCTTTGGATCATCATCAGCGAATCATCATCCTCGAATCATCGTCATCGTCACTGCTACTGCTATCTCAATCAATCTCTAAATCTACTCATCATAGGAAGTTCTACAAAGCCAGTACTTTTTCATACTGGATGTAGGCCCACCACCTGTAGGTCTTCATCATCACTGTTCATACTGTGGAATCCTCGGGACTCATCACGTGCATCTGCAAAACCTCGCAAGAGCATCCTAGGCGTTTTACGAGCGTACAGCTCAACCTATCGAATCTCCTAGGATCTTTTACATGCCACTGCACAACCTGTCCACGACCACATAGTATCAACCTGATACTCACCATACATCCACCTGATGTATATCATCACATGATCATCCTGATCATCATCATCAACTCTGCGAGCAAGCCATCAAGTAGGTACACCTTGGGACTGATTACACTGCCTCTGCAAAACCTGCAAGATCTCTCAGGACTGATTACACTGCCTCGAAAAAACCTGCAAGAGCATCTCAGGACTGATTATATTCCTCTGCAAAACCTGTGTACCAAACTATCACATCAATGTCTTCAGATCACCACAAGGTCCACAGAGCACAACCCAGATGCACACACACAGCGCTTACACTCACCATGGGAGGACTAACCTGCCACCATGTGAAAGGCTCACAGCACTTACACTCACCAGCATGGGAGGACCAACCTACTACCATCTAGGAAAGGCTAACAACACTTACATCAACGACCATGGGAGGACCAACCTACCACCGTGTCGGAAAGGCCCAGCACTTACATCATGACCATGAGAGGACTAACCTACCATCATGTCAGAATGGCCTAGCACTTACATCTCACCATAGGAGGACTAACCTGCCACTATGTGAGAATGGCCCAGCACTTACATCTCACCATAGGAGGACTAACCTGCCACTATGTGAGAATGGCCCAGCCCTTACATCTTACCATGGGAGGACCAAACTACCACCATGTAAGAATGGCTCGGCCCTTACATCCTGCCATGGGAGGACTAACCTGCCACCATGCAAGAATGGCCCAACCCTTACATCCTACCATGGGAGGACTAACCTGCCACCATGCAAGAATGGCCCAGTGTGCATCTGTGTCTCCGGACTCATCACTTCCCTCTGGAAGGCATCTCGATCTGAAGTACACCAAGTCTCCCTCTGAAGTATCCAAACTTCACTCTGGCAAGCAGCTTGGTCAACACATCGGCTATCTGCTCGTCTATCGCAACATACAGGAGCTCCACTGCTCCTGTCTGCACCATATATCGGATATAGTGGAACTTGATCTCAATGTGCTTCGACTTGTCATGGAACACTGGGTTCTCTGACAACTTCACACAACTCTGGTTGTCGCAATATATACAAGTACCACTCAACTGGAGATCAAACAAATCAAACCGTAGCTTCCTAAGCCATACTGCCTCACAACTAGCTGAACAAGCTATGACATACTCTGCTTCAGCTGTACTCAGTGCCACACAGGACTGCTTCCTGCTAAACCAAGAGATCACACCTGATCTCATACTTGAGCCCATAATCCACTGTACCCTTAAGGTACGTCAGAACATGCTTTGCAGCTATCAGGTGAACATGTCTCGGATCTGTCAAGTACTAGCTCAAGATGTTCAATGCAAAGCAAATGTCTGGCCTTGTATTTGTCAGGTACATCAAGGACCCAATCATCTGACGATACATCGTAGCATCAACCAGTTCAGCAGAAGCATCACACAGAAGCTTCAGGTTTGATGCCATAGGTGTGACCATGGCCTTGCAGTCCATCATCCCAAAACTATTCAGGATCTTTACTGCATAATTCCCTTATCCAAGGAAGATTCCATCTGCACTCTGCCACACCTCCATACCAAGAAAGTAGTGCATCATACCCAAGTTCTTCATTTCTAAATCGGTAGCAAGCTTCCGCTGCATGTTGGCAATCAATCTATCCTCACCTATAACAAAAAGGTCATCCACATACAAAAGTAGTATCATTGGATTGCCTTCCTCAACCTTGTAGTAAAGGTTGGAATCTGCTTTACTCTTGGTAAAGCCCAAACTGGATAGAAAGTTGTCTATCCTACCATACCAATTTCTGCACGTATATGACTCCCTGTCATGTGTCTCAGAACCAAGTGGCTGCTCCACATATACTTCTTCTTCAACCACACCATTCAAGAAAGATGTCTTGACATCCATCTGGTGTATCTTTCACTTCATCACTGCATCCAGAGCAAGTACTGATCTAATGGAAGTGTATCTGGCTACAGGAGCAAAAAGTATCTATGCTAGCACCTGCAGCATGCTTGATCTTGTAGATCCTCTTGGAAGTCACTACAGACTCCCCTTCAGGTCTTGGGACTTCATCCCAAACATCTTCATGATCGACTGGTACTTCTTGATCATGGAAATCTTCCCAGATCCTGGGAACTTCAATATCTTCAATAATTTTAATATATAACTTTGTTGTTGAACAAATGTTGTAGTCCTTCTTTTGTAGGTGATGGTATACGATCTTTCCTACACAACAAGTTAAATTGCTTGATTAGAAAGCATCTCATATTTTTCAGAACAAATTCTTACATGTAAAGAAATATGTCATACAATCATGCAATTATCTTAGCCAATGCTTCAATACAACATTTATCCATATCCTGTAACTTTCTAGATGCTTGCCAATCTCTACCAGAACATTGTTAAGAGTGTGCACAACTCTCAACATGTCAGCAAAGAGGTTTCATTCTAGATAAGTAGCAATGGAATGTTGTACAGTGCCATAGGCCACTTACCCATCACATGCATATCAGTAGTATATTGTTCATTAATGCAATCATTCTAATATGCACAATTACTTAAACAAACAAATATGCAAGAAATGATATTTGAAATACTTATTTTTGTTTGTTTGTTGGGTGGACTCCCTCTGAGTCTTTGCTTCCTTGTAGGAGCTGCTGAAGTAGCTTCTTCTACACCTTTATGTTGTGAAATGTAGAAGGATGGTAAAATCCCTCTGGATATCTGCATCCTTGCAAAAACTACTGGAGTGTGCTCCCTCTTGATCTTTGCTTCCTGGATTACCTATCCTTGAACTTATGTACATCCTTGGTCCCTATGCATGCTTATTAGTATCATGATTGTATTATCCTTGTGATCTCATACATAATCATACATTCATTAGTATATTCTCAATATTATCAAAACACAATAATCTTAAGCATGTAGAGTCATGATCATTTCAAACAGAAATAATAAGCATTAGTATTCCAGGTTTATATAGGACTCTTATGGTTAGTCATATCATCAATTATGGTAAGAAACATAATATGCATACAACCATGACTATTCAAACCTATGACTTCATGAATAATCATTATCAACAACACAACAATATAAGATCCTAACACAAGGTAGTATTCTAGCTTGATATAGGAAAACATAACTGGATTAGTATACTTACTTAGTTATGTCTAACATACCTAAACAATATCTTCTTTGTTCTCTTCAATGATTTGGAGATCCTGTGCTAGAACCTGCATATCTCATAGGTTAAGCATAATAGAACAAAGTCATACATACCTCGTAAGTAGAACTTCTATGTGATCAAAGATTATGGATGAGTCTTTGTCTTCATGTTGTCATGGAACTTGATTTGTCTTTCATGATGTACCTGTATCTTGTTAGCAGACAACATCAACCTCATACAACACCACAGTGCATTAGTACAATCATATAACCCTAATCAATGAATGTCTTCTATCATTCACATGCATTCATATTTTTACTAGGGTGATAAGACAATTCTAACATTAATAAAGATTGTACTAACCTAAATAATATGAAGACAAACATATTATGAACTTAATCAAGAATCAGATTTTAAGACATACCTGTATCTCCTTAAGTCATACCTGTCGAGATTTCTTGTAGTCTTCTTATGTAAGGCCTTAGCCTCAACTCCCCCTGAAACTGGATCTGGAGCTCGATTAGGGTTTGTTAGAGAAACCCTAAAAATTCAATCTTTGACTTTCACACTTCTGAATAGATGGATAGATGTGTCTCGTTGAGCTGATCAAACTTGCATACTTCAATTTTGAAATCTCCAAAATTTGACCCCTCAAAATTGCCTTTGAAACTTCTGGATCTTCTGGACAGGATCTCGAACTGGGGTTTGATGGAGCCCACCCTTATGCTTAATCAAAAGGTTTGATCCAAATCTCTAAGCTTCTATTTTTCTGAGGAGCTTCCAGCCGTGGTCACAGATTTCAAAAATTCCCATTTTTGCAGAAGCCCTAGTTTTCCCCTTTTCCGATCACAGTCCCGAACTAGGGTCTGATCAAGCCCGATCTTCTTCCCAACCAAAAATTATGATCTTGGTCTCTAAATTTCTATTTTGATGAGTATCATTCAGCCGTAGTCTCCGATTACAAAAATTCCAACTTTCTCCGAAACCCTAAATTCCGGAAGCCATGAATGAAGGTGCTAAAAAATAATTATGTTTTGACAGAAATATGTTCCTGATTGTTTCTGGTGTAACTCTGCACTTTTCGATCCACAGGATCTGAAAACTGTTTTTGTGGTATCGTGACCTGTCATCTTTCCATCCCGACAACTCTCACCTCAATTGGAATCTCTGAGAGAGAGTTATGCCAAGTGTCGTAACGTGACCTATTTATGGGATAAAACAAGAGATCGAAATTGTATGGAGTTCCACGTGTCACTGGTTCAACTTTGGCCTCTAAAATAGTTTCTCGAGATAGTACAGTCTGTGTACTACCTGTCACCTTTTACGAAATTTCATTTGGAGCTTCCTATCCCAAGTTATGACCTTTTTTCCCAGGTCACCTGTTTCTGACTGAGATCTGGAAGAGGCGGAAACCCTATATTCAACAGATCATAAATTGCAAATTACAACGAATTAGAGGTTGTCCTTTGGACACAAGGTACATGCGGATCTTAGCTTCGACCTATAGAAGTTCCAAATCCGAAACTTCATCAAAATGGATTTATAGCGAAAGTGCTACGATGATTGGTTGTTTCTATATCAAGCCCTAGCATCGCAAGTGCAACAAGTGTCATACATGCCATACCATGCCTTCTTTTAGGCTAGCTCTGATACCATGTTAGTTTTTCAGAATTTACTTCAATCTGATCTAGGATCTTAACTGAGAGAACAACATGTACAACATATCAATCATGGACACAATAATGCAAGCACACAAGAGACACAGAGTTTACTAGGGGAAAACCATAAAGGTGAAAAACCCCAATAACTTCCTCAGAGATAGATAGAGCAATGATACAACCAGAATACAAGAGATAGTCTTCTCCTTTCAGCAGAGCCTCCTCCTCACAAGTGCGCCACTTTCCGAATGAGAGAAGTGTGTGTAATGAGTGATCAAATAGAGATCTCCCGATCTCTATTTATACTTGTCCTGTCCTGCCCAATAAACTAATGGGGCATACATGTCTAGCTTAACCCATGGTTAACTTAATCTGGGCCGAACCCACACTTGGTGATCTAATAACCCTTTTACCCACATGACTCATACAGGGACGACCCCATCAAGGTGGTCTAATAACCCATCGACAAGTTAACACACTTGCGACACTTGTCAATACAAATGATGACACTTCCTTATACAAGAATAACACATCTCTATAAGGGTACAATAAATATATATATATGAAATACATTCTGAAGTTACATATACATCAACAGTGAGTCATTCCTCCATTGAGGAATCAGAAGAGCTCATGTTTCATGGACCAGCCTTGGATGGAGTTGATGCATCCATTAGCTTGATGGATGAGCTTTGTAGAGATGATATTTTGGTCCATGATCCTACATCATACCCTTCTACTTCTTCCATGTCATTTAGGGATTATGTTTGGGTCAAGAATTTATTTTTGATGGTTCCTGGAGAGTAGCAAAAGGCTCGCACATTCACTCCAACTGATTTAGTGATGGAACCAGTTCCTACCCAGCAGTTGCAGAGGCATCTCATTCCTATATTTGATGCCAGCTCACATAAAGGTGCATATGGTTCCCATTCAACTTTATTCAATGGGACATATTATGATTACATGCATACTTTGACCAGTGGCAGAGAGTTGAGTCATTGGGAGTCTTCACATGGGGAAGAACCTTGCTTTCCATTTGGACCTTTGGATTGGAGTGTCTCTTCTTTTCCTATTTGGGAGAAAAGACACATGAGAGATATTCCTACTTGCATCTATGGATAATTCCTTGATACATTTTACACTTTCTGTGAGCAGCATGGGCATCCATGGAATTTTGATGATTCTTACCCTTTTGGTGATTGGACATGGGACTTTCACCCTTGTCATTTGAACAACAATGTTTTGATATTTGGTACTTGTGTGAATTGGGAACATGAAGTACAATCTGATTTTCATGTTCTCGGGGAGTTTGGAGTTAAGCACGGTGCTTTCCAAGCACCTATTCATTGCTAGAGAGATGTTGAGTTGCCTCATGAAGGAAGTTGCACAGTTTTGGAGGAGGCACATGATATTAGTTCAGTTGGGCCAACCACAAAGTTGATGGATAATTGTTTCCAATAATTGGTTCACTATCCTTCACCCCACATACATATGGAATCCAACACACATAGGGTTGAATCTTGGGTAAAGGGATTTTTCCTATGGGTTCCACATGAGGAGCAGGAGGTTCCCACATATTCCATTGATGAATTCAATGTCAAGCCATGTGGCCTGACAAGTGCAACATTCCCTTTCCATTTTGATGAGCATAAGAAGAGGCATCTATTTGATGTCTCCATCATGCATAGTAGTGCATTCAGTTGGAGTGTTTTTTCATCCATTGATTAGGTGAACGGATACATTGGATCTAAGCACCCACAAGGGTGAGTTTTCTATCTGCATCAGTGGAATGTTGAATGACACATCATACATATTTTATGATAATTTGCATGAGAATATATGGTTTATGGATGATGCCTTGAAGACATGGGATTGTCACCTATGTCAATTGGCTATCAGTGATGTGAGTCTCTATGTTTGTTTGCACATAGAACATAAGAAGTTTCATTCTTAGTTGGAGGGATCACAGAGGTTCGGTTTTGCATTGGAAGTGATGAGCTTCCAGCTTGGTAGAGTGATATAGACATCCTCCATGATGATATATTCTTCATGTTGATCCCGATGTTTGGAAGAATGCAGTTGAGACAGTGGGACCCTAGAATTCTTTGGAATGATAGTTTTCCACAAGTAGTAGTGCCACTGGGAGACATGCAGCACAAACAGTGGGACCCGTGCATTCTTCTCATATTTCTTAGCTGGGTTGAATTTTTTTTAAGAAGAATCACTCTTTGGGAGAGTGACTATAATCAGGGTGGTGCAGCAGAAACATGGTGAACCTTTTGTTGGAGTTGGAGTTGGTTTCTTGCTTTGGGACAAGCAAGCTTAGGATGGGAGGACTGTCTATTCCCATTTTTCCAAAACCAAGTAGCAGCCAATGTCACATCAAAACCCATGGAATCCTCGTTAAATTCAATTAATTAATTAATAAGGGGGTGACATTACTTAGGAAATTAAATTATTAACTAGGAATGATTTATCCTATAGTTGTTTTAATTAATTAAATTGAAGGAGATGTAATTATTATTTTTTTATTTAATTATTAATTACATGTGATGATGAGTTGTATGATGATAAGGGTGCATAAGGATATAAGGTTATCCTTATGAGTTGTCACACCAAAGAGGAAACTGAAATAAAAGCATAGGAAAGCAAAGAGGAAACTGGAAGAAAGAATGCACAAAGCAAGGTGTCAGCAAAAAGAAGGAAACTGAAAAAGGCAGTGCATAAAGCAGGAAAGTGTACAAAGTAGACAAGTGAGGAAAAGAAGAAGCATCCAAAAAGATAAGGAGGGTACAGTTTCCAAAAAGAACAAAATCTATCCAATTGTGAAAAGAAGGAAACATCCAGAAAAGCTAGGAGGGCGTAGTTTCCAAAAGAGAACAAAAGCTAGTCAGTGGAAAAGAATGAAAGTGACAACTCAATCAAGGAAGGCGCATTGGATGAGGCTAAGGAGGTTAAATTTATCAACTAGTCACCCATTCTATAAAAGGATGAGGGTGCACCACATTCACATATTTGGACAGTTTATGAAATATGTGTGAGTAAGCTCAAGCTTCTCTAGGATTTGGTGATGCACCATTAGCCACCTATGGGAGATGTGCCCCATAGTTCCTATTCCATTCTTCTTCAAATGATCCATTACATCCATTGATGTCCAATTGCATATATGATCTATCCATTACATGTGAAGAACAATCACTCAGAAGTGGATGCAGAGATCCAAGTCAGTTGGTGTGGTTTTGATGAGTTCCACTAAGAGAGAGAGAGAGAGAGAGATCAATTGGAGAGCTTGCAAGAAGCCACAGAGGTCCAGTGTGCCTCCCATGAGCAGCCAACATCTCATTATAATCCTACAGATCATATTTAGTGACAACATATCCTATCCTCACTCTTCTGTAACATGCTTCTTCCATTCATTGTAATAACTCAAAAATAATGAATCTCTGTGAAGTTTGAGCCATGAGACTTATGTTTATTTCTTATGAGCGGAATGATCGATCATGCATAAGTTTGGTTTTGAGGGAAACATTTGAACCCTAACCAATCAGAATATTCATCGAGACGTCGGCATGCCCTCTTTCAGTCCTTTTTCAAATTGAATTAAGAGCATATATTCGAATGAAGTGGTTTCCTACAGTTATATTTTAGCAAAAGTTTTGAACCCTAAACCTTAACGAGTGCATCTTTTGTAGTTGTGGTTTCAAAAAATGGGATTGAAACCCTAAGCTAATTGAATTTTTTTTGAGAAAACTACTCAAACCTAACATATAAATCTAATACTCACCAAAGGAGGCATTGATCAACCAATTTGATTTCTATTTGAAATGGTCAATTAATTGATTAAAATTCCTGATCTGCGTATTTGTTTTCAACATGTTTTCATAATAGAATATTTTCCAAATATATATTTGCTTTAGAAGTAGTTACATTGGAAACAATAATTTTATGAATAGTTGGTGTCATAAACATTGAGGCTTATGTATGGTTTCATTTGATGAATCTGAGAAAATGGAAAATGTTCCATGAATAAATATTGCACTTACTATTTTGGTATGAAGCCTTCATGTTAGAATTTTCCTTAAATCTATTTGGTTATGTTATAAATATAGACCATGTCAATCTTTGATACTGAACTTATGTTGTAGGACTCAGATATGTCTAAAAGAATTTCTAAGTGCAAATTCAAAGTGGTGGAATCATATTCAGACATAGAGGTGGTCCCAAAATCCACCATGGAAACTTAGTTTGAGGACATGAAGGTTGTCACTGGAATAACCCCTGAATATAAATGTGGAGAAATCCATCAACTTATAAGGGATCAAAATATGCAAGATGCAACAATAGAGGAATTCGTGATATATCAGAATATAAAGAAGTCTAATCTCCACAAAGATTCTACGCAACCAGAGTTGTTCCCATGCTATGAAGTGATCGGTTGGATCCTGCCACGTTTAGATGCAAAATTCAGGATCACATCGGGAGCTAATGGAAATGGAATTGCTTCATTCCAACCCGCACATATAAGAAAAGCATATAAGTTACCATCTCCCAAGGAATTCCTAATAGATGATTGGGTTGAGAGTGTAAAAATACATCACTCGGAATATGAAAATAAGATGCTACTCCCAAGTAAACAACTGAGGTAGAGGGCTAGTGGGGAGAACGAGACAAAAATCTGAAAACTCCATTTAGGATTGTTGCAATGCTTCTATGCAGGATCTATGGAATAGCAACTGCAAACAATTAAAAACTTATATGGATTCCACTGATGTACCATGTCACCACATATGGTACCATCTTCAACTGGGCAGATATCATCTAAGAAAATATGGCTCATGCTATATCAGAAGCTCAAGAAGGATTGAAGAAAAGCAAAGTTGAGTTGTACATGTCGTCATACCTGATTGACTGCATCCTCATCATAAATCCTTTCCATAATATAGGATGCTATTTGGTTCCAGAGGAGACTCCAATCTATGTGGCCTATCAGATCATGTGGGCACATAAACATGCTAGTTTTACAAGTTAATTTGCGAAGAATTTATAATACCTCTTTATCAATTGATTTTCAATGAAGAACCAAAATGTATGTCAAATGCAGCATTAGAATTTATCAATGAATATAGAGATTACTATTTTACTCCAGAAGGCACTTATCTTTGAATGTATGGAGGCACAAAGTGCCCTTCTTTGATGCCCAAGTATGTTACATACTATGTCATTTTGAAGGAGGCAGCAAGCCATGTGTTTGTAAATGGAGTTGGACACTTTTTGAACGAGAATAAAAATGCATCATATCCTCCACTTTCATTCACAATTGGAGCCTACGAGTTTACCAAAGTCAAACAAGCTGAAAATTTTATGAAAGAGTTAGAGGCTTATCACTTTGGAGAAAAAATCTTCGCTATAAATGATAACATACAAAAGGTAGCTAAAAATTGTGCATCATGCAGAATCAACTTTGAATATTATGATTACTTATTGAAAGATGAAGAAGTATACAGGAGAGTGAAGAACATGGAATATTTGAATAAAAGGTTTGGAAATAAAACAGATGCAAGCTCGATCCAAACAAAAGAATCATTGAAAGAAGCAGTGCAAAGGAAAGCCGATGAGGAGGCTCTAGTAGCAGAAAATGCAAAGAAGTCGTAGGAAGAAGAGTTAGCAAAAAATTTTCAAAAGGAGAAGCTAGCTAAGGAAAAGGAAGAAATGACACAAAATTAAAAAGAAGCTAAGGTAGCAAAAAGGAAAGAAGAACAGGAAAAGGAAAACATAATAACTATCGAGCAAGAGGAAAAAATATTACAAGATGAAGCTAAAAGGAAAGAAGAAGATGAAGGAAGGATCAAGAAATATGTGGAAGATAGAAAGCATCAAGAAGAGATTCATGATCAACAAAATATGGACATATACAACCCCACTAATCATAATACAGAAGTACATCTGACTAGAAGTCATCTCCCATTATCTGAGTGTAATGTCCCCCATTTTGACCCTTGTAATATTTTGGGCTATAATGTAAATAATGTATGCATATTATGTATGATTCCTAGTGTGGAGCTCAAGTCCAAGGCCCCACTAGTGAACGCTCGATCTAGAAGAGGCAAGTATTTAATATTATGCTACCCATGTGCTAGTGAACCATGGGAATTGTAAATATGCATTTTAAAATAAAAGCCCACAACTAGCTATGCAATGCAACAAGAGATGGGGGCATGATGTTACAAGGAAATTGGGAGGGAAAACATTCAAACCCTTGGAGCCAATCAAGCCAAGCCAAGTTTCAATGAGAGAACCAATCAAACCCTCAACTACCCATGTTGACTTTTGTACCCAATCATTGATTTTTCCCAAGAGTTGGTTGAGGTAGTTAATGCCTTGGGGAATGGGAGGTATGGCTGTCCAAATTCGGGTATGGGCAAGCCACCCTGCATGGAAATTCATGTTTGGCTTCTTGGGAAATAAAAGAGCCATGAATTGCTCCCCAAGCCATTACCCATCAACCAACTTTTCCCTCTCACAATTTGAGAGCTTCCTGGGCATTTCCCTCCATGAATTTCCCGTGTTTACCTTCGTTTTCCTGGTTGGGAAGGGCGTTTTTGTTGTGGCTAACAGTGGGGAAGAGAGGGGAAACGATTTGGGGTTTAATTGAGGCCGTTTTGGCCCACTGAATGCTCATACAGCTGTGGGAGAAATCGGTTTTCTTCCTCGGGGTTGATTCCCTCTTCCCACAATCTGTTTTTGGTGTGCCCACGTTTTGGGGAAAACCCATAGACCCTATTCTGTGAATCCATGGTTGAATTATGTATCCATGCCAGTTTTGAGCTACTGTGTGTAAAAGAATGATGGGGTTGAGATGGGTATCCATTGATTTGGCTGAGCTGAGCTTGAGAGTTCCCTTTTCCTTGTAGATATCATGCTTAGCTCGGGGGTGGTCTCTGAGTGCTGAAAGAATACAGGCTGGGCAGAGACCTATGGTTGGGAGGAATGTTGCAGCGACATAGCTAGTTGCTTGGGACAGCATTACATCAAGATGAGTATTTATGCTTTTTACTTCTGCACCTTTTCAATTAATTGATGACTGTTAATGATATGTTGAATGCATATGATATATGTGTGGATGATTTGTTTATTTCCGCTGCGCATGTTTGTTGAATGGCATCTACACACATTGGTTTTAATTGTATGAACCTAATGAATGGGATGAGTTTTTGTAAAAGCCCAGATTTTAGTGCCATGTTCCCTTCCTTGCATTGGATAGAAGGGTGGGGACGTTACATCGAGCTCGAAATCACCCATTTCACACCATCAAAGCAACATTCGGTGGCTAAACTGGATACTATGGTTTTTTATCCCAAGCGGAAAACTATCCTGAGAAGATCAGAGAAAATATTGAATATTGGCATGCAACTGGATATTGTAACTGTACAAGAAAGCACCATGGTAGAATGAACACATAACAATCCAAAATTCATAGCCTCCATTAATGTGGTTACTGCTCAAGAAAATGTCTATAATATTGACAAGTTGACACAAGATCTAGAAAGGAGCAAGGCCAAGATGATCAATCTTAAAGATAATTTGGTAAACGATCGGAGTGAGGGAATAGAGATAAAAAGATAGTTGGATGCCCTAGAATCAGAAAAGGAGAAGATCTTGCAAGACCTTCAAAGCCTTGAGGATGAAAAGGAATCATTGAATGTTCAACTAGTCAGCATGGAAGGTGAAAAAAATGATTTCCAGACTCAAATAAGTGAGCTAGAAGACAAGGAGACTCAACTAGATCAACGAGTTGATTCAATCATCATAGAACAATGATTTTTGCAAGTTCAAATAACATAATTAACTAAAGAAAAGGAATCCTTGGTAGAATAGCTCAAAACTGCTCACGCTGAGAAACAAGATATGATGCCATTTTATGAGCATGCTTGTGTATTGCAGGAACAATTGTCTTACTCTCAGGGATTGCTTACCGAGCAAATTTATTAGTTAAAGGAAATGGTCACTAGATTGGCATATTTCCGTAGAAGCTTCAACTGTAAAACATAAATTAATAGGACTTTATGACAGAATGAAGAAGCTAATTGCTTGGAAAGGAAAATCCAAGGAGATCCTTGCACATTTTCCAAAAAGAGCAACTGTTGAGTTAAAATTAGACATAGCTCTCTTAGAAAGTTTCCAGAAGTCTGAAAAGAAAATACAAAGTGAGCTGCAAAGGTCAATATCAAAGTGTGAATATATTTATCAGATCATATATAGAGAATTCGAGAGAGGGCATCTTTCGCCCCCCAAATACATTGATGAGCTGATGCCAAAAGAACAGTGTGTAACATAATTGAGGAATGGTTTGGATGAAGATGTTTCTTATATAAGAAATTTGGGCTCACTCACTGTGGAATATCTTCAGCAACATATTGGGAAAGATACTTTATAATCTTATTTTTTAGGAGAAGGTCATAAGGCTGCAACCACAGGGTTAATTGATATGTTCAAGGAATTAGCCACACATGAAATAGATTTGAATTTATTGGAGCCCCAACAACTAAACTTAATATCTTATTAGAGTGATCTCTGGGATAATTACATTCGAAGTCAAGAGAATATACCATCCAATTGATGTAATTTTGTAATTTTCCTTTTTATTTAACTATTTTTTAGTGCAACCACAAAAGAAAAAACTGTGGGAAACCAAGAGTTGAGATGGAATATGAAGTGATAATTCACATAAAGACAATTTTTTTAAATATAAATATGGTAGAATAGAATAGAGAGGGGCTTTTGGCTGGTGCAATAGTGAACTAGTACCATTTTGTATGAGAATTATTTTGCTGCTAATGAGAAAGATTTATTTTACTAGGTGAAGGCTTACAGAGACTGTTGCATGGAACTACATGAGTGAATGTGCAAATTACTTATTCTTTTTGTTCATCTATATTTTGCAAGATATTTCCTGATCTATTGGATTATTCTAATGGTATGTGAATGATTTCGTTGATTATGATTATTAAATGCAATTTTCTGTGTGATAATGAATAATGAATGAAGCAAATGTTATGTCAAATCTATCATTAGGTGAATGTTATACTCCAAGTGGAAATACATTTATTTCAATGGTTAATTGTTGCAGTTGTAAAAAACAATTGCAGTCGTTACTCACAATTTAAATTTGATCCTTGCAAGGATAGATTATAATAGATAGTTTAATGTTATGTGTTTTGATAGAGTAGTTTTAGCCGATTGGTAAGGTAGAGGTGGTAAGACGAGAGGTAAGAAACTGTGCATCACTTGTGAGGCTTCTTCCTATCAGTCAAACTTAGCTTAGATAGGATAATGCATAGTTAGAATTAGGGCATTTTCATTTTCATGTCTAAATAATAAAATTTAAATGGTGGATCGATACATAACCAATAAAATAAAACTAAAGCATATCCTACGGTAGTCATAAGCCAAACGGATTCCCCATTTCAAACAATGAATATTCTAGTTGATACTTTTCATTGGGGAGAATCCCTATTGTTGATTTTTCCAGGAGTCAACACATGGTAGTGTCACAAAAAATACCTGGTCCAACATTCGAATAAGTCAGGAGGGTCATACTGGTGAGACTATTTTTGATTGTAGTTAAGACATTATCCAAACCAGCCAAACTCTTAGGATCATAGTAAGTCAATTGATCCAACTTTATGATCCTACCTTCATGGGGGGACATTATAAGTTTGAATACTAATGAGGTGATTGCATTCGTAGCATACATGTACCTATGACCTAAGAGGAGGTTTTAATTTAATTGGGCATTGACAACCTCTATATCGATCAAAATGGTTTTTCCATCTAACTCTACAAGGACATTCTAGAGAAGACCCTGAGGTTGAGAAGCATGACCATAATAAGCACATAAGTTCATAATGGATGGAACCAATTGGGTCAAATTCAAGCTTCTACCAAACACAGGTGGACATAATGGAGGTGGAGTCCCCTTCGTCCACAATACATCAATGCATGACTAGATTTTTAACCATGATAGGGACTTGGAAGGATACAGATGAGGGAATATGGGGTTCTGCTTGATCAAGATAGAATTTCATCTTGCGAGAATCAGATGGATCAATTGCACCTAAAGCATTCAATAAGTATTTACATTGTACCAGACAGTTTTGCAACACCTCTAGTGTAGACATAGCTGTTGGAGACTAGTCCAAATCATCCACAATGCTATAGTTGGGAGAAGCTCTAGCATTGGGGTTATTGCAAAAATGGCATAAAAGGGACTTATATATTTTGTAAACCCCTTCATTCGTAGGACGAATTATGTGCAAACATTCATCGATTTGAGATTACTCTTTCCCTTTGTTGGTAGGTGGAGTTTCAACCACTTAACCATAATGGTTACGCCGAGTTTGAAGGTTAACATCAGCTGATAACATTAGAGTGTGTTGAACCCCTTATTCATGTGGTTAACCAGTAGGTGGTCTTGGTGGAGGATAAGTTTCTATGGGTTGAGAAGTAACCACCCCTTGCGGAGGGAAGCAGTTTTGTAGAACCATCGGTTTTCTCGGGTTGGTTTGAGGATGATGATTATGTTTCCCTTGTGGGGAATTAGCCATTCATGTTGGTTCATCTCATTCCATAACTAGATATATTTTTTCAGATGGGGACAATGGTAAGTGTAATGTCTATAAATATTACAGAAGGAACACAAATGATTAGTTTATAACTGCATGTTCTTGGCCTGCTTGGGAGGCTTATTCAGATCTTGGTCTGTAGGGTGTATGTTAGATCCATTATTAATAGAGGGATTAGGAGGTTTCCTCCACCTCCCTCACCTTGGTTGTGTCCTTTTTTCTTTCCCTTATTCTTTTACTTTGGATACGCCTATTGGTTATTGGATGTGGGATAGGAAGGAAGGTTTTGTTGAGCAAATACTTTTCTGTGAGGAAAAGAAGGAGGTGTAGGGGGATGCTACATGAGAGAAACTGATGGACCTGGAAAAGGGTTGTACGGATTGATATCCAAAGGAGTCGTGGAACCACTAGGAGTAGTTCCATACAAGGTATGTCTACAAGAGGATCCATGTATATGCACACTCGTGTTAGGGAACGAATATGAGGTACTCATCCCAGCATGCGAGGTAGTTCATGAAGAATGCATAGCATAATAAGGAGTCATGGAGGGACCCTGGTTATGCTCAATGTTTGGGTGGTTTTCGTACATATAACTGCTCTCATGAGGAGGGTAATAGTTATACAGTTTGGGGTGGGAACCAATGGCACCAATAATTCCTTTGAAGAATGGGATGCACCTGGAGGGTCTTTCTGAGAAGAATCACCTCTAGGGGCATTAGGAATGATTGTATAAAGGTATCTTGATAGTGTGTAGATAAGGTTGTATTGTTGAGCATTCAAGATGGATTCTTCTTCAGACTGCAGGTGCTCATAGGCCATGCCCTTTGCTATCATGGGTAGAAGGGATGTCAAAAACCAATCTAGGAAGATCTTGTCGTTGAGATCGATCTTACACAATATTTGATATCGGTGCCATTCAAGGATATTATTTGTGATGTGTATTGATTATTTTTGTTAACGAGATAAGAGAATTTCCACTGGTTCATCATAATAGACATGAGGAAGTTGTAAAAATGATAGGAAACTAGAGGCAAGGGACACAAATTTGCGATTTGTCCCATGGGGTTTATCTATATACCACTTTGTTGCTACACTAGTTAAGGTTCTCTGAAATAGGCACAATCGTATGGAATCATCCATAATCCTATTTGAAGAGGACCATAAATGGAATGACATAATGTGATTCTATGGGTCCTCTCCCGCATTCCCCTCAAATTTAGGTATATCTGAGGGAAGCTTGGTTGGAATGGGAATCCATGTAGGATCATGACGAATAAATTCATTAGTCATCCTCACCAAATTTGGAACGTTGAGGTTGGCCATGATCGGAATACTCACACTAGGGTGCGAAGTGGAAGGGCCAACAGTAGTGTTAGTCATGGTCCCACTGGTGTTTCCTCCAGTAGTTTCTCTAGTGGTTCCAACTGCAGTGGGTCCACTGCTAGAATATCCACTAGTTGAGGGACGTTATGTCCACTAAAGGTGGGGTTAATAACACCCATATGGTTGGGAATAGTCCTTCCTATTGTGGTGGTGGTGTTTCCACCACTGAGAGTGGAGATACTACCAAGAATGTTGACAGAGGTGGGAATGGTCCTAGCCATGGTACCTAAAGTGCGTGTAACTGAAAATGGTCCTGACAATGAGGTTTCAGGATCAGGCATCGCAGAGGGTAGCTCTAGTGACTGTGTAATTTGTTGAACTAGAATCTATCTCATGGATCCAATAGTGTGTTTTAAGAAACCATACTAAGGGGACAAACCCCAAATTCTTCAAGAGAATATCAATGGATTTATAGTGACTAATTCAAACAACTCATCAAAATAAAAAGACTAAGGTGGGTAAATATCAAATCAAAAAGATAAAAAAACCAGTTCAATCAAATGTGCAGTAGGTGATTTGGAAAAAGAAAACCAATAAAAAATAGAAATCTTAGAATTAAAAGGACCCACTAGCCTAAAATATATACACAATCAACAAGAAAAATAAACAAATAAAATCTTCCTCAAATATTTTCCTCTATGTGGTCATCACCTCCCCATCAGATAAAAAGTAGGAATCTGAGTCAGGTCCTCAAACATTGAACCGCAATAGGGGTATCAATCCTATCTGGACCCAATGAGTGAATATTGAAAGGACAGTTACATAGATAGGGCCGCAACCTACTCCATATGTCTTGGGTATCCTTGTGAAATTCCACAGGGGTAGATCACTGAGCTTGAACAAACCTCACAATTTCACAATGTAATTACTGAGAAGAATTAGACAAGAACATGGATCAATTCACTCATAAAACTGAAACACACATGAAAAATTGTTGTTGATACATTAATTAGTTGTAATCTAGAAATCAAAGAATGTTACAATATAATGAATTCGATACACCTGGGAGGATTCAAATTCACCTCAAGTCTAGGCTTAGTTTGCATTGGAACCATCTCCTGATAAGGTTTAGTGGCCATCGATGATGAATAATCAGTCAACTGGAGTAGGACTGAGCATAACTGAATCATGTGGGCACCAAAATAGGGGAGGAGACTCCAATGGGGAATATTAACTAGTTGTCAATGTTCAAGGAGGGCGCTCCTACACTTAGTAGCAGTCAAACTAGGAGCTATAGTCAGTTAATTGAGCAATCAAGTGGACACGACGCCCTAAATCATGGAACTGACTATCAAAATTCGTAAATCTATGCATGAGGTATAATTGGAACTCCAATGATGGAAACAAGGCACATTGAGTGGATAGGATGGCTAAGGATGGCCAAAAATAGGCTCCATGCGGGCCAAAATAGGGACTAGGTGCTAGGAGACTCAACTGTTGATGCATGGATGCATGGAGTGCTGCATGGAATGTATGCATGCAAAGCATGCAAGACCAAAATAAGATGGTGAGAATATTCCAACACCCCCCCTTAAGCTTGACTATGAGGAAAAATACAAGTAAATAAATGGAAATTAGGTCCCTGGTTACTGAGACCAAAGGTCACCCCGTACAATCAATCTAGAAAAAGTGAGGAAAGAGGGAAAACCTGGTGGGAAAAAAAAACCCCATCAAGATAGACTGTAAAAAAAAATCAACCAAGGTAGCACTCATCCCAAGAAGGGATCAAAGATGAGTGAACCTCTTCACTGAAAAAGTCTTGGTGAAAATATATGTAATCTTCTCTTCTGAAGGACAATAGAGCAGTGTGATGGTATGATCATGCACTAATCCTCGGATGTAATGCATGTGTATCTCAATGTGTTTGGTTCTTTGTCTCAGAACTGGATATATAGAAATCCTGATAGCACTCTGATTGTCACAGTAGATGACTGGTGGAGTACTGTAGCGAATCCCAAACTCTAACAAGATGCCCTGCAACCAGATGCACTGTGTGGCTGCATTCACTGCACCTCTGTACTTGGCCTCAGATGATGAAAGATATAGAGCAGTCTTATTTTTGCTCGACCAGCAGATAGGACCAAATCCAATAATGAAGACAAAACCTGATGTAGACTTCTGATCTAAGTTGTATCTATCCCAATCTGAATCTGTATACCCAACTAGGTTCAATGGAGACCCAGCTGCATAGTTAATCCATAGGTATTCGTCCCTTTCACATATTGCAAGATCCTTTTGGCTGCCTTCCAATGAATCTCATGAGGCTCTTGCATGTATCTAGAGACAACACTCACTACATAGGATAGATTAGGGCGAGTATGTGAAAGAAACAAAAGACTCCCGATCAGTTACTAATACAAAGTACTATCCACCAAAGGTGAAGAAGAACCATCCTTAAGACTGATACCTGAAAGAAAAGAAAATGTTGTTGGTTTTCATTATGTCATGTGAAACCCGTCAAGTAGATCTGATGCATACTTTGACTATGCAATATTGATTCGTGAATCACTTTGAGAGACTTCAAGACCAAGAAATTGCTTTAGCAATCCCAAATCTGACATAGAGAAGGATTTGTGCAAGGTTGTTTTGATAGATCTAAGACATGAAGAGGGACTCCCTGTAATCAGTAAATCATCAACATAGAGGATAATAAGGAGAATAGATTTACCATCATGTCTCATGTAGACATTCGAATCATACTTGCATCTCCAAAAATATTGTAAAAGTAGAAAGGAGTCCATCTTAGCATACCATGCTCGAGGAGACTACTTGAGCCCATACAAGGACTTCCTCAATCTGCACACTAATGAAGTTTCATCAATGTATCCTTCAAGTTGCTTCATGTATATCTCCTCCTCTAGATCTCCATGAAGAAAATCACTCTTCACATCCATGTAATGCACTTCACAGTGCTTGGATGCAGCAAGAGCCAAAACAAGACGAATGGATTCCATCTTTGCAATAGGAGCGAAGGTCTCTGAATAGTCAATCCTTTGAACTTGTGAGAAACCTTTAGCAACCAATCGAGCCTTGTACTTGCTTATGACTCCATATGAGCCCATCTTTTTTATATATACCCACTTACATTGAACAAGCTTCCTTCCAGGAGGAATGGAAACAAGATCCCAAGTCTCATTCCTTTAAAGAGATTGGTACTCTTCATCCATAGCTGATATCCATATTGGATCTTGGGAGGCCTCAAAGAAATTTCTTGGATCTGATCCAATCATAAGAAAACATCTATCAGAAAGAAATGGATATGTATGAGAGAGTGCAAACCTTGCATTTTGAAACTCATATCTAGTTCTTCTGGGATATTGTGGATCTCCAACAAGATCACCTGCAGATTCAAGGGTCTTGGAAGCCCATCTTGGAAGAGGAGGTGGATCTTCAGGTGCTATATCTTCAGGTTCTTGTGGATATGGATCTAGCATTCGCTCATCTTCACTTTCTGAGTCAAAATATGAACTTTCATGAGAGGAAGCTTTGATATCTTGTTCAATATGTTGTGGTGGAGTAGTTGGAAAATTGTCTTCTTCGACATGGTGGGAATCATGCAATGACCACTCCTCAAAATGGACACTTCTCTGAAGGAAGGTCTACATGGTAGATAGATCTATTAGTTTGTAGGCCTTTTCATTCTGTGCATAACCAACCAGTATGCACTCTTTTCTTTGTGGCTCTAAGGCTCTACTCTTCTCAGAAGGAATCCTTTCCCAAGCTTTGGATCCAAAGACTCTCAGATGAGACACATCTGGCTTGTATCCCATCCATGCTTCGAAAGGAGTTTTTCCTTGTAGGAATTTCTGAGGAACTCTATTTTGGAGGTATGCAGCACAATTGACATATTCTGTCCAAATTCTAGGAGCCAATGCTTTAGAATCAAGCATGCAAGTTTCCATCTCTTTCAAAGTTCTGTTCTTTCTCTCTGCTACACCATTTTGCTGTGGTGTGTAAGGAACAGTGTGTTGCATATCAATGCCTTCGTCTGCAAAAAATAACTAAAACTCATTCTTCACATAATCTCCTCCATTGTCAGTACGAAGGACCTTGATCTTCTTATCAGTGAACTTTTCTAGAGAATATTTAAAAAATTTGAAGTATTCAAAGACTTCTGAATTCAACTTTAGAAAATATACCCAATTGAATCTTGAATAACCATCTATGAATGTTAATATGTATCTTGCATTATTCAAATATAGGTGAGGAAGAGGTCATGATATGTCACTATGAATCAACTCGAGAGGATATGAGGCTCTCTTTTCCTTTCCTTTTTCAAACTTGTGCTCTGGATGCTTACCAATCAAGCAACCTTGACAAGTGCCTTTAGCAAATCTGATGTTTGGAAGCCCTTCAACCATTTTTTGATTGTGTAGTTCTTGAAAATAATTGTAGTTGAGGTGCCCAAACCTCTCATGCCAAAGTATTCTCACTTAATTTACATGAGTAAGAAGTGCACTTTTTTTTAGTAAGGCAAGAAATGAGATAACTCATATAGTTTAGAATGGTGATCTGCAATGCCTTGTGCAATGATCCTCCTAGAAGATATCTCTTAGATTTCAACCACATTAGGAGTAAAAATTACTTTCTTTGGAACTCCTGTATGGGTCATTTGATAAAATGAAAGGAGGTTAGATTCCAGGGTACACACATAGAGAACATCATTGAAGTATCCTTGATCTAGATATATCCTTCCAATCCCTTCTCAAGAAGCTTCATAATCATCTCCCATTAGGATATAATGCCCAACAGTGGATTCGAATTCATAGAAAAGATCCTTGGAAGAACACATGTGTCTGGATGCTCTGGAATCTATGATGAAGGATGATTCATTCGAAGTGCTAGCCATGAGTGCATGACACGTCTCTTTGTCCTATGATTTAGGATCAACTTCTTTTCTTCTAGCATTTGTAGGTACTGGAAGATTATTGTTCTCTAGAAGATGGGCCATGAGATCAATGGTCTTCTTCATGCAAGCACTTTCTGGATTAAAACCTCTATTACAGTATGGACATTTGGTCTTCTCTTTCTAGTTTTACATGCCTCTCTTTGGATTCGAGGTCCCTTCTGACTGTTTGGGAGTCTCCTTTGACTTCTTCTCATAAGGTTTCTTTTCCTTACCCTTATGCTTTCCTTTACCATTCACATTATTTTGTTCTCCTGCAGCAAGTGCTTTATCCCTCTTTGGTTTTATTACTCCCATCTGCACCAATTTTTCCTGCTCCTTTGTGAGAGAGAGAGAGAGGGTGAATGCATCTAGAGTGGGAATTTTCCAGTTTGGGATGGAAATATTTGTTGTTTGGAAGGTGAATACAAACACAAAATAATCTGATACCAATTTTGAAAGAATAGAAATAATTAGTTGTGTGAGTATTTTGATCCACAGTAAGATCTAGGAGCTATGGATAACCTCACAAAATCGAATTATTTGCAAAACCAGTGAAAAAGCTTGAAAAAGGAGGCAATTTTACACACAATGTGAACTGAAACTTGGCTTTATCAGACTTTATAACATGTAAAAATGTTTAGAACATGTATTTATTACATCCATGAGAAATTCAAGAGCATTAGATAGCTCAATATGAGTGTACAATTCAAAATTGCCAAATTGGCCTCAATCCCCCCTAGGTGGGTCCAACTCAATCGTAATCATCCCAAATAGTCACAAATTCTGGTGTGAAGGTGGTTGAAGCATGCTGGGTCATAAATGAGGCTAAGGAAATCATGGGTGAGCAAATAGAGGTGTTTGGGAGGTCCAAGGAAGCAATAAATGCTCCAAATTTAGCCAAAATTGGGAAAAATCCCCCCTAGCGGTCCAAGTCAACAGTAATTCCCCAATTCAAGGAGAGAGAGCGCTCCAGCATTTAATGAGGGCGCACTTGTAGACAAAATAGGAGTTTGGGTGAAATGGTTTTCTTGGAAGTGGGTGTGAACACTCTCAAATGTGGGTATTTGACCAACTAAAGTCACCTAGTCCAAACTATGGTGTAATAAAGCACATGAGCAATAAAATTTGACTATGGTTATGGACTATGGTACTAAGTATGGATTACTGTTCTAACAATACCATGTGATTATTTTGATCCACAGTAAGATCTAGGAGCTATGGAGAACCTCACAAAATCGAATTATTTGCAAAACCAGTGAAAAAGCTTGAAAAAGGAGACAATTTTACACACAATGTGAACTGAAACTTGGCATTATCAGACTTTCAAACATGTGAAAATGTTTAGAACAAGTATTTATTACATCCATGAGAAATTTGAGAGCATTAGATAGCTCAAGATGCGTGTACAAGTCAAAATTGCCAAATTGGCCTCAATCCCCCCTAGGTGGGTCCAACTAAATCCTAATCATCCCAAACAGTCACAAATTCTGGTGTGAAGGAGGATGAAGCATGCTGGATCATAAATGAGGCCAAGGCAAGCGTGGATGAGCAAATAGAGTTGTTTGGGAGGTCCAAGGAAGCAATAAATGCTCCAAATCTAGCCAAAATTGGGCAAAATCCCACCTAGCGCTCCAAGTCACAGTAATTCCCCAATTCAAGGAGAGAGAGCGGTCCAACATTTAATGAGGGCACACTTGTGGACAAAACAAGATTTTGGGTGAACTGGGTTGCTTGGAAGTGGGTGTGAACACTCTCAAATGTGGGTATTTGACCAACTAAAGTCACCTAGTCCAAACTATGGTGTAATAAAGCAAATGAGCAATCAAATTTGACTATGGTTATGGACTATGGTACTAAGTATGGATTACTGTTCTAACACCCCCCCTTAACCAAAACTTAGTACAACTCATGAAAATAAAGTGGGAGGCCTTGGCAACAAAGGCTCAAGTCACCTCCTTACAAACAGAAATTTTATTTGTCCATATAAACCGAGGACAAGAATTAAAACCTCATGGGATAAAAAATTCCCTCTAAAATGGACATGGGGCTGAACCTACAATAAAATTGCAGCAATCACCATCCATCACTAACTCCAAGCAAATCTCTCATGTGAGTGAAGGTCTTCTCAGTAAAAACACTTGGTGAAAATATCAGCAGTTTGCTCGGTGGATGGGCAATACTGCAAGGAAATCACTCTGTCATGCACCAGGCCCCGAATGTAGTGCATATGGATTTCAATGTGCTTTGTTCTTTGCCTCTGTACTGGATCAGTATATATCTTGATAGAACTTTGATTATCCACCCAAATGTTGGTTGGAGAATCAATATCAACACCAAACTCTCGAAGAATGCCTTGCAACCAAACACACTGTGTGGTTGCATTCATTGCTGCTCTGTACTCGGCCTTTGTTGATGAAAGTGAAATAGTGTCTTGTTTCTTACTTGACCAACAAATGGGACCTTCAGCAAACATAAAAACAAATCCTGAAGTGGACTTTCTATCAATGGGATCTCCAGCCCAATCGGAATAAGAAAATCCAGCTAGTTGTAGTGAAGAACTAGCTGCATAGTGTACCCCAAAGCTCTTTGTTCCTTGGACATATTGAAGGATAATTTTGGCTGCCTTCCAATGGATGTCATGTGGCTGATGCATATATCTTGCTACAGCACTTAAAGCATAAGACAAATCAGGTCTTGTATGTGTAAGGTACAACAAACTTCCAACTAGCTACCTGTAGAGTGTGCAATCCACCAATGGAGAGTCTTCAAAATGACCTAGTTTTATGCCTGAAAGGAATGGGCACTTGGCTGACTTACATTCAGCCATTTTAAACTTCAATAATAGGTCTGAAGCATACTTATATTGACTCAACAATATACCTCTCTCAGATTGTTCAATTTCCAAACTTAAAAATTGCCTTAGCAATCCTAGGTCGCTCATGGCAAATTCACTGTGCAAAGAAGCTTTGATTGAGCCAATTTGTTTGTTGCAGCTCCCTGTAATTAAAAGATCATCAACATACAGTAAAATGACCTGAAAATTATCATCACATTGCTGCAAATAAACATTTGGGTCAGACTTGCATCGAATGAAACCAATTGAGAGCAAAAAAGCATCCATTTTGGCATACCAAGCCCTGGGGGCTTCCTTGAGTCCATAGAGTGACTTCTTCAACCTGCAAAAAAGTGAGGGATCCTCTTGGAAACCTTTAGGTTTCTGCATATAGATCTCTTCCTCTATCTCACCATGTAAGAATGAACTTTTAACATCCATATTGTGAACTTCCCAACCCTTACTAGCTGCCATGGCTAGAGCTAGTCTAATTGAGTCCATCTTTGCAACCGGTGCAAAGGTCTCTGTATAATCCACACCATGGATTTGGAGTAGCCCTTAGCCACTAACCTAGCCTTATACTTCAAATCAGAACCATCAGCAACAGGTTTGGTTCGAAAAATCCACTTACATTGCACAAGTTTTCTCTTGGGAGGAAGAGACACGAAATCCCATGTTTTGTTCTCTTGGAGAGATTGGAATTCTTCTTGCGTTGTTGTTCTCCACCTTGGATCATGATGAGATTATTGATATGATGTTAGATCAGATCCAATAAACATATAACAATGATCAGAAAGTTCACTTTCATTTGCAAAGGAAGCATTGATTGCTTGAGATCTAGTCTTCCTAGGCTCTTGGGGATTGCCTGCCAATTCACCTGCAGCTTGTATGATTTTTTAATCCCACTTGGGCCTTGATGGTGACTCATGTACAGCAATGTCATATTCATCCATTTCATCTTCAGGAATATCAGAAAAATCAGAACTTGAATCATCACTTATTTCATTAAGGTGTGGAGGAGAAGAGCATTCCCGCAATGCAAGCTCAAAATCAAGAATTGGTTCTTCTTCAAATTGCACACTTCTCTCAATGAAAGTTTTGAGTGTGGATGTGTCAAAGAGCTTGTATCCCTTTGTGTCTTCTCCATATCCAACCATGATACATTCTCTGCTCTGTGGCTCCAAATCCTTCCTCTTTTCTGATGGAATTCGAGCCCATGCTCTAGATCCAAAAATTCTGAAATTTGACACATTTGGTTTTTGGCCAAACCATGCCTCATAGGGGGTTTTACCTATGACTGATTTGTGAAAGGATCTATTCTGAATATGAGCAGCACAATTGATGGCTTCAGCCCATAGCTTAGGGCTTAGATCCATAGCTTCAATCATGCAAGTGGCCATCTCTTTGAGAGATCTATTTTTCCTCTCTGCCACACCATTTTGCTGAGGTGTGTAGGGGATTGAATGTTGCATTTGGATGCCACATTCCTCACAAAGATGCTGAATGTTATTATTCACATACTCCTTTCCATTATCAGTCCTAAGTATTTTTATCTTATGACCACTATGATTATCCACTAAGGCCTTCCAAATCTTCAATTTCTCAAATACTTCTGATTTCAATTTAAGGAAGTATACCCAGCAGAATCGAGAGTAGTCATCTATGAATGTGAGTACATACCTTGATCCACCATATGATGGAGTGGGAAGAGGACCAATGAGGTCTGAATGTACCAATCCAAGTGGTTGAGTGGCTCTCCTTGCCATTCCCTTCTCATAGCTGCGCTCTGGATGCTTTCCAACTACAAAACCAATGCATGCACCATTTGAAGATTTGATTTCGGGAAGCCCTTCTACCATCTCATCCTTGTGCAATGTCTGGAGATATTTGTAGTTCATGTGGCCAAACCTTTCCTGCCACAGCTTGGAGGTCTCATTTGCATGAGAGACAAGAGCATGGTCACTAGAATTTGGAATGAAATTGGAGAATTTGTATATTCTCTCTTCATGATCAGCAAACCCCACTGCCACAACTTGATTTGAAGAAATTTCTGAGATTTCTACCAAATCTGGAGTAAATGTTACTCTCTTGGCTTCTCCTGTATGGGTCATTTGATAAACTGATAGCAAATTTGCAGCCAACGAGGGTACATAGAGCACATCACTGAAATAGCCATGCTCCAAGTCAATCCTACCAATCCCCTTGGTCTGGATTTCTGAATCATCTCCCATTCGAACTGTTGGGCCACCATTCGAATGCATAGAAGAGAAGAGATCTCTAGATGAAACCATATGCCTGGAAGATCCTGAATCAATGATAAAGGATGAGGGATTCGAAATACCTGCTACCAAAGCATGACACTTCTCCTTATTGCCGGGATTTGAGGTGCTCTCTTTCTTCCTTGCGCCCTCAAGGACTGGGATGTTGTTCTTCTCCAGCAGTTGCGCCATTGAGTCAATGGTTTTATTCATACATGAGCTCTCTGGATTCCATCCCTTATGACAATAGGTGCATTTGGTCTTTTCCTTTCCCTTCTTTTCCTTCTCCTTTGAAGGATTCGAAACTCCATCTACAGACTTGGTCTTGTCAAACTTCCTCTTCTCTAGCTGCTTCGAATTCTTTGCTTTCTGCTTGCCTTTGTTGGCATTTGAAACACCCATTGCCAGTGCTTGGTCCTTCGATTTTATGGTGCCCATATGAACTAGTTTGTCCTACTCCTGAGTGAGACACTCCATGAAGGTTGCTAGAGATGGCATTTGCCAATTTCGAAGGGTCATCTTGGCTGAGTGAAATGTGCTAAGAAATACAGAAAACTCTGGACCTAGCTTCGAAAGGATGGACAGAATCAGTTGTTCTTCCTTCTTAACAATTCCACATTGTTGTAGTTGAAGCACTAGTGACTTGAACTTAGTGAAGAACTCCTGGATGGTTTCAAAATGCGCTGGGCTCAAGCTAATGAGCGCGTTTTCAAGTTGGTCACCTCTCAATTCATCATTTTTCCCAAAGAGTGATTCTAGCTTCACCCATACTTCATTTGGGGTTGTCAAACTGTCTGTATGAAACAATATTTCCCTCGAAATGCTCAGACATAGCAATCCATAAGCTTCATCAAGTCGATTGTAGTACTTTGCTTTCTTCACAGCAGAGTTTGGCCCCACTTATGTGCCTATGGTTACTCTATAGAGACCCTTAGATCTCAGTTTGATAACCATTTCAGCCTTCCAATCGAATAAATTGAAGGGTGTGAGCAACATGTGGTTTGCTTCCATTACTGCTATGTTAATGGTGAGAAAACTGTTGAAACACCTGCAAAAAACACTCAATTGTTATCTCGAAATCCTCTCTAGAATGCAGTTCAATGCTCAATATTGAGTTGAAACTCACTAACTCCACAATGGATCTGATAGCATGTGAGTATTTTGATCCACGGTAAGATATAGGAGCTATGGAGAACCTCACAAAATCGAATTATTTGCAAAACCAGTGAAAAAGCTTGAAAAAGGAGACAATTTTACACACAATGTGAACTGAAACTTGGCATTATCAGACTGTCTAACATGTGAAAATGTTTAGAACAGGTATTTATTACATCCATGAGAAATTCGAGAGCATTAGATAGCTCAAGATGAGTGTACAAGTAAAAATTGCCAAATTGGCCTCAATCCCCCCTTGGTGGGTCCAACTCAATCCTAATCATCCCAAACAGTCACGAATTCTGGTGTGAGGGTGGATGAAGCATGATGGGTCATAAATGAGGCCAAGGAAAGCGTGGGTGAGCAAATAGAGGTGTTTGGGAGGTCCAAGGAAGCAATAAATGCTCCAAATCTAACCAAAATTGGGCAAAATCCCCCCTAGCGCTCCAAGTCAATAGTAATTCCCCAATTCAAGGAGAGAGAGCGCTCCAGAATTTAATGAGGTTGCACTTGTGGAAAAAATAGGAGTTTGTGTGAACTGGTTTGCTTGGAAGTGGGTGTGAACACTCTCAAATGTGGGTATTTGACCAACTAAAGTCACCTAGTCCAAACTATAGTGTAATAAAGCACATGAGCAATAAAATTTGACTATGGTTATGGGATATGGTACTAAGTATGGATTACTGTTCTAACAATACCATGTGAGTATTTTGATCCACAGTAAGATCTAGGAGCTATGGAGAACCTCACAAAATCGAATTATTTGCAAAACCAATGAAAAAGATTGAAAAAGGAGACAATTTTACACAGAATGTGAACTGAAACTTGGCATTATCAGACTGCCAAATATGTGAAAATGTTTAAAACAGGTATTTATTACATCCATGAGAAATTCGAGAGCATTAGATAGCTCAAGATGAGTGTACAAGTCAAAATTGCCAAATTGGCCTCAATCCCCCCTAGGTGGGTCCAACTCAATCCTAATCATCCCAAACAGTCAAAAATTCTCATGTGAAGGTGGATCAAGCACGCTAGGTCATAAATGAGGCCAAGGCAAGCGTGGGTGAGCAAATAGAGGTGTTTGGGAGGACCAAGGAAGCAATAAATGCTCCAAATCTAGCCAAAATTGGGCAAAATCCCCCTAGCGCTCCAAGTCAACAGCAATTCCTCAATTCAAGGAGAGAGAGAACTCCAGTGTTTTATGAGGGTGTACTTTTGGACAAAACAAGATTTTGGGTGAACTGGTTTGCTTGGAAGTGGGTGTGAGCACTCTCAAATGTGGGTATTTGACCAACTAAAGTCACCTAGTCCAAACTATGGTGTAACAAAGCACATGAGCAATCAAATTTGACTATGGTTATGGAATATGGTACTAAGTATGGATTACTGTTCTAACACCCCCCCTTAACCAGAACTTAGTACAACTCATGAAAATAAAGTGGGAGGCCTTGGCAACAAAGGCTCAAGTCACCTCATTACAAACAGAAATTTTATTTGTCCATATAAACCGAGGACAAGAATTAAAACCTCATGGGATAAAAAATTCCCTCTAAAATCGACATGGGGCTGAACCTGCAATAAAATTGCAGCAATCACCATCCATCACTCACTCCAAGCAAATATCTCAAGTGAGTGAAGGTCTTCTGAGTAAAACACTTGGTGAAAATATCAGCAGTTTGCCCGGTGGATGGGCAATACTGCAAGGAAATCACTCTGTCATGCACCAGGCACCGAATGTAGTGCATATGGATTTCAATGTGCTTTGTTCCTTGCCTCTGTACTGGATCAGTAGATATCTTGATGGAACTTTGATTATCCACCCAAATGTTGGTTGGAGAATCAATAGCAACACCAAACTCTCGAAGAATGCCTTGCAACCAAACACACTGTGTGGCTGCATTCACTACTTCCCTGTACTTGGCCTCTATTGATGAAAGTGAAATAGTGTGTTGTTTCTTACTTGAGAAGCAAATGGGACCTTCAGTAAACATAAAAACAAAGCCTGAAGTGGACTTTCTATCAATTGGATCTCCAACCCAATCGGAATCAGAAAATCGAGCTAGTTGTAGTGAAGAACCAACCGCATAGTGTACCCCAAAGCTCTTTGTTCCTTGGACATATTGAAGGATCCTTTTGGCTGCATTCCAATGGATCTCATGTGGCTGCTTCATATATATTTCTACAACACTTACAGCATAAGACAAATCAGGTCTTGTATGTGTAAGGTACAACAAACTTCCAACTAGCTGCATGTAGAGTGTGCAATCCACCAATGGAGAGTCTTCAAATTCACCTAGTTTTATGCTTGAAAGGAATGAGCACTTGGATGACTTACATTCATCCATTTTAAACTTCAATAATAGGTCTGAAGCATACTTAGACTGACTCAGCAATATACCTCTCTCAGATTTCTCAATTTCCAAACGCAAAAATTGCCTTAGCAATCCTAGGTCGCTCATGGCAAATTCACTGTGCAAAGAAGCTTTGATTGAGCCAATTTGTTTGTTGCAGCTCCCTGTAATTAAACGATCATCAACATACAGTACAATGACCTGAAAATTATCATCACATTTCTGCAAATAAACATTTGGATCAGACTTGCATCGAATAAAACCAATTGAGAGCAAAAAAGCATCCATTTTGGCATACCAAGCCCTGGGGGCTTCCTTGAGTCCATAGAGTGACTTCTTCAACCTGCAAACAAGTGAGGGATCCTCTTGGAAACCTTTAGGTTTCTGCATATAGATCTCTTCCTGTATCTCACCATGTAAGAGTTCACTTTTAACATCCATATGGTGAACTTCCCAACCCTTACTAGCTGCCATGGCTAGAGCTAGTCTAATTGAGTCCATCTTTGCAACCGGTGCAAAGGTCTCTGTATAATCCACACCATGGATTTGTGAGTAGCCCTTAGCCACTAACCTAGCCTTATACATCAGATCAGAACCATCAGCAACATGTTTGGTTCAAAAAATCCACTTACATTACACAAGTTTTCTCTTGGGAGGAAGAGGCACCAAATCCCATGTTTTGTTCTCTTGGAGAGATTGGAATTATTCTTGCATTGTTGTTCTCCACATTGGATCATGATGAGCTTCCTGATATGATTTTGGATCAGATCCAATAAACATATAACAATGATTATCAAGTTCACTTTCATTTGCAAAGGAAGCATTGATTGCTTCAGATCTAGTCTTCCTAAGCTCTTGGGGATTACCTGCCAATTCACCTGCAACTTGTATGATTTTTTAATCCCACTTGGGCCTTGATTGTGACTCATGTACATCAATGTCATGTTCAGCCATGTCATCTTCAGGAATATCAAAAAAATCAGAACTTGAATCATCACTTATTTCATTAAGGTGTGGACGAGAAGAGCATTCCCCCGGTGCAAGCTCAAAATCAGGAATTGGTTCTTCTTCGAATTGCACACTTCTCTCAATGAAAGTTTTGAGAGTGGATGTGTCAAAGAGCTTGTAGCCCTTTTTGTCTTCACCATATCCAACCATGATACATTCTATGCTCTGTGGCTCCAAAGCCTTCCTGTTTTCTGATGGAATTTGAGCCCATGCTCTAGATCCAAATTTTTTGAAATTTGACACATTTGGTTTTTGGCCAAACCATGCCTCATAGGGGGTTTTACCTTCAACTGATTTCTGAAAGGCTCTATTCTGAATATGAGCAGCACAATTGATGGCTTCAGCCCATAGCTTAGGGCTTAGATCCCTAGCTTCAATCATGCAAGTGGCCATCTGTTGGAGAGATCTATTTTTCCTCTCTCCCACACCATTTTGTTGAGGTGTGTAGGGGATTGAATGTTGCATTTGGATGCCACATTCCTCACAAAGATGCTGAATGTTATTATTCACATAATCCTTTCCATTATCAGTCCTAAGTATTTTTCTCTTATGAACACTATGATTCTCCACTAAGGCCTTCCAAATCTTCAATATCTCAAATACTTCTGATTTCAATTTAAGGAAGTATACCCAGCAGAATCGAGAGTAGTCATCTATGAATGTGAGTACTAACCTTGATCCACCATATGATGGAGTGGGAAGAGGACCAATGAGGTCTGAGTGTACCAATCCAAGTGGTTGAGTGGCTCTCCTTGCCATTCCCTTCTCATATCTACGCTCTGGATGGTTTCCAACTACACAACCAATGCATGCACCATTTGAAGATTTGATTTCGGGAAGCCCTTCTACCATCTCATCCTTGTGCAATGTCTGGAGATATTTGTAGTTCATGTGGACAAACCTTTCATGACACAGCTTGGATGTCTCTTTTGCATGAGAGACAAGAGCATGGTCACTAGAATTTGGAATGAAATTGGAGAATTTGTACATTCTCTCTTCATGATCAGCAAACCCCACTGCCACAACTTGATTTGAAGAAATTTCTGAGATTCCTACCAAATCTGGAGTAAATGTTACTCTCTTGGCTTCTCTTGTATGGGTCATTTGATAAACTGATAGCAAATTTGCAGCCAATGAGGGTACATAGAGCACATCACTAAAATAGCCATGCTCCAAGTCAATCCTACCAATCCCCTTGGTCTGGATTTCTGAATCATCTCCCATTCGAACTGTTGGGCCACCATTCAAATGCATAGAAGAGAAGAGCTCTCTGGATGAAACCATATGCCTGGAAGATCCTGAATCAATGATAAAGGATGAGGGATTCGAAAAACCTGCTACCAAAGCATGACACTTATCCTTATTGTCAGGATTTGAGGTGCTCTCTTTCTTCCTTGCGCCCTCAGGGACTGGGATGTTGTTCTTCTCCAGCAGTTGCACCATTGAGTCAATGGTTTTCTTCATACATGATCTCTCTAGATGCCATCCCTTATGACAATAGGTGCATTTGGTCTTTTCCTTTCCCTTCTTTTCCTTCTCCTTTGAAGGATTCGAACCTCCATCTACAAACTTGGTCTTGTCAAACTTCCTCTTCTCTGGCTGCTTCGAATTCTTTGCTTTCTGCTTGCCTTTGTTGGCATTTGAAACACCCATTGCCAGTGCTTGGTCCTTCGATTTTATGGTGCCCATCTGAACTAGTTTGTCCTTCTCCTGAGTGAGACACTCCATGAAGGTTGCTAGAGATGGCATTTGCCAATTTCGAAGGGTCATCTTGGCTGAGTGAAATGTGCTAACAAATACAGAAAAATCTGGACCTAGCTTCGAAAGGATGGACATAATCATTTGTTCTTCCTTCTTAACAATTCCACATTGTTGTAGTTGAAGCACTAGTGCCTTGAACTTAGTGAAGAACTCCTGGATGGTTTCAAAATGCGTTGGGCTCAAGCTCATGAGCTCGTTTTCAAGCTGGTGGCCTCTCAATTCATCGGTTTTCCCAAAGAGTGATTCTAGCTTCACCCATACTTCATTCGGGGTTGTCAAACTATCTATATGAAACAAGATTTCCCTCGAAATGCTCAGGCATAGCAATCCATAAGCTTCATCAAGTCGATTGTAGTACTTTGCTTTCTCCACAGCAGAGTTTGGCTCCACTTCTGTGCCCATGGTTACTCTATAGAGACCCTTAGATCTTAGTTTGATAACCATTTCAGCCTTCCAATCGAATAAATTGAAGGGTGTGAGAAACATTTGGTTTTCTTCCATTACTGCTACGTTAATGGTGAGAAAACTGTTGAAACACTTGCAAAAAACACTTGCAAAAAACACTTGCAAAAAACACTCAATTTTTATCTCGAAATCCTCTCTAGAATGAAGTTCAATGCTCAATATTGATCTGCAAATCACTAACTCCAAAATGGATCTGATACCATGTGATTATTTTGATCCACAGTAAGATATAGTATCTATGGAGAACCTCACAAAATCGAATTATTTGCAAAACCAGTGAAAAAGCTTGAAAAAGGAGACAATTTTACACACAATGTGAACTGAAACTTGGCATTATCAGACTGTCTAACATGTGAAAATGTTTAGAATATGTATTTATTACATCCATGAGAAATTCAAGAGAATTAGATAGCTCAAGATGAGTGTACAAGTCAAAATTGCCAAATTGGCCTCAATCCCCCCTAGGTGGGTCCAACTCAATCCTAATCATCCCAAACAGTCACAAATTCTGGTGTGAAGGTGGTTGAAGCATGATGGGTCATAAATGATGCCAAGGAAAGCATGGGTGAGCAAATAGAGGTGTTTGGGAGGTCCAAGGAAGCAATAAATGCCTCAAATCTAGCCAAAATTGGGCGAAATCCCACCTAGCGCGCCAAGTCAACAGTAATTCCCCAATTCAAGGAGAGAGAGCGCTCTAGAATTTAATGAGGGTGCAATTGTGGACAAAACAGGAGTTTGGGTGACCTGGTTTGCTTGGAAGTGGGTGTGAACACTCTCAAATGTGGGTATTTGACCAACTAAAGTCACCTAGTCCAAACTATGGTGTAATAAAGCACATGAGCAATAAAATTTGACTATGGTTATGGAATATGGTACTAAGTATGGATTAATGTTCTAACAATACCATGTGATTATTTTGATCCACAGTAAGATCTAGGAGCTATGGAGAACCTCAAAAAATCGAATTATTTGCAAAACCAGTGAAAAAGCTTGAAAAAGGAGACAATTTTACACACAATGTGAACTGAAACTTGGCATTATCAGAATTTCTAACATGTGAAAATGTTTATATAAGGTATTTATTACATCCATGAGAAATTCGAGAGCATTAGATAGCTCAAGATGAGTGTACAAGTCAAAATTGCCAAATTGGCCTCAATCCCCCTTAGGTGGGTCCAACTCAATCCTAATCATCCCTAAGAGTCACGAATTCTGGTGTGAAGGTGGATGAAGCATGCTGGGTCACAAATGATGCCAATGCAATTGTGGGTGAGCAAATAGAGGTGTTTGGTAGGTCCAAGGAAGCAATAAATGCTCCAAATCTAGCCAAAATAGGGAAAAATCCCCCCTAGCGCTCCAAGTCAATATTAATTCCCCAATTCAAGGAGAGAGAGCACTCCAGCATTTAATAAGGGTGCACTTGTGGGAAAAACAGGATTTTGGGTGAACTAGTTTTCTTGGAAGTGCGTGTGAACACTCTCAAATGTGGGTATTTGACCAACTAAAGTCACCTAGTCCAAACTATGGTGTAATAAAGCACATGAGCAATAAAATTTGACCATAGTTATGGACTATGGTACCAAGTATGGATTACAGTTCTAAAACCCCCCCTTAACCAGAACTTAGTACAACTCATGAAAATAAAGTGGGAGGCCTTGGCAACAAAGGCTCAAGTCACCTCATTACAAACATAAATTTTATTTGTCCATATAAACCGAGGACAAGAAGTAAAACCTCATGGGATAAAAACTTCCCTCTAAAATCGAAATGGGATTGAACCTGCAATAAAATTGCAGCAATCACCATCCATCACTCACTCCAAGAAAATCTCTCAAGTTAGTGAAGGTATTCTCAGTAAAACACTTGGTGAAAATATCAGCAGTTTGCTCGGTGGATGGGCAATACTGCAAGGAAATCACTTTGTCATGCACCAGGCCCTGAATGTAGTGCATATGGATTTCAATGTGCTTTTTTCTTTGCCTCTGTACAAGATCAGTAGATATCTTGATGGCACTTTGATTATCCACCCAAATGCTGGTTGGAGGATCAATAGCAACACCAAACTCTCGAAGAATGCCTTGCAACCAAACACACTGTATGGCTGCATTCACTGCTGCCCTGTACTCGGCCTCTGCTGATGAAAGTGAAATAGTGTATTGTTTCTTACTTGACCAACAAATGGGACCTTCAGCAAGCATAAAAACAAATCCTGAAGTGGACTTTCTATCAATGGGATCTCCAGCCCAATCGGAATAAGAAAATCCAGCTAGTTGTAGTGAAGAACCAGCTGCATAGTGTACCCCAAAGCTCTTTGTTCCTTGGACATATTGAAGGATACTTTTGGCTGCCTTCCAATGGATCTCATGTGGCTGCTGCATATATCTTGCTACAACACTTACAACATAAGACAAATCAGGTCTTGTATGTGTAAGGTACAACAAACTTCCAACTAGCTTCCTGTAGAGTGTGCAATCCACCAATGGAGAGTCTTCAAATTCACCTAGTTTTATTTTTGAAAGGAATGGGCACTTGGATGACTTACATTCATCCATTTTAAACTTCAATAACAGGTCTGAAGTATACTTAGATTGACTCAGCAATATACCTCTCTCAGATTTCTCAATTTCCAAACCCAAAAATTGCCTTAGCAATCCTAGGTCCCTCATGGCAAATTCACTGTGCAAAGAAGCTTTAATTGAGCCAATTTGTTTGTTGCAGCTCCCTATAATTAATCGATCATCAACATACAGTACAATGACCTGAAAATTATCATCACATTTCTGCAAATAAACATTTGGATCAGACTTGCATCGAATGAAACCAATTGAGAGCAAAAAAGCATCCATTTTGGCATACCAAGCCCTGGGGGCTTGCTTGAGTCCATAGAGTGACTTCTTCAACCTGCAAACAAGTGAGGGATCCTCTTGTAAACCTTTAGGTTTCTTCATATAGATATCTTCCTATATCTCACCATGTAAGAATGCACTTTTAACATCCATATGGTGAACTTTCCAACCCTTACTAGCTGCCATGGCTAGAGGTAGTCTAATTGAGTCCATCTTTGCAACCGGTGCAAAGGTCTCTGTATAATCCACACCATGGATTTGTGAGTAGCCCTTAGGAACTAACCTAGCCGTATACTTCATATTAGAACCATCATCAACAGGTTTGGTTCGAAAAATCCACTTGCATTACACAATTTTTCTCTTGGGAGGAAGAGGCACCAAATCCCATGTTTTGTTCTCTTGGAGAGATTGGAATTCTTCTTGCATTTCTGTTCTCCACCTTGGATCATGATTGCTTCCTGATATGATGTTGGATCATATCCAATCAACATATAACAGTGATCAGCAAGTTCACTTTCATTTGCAAAGGAGGCATTGATTGCTTGAGATCTAGTCTTCCTAGGCTCTTAGGGATTTCCTGCCAATTCACCTGCAGCTTGTATGATTTTTTAATCCCACTTGGGCCTTGATGGTGACTCATGTAAAGCAATGTCATATTCATCCATCTCATCTTTAGGAATATCATAAAAATCAGAACTTGAATCATCACTTATTTCATTAAGGTGTGGAGGAGAAGAGCATTCCCCCGGTGCAAGCTCAAAATCAGGAATTGGTTCTTCTTCGAATTGCACACTTCTCTCAATGAAAGTTTTGAGTGTGAATGTGTCAAAGAGATTGTAGCCCTTTTTGTCTTCACCATATCCAACCATGATACATTCTCTGCTCTGTGGCTCCAAAGCCTTCTTCTTTTCTGATAGAATTCGAGCCCATGCTCTAGATCCAAAAATTCTGAAATTTGACACATTCGGTTTTTGGCCAAACCATGCTTCATAGGTTGTTTTACCTTTGACTGATTTGTGAAAGGATCTATTCTGAATATGAGCAGCACAATTGATGGCTTCATCCCATATCTTAGGGCTTAGATCCCTAGCTTCAATCATGCAAGTGGCCATCTCTTTGAGAGATCTATTTTTCCTCTCTGCCAAACCATTTTGCTAAGGTGTGTAGGTGATTGAATGTTGCATTTGGAAGCCACATTCCTCACAAAGATGCTGAATGTTATTATTCACATACTCCTTTCCATGATCAGTCCTAAGGATTTTTATCTTATGACCACTATGATTCTCCACTAAGGCCTTCCAAATATTCAATTTCTCAAATACTTCTAATTTCAATTTAAGGAAGTATACCCAGCATAATCGAGAGTAGTCATGTATGAATGTGAGTACATACCTTGATCCACCATATGATGGAGTGGGAAGAGGACCAATGAGGTCTGAATGTACCAATCCAAGTGGTTGAGTTGCTCTCCTTGCCATTCCCTTCTCATAGCTGCGCTCTGGATGCTTTCCAACTACACAACCAATGCATGCACCATTTGAAGATTTGATTTCGGGAAGCCCTTCTACCGTCTCATCCTTGTGAAATGTCTGGAGATATTTGTAGTTCATGTGGCCAAAGCTTTCATGCCACAGCTTGGAGGTCTTGTTTGCATGAGAGACAAGAGCATGGTCACTAGAATTTGGAATGAAATTGGAGAATTTGTACATTCTCTCTTCATGATCAGCAAACTCCACTGCCACAACTTGATTTGAAGAAATTTCTGAGATTTCTACCAAATCTGGAGTAAATGTTACTCTCTTGGCTTCTCCTATATGGGTCATTTGATAAACTGATAGCAAATTTGCAGCCAACGAGGGTACATAGAGAACATCACTGAAATAGCCATGCTCCAAGTCAATCCTACCAATCCACTTGGTCTGTATTTCTAAATCATCTCCCATTCGAACTATTGGGCCACCATTCGAATGCATAGAAGAGAATAGCTCTCTGGATGAAACCATATGCCTGGAAGCTCCTGAATCAATGATAAAGGATGAGGGATTTGAAATAACTGCCACCAAAGCATGACACTTCTCCTTATTGTCAGGATTTGAGGTGCTCTCTTTCTTCCTTGCGCCCTCAGGGACTGGGATTTTGTTCTTCTCTAGCAGTTGCGCCATTGAGTCAATGGTTTTCTTCATACATGAGCTCTCTGGATGCCAACCCTTATGACAATAGGTTCATTTGGTCTTTTCCTTTCCCTTCTTTTCCTTCTCCTTTGAAGGATTTGAACCTCCATCTACAGACTTGGTCTTGTCAAACTTCCTCTTCTCTGGCTGCTTCGAATTCTTTGCTTTCTGCTTACCTTTTTTGGCATTTGAAACACCCATTGTCAGTGCTTGGTCCTTCGATTCTATGGTGCCCATCTGAACTAGTTTGTCCTACTCCTGAGTGAGACACTCCATGAAGGTTGCTAGAGATGGCATTTTCCAATTTCGAAGGGTCATCTTGGCTGAGTGAAATGTGCTAACAAATACAGAAAACTCTGGACCTAGCTTCGAAAGGATGGACATAATCATTTGTTCTTCCTTCTTAACAATTCCACATTGTTGTAGTTGAAGCACTAGTGACTTGAACTTAGTGAAGAACTCCTGGATGGTTTCAAAATGCCCTGGGCTCAAGCTAATGAGCTCGTTTTCAAGTTGGTGGCCTCTCAATTCATCAGTTTTCCCAAAGAGTGATTCTAGTTTCACCCATACTTCATTTGGGGTTGTCAAACTGTCTGTATGAAACAAGAGTTCCCTCGAAATGCTCAGGCATAGCAATCCATAAGCTTCCTCAAGTCGATTGTAGTACTTTGCTTTCTCCACAACAGAGTTTGGCTCCACTTCTGTGCCCATGGTTACTCTATAGAGACCCTTAGATCTCAGTTTGATAACCATTTCAGCCTTCCAATCGAATAAATTGAAGTGTGTGAGCAAAATTTGGTTTGCTTCCATTACTGCTACATTAATGGTGAGAAAACTGTTGAAACACCTGCAAAAAACACTCAATTTTTATCTCGTAATCCTCTCTAGAATGCAGTTAAATGCTCAATATTGATCTGAAACTCACTAAATCCACAATGGCTCTGATACCATGTGATTATTTTGATCCACAGTAAGATATAGGAGCTATGGAGAACCTCACAAAATCGAATTATTTGCAAAACCAATGAAAAAGCTTGAAAAAGGAGACAATTTTACACACAATGTGAACTGAAACTTGGCATTATCAGACTGTCTAACATGTGAAAATGTTTAGAAAATGTATTTATTACATCCATGATAAATTCAAGAGCATTAGATAGCTCAAGATGAGTGTACAAGTCAAAATTGCCAAATTGGCCTCAATCCCCCCTAGGTTGGTCCAACTCAATCCTAATCATCCCAAAGAGTCACGAATTATGGTGTGAAGGTGGATGAAGCATGATGGGTCATAAATTAGGTCAAGGCAAGCGTGGGTGAGCAAATAGAGGTGCTTGGGAGGTCCAAGGAAGCAATAAATGCTCCAAATCTATCCAAAATTGGGAAAAATCCCCCCTAGCGCTCCAAGTCAACAGTAATTCCCCAATTCAAGGACAGAGAGCACTCCAGCATTTAATGCGGGCGCACTTGTGGACAAAACAGGAGTTTGGGTGAACTGGTTTGCTTGGAAGTGGGTGTGAACACTCTCAAATGTGGGTATTTGACCAACTAAAGTCACCTAGTCCAAACTATGGTGTAATAAAGAACATCAGCAATAAAATTTGACTATGGTTATGGAATATGGTACTAAGTATGAATTACTATTCTAACAAGTTGCTTGTCTTCTTTTTCAATTCCACATAGTTTTAGTTGCACAACCAAGTTCTTGAATCTTGTGAAGAAATATGTGATGTATTCGAAACTGTTGGGGATTAGTGAGATAAAATCATTTTCCAATTGATGTCCTCTCAAATCATCTTGTTTCCCAAATAAGGATTCAATATTTTTCCAAACCTCCTTGGGATTTTTCATACCAGAGAGATGAAAGAGCAGATCTTTGGAAATGTTGAGGCATAGCAATCCAACTATTTCATCAATTTTGTTTAGATACTTGGCCTTTTTTGTAGCACCATTTGGTTCGACCTCAGTTCCCTATAACACTCTGTAGAGACCTCTACTGAGAATGAAGATTTCTATTTTTCCCTTCCATTCAAATAAGTTGAGGGGAGTGAGCTTGGGAATCAAGGTTAGATCCATAGTAGATGGCTGAATGTGCTGTTAATGATGGAAAAACCTGTAACAGGAATGGAAATATATATGGAGGATTGTTGTAGAATCTATTCAACACTGCTTTAGGATAGTAGGAACTTTTATCTTGATCCTTCACACCTGGATAGACCTCAAAGGATTTCCCCAATGAATTCAATACAATGGAACGAGGATTTGCTGTGGAATTCCAGAGGCTTCTGGTGCACTACGAAAAAACAATTGCTCAATAAATTGCTGCTACAGCTTCAACTCAGAAATCTATAACAAGCTCTGATAGCATGTGAAATTCCACAGGGGTAGATCATTGAGCTTGAACAAACCTCACAATTTCACAATGTAATTACTGAGCACAATTAGACAAGAACATGGATCAATTCACTCGTAAAACTGAAACACACATGAAAAACTGATGTTGATACATTAATCAGTTGTAATATGGAAATCAAATAATGTTACAATAGATTGAATTCGATACACCTGGGAGGATTCAAATTCACCTCAATTATAGGCTTAGTTTGCATTGGAACCATATCCTGATAAGGTTTAGTAGCCACCGATGATGAATAATCAGTCAACTGCAGTAGGACTGAGCATAACTTAATCATGTGGGCACCAAAATAGTGGAGGATACTCCAAGGGGGCGCATAACTAGATTTTAGTGGTCAAGGAGGGCACTCCTACACTCAGTAGTAGTCAAAATAGGATCTACAGTCACTTAATTGAGAAATTAAGGGGACAAGGCGCCCCAAATCATGGAACTAACTGACAGAACTCCTAAATCTTTGCATGAGGGCACATTGGAACTCCAGTGATGGAAACAAGGTGCACTGAGTGGATAGGAGGGTCAATGATGGAAAAAAACAAGCTCTAGAGGGGCCAAAATAGGGACTAGGTGTTAGGAGACTCAATTATGGATGCATGGAGTGCTGCATGGAATGCATGCATGCAAAGCATGCAAGACCAAAATAATATGGTGAGAACATTCCAACAATCCCCCCATCAAAGGGGATAACCACTGGGTAAGATACCTAAGAAGAATGGTCTCTAGGATAGCTCGCTCAGGAAACGTTAGAATCAGTATTCCACAACTTCATATTGAAGACAATGATCTAAATGATCTTCAGTAATAAGTGGGGATGGTGCACCACCCAAACCTCCAGTTCTAGTCTTGTTTTTTGCCCTCCTAAGGGAGAGGCTCACCCCACAAATAAGCTTTTAACTATGCCCCAAGTAGTAGATTATTTTAGCTCCCTAATCAGACAACCACTATGTCTAAGATGAATAGTGACCAAGGGGAATTATTTGGATTCCTATCCCCGAGGTATTAACTTAACTACAACAATTCTTTTTTTCTCAAATGAGGTTAATGTGTGTTCAAATTAGGGTTGATTTTAAGGATCCACTTGGCATCATTAACCAAGCGATTTTTTTAATTAAGGACTGTATTCATGTGCCCATGAGGTGTATACTACAATTAGGACCTAATAAAATAAAGATTGCTTGAAAGATAAAACTTGCAATTTCAATACTAAGTTCTTTTTTGAAAAAAAAAATCTTGAAATAAACTATCTAAGCACAACAGAGGATTGTGATCAAGCAAAAACTTTTCAAAGAAATTTTTGACAATTAAAAAATTGTATTTGCAAATATTAAAGAAAGAGGATCTAATCTAGTAATGCTTTAAGCAAATGAATTAATTAACTATATAAAAGGTTAATTAATCAAATCCTTATTGAAATTGAAATCAAATGTAGTAAGAAAGAAAACAACAATGGTAATTTCAAAAAAGGGGGGAAATACTTAAACTTCAAGATGATTGGTCTTCACCCAAAAACTTTGATCAAGAAAGAAAAATGACTGCTACAATAAGGACAAGAGGCTATAAATAGAATAAAATGGACTGCAAACAGACTCTAATTGATAAACTAAATCTAAATCAGGAATAAATTAAACAAAGAAAAGAGAGGCACTAAACAGTGATTTCCTGAACAGGTCACTCTTTTCAAAGAGAAATAAGTGACCTAGGTCGCACAAATCAGGAAAATAGGTGCAACTTGAGGAAAAAAATCAAATATGGGTTGGGGTTTCTCATTTTGAAGGGAAATGAGCGATTTGGAATGCATAAAATAGCCAGATAGGTGCGACCCACAAGCAGAGACTCCAAAATAGCAGAAAATCAATCTGGTTCCACAAAAATCAAGGGTTTCTCGACCGGAATTTCTCACCACAGTTCACTTTGCCAAAATTAGATAGAAAAATAAGCTAAATAGAGGAATGAAAATCTCAAACAAAGGCCAAGAAAATAAACGACACACAATTGGAGAAAGATATGGATCTATCCCCATCGGAGTCACCAAAAACTATAGCATGTGTTTTCACACATACCCGTGCCAAAGAGAACCTGCTAGAGAGTTGTGTAACTCCGCCATATTTTTGAGAAAATGAACAAATAAGTAACTAAACTAAACAAGTGTGATAGTACAAAAGTAAATAAAATTTATTTTTGGATTCTTTTTACTCAATCAGACATGCAAACGAAACAATACTTGAAAGAATAAAGAATATTTTATATTGAATTTGAAAATATTACAAGAGAGATACACCTAAACTTTCACAGTGGAAGAGGCCGCTATAGATGTCTGAGGAAGGGTCCATTGGTTCTCCTGATGTCATTCTAATTCTCTGACCACATGTCACTGGGATATCCAAGAGGTGAGAGGGAAGAGAGTAAAGGTCAACTTCGATCTCAGAAAAAATATGACAGAGTGATGAGTTGGGTAAATGGAATAGAATTGTGTGTTGAGTGAGGGATTTGAGTGTCTCTTTTATAGCCGATGATGAGAGTCTAGGGATAATTTTTGGGCTCTAGACTCATTAGCCACGTAGAAACTCATGTCATTTTCATCTTCTTTTTTTCGAACAAAAAACAAAGGCAACCAAAAGAAAATCCAATGGTTGGGTCATGCTTTGTTGGTGTTTTTTTGCAACTTAGGTTGCTCATAACAAAGGGTAATGAGTGACCTAGGTCACTCTTATCAAGTGATTAAGAGAGACCTAATTTATAAGTGTTTTTTGAAGCTTTCCTTTCATTTTTTGGGATTTTTGATCGATTTTACAAGGTCAAATGGACATGAATGAGGTGACACGGTGATATATGGAGGTGGTTGTCTCAATGGCATGTTAGGTTATAAAATTTTGGTTTCTAACATCAAGAACAATTTTAATTAAAAAGGTGAAAAACTATAAAACCAATAGTTCATCAATGTATTATGAGGTCATAAATCTGGGAACGGGAAAGAATCCACAAAATATTAATCTTTGGAATGGATGCACTCCTTCAGAGAAGATCATTGGCCTTGAGATGATTATTTAAGGAATACAAAGATATTTTTTCCTAAAAATACGATGACCTCAATACATATGATCCCAAGATCATGCAACATGTCATCCCACTCAATCCAAATTTCAAGCCATTCCAATAGAAATTACACAAAATGCACCGCAATCTTGAACCCCTAGTGAAGAAAGTGACTGAACAAAATGTTTAATGACAAGATGTTTTTTCCTATATGCCACACACAATGGGTGGAAAATTCTGTACTAGTAAGAGAGAATAACGATGACATAATACTGTTTGTTGATTTCCTTATCCTCAATAGGGCATCTCATAAAGATAATCACCTAGTTCCCCCTATGGAATAGATTCTATAGTGTGTTCCAAGATCAAAGATCTTCTCTTTTCTAGACGTTTTTTTGGGTTACAATCAATTCTTGGTCTCACCTAATGATGATTTAAAGATAGCTTTCATAACCAAGTGGGGGACCTATTCTTATTGAAAGATTCCATTCGACCTAATTAACGCATGTGCTGCTTTTTAGAGGGAAATGGATATTGATTTTGGGGGATTGATCAATAAGTCAATGGTTTTCTATTTAGATGACGTAACTATTCTATCAAATAGGAGTGATCATATTACCAATCTTAAACAAACCTTTGATCATTGTCGAAAATATCGAACTTCTTTAAACCCTGCAAAATCAATATTTGCAGTTGATGAAGGGAAGCTCTTATGGTTCATCGTATGCAAATATGGGATGGTGATCGAGCCTAAAAGGATATAATCTATTTGAAAGACTGCTTTCCCATATAAAAAAATTCCATGCAATCCTCCCTTGGAAAGATAAACTTTGTATGTAGATTCGTTCCCAACTTCTATGAGATAGTTAAGCCCTTACAAGACATGATTAAGAATAATGTTGAATTTAAGTGGAGTCCGAAAGAGAAGGAATATTTTGTGCAGATCAGAAAGGAAATAGATGAATCCCTCTCCTTTATGAGACTAGATTTTACCAAAGATTTTATTATGTACATGTTTTCCTTTGATACCTCATCTGCAACTATCCTCACATAAAAGAATGAGGAATATAATGAGGTCCCCATCTCATTTATGATTTTAGGATTATGAGGACTTGAATTACACTATCCTAAAGTGGAAAAACAAGCATACATTATCTTTAAAGTAGTTAAGCACTTCAAGCCTTACCTCTTGAAATATTGAACTAAGGTCATTGTACCTTATCCTATAGTAAGAAATATTTTGGTTTAGAAATATATGGGGAAAAAAGGTATCATTGGATGATGACTCTCCAAGAGTATGACCCAGAGATCAAACCTACAAAAATTGTGAAAGGACAAGGACTCTACAAGCTTGCAGTCGAAGTTACGGAATCTCAAGAAGACAATGTAGCGTGGAAGGATGAAATATCAATTATTGAAAGGTAGGTTTGTTATCTATTGGATTTTAGTGTATTTGGATTCGGAAACTACATTTCATATCTCAATATCACATTCTCAAAGCATCATTATGTTGCCATAATTCCACTAGATAGTATGAAAGAGGCCACACTATCCTTTCTAGTTTCACCATTGTGGGATATTCCATTAGTCACTTGGTTGGAAATTATTATACAACGGATATCGATGAACGCTCCCTTGGATCTATAGAGGCCCTCTACCATCCACAACCAATACTAGGGTGTGATTGTAACATCATATTCTTCCTGTAATAATAAAATATTATTCTTTACATGTTTCATTTCTCTTTTCATTGCTATTTTTGGACTAAATGTTGCTTGCATGTTAAATAATTAATCTCCTTTAGTTTAGTTTAATTTAGATTAGTTTCATTTCCATTTGATATACTAATAAATATTACTCAACCCCTTAGTAGGTCCATTTCACACATGTATGAGAGAAATAACACACAACACAATGTGCATCCTTATAGGAACCCTTTTTCATACAAGAATGAAATAGAAAACATCATTGAGGAATTGTTGGAGGCTTGATTCATTCATCATATTTTAAACCCTTATGGATAACCAATGGGCATGGTATTGAAAAAGGAATCCACTTGGTGCATGTGTCTTAATTTTTAGGCTCTCTCAATAAGTTGATCGCCAATGATAATTTCTCATAGATCGTCGATAATCTCTTGGATGAAATTCTCGGAGCCAATTTTTCACCAAACTTGACCTTCATTCAAGATACCACCAAATAAGGATGAAAAAGGCAGGCATCCCTAAGACAACATTTTGCACATGTGAAGGTCATTATGAGTTTTTAGTGATACCCTTTGGCCTTTGCAATTATACATTAACCTTTCAAATCCCCATGAAGAATATTTTTCATCCTTTCATACACACATTTTTGTTTCTATATTTTGATGATATATTGATCTACATCACAACATGGGAATCCCACCTAGATCATGTTGATTGTACTTTGAAACTATTAAGGGATCACCAATTATTGTGAAATGTTCTTTTGGGGTTTCAAATTTTGAATACTTAGGCCACATTGCAATTCAGGAAGGAGTGTGAGTAGGGCCCCAAAAATTTGTGTCTATGAAAGATTGACTCTACCGCAAGACCATGAAGAGATTGTGTGAGTTGTTAGGATTTACTATCTACTAAATGAAGTATGTGAAAATTCATGGGAAAAATACAGCTTCCTTAACTTCAATACTTAAAAAGAATTCCTTTATATGAAGCAAAGCAGTTGATTAGGACTTCTAAACTTTAAAGGATTCCATGTGCACTACTCTAGTATAAGCAACGCCCAAATTTACTAATACTTTTACCTTAATTTGTGATTCCTTAGGAAGAGGCTTTGGAGAGGTATTGTTTCAAGAAGGGTTCCCTTTGGCTTTCACCAATAAGTAGTTCTGTGACCAATATTTGGGAAAACACACATATGAAAAAGAGATGATGGCCATACTTTGTGCAATTGAGACATGGTGTCGATATCTTACATGAAGGAAATCTTAGATCAATACTGACCATCATAGTCTAAAATGTAAATGTTTTCATCACCAGAGAAAAATAAGTGGGTAACTAATATGTTAGGGTATGATTATGAGATTATATATAAGAAGGGTAAATAAATGTGGTAGTTGATGCTTTGTATATAGGAAATTCGAGGAGGATGGATCCTTGTTTTCATTATTCTTAACCATTCTAATTTACATGAGGAATCCCGTCGAGAATGGCTAGCAATTTACACTATAGTTCAACTCATCCAAAATATTTAGGAAGACCAAGATTCCTTTAAAGGGTATACATGGAACTAAGATACATTGAGTATAATGAGCACATATTTTTGGTAAAGAATTATGCCTTAAAAAAAGGATCTTAGAGTATTTTCATTCATCACCTACAATAGGTCATTCGATCTTTCATAAATATTATGAAAGAGGTAAGCACTCATTCTTTTGGGAAGGCATGACAATAGACATCCATAATTTCGTAGTGTCTTATGTCACTTTCCAAAGACACAAGGGTGCAACAATGAAGTCACTTGGGGCATTGCAACCAACACATATATGGATTGACATCTCTATGTATTTTATAGTGGGACTTCCCATATATGGTAACAAATTAGTCATCATGGTGTTATTCAATCATCTTTCCAAGTATACTCATTTTTGTTCCTTGTCAAACCCTTTCAACCCATCATAAGTTTCCCAAGTCTTCAAGGATCATATTTTTTATTTGCATGGCATGCCCACTTGGATTGTTTCTAAATGGGACCCCACATTCACTAGACAATTTTGGTAGGAATTATTTAAAATTCAAGGTACCCAACTATTGATTCCTCGAAATTCGCAGCACCAGCAGTTAGGGATTTTCCCCGGTAAGCAAGCCCAATTAGATCTCTCACCATTTGTTGTGGGGAATATGTCTGGTTAACGTCCCGATACCATGTGTGATTTAAAGTTTGGTTTTACCGGTTGCGACCCAATCCACCGTTTATGTATTTTTATTTAAAGATGAGATGCAAGTGCCCTAGTTAAATGCATGTAATCTATCTTATCTATCTGATCTAAATAAACTAATCTAAGCTATCCCTGCAGGGATCAAATCTGAATTAAGAGTAATAAACTAGAAATGCACATAAAATATTCATAGATAGTTGTTTCAACATAATAAGCACATTTACAGCAGAAAGAAAAGATACCAAAGATAACTCTGATATAATTAAAGCATTCTATTACTCATTAAGCACATTAACATTTACACAGGAAATAAAATCATTCACAACCATGAATTAATTCAAGTCAGTTTAGAACAATCTTACAGTATGCATATGAATGTACCAAGAATTAGTTCCACATGACATTCAACATATTATAGGCAAAATCTCTGTGCTAGCTTTCCCGAGGCAACAAATCCTTCTTTATTAAGCAGAAAAATAGTTATCATACAAAATAGTCTATATCTATTGTAACTACCAAAATTCCCATGTATGTACTTCCTTCCTCTATTTATATTACAAAATTTTTGTCTTCTAGTGCCTCATCATCTACCCTAACCCTAAGATTCCCAAAAATTTGTCTTCTAGTGATTACATCATAAGATATGAAATATAATTACAAATTTGAATTTTTGTGGGCCCAACTAAACTAGATAAATGTTCCTCCCATGCATTAGCTTCTTCAGAAATGATATTAAGCCTGTTGGGCTCCAAAACTTGTAAAGAGACTTCATGATATGACAATTGAGTCTCAACGCATGTCCTCCCTGCTTCTGATGCTGTGCAACTATCTTCCAGGAAATATACATGTATAGATGCTTACCCCAAAAAACGATGTATGTATTCTTCAGTGAGAGCATCCAGTTTTCTGATGTATTCTAACTCCCCTTGCAATCCACTCTGCAGCTCTGTCATGCGCAGATCCTCGAAAGGAAGTTCGTCTATTTGCGGGAGCGGAGAAAGATGCCACTTATCATGAACTTGCTGGAATTTCTTATAGAAATCTTCACACTTGTGGACAGTATTTAGGATGTCATTATTTAGTTTTATGGAACCTCTCCTGCAAAATTCTAACAGTTCCATCTCTGACTTCAAATCTGTTGTTGTTTTAGGGCACAAGTTTTCAGCGTATTCATAGTTTGTCTCTCTCCAGACCATTTGGATTTTAATATTTTATGCAACATCATACTTCTTTTTCCCTACTATTTGTGATTCCGTAGATATCTCATCCATTCATGCCATCATTTGCTTCATCTTATATATCTTTTCTGTGAGAATCATCTTAGACTGATATATTTGTTCTTGGATTTTACAAGCTTGATCAGAGAGCGGAGATATATCTAGCTTTCTATTGTCTGTTGACTCCAACTGTTCTGTCATGCATCCTTTCTCCTTCTCTAATGCCTCTATCTTAGCTTCCAACTCCCCAACTTGTTGATTGGCAGCTGCTTCGCTTGATTCTAACTAAGTAGTCTGAGCTTCAAGATCATTCTTCTCTCCTTCCAATATCATTAACTGAACGGTTAAAGCCTCATTTTCTTCATCCAATCTCTGGTATTCATTTGTTATTCTCTCTTTCTCGGATAGTAGGGTGTGATATTTCCTTTTCCATTCTATCCCTTCTGCTTGCTCTTTCAGTGTATTACCCTTCAATTTACGCACATTCTGCTTGCTTTGCTCAACATCATTCATTATCTTGCCAATATTATATTCACTTGCTTGAGCAGCAACCACATTGACAAATTCCATCAATATGGGGTCTTTGTGTGTACCATCCAAGATGTAACGTGACGACATCCAGTTTGGAGCCCACTTTAAGTCTCTTTTCACTTCTTCTTAAGATGGTTTTCTTGTTACGGTAAAAAACGATTGTGTCCAATTGAGATATAGTGTATCCCTTTGACGGGGTTATTGGCACGAGTCTGAGATCCTCCAATGGGAGGTGTCCTCCCGTGATTATCTCATTGGATGATTGGGGTGGATCTGTATCCACGTTTTACACACTGGGCTTCCCATTTACAAAACTTTCTTGGACTTTTCTTCTTCATTTGCTTTCTTTTGCAGTTCAGCCGCTTCCTTTTTTGCTCTGTCTCTTATTTCTTGCAATTTCTCGGCTTCTTCTATTTTAATCCTTTCAGCTTCTTCTTTCTGCAATTTGTCAGCCTCTTCTTTCTGAACTCTTTCTACTTCTTCCCTCTGAACTCTGTCAGCTTTTTATTTCTGAATTCTTTCACCTTCCTCTCTCTGAGCCTTTTCAGTTTCTTCTTTAAGCCTCTATTTTTCTTTTTCTAACTGTAAAGCTACTTCTTGTTGTGTAGCTTTGGAAGTAGTACTGGAACTACTGCCACTTCTGGGATAGAAGCGCTTGCTGAGCTCAGTCATATTGCTAGCTCTTCTTAATATTTCTTCATCCTTGTCAAAATGATTAGCATAATCACAACGTACCTTGACTGTTGCACAATGGTCAACCAATTTTACTTTGCTATCATTCGTAGCGAAACTCTTTTCACCAAAATGGAATGCTTCCAAATATTGGACAAAGGTTTCGGTCGTCTTAACCTTGGCGAATTTTTACGCTCCAATGCAAAAGGGTAGAGGCGAAAAAGAAGCTTTATTTTGGTCGTGCTGGATCTTTCCCATCCCATTGATAAAAACCTATCGTACTACTTCCTTGTGAACTACATAATCAATCGCATACTTGGGAAAAAGAGATGGAGGTTTGGAACCTCCATACATCCTAAGATGTGTACCCTACTATGAAAAATAGTAATCCCCATATTGTTCTACAACTGCCATGCGTTTTCAGATGAGCAATTGGGTTCTTTGTTAAAAATTAACTCATACAGAGGCATGATAAATTCCTAGCATATGAGTTTATATTGATTTGCATACTTATGAGCATACAAGATCTGATACGAAACATAGACAGGAGAATCGAATGAATTCCAAATGCATCCTAAATTAGGGAAAGGATCCCTTGATAATATGCAGTCCACCAGGTACGAAGACATGTAAAATTCTTCCTTCTTCTGGGTTAAGACACCTTTTTTCATCCGCTATTGTCGATGACAGATTGTTTGAGATAATGTCTGCGAAGTTGAAGATAGTACCGTAGAAGGATACATGGTGAATCAGGGGTATCCAATGGAACATTGAGGCTGTGTATTGATTACAGGAAGCTCAATAAAGTGACAATTAAGAACAAGTATCCCTTGTCAAGGATTGATGACTTGTTTGATCAAATGAAGGAAGCTAGAGTGTTTTCAAATATTGACTTGAGGTCTGGGTACCATCAAGTAAGGATAAAGGAAGAAGACATTCATAAGACAACCTTCAGAACTAGGTACAACCATTATGAATTTACAGTGGTTCCATTTGGTCTTACCAATGTCCCTGCTACATTAGGGTGTCTCATGAATAGTGTCTTCAACAAATATTTGGATAGGTTTGTGATTGTGTTCCTGGATGACATTGTTGTGTATTCCAAGAATGAAGAAGAGCATGATGAGCATTTGAGAATGGTATTACAAGTGCTTAGGGAGCACCAATTGTATGCTAAGTTGAGTAAATGTAACTTCTATCAAGAAAAGGTGCAGTATTTGGGTCATATTATATCAGCAGAGGGCATTGCAGTGGATTCAGGGAATATTGAGGCCATCATGGAGTGGTCTACTCCAAGGAATGCAACAAATGTTAGATCCTTTATGGGCCTTGCTGGTTACTAAAGGAGGTTCATTGAAGGCTTCTCAAATATATCCCATCCAATTCCTTCATTGCAGAGGAACGACATCAAATTCACATGGTCTAAAAAATGTAAAAGAAGTTTCCAATAGTTAAATGAATTGCTTACTAGTGTACCTGTTTTGAAAATTGCAGATCCGAGCAAGGATTTTGTGGTATGCACTGATGCTTGCATTGAAGGACTCTGTGAAGTGCTAATGCAAGAAGGGTTTGTAATTTTTTATGATTCAAGTAAGATGAAGGAGCATGAAAGGAACTATGCCACCCATGACTTAGAGCTAGCAGCCATACTTCACGCTCTCAAGAGATGGAGGCATTACCTCTTGGGAAGGAGATTTGAGCTCAGAACTGATCATATGAGTTTGAAATACTTGTTTGACCAGCCAAAACTGAATGCAAGACAAACTAGATGGATGGAGTTTCTTTGTGAGTTTGATTTGGAAATTAAGCATGTCAAGGGTAAGGAGAATAAGGTTGTTGATGCACTCAGCAGGAGATTCCACATTGCAGCAATAAGTAGGTGTGAATCAGACTTGAAGGCAAGAATCTTAGAGGCTCAAGATAGTGATGAGGTCTGCCTTCAGATTAAAGATAATTTGCAGCAGAGTGTTATAGAGGGAAATTATGCAAGATATCAACTGGGTGAGGATGATGTTCTCATTTATCAAAACACTAGACTATACATTCCAAACAATGCAGATTTGAAGAAGTTGGTGATGGATGATATACATCAAAGACCATACTCAAGACATCCAGGATATCAGAAGACTATAACAGCAGCAAGGAAGCAGTACTTTTGGCATGATATGAAGAAATACATAGCCGAGTACATTGTTATATGTCAGAAGTGTCAACCGTTCAAGGCAGAGCATCAACATCCAGCAAGATTGTTGCATCCATTGCCCATTCCAGAATGGAAGTGGAAAGTGAAGTGATCTCTATGGATTTCATAACAGGTTTTCCGGTGACAGTGAAGAAGCATGATTCAATCATGGTGGTGGTGGACAAGCTAACAAAGGTAGCTCATTTCATTCCAGTCAAGTCCACTCACAAGGCCAATGACATTGCAGAAATCTTCATGAGAGATATTTCAGGTTGCATGGATTTCCCAAGGCAATACTTTCAGATCGTGATGCAAAGTTCACATCTAATTTTTGGAAAGGATTGTTCCAGGAGTTGGGAACTCAGTTGAAGTTTAGTACATCCTATCATCCTCAGATAGATGGTCAGACTAAGAGAGTAAATCAGATCCTTGAAGATATGTTAAGGATGTATGTGATGGATAAGCCATCCAAGTGGGAAGACTACTTGCACTTAGTGGAATTTGCTTACAACAATGGACATCGAGCATCATTGAAGATGAGTCCTTTTGAAGTGTTGTAAGGAAAAGGATGCAGAACTCCAGTAAGCTGGGACGACCCAGTGAACTGAGTAGTGCTTGGACCAGAAATGATTGAGGAGATGGAACAGGAGATTGTTAATATTAGGCAGAATTTGAAGGCAGCACAGTATAGGAAGAAGAGTTATGCAGATCTGAAAAGAATGCATAAGGAATTTCAGATTGGAGATCATGTCTACTTGAGAGTGAAACCAAGGAAGAGTGCCATGAAGTTGGGAAGTTGTCCCAAGTTGGCACCCAGATATTGTGGGCCATTTGAAGTCCCTGATAGGATAGGGCTAGTTGCATATAGGATTGCATTTCTTTCTAACATGAAAGCTCATAATGTTTTCCATGTATCTTTGCTTAAGAAATATGTACATGATCCTAATCATATCATTGATTGGAATGTGATACAGGTGGAACTAGAGGGAGAGTTCCAGGTGGAACCTACATGCATCCTCGACAGGAAGGTTACCTTGCTCTGGATCGGGCCATAGGGAAGGTAAAGGTGAAATGGAGGCACCTTAGCCCAACAGAGGCCACATGGGAGTTGGAGGATGCCATGAAAGAGGCATTCCCATTTTTGTTCAGTTTTGAGAACACTGAGGACAGTGTTATTTTAAGGGAGAGGGAGTTGTAATACCCCATTTTTCCGTTGATTTTTATTGGATTCAATGTAAATATTGTTTATATGCAGTATGTGTATTTGCACTAGTGTGGAGCTCATGGCCAAGGCCCCACTAGTGGATGTTTAAGTTTTATTGCTTAGGCAAGTATTTGGATAGTTTGATTATTCATGGCCTGTTAAGCCATGAAAGAAATGTAAATGATGTAATTATTTATTAATGAATAAAATACCCAAGAAGCTGGCTAAGGAGGAAACTAATGAGAAGGGGCCACGTGTATCCACTAGGGAGAGGTGAGGGTGTTATGGGATTGGTTTCCCATGTTTCCACATGTACGACTGTGAACCCGTTTGAACACCATGCTGACATTGATGTGGTTGGAGAGGGTGGTTGAGAACCCTATTGCTGAAGTCGATGGAGTATGGAGAATGTCTGCGATTTCGTATGGCGGAGCATGACTCCGATTGCTTGTCCGGAAAGACACTCAACACTTGAGGTATAACCTGTTTGAATACCCGTGGGTGGAAGGGAACCACATTCATTTGGAAATTCATTTGTTCACCCATCATCCATTCACGCACTGGCCATTCACGATCCATCGCCCCAGAGAGAGAGAGCTTGCTCCTACATCCCTGCACATGCAGAGTCAATAGAGTGGGATAACCTAAAGATAATCGTGTTTCCTTAGGTAATAGAAAATACCAAAGAATTGATAGCCATAGAAATTGTGTGTGTGAACCCCAGTCTACCAGTGATAGAGTTCTCCATGAGAGAGTGTCCATGATAGAGTTGTAAGAACTTGTGAGGAAACTCCAAACCTGAACAGTGCAGAGAAACCATGAGAACCTAATCTTGGATCGTAGAGGATAGATTGCAGAACAGGGCCTTGTATGCAAGCCTGGAACGAGTTATCTTGTTGAACTGTGGAAGAATTTTGGGTTGCTTGATAAACCCAGTGAAGGTTGTAGTCTCATAAAACTAGCGACTGGACCTTTTTATTCCCATCCTGGAATATCACTAGAAGGGAAGAGGCCTTGAGGGACTATGCAGCAGAGAAGAGGGTCTTCCTTATGTTGGATGTGGTACGTAATGTGGGTTCTAGGTCGGCTGCGTGTTGAGATTCCTGCAGCTCTGTGGTTGAGCTCACTCGCTTAGAAATGCCTCCCTTGTTGTCCATGTTTGCCTGATAAACCCACTTCCGGTTGGCTTAGCATGATCAACTTGTCTAATATGTTTGATAAACCCAACGGTATGCTGGATTGGCATGATTGTAATGTTTGGTATGCTTGACAAACCCACTGCAGGTTGGCTTAGCATGACCAACTAGCTTGGTATGCTTGATAAACCCAACTATATGTTGGCTTGGCATGACCCTGCTAATGGTATGCTTGATAAACCCAACTGGAAGTTTGCTTAGCATGACCAGTATGTCCCTGAATGCTTGATAAACCCACTGTAGGTTGGCTTAGCATGGGTAGGTGCTCTGGACTGCTTGATAAGCCCAACTATAGATTGGATTAGCATTGGGATGGAACCTTGACTGTGAGAGAGCCTGATAGACCTCCTGAGTGGATACATAGCCCAGCTTGGGGGTGATCTCTCAGTTGAAAGAGTATAGGCTGGAAAGATATCTAAGGTTGGGTGGAACGTTGCTCTCACTTAGCCAGTTGCTCTGGAAATTGAAAGATAAGTATTCTTGTTATGTGAATTGATGGTGTTTCATTATTATGAAATGGTTGCTTATGTTCAATTCTACAATTGTGGAATATATGTTTATATGGATTTGATTAACAAAGAGTCATGTGCAGACCTGAGTAAAAGGGTTGAGTCCATTATTACATGTATATCATTGTATTTCATGAGTTTAATGCATTATAAGTCTTGCATAGTTTAGATGTATTTGTTAGATCTAATTTAATGCATTTTACATGTTATGATGTGTATGATTAACTTGGAAATGAGTTGTATGCTTACATATGATCCTTGGGGAGGATGGGAATACCCTAGAGGTTTTTCATAATCCCTCTGTGGGTCAGGTGGAAGGGAAAATCATGATAGGAAGAACTCTTAGGCCCTTTTTGGTAGAGTTATGGATAGATATTCAGTGGGAAATTTGACATGGTAAAAGTGCTCAGATAGGGTAGGTATTTCACCATTGGATAGATCTTTCCAATAGCTTTCCAACGGTACTCACCTTGTCTCATTTGGACCAAGGATGTGGAAGTTATGCCCCTCAGAAGATTATGTGGAAAGTTACCATGACATAGGGTATGGTTCTGCATGCCCGCGTCCGCAATTGCGGGTTGCGGATTGTGGAAGTGACCGTTGTTGGATGTTGAAGTTTGGCACTTCCACATCCGCAATTGCGGATTGTGGATCCGCCGGTGCAAATTGCAGATTGCGGAAAGGTAAGCTTTACGGTTATGAAGTTTGACACTTTCGTGTCCGCAATTGCGGATTGCGGATTGCAGATTGCAGATCCACTGTTGCGGATTGCAGATTGCGGAAAGGTAATATTTCCAGTTATGAATATTGGAACTTCCGCATCTACAAATGCAGATTCACAGTTGTGGGTTGTGTACTGCAGATCTGAGTCATTTCAACTGTGTGTGTGTATTCAGTGGAATTTGGAAAACAAAATGTATCAGGGTCTCCCGTGGCCATGGAGGTCAGTGGGGACATGACACTGGATTTCTTTCCAGGCAAGTCGCCTTCTGGGAAATATGGGAATCACGTTCAATCCTCCAAGTTTCTTCATATAAGAACGCATATACCTACGGAAATGATTTACTTCTTCAAAAGGGGCAGCGTATAGAGCTTCTTGATGCTCACTCCCAGAAATCAGATCTTCTTGATATTTAGGTTCCAGAACGAAGTCTTCTAGTATAGCTGTGTCAAGTGGGTCTTCAGAGGAATTCCTTCTAACAAATGGGTCTCCTCTTCCAGCCATGCACTAGTGGCCCTCCTTCTAGCGCCAAAAGTTGTTGATGCCTCATAATTCGCAGCACCAGCAGTTAGGGATTCTCTCGGTAAGCAATCCCAATTATATCGCTCACCGTTTGGTGTGGGGAATCTATCCAGTTAACAGCTCGGCTACCGTGTGTGACTTAAAGTTTGGTTTTACCGGTTGTAGTCTGACCCACCGTTTATGTATTGTTATTTAAATATGAGATGCAATTGCCCTAGTTAAATGCATGTAATCTATCTTATCTATCTAATCTAACTAAACTAATCTAAACTATCCCTGCAGGGAGCAAATCTGAATTAAGAGTAATAAACTAGAAATGCACATAAAAGCTTCACAAATAGTTGTTTCAACATAATAAGCACATTTACAGCAGAAAGAAAATATACCAAAGATAAATATGATATAATTAAAGCATTCTATTACTCATTAATCACATTGACATTTACAAAGGAAATAAAATCATTCACAACCATGAATTAATTCAATACAGCTTAGAACAATCTCACAGTATGCATATGAATGTATGAAGAATTAGTTCCACATGACATTCAACATATTCTATGCAAAATCTCTATGTTAGCTTTCCCTAAGAAACGGATCCTTCTTTATTAAGCAGAAAAATAGTTCTCATACAAAATAGTCCAGCTTTATTGTACCTACCAAAATTCCCCTGTATGTACTTCCTTCCTCTATTTATATTACAAAAGTTTTGTCTTCTAGTGCCTCATCATCTACCCTAACCCTAAGATTCCAAAAAAAAAATCTTCTAGTGCTGACATCATAAAATATGAAAGATAATTACAAATTCGAATTTATGTGGGCCCATCTAAACTAGAGAAATGTTCCTCCCACGCATTAGCTTCTTCAGAAATGATATTAAGCCTGATGGGCTCCAAAACTTATAAAGAGACTTCATGATATGACAATTGAGTCTCAACGCATGTCCTCCCTACTTCTATTGCTGTGAAACTATCTTCCAGGAAATATACATGTATAGATTCTTGCCCCACAAAATTATGTATGTATTCTTCAGTGAGAGCATCCATTTTTCTGATGTATTCTAACTCCCCTTGCAATCCACTCTGCAGCTCTGTCATGCGCAGATCCTCTGAAGGATGTTCATCTATTGGCGGGAGTGGAGAAAGATGCCACTTCTCATGAAATTGCTGGATTTTATTATAGAAATTTTGACACTTGTGGACAGTCTTTAGGATGTCATTATTTAGTTTTATGGAATCTCTCCTGCAAAATTCTAACAGTTCCATCTCCGAATTCAAATCTGTTGTTGTTTTAGGGCGCAATCTTTCAAGGTATTCGAATTTTGTCTCTCTCCAGAACACTTGGATTTTAATATTTTCTGCAAGATCATACTGCTTTGTCCTGACTGCCTATGATTCCGCAGATATCTCATCCATTCATGCCATCATTTTCTTCATCTTATATATATTTTCTGTGAGAATCATCTGAGACTGATATATTTCTTCTTGGATTTTACAAGCTTGATCACAGAACGGGGATATATCTAGCTTTCTATTGTCTGCTGAATCCAACTGTTCTGTCAAGGATCCTTTCTCCTTCTCTAACTCGTCTATCTTAGCTTCCAACTCCCCAACTTGTTGATTGGCAGCTACCTCACTTGATTCTAACTGAGTAGTCTAAGCTTCAAGATCATTCTTCTCTCCTTCCAATATCATTAAATGAACGGTTAAATCCTCATTTTCTTCATATACATTTGTTATTCTCTCTTTCTTGGATAGCAGGGGGTGATATTTCCTTTTCCATTCTATCCCTTATGCTCGCTCTTTCACCAGATTACCCTTCAATTTACGAACATTCTCCTTGCTTTTCTCAACATCATTCATTATCTTGCCATTGTTATCTTCACCTGCTTGAGCAGCAGCCACACTGACAGATGCCATGAATATGGGGTCTTTGTGTGTACCTTCCAGGATGGTGTTCTCTTGTAACACGATGACATCCAGTTCAGAACCCACTTTTAGTCTCTTTTCACTTCTTCTTAAGATGGTTCTCTTGTTACGGTCAAAACTGATTGTGTCCAATTGAGATACAGTGTATCCCTTTGACGGGGTTAATGAAAAAAATTTGAGCTCCTCCAATGGGAGTTGGCCTCCTGTGATTATCTCACTATATGATTGGGGTGAGTCTATATCCACGTTTTGCACGCTCGAGCTTCCCATTTCCACAACTTTCTTGGACTTTTCTTCTTCATTTTCTTTCTTTTTCAGTTCAGATGCTTCCTTTTATGCTCCGTCTCTTATTTCTTGCAATTTCTCGCCTTCTTCTTTTTTAATCCTTTCAGCTTCTTCTTTCTACAAATTTTTGGCCTCTTCCCTCTGAACTCTTTATGCTTCTTCCCTCTGAACTCTGTCCGCTTCTGATTTTTGAATTCTTTCATCTTCCTCTCTCTGAGCCTTTTCAGTTTCTTCTTTAAGCCTTTTTTTTCTCTTTCGAACTATAAATCTACTGCCTGTTGTGCAGCTTTGGCAGTGGTGTTGGAACTACCCCCACTTCTGGGATGGAAGCGCTTGCTGAGCTCAGTCATATTGCTAGCTCTTTTGAATATTTCTTCATACTTGTAGAAATGATTAGATAATCACAATGTACCTTGATTGCTTCACAATGGTTAGCCAATTTTCCTTGGCTATCATTCCTGGCGAAACGTTTTTCACCAAAATGGAATGCTTCCAAATATTGGACAAAGGTTTCGGTCGTCTTAACCTTGGAGAATTTGTACTCTCCGATGCAAAAGGGTAGAGGCGGAAAAGAAGCTTTATTTTGGTCGTGCAAGATATTTCCCATCCCATTGATAAAAACATGTCGTGCTACTTCCTTGTGAACTACATAATCAGTCGCATACTTGGGAAAAAGAGATGGAGGTTTGGAACCTCCATACATCCTGAGATGTGTACCCTCCTGTGAAAAATAGTAATCCCCATATTGTTCTACAACTGCCATGGTGTTTTCAGATAAGCAGTTGGGTTCTTTGTTAAAAATTAACTCATACATAGGCATGATAAATTCCTAGCATATGAGTTTATATTGACTTGTATACTTATGAGCATACAAGATCCGATAGGAAACATAGACAGGAGAATCGAATGAATTCTACATGCATCCTAAATTAGGGAAAGGATGCCTTGATAATATGCAATCCACCAGGTACGAAGATATGTAAAAATATTCCTTCTTCTGGGTTAAGCCGCCTTTTTCATCCGCTATTTTCGATGACAGACTATCTGAGATAATGTCTATGAAGTTGAAGATCATATCGTAGAAGGATACGTGGTGAATCAGGGGTATCCAATGGAACATTGAGGCTATGTATTGATTACAAGAAGCTCAATAAAGTGACAATTAAGAACAAGTATCCCTTGCCAAGGATTGATGACTTGTTTGATCAAATGAAGGAAGCTAGAGTGTTTTCAAATATTGACTTGAGGTCTGGGTACCATCAAGTAAGGATAAAGAAATAAGACATTCATAAGACAGCCTTCAAAACTAGTTATGGCCATTATGAATTTACAGTGGTGCCATTTGGTCTTACCAATGTCCCTGCTACATTCATGTGTCTCATGAATAGTGTCTTCAACAAATATTTGGATAGCTTTGTGATTGTGTTCCTGGATGACATTATTGTGTATTCCAAGAATGAAGAAGAGCATGATGAGCATTTGAGAATGGTATTACAAGTCCTTAGGGAGCACCAGCTATATGCTAAGCTGAGTGAATGTAACTTCTATCAAGAAAAGGTGCAGTATTTGGGTCATATTATATCAGTAGAGGGCATTGCAGTGAATCCAGGGAAGATTGAGGCCATCATGGAGTGGTCTACTCCAAGGAATGAAACATATGTTAGATCTTTTATGGGCCTTGATGGTTACTACAGGAGGTTTATTGAAGGCTTCTCAAAGATAGCCCATCCAATTACTTCATTGCAGAGGAAGGACATCAAATTCACATGGTCTGAAAAATGTGAAAGAAGTTTCCAACAGTTAAAGGAATTGTTTACTAGTGCACCTATTTTGAAAATTGCAGATCCGAGCAAGGATTTTGTGGTATGCATTGATGCTTGCATTGAAGGACTCGGTGAAGTGCTAATGCAAGAAGGGTTTGTAATTTTTTATGAGTCAAGGAAGCTGAAGGAGCATGAAAGGAACTATGCCACCCATGACTTAGAGATAGAAGCCATAGTTCACGCTCTCAAGAGATGGAGGCATTATCTCTTGGGTAGGAGAATTGAGCTCAGAATTGATCATATGAGTTTGAAATACTTGTTTGACTAGCCAAATCTGAATGCAATACAAACTAGATGGATGAAGTTTCTTTGTGAGTTTGATTTGGAAATTAAGCATGTCAAGGGTAAGGAGAATAAGGTTGTTGATGCACTCAGCAGGAGATTCCACATTGCAGCAATAAGTAGGTGTCAATCAAACTTGAAGGCAAGAATATTAGAGGCTCAAGATAGTGATGAGGTCTACCTTCAGATTAAATATAAATTGCATCAGAGTGTTATAGAGGAAAATTATGCAAGATATCAACTGGGTGAGGATGATGTTCTCATTTATCAAAATGCTAGACTGTACATTCCAGATAATGTAGATTTGAAGAAGTTGGTGATGGATGAAATACATCAAAGACCATACTCAGGACATCCAGGATATCAGAAGACTATAATAGCAGTAAGGAAGCAGTACTTTTGGCATGGTATGAAGAAATACATAGCCGAGTACATTGCTAAATGTTAGAAGTGTCAATGGGCCAAGGAAGATCATCAACATCCAGCAGGATTGTTGCATCCATTTCCCATTCCAAAATGGAAGTGGGAAGTGATATCTATGAATTTCATAACAGGGTTTCCGATGACAGTGAAGAAGCATGATTCAGTCATGGTGGTGGTGGACAAGCTATCAAAGGTAGCTCATTTCATTCCTGTCAAGTCCACTCACAATGCCAATGACATTGCAGATATCTTCACGAGAGAGATTTTTAGGTTGCATTGATTGCCCAAGGAAATAGTTTCAGATTGTGATGCAAAGTTCACATCTAATTTTTGGAAAGGATTGTTCCAGGAGTTGGAAACTCAGTAGAAGTTTAGTACAGCCTATCATCCTCAGACAGATAGTCAGACTGAGAGAGTAAATCAGATCCTTGAAGATATGTTAAGGATGTATGTGATGGATAAGCCATCTAAGTGGGAAGACTACTTACACTTAGTGGAATTTGCTTACAACAATGGACATCAAGCATCATTGAAGATGAGTCCTTTTGAAGTGTTGTATGGAAAAGGATGCATAACTCCAATAAGTTGGGACAACCAAGTGAATAGAGTAGTGCTTGGACTAGAAATGATTGAGGAGATGGAACAGGAGATTGTGAAGATTAGGAAAAAATTGAAGGTAGCACAATACAAGCAGAAGAGTTATGCAGATTTGAAAAGAATGCATAAGGAATTTCAGATTGGGGATCTTGTCTACTTGAGAGTGAAACCAATGAAGAGTTCCATGAAGTTGGGAAGTTGTGCCAATTTGGAACCCAGACATTGTGGGCCATTTGAATTCCTTGATAGGACAAGGCCAGTTCCATATAGGATTGCATTTCCTGCTAACATGAAAGCTCATAATGTTTTCCATGTATCTTTGCTTAAGAAATATGTACATGATCCTAATCATATCATTGGTTGGCATGTGATACAGGTGGAAACAGAGGGAGAGTTCCAGGTGGAACCTACATACATCCTCGACAGGAAGGTTACCTTGCTCCGGAATCTGGCAATAGGAAAGGTAAAGGTGCAATGGAGGCACCTTAGCCCAGCAGAGGGCACATGGGAGCTGGAGGATTCCATGAAAGAGGCATTCCCATTTTTGTTCAATTTTGAGAACACTGAGGACAGTGTTATTTTAAGCGAGGGAAATGTAATACCCCATTTTTTCCTTGATGTTTATTGCCTTCAATGTAAATACTATGAATATGCATTATGTGTATTTTCCCTAGTGTGGAGCTCATGGCCAAGGCCCCACTAGTGGATGTTTAAGTTTATTGCTTAGGCATGTTAAATTTTGAGCATTAATTCACAATACTCTAGGATCTTTACTGAGAGAATAACATGTACAGTATATCAATGCATATCATTCATAACAAGCATGTCAATCATCACAAGAAGAAAAAGCATGAGAGACAAGAGACACAGAGTTTCAGTGGGGAAAACCCTAAGGTGAAAAAAAACCTACAACTTCCTCAGAGATAGAGAGAGCAATGGCTCAACCAAAGTACAACCAAAATACACAGAGATAGTCTCCTAGTAGCAGATGATCCTCCTCCTCACATGTGCGCCACTTTCCGAGTGAAGGAAGAATGAGTTTCTGAGCGATCCAAATAGAGATCTCCCGATATCTATTTATACTTGATCTGTTTTCCCAGTGACCTTATGGGGCTGACTTATCTAGCTAGGTACATCAACCATATATTACATAAATCAGGGCCGACCCCACACATGGTGTTCTAATAACCCATCGGCAAGTTCACACACTTGCGACACTTGTCAATACACATGACGACACTTCCGTATAGAGGAATGACACATCTCTATAGGAGTACAATAATATATAAATGAAATACATGGATGAAATACATTCCGAAGTTACATATACATAAACACTCCCTCTTAACTAGGAAGGTATTTCTCGACACAGATCTGCTAGCACAAGTCTTCTTCTCTGGATCATCGTCATCGATGCATCATCTTCGATTCATCATCATCGTCATTGCTACTACTATCTCAAACAATCTCTATATCTACTTGTTGGCTCGGTTTTGCAACCAAGCTTAGTGCTATGGGCACCTACTAACTAGTAGTAGCAGTTTCAATAGAAATAAAAACAATAAACTAAATAAACAATACTTTTCATGGATCTAAACAAGAATCTAAGCAAATAATGTAAACATTTCAAAATCAAGAACAAGAAACATAATAAATAATTTTTTGTATTGAAAAGTGGGGGGCAAGCAAGTGCTTGCGATATTACCTTCAATGGTGAAGGTTGATGTTGAGCAACTCCCAAGATGAGTAGCTCCAAACTCCAATAGGTCTCTTTCTCCAAGGTTGCTTCAATGGCTAAAAGTGCTCAGGGGAGATTTCAGCAGCATAAGGATGAGATAATGGAAGGATGATGAAATGAGGAGCCTCTACCACCTTTTTATAGGTTTTGGTGGTGAGGAATACCATTTGTGGTTTTGTGGAAACCAATGGTATTGACCAACATGGTTTAGGTTCTTTTCCCTCCTTTTTCCTTTTTTGAATAAAAATAATAATTTAATTCCCTTTTTAATATTTTTGGGAATTTGGACCCTTTTTGAGGGTTTTTTATGATTTTCTTGGAAAAATAATCTTTTTAAATGGAAAAAGGGGTGTACTAAGGTCTTTTGGTGACCTTTTGTTGGTTTCAGAGGCTCAGATGGTGGAAAAGTGGACAAATGGATCATGTGAGTAAGGGAATGAGCTAGTGAGCACTTTTTAGGTGTTAACAGATTGCCCCCTGATGTGTGAGGGCAGGAGCTCATCGTATGGCCGATAGACATCATAGTTCTTTTGTCCTTTTTTCTGGGGTTTAGGGGAGAGAAGAGACCGGTTGGAGACTGGAGCCACGGCCCTTGGAAGCTGCAAAAACAAAAATATTACATGGCCTCAATATGAATGAGGTATAATCTCTGATAAAGGACGAGGCAGGCATTCCCATGCTCGTATCAAGACTTATACAAAACAATTAGTCCCAAGAAGGGGGATCTAATACATAAAGAAATATATTGGTACATCATAATGGTCCATAGGGGACATTATTGTGGGATATACTCATGATCATGACTGATCTCAATAACTGATACACTGGAATAACTGTGGAACTGCTGAGACTGAAGGTGTCCAACATCTGTAGGGACTCAAAGACTATGAGTCATCTCTGAGAAATAATGTAACTGTATACTCAAGGGAGTATGAAACCTGGGTAAATCTGAATACTGTCGCCATGCGCAGCCCGGATATCTATAGAAAAAGTGTAACTGGTGTTATCCATAGGAAGACTCTCAAATGTGGAGGAGTCAGGAGGTATCCGGGGTCTTCGACTAATAACCGAACGGACCATTACCCTGTGCGAGTCTCAACGATGCGATCAAGGTGGTGAAGTCGAGCATGTGAGAAAACAACCATTTGGAGAGGCAGTAAGGATTCCTCTCGAAATGATTCGTAGGCACTCATCATAGATGGTAATGAGTCCAAGACACAGGGACCTCTAGGTCTATCCTCTGGAATCAATGTGGTTGTCGTCGACAGAGGGAGACTGGCGACTAACAAGGCAATGATGTTTCCTTGATAGGAGCACGAGGTGTAGACCTGAAGTGATGTAGTACTGCTGGTAGGACTGACATACTTGTGGGGATGGGAAATAACTGGGTCAAAAATTGGGTAGACTTAAACTTCCTTTGTTCAGAGCATGATGACATGGTTGACCTGGCAGCATAGGGAACTGACTTGTAGGTGTGGGGATCATCTTTTAGGGACTGAAGGGTATGTACTGACTCCGGGGGGGTGAAGCTGATGGTAGCTGTCGAGGGAGTTTCAGGGTGACATACTGCAGAGTACTCTGAACAAAGGCGACCAAAATGGGGAAGCTGCTATGTGAGTATACATGATGTGTTGTAGTGCCAAGAGGCACCATTGATTCCTTCTTCGTAGTTGTAATGAGCTCCAAGAAGGGATAAAAGTGTGCTCTAAAATGGTACGGTCCTGTGGATTTTGTGAGCCCAGGACGGCGCATGCTCATGGTTGCTTTCATGTTTAGAGAGTCTGAAAACGGTAAGTGGACTCTATTGGTGTTTCTTTTTCGTGAGTTTAGTCTCCAAGGCCCGAAAAAGCATAAAATGATGCGGATGGAGAACTCTTCTAGCCGATGTGACTAGAGTATACCTTTTTCGTAATTAATCTACGAGGTCCGGAAAAGGGGTAAACTTATACCAGGTAGACGCCCTTTCAGATACGTTTAGCGAGCATGAAAGGAAGCAAGATTGCTCGGCGATCTTTTCATTATTTTAGGAGTCAGAAAAGAGCTTAACAGAAACTCCCTAAGTGCCTTTTTCGTAAAAAAGGGGTTGCTTGGCCCGAAAAAGGGATAAAATTATACCGAACAAAAATGGATTGATGAGGGCGAGAAGAGGTCTCAAGCATCGTCATCTGTGCGGAAAACTGGATCCGGTAACATAAGACACATCGAAAACGGAGAACGGCCGATGTGGCACGCAAACCGAGGTGACGAGGGGGCATGGAAAAAATGCCCGAAAAATATAAAGGTGAGAGCGAGAAATGATCTCAAGCATCATCACGAGCGCGGAAAACTGAATCCGGCGATATAAGGCACATCGAAAACGGAGAATGGCCGATATGGCACGCAAACCGAGGTGACGAGGGGGCGTGGAAAAAATGCCCGAAAAATCTAAACGTGAGAGCGAGAAATGATCTCTAGCATCGTCACGAGCGCGGAAAAATGAATCCGATGATATCAAATATATCAAAAATGGAGAGCAGCCGAAGTGGTACGCAAACTGGGGCGACAAGGTGTCAGGACCAATGTTGATATTGGTCCTGGTGAGAGCGAGAAATGATCTCAAGCATCATCACGGGCACGGAAATATGAATCCGGTAGTGCAAATGGTGCGAAAAAGCGGAGGTCATAAGGACTCCGGAATGGTTAAAGGAAAGAACTAGGTTAAAAAATGGCTACAAATAAAGGTGATCCCACTAAGCGAAGGATGCAGTGGTGGGGAGAAATGATGACCCGTGGGGGCAAAATACTAGGTGTATCAAATCAACTGAAATATACGAGTGACACGTGACCTCAAAAATGGTTGAGATCACGAATATGAAAAAGTGAGCAGGGTTAACGACCTGCCCCCATGCTATGTGCATGGGGTTTGTGATTGTGGATCACATGTGTGTTGGTTTGAACGATGGGCTCATTGAGGTGTTGAGATAGAGATGATGGGGTAGGTTCAAAATGATTGATCATGCCCCTTATCCCGGGGTCGAGGTAATCTATTATGCCCCCTAACTCAGAGGTGTCAATGTGGTGCAGATGTTGTCTCAGAGAGATATCAATAGGGCATTGAGCAACTGCTGGCGGGGTGTTATACCATGAGGCTGTGGGTCGTGGTGGCATACTGAAGTTATGATATGATGATGGGGGATTCCCTTTGTGGGGTGGATGCCCCCAGTATCTCCGACGAGGATCACGATGATGATGAGTAGGTAAGGTTTTGGGCCTGCCCCCATGTTGTGGACATGTGGTTTCCTGGTCGATTTGAAAGGGTTGAACCTGTGTGTCAAAGGGATCAATGGAAGGGGCCGACCGGACAGAGGGGTATCCAGTGGAGATCGTATAAATGGCGGGGTCAAGGCTAGGCATTTCGGTATCTGACCAAGTAAAGACATCAGTGAATTCTTGGAACAGTTGTTGGTATTCTCCGATCTCATGCTCACTGTGGGAGGTTCCTAATGTCATGGTATGAGGGGCACCAAGTGGGTCAGAGATGTCAATGTGGATGACGGGAGAAATATCGGCCATGGGATCCGTTAACCAGTTGATTTTAGTAGAAAGGAAATCCTTGGACTCAACCGCGGATTGGGTAGCAGTGGTGGATGAAGTCTCTTCCGGGAGGAAGTATGGACGATGGTGCATGTCTTCCCTGGGATAATCAAAGGTAGTAGGAGTCTCAAGAACCTCTTCATCATTGCGGGAGCTTTGAGTGGTCAAATCGAGTGATGAGGTAGTGGTAGTCGAAGAGATCATGTAGATGGTGTTAATCTCTCCGGATGAGGATGATGCAGGAGGGTAGATCTCCTCGATAGTAGGGGGTGCCGTCTCTAGGCCCAAATTGTTCATCTCGTAGAGAGCTGCTCTGTAGTCTGGGATGTCAGGACAGTTGTGGGAGTAGTGGCCATAAATACCGCATATCGCACATGGGTGGTTGGTACGCAGTGATTTATCACGAGGCATAGGGTTTGGATCTAGTTTGACCACCAGGATGTTGGGGTCGTCGTCCAACATTTGCATGTGTTCCTGCAATGCAGGTAACTGTGGACACTGATGGGTTGGATGGCCTAACTCATCACACACCGAGCATTTTGGAGGAGCACGAAATACGGGGGGAGGTTTAACTGCCTTGGGTGGGGGAACCGCAGTGTATGGTTGTGGGCCTCTGCCCCCAGTGGGCCTGACGAATGGAGGGGGATTCGTCGACGACGAAGGAGTCGTGATACCGGGAGGTGGTTGGGTAGAAGTAACAATGGGTTGCACCGGTTGTAGGATGACATTTGGTGTCGGTGGAGGAACGGGAGGCGTAATATACCACACGGGTAATCCCAATGTTAACCTGGGGAGACTAAGGGTAGCCATAACCGGGGCGCTTACTACACCCGAAGGAGGAAATAGAAAGGGGATTGTGTGGATAGGTGTAACACCGATGTGACTAGGGACCAATGGTGGTTTGGGTAACAAGGAGGGTTGATTACCGGGTGTTTGTGAAAGAGTGCAGAGGTTAGCGACCTGGGTCTCCGGTGACGGTGGTGGAATGGCCTGGAATGTAAAGGTCATTGGTGTATCTGAGTAAAGTTCGGGCCCCAAAGAAGAGACAAAGGAGGTAGTTGCACTAGAAGTTGGTTGTTCAATCATGGGAAGAACATTTCCGGGTGCTGCGGGGGCATTGGGATCGTAATAGGTGAGCTGGTCGACCTTGACCACGCGTCCCTCATGGGGGAACTGCATGGTGCGAAATACGGATGAGGCAACAGCCCGCATGGCATACATGTAGCTGCGACCAAGTAAAAGGTTATAGTCTAGTTGGGCATTGATGACCTCAATGTCAATGAGGACAGTTTTACCCGCCAGCTGGACGGGGACATTAGCTAATACACCTTGGGGTTGTGCCGAACAGCCATCATAGGCTCGCAATGCAGTGGTGGACTGCTGGAGAGTAGGGGATCCCAACTTCTGCCAAACGAAAGTGGACATGACGCATGTAGAGGCCCCTTCATCGAAAATGCACCGATGGATAACAAGATTCCGAACAGAAACGGAAAATTGGAATGCTAAAGAGGAAGGCAGGCGTGGTTCAGACTGGTCTGAATGGAATGCGATCAGCTGTGAATCATTGGGGTCAATGGCACCAATGGCAGAGAGAAAAGTTTTGCGCTGCAAAGGACAGTTTTTCAAAACTTCTAAAGCAGACATGGCTGCAGGAGACTGGGCTAAGTCGTCGACAATGTTGTAATTCGACGCAGCCCGAGCATTGGGATTATTGTTGATACGACAAAGTGGGAAGCGAGGTGCTTTGGAAGCGCCATCAAGTGGAGCCGGAGGTATACGTAACGTTTGATCTGTGGGATTAACGTTAGTGTTCTTGTCGGCGGGAGGGGCTTCAGAGGTGGAGCCATATTGGTTCGGTTTTGCAACCAAGCTTAGTGCTATGGGCACCTACTAACTAGTAGTAGCAGTTTCAATAGAAATAAAAACAATAAACTAAATAAACAATACTTTTCATGGATCTAAACAAGAATCTAAGCAAATAATGTAAACATTTCAAAATCAAGAACAAGAAACATAATAAATAATTTTTTGTATTGAAAAGTGGGGGGCAAGCAAGTGCTTGCGATATTACCTTCAATGGTGAAGGTTGATGTTGAGCAACTCCCAAGATGAGTAGCTCCAAACTCCAATAGGTCTCTTTCTCCAAGGTTGCTTCAATGGCTAAAAGTGCTCATGGGAGATTTCAGCAGCATAAGGATGAGATAATGGAAGGATGATGAAATGAGGAGCCTCTACCACCTTTTTATAGGTTTTGGTGGTGAGGAATACCATTTGTGGTTTTGTGGAAACCAATGGTATTGACCAACATGGTTTAGGTTCTTTTCCCTCCTTTTTCCTTTTTTGAATAAAAATAATAATTTAATTCCCTTTTTAATATTTTTGGGAATTTGGACCCTTTTTGAGGGTTTTTTATGATTTTCTTGGAAAAATAATCTTTTTAAATGGAAAAAGGGGTGTACTAAGGTCTTTTGGTGACCTTTTGTTGGTTTCAGAGGCTCAGATGGTGGAAAAGTGGACAAATGGATCATGTGAGTAAGGGAATGAGCTAGTGAGCACTTTTTAGGTGTTAACACTACTCGTCATAGGAAGTTCTACAGAGACAGTCCTTTTTCATACTGGATGTAGGCCCACCACCTGCAGGTCTTCATCATCACTGGCCATACTGTGGAATCCTCAGGACTTATTACGTGCGTCACAAAACCTCGAAAGAGCATCCCAGGATGTTATGGGTACACAACTCCGACCTGTAGGATCTCCCAGGGCCATATTATATGTGACCTCACCACAAAACCTCGCAAGAGCATCCCAGGCTGTTACGAGCACACAACTCTACCTATAGGATCTCCCAGGGACAGATTACATGTGGTCACCACAAAACCTCGTAAGAGCATCCCAGGCTGTTACGAGCACACAACTCTACCTATAGGATCTCCCAGGGACATATTACATGTGGTCATGGAAAAACCTCGCAAGAGCATCCCAGGACTTATTATGGGCACACAGCCCAACCTATCAGATCTCCCATGGACATATTATATGCCATAGGAAAAAACCTCGAAAGAGAATCTGCCAGATATCCCAGGGCCAAATTATATGCCATAGGCAAAACCTTGAAAGACTATCTGCAAATCTCCCAGGGCCAAATTATATGTCCTCCCAGAGAAAAACCTTGAAAGAGCATTTGCCAGATATCCGAGGGCCAGATTACATGCCATAGGAAAAACCTCGAAAGACTATCTGCAAATCTCCCAGGGCCAAATTATATGCTCATCTGCACAACCTATTCCATGGCCATAGAGTATCATCCTGATACTCACCATACATCATCCTGATGTACACATGATCATCCTGATCATCATCACTGCAACATCCTACTGCATGTCCTTTGGAGCAACATCCTGAAGCTCGTCATCCATGATCATCCTGATCATACAATGCATCTACCTGATGCATACCAAGTATCTACCTAATACATATCATCATACATGATCCGCCTGATCATACAATGTATCCACCTGATACATACATAGATACATGATCCACACAATGTATCCACCTGATATATATCAACATACATGATCTACCTTATCATATCTAGCATCCAACATGATGCGTACATTCATATATAGAGCAGTAACCAGAGCATCGTCGTGATGCTCATCATCCAACACTTACATCCATAGCCATGTAAAGGATCCTCCTTCCAACATGCTTGGAATGGATTCTGCAAATGTGTCCATCACTTCTTCCTCGAAGTGTCATCAATCTGAAGAACACCAAGCCTCTCTCTGATGTACTCGAACTTCACTCTGGCTAGTGGTTTCGTCAGCACATCTGCAATCTGCTCGTCCGTCGCAACATACAGGAGCTTCACTGCTCCTCTCTACACCATATCCCTGATATAGTGATATTTGATCTCTATGTGTTTCGACCTGTCTTGAAACACTGGGTTCTCAGACAGCTTCACACAACTCTGGTTATCATAGAAGATACCAGTAGCATCCAACGGGAGATCAAATAACTCAGACAGTAGCTTCCGAAGCCATACTGCCTCACAACTAGCCGAACAGGCTGCAACATACTCTGCCTTAGCTGTACTCAGTGCTACGTGGGACTACTTCCTGCTAAACCAAGAGATCACACCTGATCCCATACTGAAGCAGCACCCAGATGTGCTCTTCCTATCTGCAGCACTGCCTACCCAATCTGAATCAACATAACCCTGCAGGTTAAACTTTTGATTCGCTTCATACTTGAGCCCATAATCAACTGTACCCTTCAGGTATCTCAGAATATGCTTTACAGCAACTAGGTGAACACTCCTCGAATCCGTCAGGAACTGGCTCAATGTGTTCACTGCAAATCAAATATCTGGTCTCGTGTTTGTCAAGTACATCAAGGACCCAATCATCTAACGATACATAGAGACATCAACTGGCTCAGATGAAGCATCACATAGAAGCTTCAAATTCGATGCCATAAGTGTGGTCATGGCCTTGCAATCCATCATCCCGAACCTCTTCAGGATATCTACAGTATACTTCCCTTGTTCAAGGAAGATCCCATCTGTACTCTTCCACACCTCCATACCTAGAAAATAGTGCATCATCCCCAAGTCCTTCATATCGAACTCGGCAGCAAGCTTCCTCTTTGTATCGGCAATCAATTTGTCATCTCCTGTTACAAACAGGTCATCTACATACTGGAGTAGAATCACATGATTTCCTTCCTCAACCTTGTAGTAAAGGTTGGAATCCGCTTTACTCTTGGTAAATCCCAAACTAGATAGGAAACTGTCCATCCTACCATACCAAGTTCTGGGAGCTTGCTTCAAGCCATACAAGGCTTTCTTCAATCTGCACACATGTGACTCCTTGTCATGTGTTTCAAAACCGAGTGGCTACTCCACATACAATTCCTCTTCGACTACACCATTCAAGAAGGCAGTCTTGACATCCATCTGGTGTATCTTCCATTTCCTCGCTGCAGCCAGGGCAAGTACTGATCTGATGGAAGTGTATCTGGCAAAAGTTTCTTCATAATCTATTCCCTCTTTCTGAGAGAAGCCACGAGCTACAAATCTTGCTTTATTTTTCTCTATGGTGACATATGCAGCATGCTTGATCTTGTAGATCCATTTGGAAGTCACAATAGACTTCCCTTCAGGTCTTGGGACCGCATCCCAAACATCGTTCTTCATGATCGATGGATCATGGCATTCTTCCCTTATCCTGGGAACTTCAATATCTTCAATAGATAATTTTGTTGCTTGAACAAATGTTGTAGTCCTTCTTTTGTAGGTGAAGGTATACGATCTTTCCTACAAAACAAGTTAAATTGCATGATTAGAAACATCTCATAATTTTCTGAACAAATTCTTTCACATAAAGAAATATGTCATATAGCCATGCAATTATTTAAGCCAATGCTTCAATACAACATTTATCCATATCCCGTAACTTTCTAGATGCCTTCCAATCTCTACTAGAACATTGTTAAGAGTGTGCACAACTCCCAACATGTCAGCAAAGAGGTTTCATTCTAGATAAGTAGCAATGGAATGTTGTACAGTGCCATAGGCCACTTACCCATCATATGCATATTAGTAGTATACTGTTTATTAATGCAAATATGCAAAATACACAACCTAAGTCTAGGAACATAAGTATATACATCATTGAACAGTATTATTTAAACAATCAAATATACAAGAAGTGACAATTCAAATACTTATCTTTGTTTTTTTGTTGTCGGGTGGACTCCCTCTCAATATTTTCTTTTTTGCATGAACTGCTGGAGTGTGCTCCCTCTTGATCTTTGCTTCCTGGATTACCTGTCCTAGCTGCTTCTACCCATAGATGTATAAGCAGATTCTGGTCATGCAACATTGTCCGTTCTACCTCCATGATTGTTCTTATTCTTCCTTTCTACAACTCCATTCTGTTGTGGATTGTAGGGAGCAGTCAACTCCCTCTTAATCCCTAAATCACTACATAGCTTCTTGAAGTCACCTGAGGTGAATTCTCCACTATTGTCGGATCTGAATGTTTTGATCTTCTTATCAGTTTGGTTCTCCATCAAGGTTTTGAATTCCTTGAACTTATCAAATACTTCATCTTTGTTCTTCAAGAAGTAAACCCAAGTATTCCTTTTGCCTTGCTTTCACTGCTTGGAAATGCCTTCTTAATGTTCTTTCCTTTTGCACATCCTTTGCAAACACCTTCATGCTTGGTCTTAATTTCAGGAAGAACTTCTACAGCCTTACTTGCAATTGGTAATGCTCTGTAGTGCATATGTGCAAGTCTTCTATGCCAAAGTTCGCTTGGATCCATGGACTCATGTACCATGGCATGTTTCGGTTGTCCCTTCAATTTATACAAACCTCCCTCTTGCTTTCCAATCACCATTGCATCATCAATAGTTTTACCCTTTGGCCACATCAGAACTTGGCCATCTACAAATGCAACCCTCATGCCTTTTGCATCCAATGCAGAGATGGAGAGAAGATTCTTCTTGAGCCTAGGTACATAAAGAACTTCTTTCATATTCAAAGACTTTCCAGAATCTAGGTTATAGGAGGATTCACCACTTCATTTGATAGGGTATTGATAATCATCCCCAAGTTTCACCTTATGGGGTGACTCATGTTCAGATAGGTTTATGAAATATTATTTCAACCCATTCATGTGTTTGGAAGCCCCACTGTCAATTAACCAATCATTACAACCATGAGAGATAGTACCTGTGAGAGCAGAGATTAGAACATACTCTTCTTCACTTGATGAGTCATCATCACTTTCTTCCCTAACCTTCTTCTTTGGAGGTTCATCATCTTCGGCAACATGAGCATGGAACTTTCTTTTGATCTCCTTCTTCTTCTTGCTGGAGTTGTTGTTATCCTTTTTGTTCTTGGGACATTCTGAAGCAAAGTGACCCTTCTCATTGCATGTGAAACATATTAGATCCTTCTTATTCTTTTGTTGGTTGTGATAGGATCTCTTGTAGTGAGAGTGCTCCTTCTTGGGCTTGCTTCTTTTGGTGTGAGCTGCGAGAGCTTGATCTTCACCTCCCATCTTTTCTTCTCGAGCTACAAGCCTAGCTTCTTCTTGAGATCATTCCTCCCATAGTTTACTAAAAGAGATCAATTTCTTTCTTGCACAGATTTCTAAAATAAAGGAGTCCCATGACCTAGGTAGGCCATTCAGAGTGGTCATAACAACTTCACCATTGTCCACTACTTCATCCACAGCTTCAAGTTGTTCCTTGATCTGAGAGACCTTGGAGAAGTAAGATTGAATGGTCTCTCCATTCAACATCTTGACCCCTTTCAATTGATTGCAGAGTCATCTTCCGATTTATGTTCTTCCCTTCAAATAACTTGGTCAGGGAGTCAAACATCTCCTTGGGTGTCTTTAGAGATGACACATGTGGTATGAGATGGTCTTTGATAGAACCAGCAATGATTCTCTTTGCCTTGACCAAGTTCTTCTTATGCAATACCTTAGCCTCTTCATCCTCTAGGATAGGGACCTCAGAGCTGATGTAGGAGTCCAATTCATTTTCTTCCAGGATTAACCCAATCCTATACTTCCAGGCTCGGAAGTTATCAGCCCCTTCAAGCTTATCCTCAAGCTTGGTGTGGTGAGACATCTTTAAAGAGTACTTCAAATGGAAATAGAAAAGATTTAGGTCTTACCACTTGATTTGCTGAAAAATGGACCTGGTCTCGGATTAGGGTTTGTCGGAGAAACCCTAAAAATTCAAAATGTAAATTTCAACTTTCTGAAAGGATAGAAAGATGCACCTTGATGAGATTATCATCCTGGTGTATTCAAAATTTGAGATCTGCAAAGCTACACCCTTCAGAAATGCCTTTTAGTCTTCCTGGATTCACTGAGGAGGACCCTGAATCAGGGTTTGAGTTTCCCGAAGATCTACCCAGCCAAAAATCTCGATCCAAATCTCTAAACTTCGATTTTTACAAGGATCTTCCAGCTATGTCTTCAGATTCCAGAAATTCCTATTTTTGTGGAAACCCTAATTTTTAGGGCCAAATCTGAAAATGCTCAGAATTGAATTCTGATTGGACAGATAGATTCTCCTTGATGAGTAGAGTCAATCTAATATACTGCTTTTCCAAAATCTGTGGAGAGAAACCCAATAAACAAGAAACCCTTGGTTTCCGTCACTGCACAATGTCTTCTTCTCAGGTTAGCTCTGATACCATGTTAAATTTTGAGCATTAATTCACAATACTCTAGGATATTTACTGAGAGAATAACATGTACAGTATATCGATGCATATCAATCATAACAAGCATGTCAATCATCACAAGAAGCAAAAGCATGAGAGACAAGAGACACAGAGTTTCCATGGGGAAAACCCTAAGGTGAAAAAAACCCTACAACTTCCTCAGAGATAGAGAGAGCAATGGCTCAACCAAAGTACAACCAAAATACACAGAGATAGTCTCCTAGTAGCAGATGATCCTCCTCCTCACATGTGCACCACTTTCCGAGTGAAGGAAGAATGAGTTTTTGAGCGATCCAAATAGAGATCTCCCGATCTCTATTTATAATTGATCTGTTTTCCCAGTGACCTTATGGGGCCGACTTGTCTAGCTAGGTACATCAACCATATATTACATAAATCAGGGCCGACCCCACATATGGTGGTCTAATAACCCATAGGCCAGTTCACACACTTGCAACACTTGTCAATACACATGACGACACTTCCGTATAGAGGAATGACACATCTCTATAGGAGTATAATAATATATAAATGAAATAAATGGATGAAATACATTCTGAAGTTACATATACATCAAAGAAAGAAATCTAAAGCCATGAAATAAATGTAAATGACGTAATTATTTATTAATGAATAAAATACCCAAGAAGTTGGTTAAGGAGGCAACTAATGAGAAGGGGCCATGCGTATCCACTAGGGAGAGGTGAGGGGGTTATGGGATTGGTTTCCCATGTTTCCACATGTCCTACTGTGATCCTATTTGAACACCCTACTGACATTAATGCAGTTGTAGAGGGTGGTTGAGAACCCTGTTCCTAAAGCCGATGTAGTATGTAGCATGTCTGCGATTTCGTATGGCAGAGCATGACTTTGGTTGCTTGTCCGGAAAGACACTCAATTCCTGAAACTAGAAGAACCTATTTGACTACCCGTGGGTGGAAGGGAACCACATTAATTTGGACATTTATTTGCTCACCCATCATCCATTCATGCACTAGCCATTCACGATCCATCGCCCCACAGAGAGAGAGCTTGCTCCTACATCCCCTCACATGCAGAGTCAATGGAGTGGGATAAAGTGAAGATAATCGTTTTTCCCTGGGTAATAGAAAATGCCAGAGATTTGATAGCCATAGAAATGGTGTGTGCAAACCCCAGTCTAGCAGTGATAGAGTGCTCCATGACAGAGTGGTAAGAACCTGTGAGGAAACTGCAAACCTGAACAGTGCAGAGAAACCGTGAGAACCTGAGCTTGGATCGCAGAGGATAGATTGCGGAATAGAGCCTTGTCCCCAAGCCTGTAATGAGTTAGCTTGTTGAACTGTGGAAGAAGTTTGGGTTGCTTGATAAACCCAGTGAAGGTTGTACTCTCATAGAACTAGCGACTGTACCTTTCTATGCCCATCCTGGAATAGCACTAGAAAGGAAGAGGCCTTGAGGGACTGTGCAGCAGAGAATAGGGTCATCCTTGTGTTGGATGTGGTAGGTAATGTGGGTGCTAGTTCGGTTGAGTGTTGAGATGCCTGCAGCTCTATGGTTAAGATCACTTGCTTAGAAACACATCCCTTGTTGTCCTGGTTTTCCTGATAAACCCACTTCCGGTTGTCTTAGCATGATCAACTTGTCTGATATGTTTGATAAACCCAACGGTATGCTGGCTTTGCATGATTGTATTGTTTGGTATGCCTGATAAACCCACTGCAGGTTGGCTTAGCATGACCAGCTAGCTTGGTATGCTTGATAAACCCAACTGTATGTTGTCTTGGCATGACCCTGCTGATGGTATGCTTGATAAACCCAACTGGAAGTTGGATTAGCATGACCAGTATGTCCCTAAATGCTTGATAAACCCACTGTAGGTTGGCTTAGCATGGGTAGGTGCACTGGAATGCTTGATAAACCCAACTACATATTGGCTTAGCATTGGGATGGAACCTTGACTGTGAGAGAACCTGACAGGCCTCCTTAGTGGATACACAGCCCAGCTCAGGGGTGATCTCTCAGCTGAAAGAGTACAGGATAGACATAGATCTAAGGTTGGTTGGAACGTTGCTCTCACTTAGCCAGTTGCTTCGGAAATTGAAAGATAAATATTCTTGTTATGTAAATTGATGGTGTTTCATTGTTATGAAATGGTTGCTTATGTTCAATTGTGCAATTGTGGAATGTATGTTTATATGGATTTAATTAATAAAGAGTCATCTACAGACCTGAGTAAAAGGGATGAGTCCATTATTACATGTATATCATTGTATTGCATGAGTTTAATGCATTATAAGTATTGCATAGGTTATATGTATTTGTTAGATCTAATTTAATGCATTTTACATGTTATGATGTGTATGATTAACTTGGAAATGAGTTGTATGCTTACATTTGATCCTTGGGGAGGAAGGGAATACCCTGGAGGTGTTTCAGAACCCCTTTGTGGGTCAGGTGGAAGGGAAAATCATGATAGGAAGAATCCTTAAGCCCTTTTTGGTAGATTTATGGATATCTCTTCAGTGGGAAATTTGACATGGTAAAAATGCCTAGATAGGGCAGGGATTTCACCATTGGATAGAGATTTCCAAGATCTTTCCAATGGTACCGACCTTGTCTCATTTGGACCAAGGATGTGGAAGTCATGCCCCTCAGAAGATTGTGTGGTAAGTTACCATGACAGAGGATATGGTTCCGCATGCCCGCATCCGCAATTGCGGATTGCGGAAGTGACCGTTGTCGGAAGTTGAAGTTTGGCACTTCAGAATCCGCAATTGTGGATTGCGGATTTTGGATTATAAATCCAATATTGCAAATTGCGGATTGTGGAAAGGTAAGCTTTACGGTTATGAAGTTTGACACTTTCGCGTCCGCAATTGCGGATTGCAGATTGCGGATCCGCCGTTGCGGATTGCGGATTGTGGAAAGGTAAGCTTTCAGGTTATGAAGCTTGGAACTTCCACATGCACAATTGTGCATTATGGATTCGTAGTCGCGGGTTGCGTATTATGGATCCGAGTCATTTCAACTGTGTGTGTATTCAGTCGAATTTGGAAAAACAATGTATCAGGGTCTTCCGTGGCCATGGAGGTCAGTGGGGACATGACACTAGATTTCTTTCCTGGGAAGTCGCCTTCTGAGCAATATGGGAATCACATTCAATCCTACAAGTTTCCTCACATAAGAATGCGTATGCCTACAGAATTGATTTACTTCTTCAAAAGGGACAGCATATAGAGCTTCTTGATGTTCACTCCCAGAAATCAGATCTTCTTGATTTTTAGGTTTTAGAACGAAGTCTTTTGTTATAGCTGTGTCAAGTGGGTCTTCAGAGGAACTCCTTCTAACAGATGGGTCTCCTCTTCCAGCCATGCACTGGAGGCCCTCCTTCTAGTGCCAAAAGCTGTTGATTCCTCGAAATTAGCAGCACCAACAGTTAGGGATTCTCCCCGGTAGGCAAGACCAATTAGATTGCTCACCGTTTGGTGTGGGGAATCCGTTTGGTTAATGGCCCAGCTACCGTGTGTGACTTACGGTTTGGTTTTACCAGTTGCGTCCTGGTCCACCATTTATGTATTTTTATTTAAACATGAGATGCAAGTTCCCTAGTTAAATGCATGTAATCTATCTTATCTATGTGATCTAACTAAACTAATCTAAACTACCTGTTAGCACTATGTTTTTTGCAAGGAAAATGCTAAATGTACAATGGGGAAATGTTTTAAAAATTGTTGATATGGTGAGAAAAGCCCCAAAATTATCTCTAGTATTATGATTATGTGGCCAAAATGTGGTAGATCAAAATACCAAAGAAAATTCCAAAAGATGTGAAAATTCAACCAAAAATGAGCAAAAATAAAGCCAAAAACCATAGTCCGAGAGCAAAAAATTAAAATTGCTAAAGATCCTGCCAGTTTCACCATTGATTATGTGTGCAAGCGAAATCAATGGTTCTCGTTGATCGTCGCATAGCCAAAATGCGCGGGAGCAAAAAGGCGCAGGTGGTTGCGATAGGGAAAACCGGAGGCTACGTGTCATTTGCAGAAGATATCTCAAAGGGGAAAAGCGATATGAAAAACCAGCGGGATGGAGTGCGATACCGCTAAAGTAAAGGGAAGTCTTGTGGACCATGTGGACCGAGGATATGAAACGAGGGAGATCGTATGGTTAAAAATTCAGAATTGGAAAAGGTGCAAATATAGCGGAGTAAAAGAAAGGTCTAGATTATTGCATGGTAGATCAATGGTTCATAATGATTGACGCATCGGGAAGATGCAAGACAGTTAGAAGATATAGGTGGTTGCGACAAAATATACCACCTAACAGGTGTCAGCACCAGGACTTGTCGCAAGGAGGAAGAGCAGTAATGAAAACCAATTTAGAGAGATGCGACACCACTTTGTTGGTATACAGTGCTAATAAATGGATGGTAGAGATCAGAACATAAAAGATGATCCAACGGCGGATAGAGAAGGATGTCAAATCAATAAAGAGGAAACAAATATAATGGTTGAAAACATTGCACGAGATATCAACGAATACAAAAGGTGAACAACTGGCAAAAAAGACCGAAAGATAAGATAAACAAGGTTATATATATAAAGACGCATATGAAAGTTGACATTTGTTCCTCGAACCTGTCGGAGTTGAAAGCTTCTGGACGTGTGGAAGACGAAGAAGATGACAGGAGGGGTCATTCTCAGAGATTTTCGGTGACAGGTAGGGCCTCATAACAGCCGCTATTAGCAAATCTAAATCTATTTATAACAAGAAAATGGATGAAGAACCAGTTTCTAGCAATACTAGGGTTAGGATTGCTATGGAAGATAGGGATTCTGATATATTTGATACATAAGTTCGGCTGCCTTTACCTGAAATTAAAAAAAGATTAAAGGTTTTGCTTGAACAAGGTTTAGATGTACATAGATTGTTTCAGCCGTCCTTTATCCTTTTTTGCGTTGACCAAATTATGCCCTTTCTCGAGTTCATATCATGGTGTGAATCCAATTATTCAGAACCCCAACGAGTCATTATGAATTCCCAGAAGTCTAAGATTGTTTGTACAATAAATTCCTCAGTCATTTGCAGTTATTTTGGAGTTTCCGCGTCCCAAGTACCTGAGTCCGAGATTTTTTCTGAAGAGTCTGTTATTGCCGCTTATAAACAACTTTCCCCTAAAAACCAACAAACCTTTTTACCCACTTGTCTTAAACCTGACTTAGAAGTCGAGAATACCTCGTACCCTTTGGATATAAACTTCTTTAATGATAATACCCAATTGGTTTTTTCTTTAATAGCTCAGTTTCTAGGTCTGGATACGGATATGTGGGTGACAGAATTACAATTGAGTCTATTATTCAGAATTAGCATTAGGTCACCAGGAACTGAAAATGATTCAGTGTCGTCCCTCAAATTCGAAGAATTTTTAGCAGAAAGAATTCATTCACAGTTGAGCAGTCTCTCCAATACACGACATTTTAGGTTTTAGGCACAATTAATGAAAATGGTCTTGTTTAGCACCATAGAATATTTACAGTTCTCACAAGTGCTCTACACCGATACCTTAGAGGATAATGTATTCAATTACATGAATTATATTTTGTCTGCGGTATACAAAGTGATTTTTGGAGAAGAATTACCAAGGGTTTTACTAGAAATGGAGACTATGATGAAATTGAAAGATAAAGTGGCAGTAGGTGATTGGTTTTTATTAAAAGATTCCATGGTAATTATATTATATTGCTTTGTACATGAACCTTATATATTACCTGCTTTGTTAACTCTGAGAATTTTCGCTCTCGAATTCATCAGACAGAAATTAACTTTAGAAGATGAGCAGTTCTTAAAGTTTAAAAAAGGTTCATATTTAAAGTATCCATGGAGAGTGGGCATGTTCATTATAAAGAGCAAAGAAGCTCTTTCAGATGTGGAAAAATTATTGGAGAATATGGATTTTAAGAAAGACATATCAATTGCATATGATCCTTTACATATCATATCTGAAAGGAAGAAGAAAAATAATATAAAGTTTTTTTAACACCAGGAAACAAAAGGATTGCTAAAAGGACGAAATTTATTTTGTTATGAACCTGATGATGAGGAAGTTATAAATTCACAAGTGGGAGATCTTATTTTGATAGAATTGACCATGGAAGCAGATCAGCTACCAGTTTCTCAAGAAATTGGAAGAAAAAGAGATTTGCAGGAGATTATGGATGCAGATACTGAAGGAGGAGATGAGGACAAAAGGCTTAAAGTGGAGACACAATACGAAATGGTTATTTCAGCAGACAACGAGAGATGTGAAGAAGAAAAGTCTCTAGTTCCAGAAGTCCAGATACATGAATATAAATTTCAAGAAGTTAAAGAGAGTGGTGATGTAAATAAATTTCAATCTAGGCTTGACCTATATAGACATTATGGACAAAATAAGCAAGCCTCGGCCAAAAAGATTTTTAGTTTATTTCCAACAGTCAGAGATTTATCAAAGTCAGAAACTTCTTTAATAACAAGCATAGGCATAAAGGATAACACTTTAAACTTGCCAGTATCGACAAAAGATAAAATGACTGAGATAAAGGTCAATTTGAAGAAAATACCAGAACCAGACAAGATCCAATTGCATAAGCAAATTAGAGAGGTGATATATGAATATTTTGTGGAAGCAACATTGAAAGTTACTAAACTGGAAAATATTGTAAATAAAATGGAAGGTCAATTGAAACAAGAAAAACTGGAGAATAAATCTTTCCAACAACAAGTCAAAAAATTACAATTTGACTTAGTTGAAAGCGATGGTGGAGGTAAAGCAAGCAAACAATTGTTGATAGAAAAAGATATTTTGATTCAAAAGTTACAGAAAAATATGAAATTTCCAAATACTCAACTGATTCAAGCTCATGAAGAAACAAAACTAGAGCTAGAAAAAGAAGCTTTGTCTAAAGAAGCAAATGATAACAAAGCAGAATTATTGAAATTTGCTAAAAAAGAAGCTAGCTGGGAAAAAGAAAAAATAAGCTTGAGAAATCAAATTGATGATTTGGAAAATAACTTGTCAAATTTGAACATGCAGCAAACATGTGTAAGTCATAATGAAGATGGAAATGGTGCTGATAGTCTTTTACAGGCTATGTCCCAGATTAGTTTAAAATATGTTGAAATTAAATAATTAAGAGAAGAAGCTCAGAGATTGAAAGAAGAAAGTGAGAAAAAAGACAAAGAAGCAAAATCCTTGCAAGACAAGTATAAAGAATTAATTGAAACTAACAAAAATTTGGCACATCAAGTGACAGGACAAGCAGCTATGCAAGGATGTAAGCACATGGTATGGGACTTAATCATCAAAGAAGCTGAAAATATTAAACCATATTTGGATTTTATGAGAGTAAAGGAAAAAATAATTAATGATGCTTTTACAAGTTGTACTGCAATAAGAGAAAATATGAATAGGAAGCCCAAGGAGACAGCGCTGAGTGCAATCACCTTTCTGAATAGCCTAACAGAAGAAGATCTAAATACCACAGGTATTAATAATAGGATTACAACAATCACAGCAGCAAGGAGAGTTTTGGGAAAGCATGCACACGTAAAGAATGTGGAAGCCAAAGCCGAAGCAATGAGAAATCAAGTGACAAGGTTTAAAGGACAGTTTGGAAGACTGATTGAGAAAGGATTAGCTGCATTCTAGGATAACAATCATGAGTTAATTTCCCTAGATGAATATAAAAAATTGTTATTCAACATAAGAATGGATCATGGGAAGTTTCAACATATAAATCATCTGCTTACAAGGAAAATTCTAATGGAGAAGATTACAGAAGATTTTGAAATATTAAACAATTTGGTTTCTATCGGTGAAATAATTCCACCAATTTCCTTTACAGATCATATTGATATGAGAGTCACGGTGAAAGAAATGGCGAGCTACGATCTTCCGACTGCCGAACAGTGGACAAGTGTGGAAAGATATGGGAAAATGAAGTACACACTTCATACTTCACAGTAGCCGTTGGATCCTGTTTCGAAATGAAGATTGAAAAAATATTTTATTTTAAAAGAAATTTGTAATATTTTTATGAATTTGACCCAAAAGATATCTGGCATGTTTAGTTAAGTTATTTCAGTTTTCACTTTTTAGTTAAAAGAAGCAGTTAGGTTTTGCTTCAAGCAAGTTTTGTATAAAAAACAATGATAGTCATTTTTGAAAGGGTTGGAAACTTTTTTGAGAGACAAGAACTTTGTTTCGAGTTGATATATTTTGGAATAAAGAAGTCATACAGTGAATGACATATCTTTGACAGAATCAGAGATTCCTGTGTTGATCATTATTACAGTCTGTTTTCCTCTTTTCTCATATTTGCATGTTTAATTTTCTTTGTTATACTTCCATTATGTTATATATTCTATGCTCAGATGAACATTGAAATAAATTGGGATTCATATTTTATGCCTTGATTTATCGCATTTGTGTATCCATTTCTTTCTCTAATGTTGATAGTGGATTCATCTAGAATCTGATGCCCATTATTGATGGACTGTCTTTCTTTCTTTCTAAATCACCTGCAAAAAATATTTGACCGTAATATGATAGCTACCTTGCCTCTGTGAAAATCATTATTGTTGTTTATCTGATGGTACAATAATTCCTAAGTTTGACTCCATGCCCAACATTTCTTGTTTACATTTCAACCAAGCATTCATTTAAAAAACTTAGTCACTTTTCATATATATTTAGACATTTATTATATTTTGAGACAACCCTCTCTGGTAGGGAAAAGGCTAATTTCCCTCCTAAAGATTGGTTTGAAATAGTTTCCTTGGGGTTTATCCTTCTACAACCAAAGGGTAAAATCTGAGTGATAACATTTTGGCACTGTTTCCAAGGGAACGAAGGTTTCATTTTCCCTGGGAAGAACAACATTGCATCAAAATTTCAGTGGGCAAAGAAATTTGATGTTCATAGTTGGTTGTATTTTTCCCTGGTGACTTCACGTTCAAATTTTTTAGTTATTAAAAAGGAGACTCCAAGAAAGACATTGTGGCTTCTCGAAGAATCCCTACAAGGGGAAATCTAGGTTCGCAGTTGTTCTCTTGTGTAGAAAGTCCAGAAAGACTCCTGAAAAAGAACGAAGGAAAATATAAAGCAGGTACTTCTCAAACAATAGATATTTTTACTAATTTTCAAGAAAGATTGTTTGATGATGAAAATGTTGGTATAAGTGAAAGGCCTTTGTTTAGAACTAAATCAGAATCAGATTTAAAAGAAATTGAAGTTGATCAAGATAGTTTTTGGAAGTATTCTTTACAGTCAGTTTGGGAAGGTTTACAAAGGTCTGAAAGAAAAGAATCTAAAAAACCTAAATCCCAGAGAGTACCCGTAAAGAATCAGAACGCTAGTCAAAATATTTTAAATACTTGAAATACTTCAGTAGTACCGCCTCCAAGACCAATGGCCGCTAGGTTTGCTCCTCTTGTCTTACCACTTGCTTTGCATGACCTTCCTGAGAAATATTCACAAAGAATTATATTGTTTGATGGGGAGGGAGATGTTACTGCACAATAGCATGTGGATAAGTTTAATGATTTTCTTGATCTTGAAGAAGTAGACCATGATGATGTAAACATACAGTTATTAGCTCAGATTCTTGCCGGAGAAGTCAAAAAATGGTTCATAACATTAGTTGCAGGATCTATTCCCACATATAATGATTTTGTAACACAGTTTATTGAGCGGTGGGAAGACAAAAAGAATCCTTCACGGATACTAACACAGTATAAAAATTTGAAAAAAGGGGGTTTTGAAACAGTCCAAGAATTTTTTGCTAGATTCACAAAGGTTTAGAATTAAATTCCTGTTGATTTTAAACCGTTGGTAAGAGCTGCCAAGTTACATTACGCAGATGAATTTGAGGGTGATTTCTCTTGTACATTGAGGGAAAGGAGGTCAGTTTCTTTGTCAAATATGATGAGAGATGCAGTGGAAGTAGAAGCAAATCTGATGGCTTCTGGAAAGATAAAACAAAAAGCTGACATGGATAGAAAAAAGAGTAAAGAAGATAATCAACCTTCAGCCTCTTTTTCTTCTTCTACTGAGGTAAAATTTGAAGTCATGATGAAAACCATGGAAAAGTTAATTGACAGGTTAGCATTAGACAATAGACCTCCAAATAGAGAACAAACAGAACCACCTATTAGAAACCCTAACTTGAGAAGACCAATACCCCCACAAATCAGACAAAGAGATCAGAGAGATCCTAGGGATCAAAGAGATCAAAGAGATCAAATGAATCCAAGAAATATTGAAGACAACCTTGTAATGCCACCATTTCCTGAAAATTATGTTGATCAAGAAAATGAAGCAGGATTGATGGAAAGTGAAATTCACTTATTTGGAGATTTAGATTCAGAAGTTTACTTAACAAAAATGGAACATGATATGCTTTCCACAGAAGGAGAATGTAATGCTTTGGAATCAGAAAGTGAATAGTACCAGATTGGATACCAAAACGCAGTAAATGATCTTCAAAGGAAGATTAGTCTCAGAAACAGGGAGGTGAAAGTAGATAAAGGTAAAGGTCCAATGGATAATCCATCAACTAGCCAGAGCAAGAAAAATAAAGAAACACAATATGCAGTAAAAAAGGTTCCAGAAAACACAAGAGAAGTAGTTAAGGAAGGTGATAAAAATTTAGTTCCATTCAATCTGCAAAGTGAGATATCAAAAATCAAAATTTCTATACCATTTAATGAGATTCTGAAAAACATTGAGTACAAAGAAAAGATTTCCAAAATGATTAGAGGTGGAAGACAGGAAGAACCAAATACATTAGAATTGAATGTGATACCCCAACCATTCGTCTGGGTTCGAGAATGGAAGACAACAGTACATATGATGTAGCACCTTTTTATATAAATCTAAATGTTCATGACAAGGTTGTGAACAATTGTATGCTTGATTCAGGTGCTTCGCATAATCTGATGTCAAAGGTTGTAGTGGAAAGTTTGGGTTTAGAAATAACCATACCATACAAAGATTTATTTTCTTTTGATTCAAAGAAAGTAAAATGTTTGGGATTGATCAAGGATTTGGTGGTGAATCTAACTCAAATGCCATTCAAAGGTGTTGTCATGGATGTGGTTGTTGTTGATGTTCCACCAAAATTTGGAATGTTATTATCTAGATCTGGGGCGTCAAAACTGAAAGGTACTTTGCAGATGGACATGTCTTTTGCTACTATTCCAATTCTTGGAAATCATAGGAGGCTGTATTCTGAAAAAAAAAACTTCAATATATGGTAAGTGATAAGGGTGAACCTGATAGTGGTGCCATATATTCGGTGGACATAGATTTGGGATCTTCTATATTCTATAATGATATTCAGTCTGAAGAAGAAATAGATGTGATGAAACCAAAAGAAGACAGTCTGCTAAATGAAGAAGAGAAATTGTTGAAAGAAAAAGTAAGAAGAGAAGGAACCTAGATTATGCATTTTGATGGATCAATGAGTAAAGAAGGCATTGGCGCAGGCATATGGATAACTTCTCCATATTTAGAACTCCTGATGTTTTCTTTCAAATTGGCATTCGAATGTTCTAATAATGTTGCAGAATATGAAGCTTTAATTTTGGGATTGAATTTGTTGAAGGATATGAAAGCAAAGAAGATTAAAGTGTTTGGGGATTCTGAGTTAGTCATAAATCAAGTAAAAGCTATATATCAAGCAAGACATCTGAGGCTGAGATCTTACAAAAATGAGGTTTGGGACTTATTGGAAAATTTATTTGATGAACATGATGTGTTTTCAATACCTAGAGTGGATAATTCTATAGTAGATTCTTTGGCCACTACCGCTGCAGCTTTCAAAGTTCCCAAGTTTTCCAAGAAGAAGTTTGATATTGAAGTTGTGAATAGACCCTCTATTCCTGATAACATAAGACATTGGAAAGTCTTTGAAGATGATCAGCATATCAAGAGAATTCTGGAGATGACAGATGAATTTAACTACAGAACTATTGATACTGAAGATACAGATGATTTACCTGGTATGAACGAGTTTTCTGAAGGATCAGAAAAGTTGAAAGAAACGATTGGAGGTAAGGATATAATTCGGTTAAAAAATAATGTCATCCCAAGAGGGCTTGTTCCATTGGAGAAATCGTTTGACAGGAATGATGTAGCAAAGAATCCAAATGTAGAACCCAAACCTGAAGATGTTAAAGACTTCAACATTGGCACAAAAGAAAATCCTAAGATGGTGAAGATTTCAAACAAGCTTCCAGAAGAGGAAGAAAGGAGAAGTGTTGAAAAAATGAAACAATTTGCAAATGTTTTTGCATGGAGTTATGAAGACCTCAAAGAATATGATACTTCTATAATACAACATACTATTCCCATCAAGCCTAATGAGAAACCATTCAAACAGAAGCTAAGAATAATAAATCCAAAACTGCTTTCGGTAATTGAAAAAGAGGTTAAGAAATTATTTGATGCCAAGATCATTGTTTCTTTGAGATTTTCCAAGTGGGTGGCAAATCTGGTTCCTGTATGGAAGAAAAATGGAGAAATAAGATTATGTATAGATTTCTGAAACTTAAATAAAGTATCCTTGAAGGATAACTATCCACTTCCTAAAATGGATCACATTTTACAGAAAGTTGTGGGAGCAGAAATAATTTCCATGTTGGATGGATTTTCAGGGTATAAACAGATCAAGGTGCATCCAGAAGACAGGGAGAAAATAGCCTTTACTACTCCATGGGGAACATTCATGTACGCCAAAATGTCCTTTGGGTTGATGAATGCAAGGGCTACTTTTCAGAGAGCCATGGACATTGCTTTTGCAGAGGAAAAAGATAATTTTGTGGTAGTTTATATGGATGATATAACCGTATACTCAAAGTGTGTTGCAGATCACGTGAAGCATTTGGAAAGAGTTTTCCTGAAATATAGAAAGTTTGGTATCTCATTGAATCCAAAAAAGTCTCACTTCGCTATGGAAGAAGGAAAGTTGTTGGGTCACATCATATCAAAAGATGGCATCAAGATTGATCCAGAGAGAGCATCTACAATTCAAAATATCAGAATACCCAGGAGCAAAAAAGAGGTACAGTCTTTCATTGGTAGAGTTAATTTTTTGAGAAGGTTTGTTCCTAGCTTTGTTGAAATTTTGAGACATATTTCTGAAATGCTGAGAGAAAATAATGAAATCAAATGGACTAATGAAGCAAAGCAATCTTTCAATGATATCAAAAGAGCTCTAACTGAGGCACCAGTTTTAATAAGCCCTGATTTTTCAAAAGATTTTATTGTATTTTCTTATGCCTTGGAACATACCGTGGCTGTAGTTTTGCTGCAAAAGAATCAAGAGGGCCTGGAATAGCCAATTGCATTTTTCAGTAAGATTCTGAGAGATGGGGAGTCGAAATACAATATTATGGAAAAACAAGCTTATGCATTGGTGAAGGCATTGAAGGATTTTAGAGTTTACATTCTGCATTCCCACACTGTTGCATATGTTCCATCCACATCAGTAAAGGATATTCTCACTCAACCGGATCCTAAAGGGAAAAGAGCAAAGTGGATTGCTATTTTATTAGAATATGATCTGGATATAAATCACAAAGTTGATAAAAGGTCAAGGCTTGGCTAAGATGATGACGGAAACAAATTATGATTCCTTAGGCATGAATTTCATTTCAGAAATTTTAACAGAGACAGTACCTGAATGTCAAGTAATTGAATATTTCTCTTATCACCATGGTATGTTGATATAATATACGTACTACAAAATTTACAAGCACCTCCTGGGATGGACAAAACAATTTCAATATCAGTGAAGACGAAGGCATCAAATTTTTGTATATTGAATGAGTATCTATATTGGAAATATCCAGGTGGAGTTCTATTGAATTGTTTGTTAGAAAATGAAGCACAGCATATTATGGGAGAATTTCACAAGGGAATGTGTGGAGGGCACCATTCATGGAAAGCTACAGCAAACAAAATTCTTAGAGCTGGTTTTTATTGGCCTACCATTTTTTCAGATACATACAAGGAGATATCAAAATGTCATGAATGCCAGATATTCGATGGAAAAAGAGAGTTTTTACCTCTACCTTTGAAGCCAATTTCAATGGAAGCACCGTTTCAACAATTGGGGTTGGATTTCATTGGTGAAATAAATGCAAATTATTCAGGGAAACATAGATGGATCCTCACTACAACAGACTACTTTACAAAGTGGATCGAATCCATTCCAACCAGAAATGCCAATGAGACAGTTATTATGAATTTTCTGGAAGAAAACATTTTATCAAGATTTGGTTGTCCCAAAAGAATAGTGACATATAATTCTCCAGCATTTAAGTCAAAGAAGATAATAAATTTATGTCATAAGTACCATATCCATTTAAATCATTCTACTCCATACTATCCTCAGGGAAATGGACTGGAAGAGTCCTCAAATAAGGCTCTGGTAAGAATGATCAAGAAACCATTGGAGGAGAATAAAAGAGCATGGCACACCAAGCTCAAGTATGCTTTGTGGGAAGATAGAATTAGTACAAAGAGGGCTATCGGTACTTCTCCTTTTCAGTTGGTCTATGGCATGGAAGTGATATTTACAGTCTCTTTGGGGGTACCAGTTATGAAATTGTTGCAAGAAGTTGCAGAAGAACCTAATCACATCCAAAGGAGGATTAACCAAATGATAGAAGTACATGAGATGAGAGAAAAAGCCTATTACAGAACTCAAGTGCATCAGGAAAAAATGAAGAAAACATTTGACAGAAAAATTAAAGAGATGGATTTCTAGATGGATGACCTGTTTTTGAAATGGGATGCCAGGAGAGAAGATAAACATGGAAAGTTTGAACATTTGTGGAAAGGTCCATACATAATAGCAGGATTGCAGGGAGAAAACGCATTTTTCCTTCAAGAACATAATAGAGAGATTCTTCTAGGAGGACCAGTGAATGGGAGACATCTCAAGCACTATTTGTCTTAAGAGATTCAAAAAGAGAAACTTCTGTACAGTGTATATATACATTTCTTTTCAAAAGTCTTGTACAAAAAAAAAAACTCAGTTTTCATAAGGTGAAGTGCTTACAGATTACAGGTCACTTGCATAAGCTTAGGGAGGTTTGGGAGCCTCCCAATGGATCATGCACCTGGTATACGAGGTTCTTTGCTACCTCACAGGGAGGATAGCATCCCCAGTTGGAGCCATTTGTTAGCACTATGTTTTTTGCATGGAAAATGCTAAATGTACAATGGGGAAATGTTTTAAAAATTGTTGATATGGTGAGAAAAGCCCCAAAAGTATCTCTAGTACTATGATTATGTGGCCAAAATGTGGTAGATAAAAATACCAAAGAAAATTCCAAAAAGATGTGAAAATTCAACCAAAAATGAGCAAAAATAAAGCCAAAAACCATAGTCCGAGAGCAAAAAATTAAAATTGCTAAAGATCATGGCAGTTTCACCGTTGATTATGTGCACAAGAGAAATCAATGGTTCTCGTTGATCGTCGCATAGCCAAAATGCGCAGGAGAAAAAGGGCGCAGGTGGTTGCGATAGGGAAAACCGGAGTCTACGTGTCATTTGCAGAAGATATCGCAAAGGGGAAAAGCGGTATGCAAAACCAGCGGGATGGAGTGTGATACTGCTAAAGTAAAGGGAAGTCTTGCATACCACGTGGACCAAGGAGATGAAACAAGGGAGATCGTATGGTTAAAAATTCAGAATTCGAAAAGGCGCAAATGCAGCGGAGTAAAAGAATGGTCTAGATTATTGCATGGTAGATCAATGGTTCATGATTATTGACGCATCGGGAAGATGCAAGACTGTTAGAAGATATAGGTGGTTGCGACAAAATATACCACCTAACAGGTGTCAGCACCAGGACTTGTCGCAAGGAGGAAGAGCGGTACTGAAAACCAGTTTAGAGAGATGCGACACCACTTTGTTGGTATACGGTGCTAATAAATGGATGGTAGAGATCATAACATAAAATATGATCCGATGACGAATAGAGAAGGATGTCAAATCAATAAAGAGGAAACAGATCTAATGGTTGAAAACATTTCACGAGAGATCAACAAATAGAAAAGGTGAACAACTAGAAAAAAAAGACCAAAAGATAAGAGAAACAAGGTTATATATATAAAGATGCATATGAAAGTTGACATTTTTTCCTTGGACCTGTCGGAGTCGAAAGCTTCTGGATGTGTGGAAGACGAAGAAGATGACAGGAGCGGTCCTTCTCAGAGCTTTTCAGTGACAGGTAGGGCCTCATAACCGTCGCTATTAGCAAATCTAAATCTCTTTATAACAAGAAAATGGATGAAGAACCAGTTTATAACGATACTAGGGTTAAGATTGCTATGGAAGATAGGGATTCTGATATATTTGATACAGAAGTTCGGCTGCTTGTTCCTGAAATTAAAAAAGATTGAAGGTTTTGCTTGAACAAGGTTTAGATGTACATAGAGTGTTTCAGTCGTCCTTTATCATTTTTTGCATTGACTAAATTATGCCCTTTCCCGAGTTCGTATCATGGTGTGAATCCAATTAGTCATAACCCCAATGAGTCATTATAAATTCCCAGAAGTCTAAGATTGTTTGTACAGTAAATTCCTCATTCATTCGCAATTATTTTGGAGTTTCTGCGTCCCAAGTACCCGAGTCCGAGAGTTTTTCTGAAGAGTCTGTTATTGCTACTTAAGGACAACTTTCCCCTGAAAATCGACAAACCTTTTTACCCACTTGTCTTAAACCTGACTTAGAAGTCGAGAATACCCCGTACCCTTTGGATATAAACTTCTTTAATGATAATACCCAATTGGTTCTTTCTTTAATAGCTCAGTTTCTAGGCCTTGATACAGATGTGGGTGACATAATTACAGTTGAGTCTATTATTTAGTATTAGCATCAGTTCACCAGGAACTGAAAATGATTCGGTTCCGTCCCTCAAATTCAAAGAATTTTTAGCGGAAAGAATTCATTCACAGTTGAGAAGTCTCTCCAATACACGACATTTTAGGTTTCAGGAACAATTAATGAAAATGGTCATGTTTAGCAGCATAGAAGATTTACAGTTCTCACAAGTGCTCTACACCGATACCTTAGAGGATAATGTATTCAATTACATGAATTATATTTTGTCTGCGGTATACAAAGTGATTTTTGGAGAAGAATTACCAAGGGTTTTACTAGAAATGGAGACTATGATGCAATTGAAAGATGAAGTGGTAGTAGCTGATTGGTTTTTATTAAAAGATTCCACAGTAATTAGATTAAATGACTTTGTACATGAACCTTATATATTACCTGCTTTCTTAACTCTGAGAATTTTCGCTCTCGAATTCGTGAGACAGAAATTAAATTTAGAAGATGAGCAGTTCTTAAAGTTTAAAAAAGGTTCATATTTAAAGTCTGCATGGAGAGTGGGCCCGTTCATTATAAAGAGAAAAGAAGCTCTTTCAGATGTGGAAAAATGATTGGAGAATATGGAGTTTAAGAAAGACATATCAATTGCATATGATCCTTTACATATCATATCTGAAAGGAAGAAGAAAAATAATATAAAGGTTTTTTAACACCAGGAAACAAAAGGATTGCTAAAAGGAAAAAAATTATTTCGTTATGAACCTAATAATGAGGAAGTTATAAATTCACAAGTGGGAGATCTTATTTTGATAGAATTGACCATGGAAGCAGATCAACTACCAGTTGCTCAAGAAATTGGAAGAAAAAGAGATTTGTAGGAGATTATGGATGCATATACTGAAGGAGGAGATGAGGACAAAAGGCTTAAAGGGGAGACACAATACGAAATGGTTAAATTTCAGCAGACAACGAGAGATGTGATGAAGAAAAGTCTCCAATTCCAGAAGTCCAGATACATGAATATAAATTTCAAGAAGTTAAAGAGAGTGGTGATGTAAATAAATTTCAATCTAGGCTTGACCTGTATAGACATTATGGGAAAAATAAGCGGTGATGTAAATAAATTTCAATCTAGGCTTGACCTGTATAGACATTATGGGAAAAATAAGCAAGCCTCGGCCAAAAATATTTTTAGTTTATTGCCAACAATCAGGGATTTATCAGAGTCAGAAAATTCTTTAATAACAAGCAGAGACATAAAGTATAACACTTTAAACTTGGCAGTATCGACATGATAAAGGTCAATTTGAAGAAAATACCAGTGCCAGACAAGATCCAATTGCATAAACAAATTGGAGAGGTGATATATGAAGATTTTGTGGAAGCAACATTGAAAGTTACTAAACTGGAAAATACTGTAAATAAAATGGAAGGTCAATTGAAACAAGAAAGACTGGAGAATAAATCTTTCCAACAATAAGTCAAAAAATTACAATTTGACTTAGTTGAAAACGATGGTGGAGGTAAAGAAAGCAAATAATTGTTGATAGAAAAAGACAATTTGATTCAAAAGTTACAGAAAAAAGATGAAAGTTCCAAATACTCAGCTGATTCAAGCTCCTGAAGAAACAAAACTAGAGCTAGAAAAAGAAGCTTTGTCTAAAGAAGTCAATGATAGCAAAGCAGAATTATTGAAATTTGTTGAAAAAGAAGCTAGCTGGGAAAAAGAAAAAATAAGCTTGAGAAATCAAATTGATGATTTGAAAAATAACTTGTCAAATTTGAACATGCAGCAAACAGGTGTAAGTCAGAATGAAGATGGAAATGGTGCTGATAGTCTTTTACAGGCTATGTCCCAGATTAGTTTAAAAGATGTTGAAATTAAATAATTAAGAGAAGAAGCTCAGAGATTGAAAGAAGAAAGTGAGAAAAAATACGAGAAGCAAAATACTTGCAAGACAAGTATAAAGAATTAATTGAAACTAACAAAAAGTTGGCACATCAAGTGACTAGACAAGCAACTATGCAGGGATGTATGCACATGGTATGGGACTTAATCATCAAAGAAGCTGAAAGTATTAGACCATATTTGGATTTTATTAGAGTAAAGGAAAAAATAATTAAAGATGTTTTTACAAGTTGTATTGCAATAAGAGAAAATCTGAATAGGAAGCCCAAGGAGACAGTGCAGAATGCAATCACCTTTCTGAATAGCCTAACAGAAGAAAATCTAAAGACCACAGGTATTAAGAACAAGATTACAGCAATCACAGTAGCAAGGAGAGTTTTGGGAAATCATGCACACGTAGAGAATGTGGAAGTCAAAGCCAAAGCAATGAGAAAGCAAGTGACAAGGTTCAAAGGACGGTTTGAAAGACTGATTGAGAAAGGATTACTTGCATTCTGGGATAACAATCAGGAGTTAATTTCCCCAGATGAATATGAAAAATTGTTATTCAACATAAAAATAGATCATGGGAAGTTTCAACATCTAAATCATCTACTTACAGGGAAAATTCTAATGGAGAAGATTGCAGAAGATTTTGAAATATTAAACAAGTTGGTTTCTATTGCTGAAAGAATTCCACCAATTTCCTTTACATATCATATTGAGATGAGATTCATGGTGAAATAAATGGTGAGCTATGATCTTCCGACTGTCGAACAGTGGACAAGTGTGGAAAGATATGGGAAAATGGAGTACACACTTTGTACTTCATAGTAGCCGTTGGATCTTGTTTCTAAATGAAGATTGAAAAAATATTTTATTTTAAAAGAAATTTGTAATATTTTTATGACTTTGACTGAAAAGACATCTGGCATGTTTAGTTAAGTTATTTCAGTTTTTAGTTTTCAGTTAAACGAAGCAGTTATGTTTTGCTTCAAGAAAGTTTTGTATAAAAGACAATGATAGTTATTTTTGAAAGGGTTGGAAACTTTTTTGAGAGACAAGAACTTTGTATCGAGTTGATATATTTTTTAATAAAGAAGCCGTATAGTGAATGACATATCTTTTACAGAATCAGAGATTCCTGTGTTGATCATTATTAGAGTCTGTTTTCCTCTTTTCTCATATGTGCATGTTTAATTTTATTTGTTATACTTCCATTATGTTATATCTTCTATGCTCAGATGAACGTTGAAATAAATTGGGATTCATATTTTATGCCTTGATTTATCACATCTGTGTATCCATTTCTTTCTCTAAAGTTGATAGTGGATTCATCTAGAATCTGATGCCCATTATTGATGGACTATCTTTCTTTCTTTCTAAATCACCTACAAAAAAGCTTTGACCGTAATATGACAGCTACCTTTCCTTTGTGAAAATCATTATTGTTGTTTATCCTATGGTACAATAATTCCTAAGTTTGACTCCATGCCCAACATTTCTTGTTTACATTTCAACCAAGTATTCATTTAAAAAACTCAGTCACTTTTCATATATCTTTAGCCATTTATTATATTTTGAGAGAGCCCTCTCTGGTAGGGAAAAGTATAATTTCCCTCCTAAAGATTGGTTTGAAATAGTTTCCTTGGGATTTATCCTTCTACAACCAAAGGGTAAAATCTGAGTGATAACACTACCCCTGCAGGCATAAAATATGAATTAAGAGTAATAAACTGGAAATGCACATAAAAGCTTCACAGATAGTTGTTTCAACATAATAAGCACATTTACAACAGAAAGAAAAGATACCAAAGATAAATCTGATATAATTAAAGCATTCTATTACTCATTAAGCACATTAACATTTACACAAGAAAATAAAATCATTCACACCCATAAATTAATTCAAGACAGTTTAGAACAATCTCATAGTATGCATATGAATGTACGAAGAATTAGTTCCACATGACATTCAACATATTCCAGGAAAAATCTCAGTGCTAGCTTTCCCTAGGAAACCGATCCTTCTTTATTAAGCAGAAAAATAGGTCTCATACAAAATAGTCCAGTTCTATTGTACCTACCAAAAGTCCCATGTATGTACTTCCTTCCTCTATTTATATTACAAATTTTTTGTCTTTTAGTGCCTCATCATCTACCCTAACCCTAAGATTCCCAAAACTTTTTCTTCTAGTGCTTACATCATAAAATATGAAAGATAATTACAAATTCGATTTTATGTGGGCCAATCTAAACTAGAGAAAAGTTCCTCCCACGCATTAGCTTCTTTAGAAATTATATTAAGCCTGCTGGGCTCCAAAACTTATAAAGAGACTTCATGATATAACAATTGAGTCTCAACGCATGCCCTCCCTGCTTCTACTGCTGTGAAACTACCTTCCAAGAAATATACATGTATAGATTTTTTCCCCACAAAATGGTGTATGTATTCTTCAGTGAGAGAATCAAGTTTTCTGATGTATTCTAACTCCCCTTGCAATCCACTCTGCAGCTCTGTCATGCGCAGATCCTCTGAAGGAAGTTCGTCTATTGGCGGGAGCGGAGGAAGATGGCACTTCTCATGAATGTGCTGGATTTTATTATAGAAATCTTGACACTTGTGGACATTCTTTAGGATGTCATTATTCATTTTTATGGAAGCTCTCCTGCAAAATTATAACAGTTCCATCTCTGAATTTAAATCTGTTGTTGTTTTAGGGCGCAAGTTTTCAGGGTATTCAGAGTTTGTCTCTCTCCAGACCATTTGGCTTTTAATCTTTTCTGTAGCATCATATTGTTTTTCCTGACTACCTGTGATTCCATAGATATCTCATTCATTCACGCCATCATTTGCTTCATCTTATATATCTTTTCTGTGAGAATCATCTAAGACTAATATATTTGTTCTTGGATTTTACAAGCTTGATCACAGAACGAAGATATGTCTAGCTTTCTATTGTCTGCAAAAAATAACTCAATTCCCAATGATATAATATAGCTAGACGTCGTGATAGCATGAACTGAAATGGATTGATATGTGCTATAACAATGGTTTTCCTAAGCATGATATAATGTCATAAACGTTGGACTGCATGAATAGTCGCAAGCGCCAACTTCTCCACATGAGTGTATCTCAGTTCAACATCTACTACATTTCGACTAAGATAATAGATGACATGCTCTTGGAGCGCATCATCTACCTGAACTAAGACCATGCCAATCATCTCAAGAGATACGGCCACATAAAGCAAGAAATCTCTAGCAAAGTCGGGTGGACTAAGAAGAGGGGCCAATACCAAAGCTTTCTTCAAATTGTCAAAAGACTGTTGGGCTCGCTCATCCCAGATAAACGGCATGTCCTTCTTCAATAGTCGCACGAAAACTTTAGTAAGACTAGCATAATTCACTACAAAACGTCGTAGAAAAGTGGCTCTCCCTTGGAGGCTCTGAAGTTGAATTAGATTACGCGGGGGAGGCAACCGAAGTATTGCCTCAACCTTAAGAGGATCGACTCTTATACCCTCTTGTGAAACTATGAAACCTAAAAGGTGACCCGTTCTCACGACAAAGATGCACTTATTAGGATTCAAATGAATCTTGTAACATTTGCATCTTTCGAAAATGAGGCGAAGGTGCTTGGGGTGGTCCACTCTCTTAAGAGAATGGCCCGCAAGATTGTCCTAGTAAGCCTCCACTATATGCTTAAGGTCATGAAATGCATAGGTCATAGCATGCTGAAACGTAGCTCCGGTGTTTTTAAGGCCGAAGGGCATTTTCTGGTACGCAAATGTACCCCAAGGACATATGAAAGTCATTTTATGTTGGTCCTCGAGCTTTATCTAGATCTGATTATATCTGGAGAAACCATCCATAAATGAAAAAACCTCGCTTCCAGGACACACATCCAAAATTTGATCTATGAATGGTGTGGGAAAGTTGTCTTTTGGACATGCGCGGTTCAGATCTCTAAATTCTGTGCATAGACGGATGGTTCCTTGCTTCTTATCTACAGGAACAAGATTGGACACCCATTTAGTAAGGGGAACTAGGTAGATGAAACCAACTTTAAGTAGTTTCTCCACCTCTGCCTTGATCGCGGTTGCCTTTCGAGGATTCACAGCACAAAGTCATTTCCGAACCAGCTTGGCATTGGGATATGTCTTAATCTCGTGTTCGACAATACTGGGGTCTATTCCTGGCATCTCCTCATATGACCAGGCGAAAATGTCCCGAAATTCCTTGAACAGTTTGGTGTATATACGGATCTCATCAGGAGAACAATCAGCACCGATATAAACATTCTCTATCTTTTCGGGTGTGCGAGAGACACTTTTCTACGACGTTTTGTAGTGAATTATTCTAGTCTTACTAAAGGTTTCGCGCGACTATTGAAGAAGGACACACCGTTTATCTGGGATGAGCGAGCCCAGCAGTCTTTCGACAATTTGAAGAAAGCTTTGGTATCGGCCCCTTTGCTTAGTCCACCCGACTTTGCTAGAGATTTCTTGCTTTATGTGTCCGCTTCTCTTGAGACGATTGGCATGGTCTTAGTTTGGGTAGATGATGCACTCAAAGAGCACGTCATCTATTATCTTAGTCAAAACTTAGTAGACGCTGAGCTAAGATACACTCGTGTGGAGAAGTTGGCACTTGCGATTGTTCATGCAGTCCAACGTTTATGGAATTATATCATGCTTAGGAAAATCACTGTTATAGAACATATCAATCCATTTTAGTTCATGTTATCATGGCGTCTAATAGGGGGGAACTATAATTAATGGATTGTGATTCTTCAAGAGTTTGATCTCGATTTTGCTTCGGCGAAGTCGGTGAAATCCTTGGTTTTCGCTGATCTCATGTCATATTTTCCACAACTTGATGAGGACATCGTCCATGAAGATTCCTTTGTGGATGAGAATTTGTTTCTTATCTCATCAGCGGACCCTTGGTATGGGGATATCATCATATATCTCCAAACTTTGAAGTTCCCTTCGCACTATTCACGAGATGAACGATGGCATGTGAGCCACCAAGCTAAAGATTATGTCATCGTCAGCAACACTTTGTATCGTTGAGGAAAGGAATCTATCCTCCGTCGTTGTTTGACTGATGAAGAAGCGGAGTTAGTACTAAATGACTGCCACAGTGGGGTGTGTGGTGGCCACTTATCAGGGCTTGCGACAACCCAATGCATCATGCGAGCAAGATACTTCTAGCCTTCGATCTTTAAATATTGTATGAGCGTTGTGAAGAGATGTCACCCTTGCCAGCTGTTTTATCGAAATATACACTCGCATCCAGCGCCCCTTCATCCGGTCGTCACCGTTGGTCCCTTCAGTAAGTGGGGGGTGGATTTCCTGGATTGCAAACCAGCTTCGGCTGGGGGGCATCTCCACATCATTGTGGCCATGGACTACTTTTCCAAATGGGTTGAGGCCATGCCTACTGTAAAATCCGATGGTGATACAGCAGCCCACTTCGTGTTCAATCAGATTATCGCTCAACTCGATATCCTGAAAGAGGTTGTCACTGACCATGGAAGTCAATTTCAGAACAAGATGATGGTGGATTTGTCACTCAAGCTTGGGTTTCATCAAGAACATTCATCTTCTTACTACCCCCAAGCGAATGGTCAAGTTGAGGCAGTCAATAAGTCCTTAAAGACTATTCTCCAATGTACCATCCAGCAAAGCAAGAGCAGCTGGCATATTATGGTATATCCTTCTTTGTGGGCATATCGAACTGCAGTAAAGACTGCCACCAGTTTCTCACCATTTCAGCTAGTACATGGTGTGGAGTCTATTTTACCGATTGAATGCGAAATCCCTTCATTAAAACTAGCCATAGAGCTCCTGCCTGATACGATAGATGTTGAGCAACGTTTGATCCACCTTGAGCAGCTTGACGAGCAGCGTCGAGATGTCGTCATGGCTATAGATGCCAAAAAACGTCGTGTCAAGGTTCAATATGATAGGTTTGTCTGTTCCCAACAATATGCTGAAGGTGAATTGGTCCTCTTATATGACCAAGCTAAGGAACCCCTGGGGGCAGGCAATTTTAACCCCATGTGGCACGGTCCTTACATAGTGAGGCGTGTCCTTGAGAAAGGATCCTACGAATTAGAATACTATGAGGGGAACGTCTTGAAGGAGCCTAGAAATGGGCTCTACCTCAAGCGGTATTACGCTTGAGCTTCTAGCTCGAGCTAGTACTTTTGTATACTATTGTATAGTTGCTTCTGTACATATTTTAGATTTCTTTTGTTTTTTTGGATCTGCTGATTCACTTCCATTTGGTTAACAGATGTCAGCGGAAACGGATGGTGATAGTTGTCATACGTAGCAACTCGCTTCTGCTGCATGGGTTATTTATTCACCAGGCCATCAGATTGTGTCTTCAGGAGGTGCCTGTCTTGGTCCAACATCCAATAATGTGGCTGAGTACAGTGTCGTAGTTGAGCTACTTCAGGATTCCATTTCACATGGTATCCAGTCTTTAGAGATCCACCTGGATTGACAACTGGTTGTGTCTCAGTTGAATGGCCGGTATCGCGTAAGGGATCCTATATTACTATGGAGGTTCTTAAGGGTAAGACTCTTGGAGCGTCATTTTGTTTCCATTACATACATTCATGTTCCAAGATGTTTTAATCATGTATCTGATGCATACGTTAATTATGTCCTTGATTGGAATTTGTCACATCAATAAAGAAGCACACAAATAAACATTCATTCACACATTTGTACATACACATATAGTAGAACCGGAGAATCATAGTTTTTTAAATAACATGTCCAAAAGGTGGTGTCACTGTACAAAACTGGAGCCCGTAGCTCTCAAAAATATACATAATCGATAAAAAATATGGGAATCTGAGATATCTAAGCCCTAGGAGGAGGCCTAGCTGCCTCGGCAGGATGTGTATGATAGTAGTAGTGAACTGCTTGGGCTATGCGCTGCAGTAATCACACCCAGGTGCCCGGTACTCCCACAACATGTCATTGCATCGCCTCTGGCAGATGCTCCACCTCAATCATGGGTACTCTATTGGACATACAGGATAGGTTGACCCGTACGGTCTCTAATGTGTGCTCTACTGCAGCGCCAGCTACCTCTCCACCCCTGCCCCGTCGACGATGTCTCGGGAATCCCTCTGGTCTTCGCGGACCAGTATCTACGAGCAAACAGTGGAATGTCAATATGTGATACTACACCAAAAATATTTTTGCATTTTCATATATAATAAAAAATCTCAAAAAATTAAATATACAAAATGTAAAAAGAGTAACATACCGATGTCTCCGAACGCGGCCCCTGGAGGAAGCGACATGTCGCGATCGCCGCGGAAGTCTATCCCGGCATATGGGTAGTCATCAATGGAAATGACCTACCGATCCCACCAGTGGAAGAACTCATCTGTATATGGTGATGCATGTCGGACACCACCCTGTCGTGTCAATACCTCGGCCCACCGAGTCAAGGCTGGGTCACGGAGACTATGCGGAGGGACTTCAACCCTCGGACTGAGCCCTGGAACTCTCTCGAAGAAAAAGCTGCATAGTATACTACCATACCTGAAGTTCTTTGCCTTGCCATGCGTGCACTCTGTTAACTGAGTCTTCATAGACACCAATAACGTAGTGCACCAGTCATATACTATGGGTCTCATGCACTCTGAGGCATAGAACATCACTGGCCTTGAAGCCTGGTGTAGAGATGCTGAACCAGTAATCCTGACGAGAGTGGACACTATGATCTTCATACTCAAAATGACTATGGCCCCAATGGGTACCTGACTCCCCACCTTTTGGGTGTCAGGAGGACAATACAGCTCTATATAGTTGGGAATAGTGATCCCACCACCTACAATGCGAGATCGAAGACTAGTCACCTCCCCTCGGCGAGACAACCCTGTGATGAAATATATGTCATCCACCTCTAAGGAGAGTGTTTGACCATCCATGTTGAAGTTCTGAGCGTCTACATCCCAGTAGTCTATCAACCGACGAAGCAATTGGTTTTGGGCCCTTAAACCCTCAATGTTCCAGAATTTATAAAGGCCGCATGCTCGTAGTGCGGGAAAATCTTGGTGGACCATCTCATCCACAACATCATGCTCTCTTTCCCTCCACTCTAGAACCATCCTGGAGGAAGAAACAAAACTTGGTTAGCTTTTAACATTTAAAAAACCAACCTCACGGTCGTACTCGCGGGAAAAAGAGTAGACAGGGGCGTTGACCACGTCTAGTAGGGCCTACCCACGACCTCCAGAGTTGTAGCTCGCGTACAGCGCCATAGAGAAGTAGGGATGGCTTAATAAAAATAATGGACCACTAAAAACTGAAATAAAAGTTATCAAATGAAAGAGGGGGGTGAGATGACTAACCTGCTCCAAACGGTTCGTGAAATGGATGCCCACAGCTTCCGGAATCAACAACTGAACTTCGGAGGTGAAAACTAACCAAAACCACTATTTGGATGAAAATGAAATTGAATTCATAAATAGTAATTTATTTTTACTATTTATAGTTTTGTAAACCCACTTTTCTATAGTTTTCACCATTTTAAGCTGTTTCGAACTAATGAAATGTCTTGGAGCACTATTTTGAACAGATTTTTCCAATGAGAGTTGAATTTTTTACTGTTTCGTGCCTACGGAAGGTATATTTCACACAGGTCATATAGGATAGATGTCATTTTTGCCTGCATTATGCATTTGAACTTTGACCATTTTTCATTAACCCTAGGTGCGACCCCGCTTTGTAACCGACATAGAACCTTCCCATTGTTATAGAAGTGTCGTTATTTAGCGGTAGGGCTTGTCCAAACATGGGTGCCCTAGTTAGAGCCTTGTTATGCCTTTTGGATCCCATGCCGTTGTTTCTCCCTAGGATCGGGAGTCCTTTGTAGTTACGCCATGACTTTGCGATAAAGACTCATACTCTACTTTGTCTTATGTTGGCCATCTCCCATAAGGACTCCCCCATTTTTACCAAGTTGTGATTACATTGCATCATCTTGCTTGCTACTTGAGCCTTGTGTCGGCTCCCGCTTACTCAATTGTTATCCTGGTGCCTGAGCACTTCTCTTGTCGATCCCTACAGAGCTTTCATTTTCCTTTCGCAATTTGATGACCTTTTGAACCTGAGGGAACACCCCCCCGAGTTTCTACATCCTGCACATGCTTCCTTGCATTGATCATAGGTATGTTCCACTGCTTGGGACTAGTCTGCTCGCTATTCGACACTCGTTCCCTCTCTTGTTGTACTATAAGAAATTTATTCTTTTTCAAGCTTTCCAAATATGAAAAAGACCAAAAAAATCAAATATTCCAAAAAGCCAGATGGGATAATATTTACGTCTTTTTATTGGCAGTTGTTGTGTCACCTTTGAACAAAGCATTCATTCCACTCCATCCATTATGAGTCGGGATTATAGTAGGACCTTAGGAGCTGTACTCGTTTCTCAGATTTTACTCCACCAATTGGTTAAGCTTCTAGTCACTATGGAGCCCTTTTGTTGATTCCTCCTACATCGCACAGTTGTTGTTATCTTGAGTCTATGCTGCCTGAGTCTATCCATCTGCTCATGCTCTTGTTCAAAGGAAGTCCTGAAACCAGATTTGGCCACTCCTCAGATCTCTTGACTTTTGCATGTCGGCCATCCTTATAGAGTCAGTCTATTCGTCCGAGTTCTTCCAAATCTTTCAGCGTAGCTATCACCTCATGCTGGTTGATGGGGGATGCATTAATGCCCCCATTCTAGCGAGTTTCGTTGCATCAACTTCAACTCATTTATTCTGGAATTGAGACTTAGAGTCGGTTGAGTACCTTGAGGTTTGCAGTCATTAGTGGTAGGTTCTCTCTCCATCAATAGTTTTGGGAATACATCAATGTCCCCTGATCGATGGATTCATCTTAGTGTTCGACCTCAACACATCTATTTACACTTTGATGATTGTACTATGTGCCTTGATGCCCATTTTCATTATTGGTGGGTTATCTCGCATCTGTTAACGGTATACATTATTGACCGGTAATCAGACGATGTCACATCAGATTCGACTTCAACACCTTTATTCACTTGATGGGACTTGCACCGTGGACGATTTGTGTAGAAGACCCCAGACGTTAGTAGCATTCAGTACGTTTCTCTTGATCGTGATTGTACTCATGAGAGATTATTTCTCATACATCAACAATTTGTACATCCAATATTGCACCAGTTGTTTCCTTCTCAACAGGAGACCATATCTTACTGTATAGGTCATGGCTATGACCACTCATGACATGTATTCACTATATATACTGCCTATCATGGCCATTGTATCATATTGTTGTATTGTACCGACATGTATTCAGAGATATTATTGTATTATGACGAGTGAGCTACTCTCTCCATTTGTGTCTCCATCACTCCACTTCTGGGATTTATAATGTATTTCGGCCATCGTAGTACCTTCTCTGACCTCACACATTAGGGGGCATCTGTTACAGCATAATTTTCCACCTTGTGAGAGTCATCATTGATTGGCCTTCATGATCCATTTTATTGACTCAGGTCTATCATTTTCCCTCTAGGAACACACAAATCCCTATTTTTGTTCCTGTACGCTAGCTGTTCCACTATATCTAGCGTACACACAGGCTGTTCAATTATAGCCCGCGGACACCAAGTAAAATGGTAAAAATGAATAGAAATTTACTTTTTACTCCCAAAAAGCGGTCTTAGGGTGATCTTTGGCCCTCCATATACCCCGAAACGACTCGATTCGACCTTTCACTTACCTTTGGAAGGCTATATATTGAGCTCTTATGGTGTATGGAAGGGAGGATAAAGAGAGAGCAAGATAACTCTAGTGGATTTTTGCCGTGACTTGAGTCTACACTCATTGATACTTATTGCTGTGAACTCCTTATGTTCACCTACCAAACTCCTTTCATAGTTTGAGTTTGCCATTGCATGGGGGATTGAAGTGGTGGAGGTACAAGTGGAGAGACCCAGTTCTTGGTTCAAGTTGGTTGCCGAAAAGAGGTCGTATATTGTACTTCTTGTTATTCATTAATGGAAATACTCATTTTCTCGTCCAATTGATGTTGTGAATATTGTTAAATTACATTGGGTTATATTTTCTTATGATATCATGGATCATGCTATTGATTATGCTAATGTCGTTCACAAGTTATATGCACTTGCTTGTACTTGTTATTGAGACTAATCTACAGGTTCAAGTGTAGAAGTTGAAAGCTCAATGGGGATCTACTTCGAACATCCGGTTGAAGGTTGGTCTTTTTTTTCCATTATCTTAGCATTGTCATTTATATAGCATTGCATTGGGAATTGAGTTATTTTCTATTAGTAAGATATGTACCCTCCTGTGAAAAATAGTAATCCCCATGTTGTTCTACAACTGCCATGGCGTTTTTAGATAAGCAGTTGGGTTCTTTGTTAAAAATTAACTTGTACAGAGGCATGATAAATTCCTAGAATATGAGTTTATATTGACTTGCATACTTATGAGCATACACGATCTAATAGGAAACATAGACAGGAGAATCGAATGAATTCCATATGCATCCTAAATTAGGGAAAGGATGCCTTGATAATATGCAGTCCACCAGGTACGAAGACATGTACAATTATTCCTTCTTCTGGGTTAAGCCACCTTTTGCATCCGCTATTGTCGATGAAAAACTGTCTGAGATAATGTATGTGAAGTTGAAGATCATACTGTAGAAGGATATATGGTGAATCATGGGTATCCAATTTAGTTTGTAGAGAGTCCCGTCTGCCCTGCCGAAAATCTCACTCAGCATCAGGGCTATGATCCTAAAGGGAGGCCTCAGGAGTTGACTTTCATATTCTCCGCTTTCCTTTTTCCTCAGCTGTTTTCATGTTATTAATAATTTCTTGGCGTAGTCGAGAGTGTCCATCTTCAGACTTTCTAGCCATTCTTTGATCAGCAGGACCTCAGCACGTGGTAACTTGTACGCCGCTGCTATGTGGCATGGATGAAATGATGCAAAAGCTTCTCCTTTATTGTCAGAAAGGATCGTTGATTGAGCGTTAACTTGTGATAGAATCCACCCGATGACTTCTAAGCAGGGAAAAAGATTTGGGCGCGTAGCTGCTTTAGCAATGCCAGACTTCCTGATGTTTTGATATAAGAACATCTCCTCAAGAACTACACCGGGGACATCTTGGTCTCGGATCATCTGGGATAATTCTCCCCACATGAATTCAGGGAGATCCCCTGTCACCACTTTGGTATCCTCGAACATGGCCTCTACCGTGGTCTCCAATATAATTTCGACATCTGACTTCGCCTCAGTCACCTTGGATTTCCTCTTGGCTCCTTTCTTAGTCATCGTTTAAATTCTGATAAAAGGAAACCATGTGTAAGAAAAATTCTAACAAAATTTGATCAAGCGTTTTCTTTTTTGTTGCTGCTGATAGGAAGGGTTGAGAAAACAAAATTATCATGTTGTTAAATGTGCAGGTGGAGAATCACAATATATGTAAGCTAAATCAAAACCATTATGTCTACCAAATTTAACAAAAAAATCAACTGCTAAGTGTAATTTTTTAGTGTAACTTAGGGAAGCAGTCGAACAACATTTAAAATTTAGTTTAAAAGATTAAAAACAGTGCTGATTAGGTATGAAACGAAAAACAGGTGCGAAAAACACTTAAGGGAACAGGCTGGTTGGTTTTGCTGGGAGCAGGGTTAGAGTCCGCGCAGTGACAGAGCGACCACCATGGGTCCATTTGGTCTCATGGCCACGAAGTTTCAGCTCGCGCAACCGGCATCATGTGTAATACCCAATGCTCAATAGCTCTAAGACGCCCAAAACAAATTCAGCTTAGAAGGGTCGCCAAAAGGTTCAATGCAATCTCGAAAACAAGGCAGGGTGATGGCCGGGGTAGGGAAAAGTGAGTAAGGTTTAAAACCCCTCCATCTATTGATAGAGAAACTAAAACCCCAAACTAGCCTACCCCTTTGCGGGTCAGGATAGCGTGTACCAACCGACAGTGAGGAAGAAGAACAATATAAACACCTTTCTCCTAACTACCAATTAAAAAGAAAAAAAAATGAAAGAGAAACGGGATGGCCTACCTGTCAAGCGGTGACTGGCTGCAAAGCTTCGATGGAGTTGGGATTCCTGGTGTTGGGCGAATGGAGGAGACGACAAATGACTCAGATGACGTTTTTTACAAAGTTAAAATAATCAAAACAAAAGAATCCCAACCCTATATATAACCCTTTTCAAAGTGGAGCAATTAATGTTGAGTGGACAAGGTTGGTAACGCATTAAAACATCGTTAGTGCAGTGGGGCCCAACGCAGTTTTGCGCCAAAAAATGTTGTCATTAAGGGTATGTTGTCGACGATTTCGGCAGAACTCGTCAAGTCACTGCGACACGTATTGGCATGACTTTTCAAGTCTTTGCGAGACATATCAGCAAAGGAAAACAAGCCACGCCAATTTTTTGCTTCTTGGTGAGTTTTGCGTGATGGCTCTTTATTTATCCGCGACCGTTTCGACGACCACTTCTGAGCTCCGCCTATGCGTTGTGTCGAAATGTTTCCTTCTCCCTTTTCAGCGTATCTTACCGATTGTCGGCGCAAGATTTCAATCTCGCCGAAACGTATCGCGGGCACTCAATTTTTTTTGCTGACCCGGGGAATATTTTAAGTGCTAAAGAACCCAAAGAAAAACGCCCCGACATTTCGGCGGAGTTAGATGAGCTCCGCCGACTGTTTCAGCTTGGTTCAGCGAGTTCTGCCGACACAAAAGAAATCCAAAACTTTAAAAGAGAACCGCCGACTGTTTCAGCTCGACTCGTCGAGTTTCACCGAAACACAAAAGCTCGAAAAGAAACAAGTCAAGAGACGTGACGTTTCGGTGAATATGACCGAGTTACGCCGACCATTTCGCCTCTACTGGCTAAGTTTTGCAGACCGTTTTGGCGCAAAAAGTTGAGTTTTACTTGGTGAGAAAAACTTTCCTTGCTCGAATTTTTGGGAAAAAACTAAGTATGAAGGCGGTTTTCTAAAAGACTTAAACTTCTAAAAAATCTCTTAAGAGAAAAGGAGGGGCCCCATTATTTTCAAAAAAAACCGGGAGCAGGTTATAGCAACAACACCAACTAAACCTAATCACAGTATATCACACCCAAACAAATGGTTAAACAAAAGTAGTCAATTTAAGTTCTTTGAAACTTATTTGTGATGATTCACTTTGAAAAAACTACATGAATGGGAATAATGGATTCCTCTTGTAAAATCGTGGTATAATACAAATTATTATGGAGCTACTAAAATGAAACCACATGAAGCGGTCTATGGCCAAAAATTCTTGTAAGTGACTTCCTATTTTTTCCATGCAACTCTAAGTTTCATGTTGTGGACAACATACTTCACATCATAGAATCCATTCTTCACACACTTAAGGACAATTTGGTTATGGGTCCAAATAGAATAAAACAACAAGCTAACCAACATCACTTAGAGCGTTCTTTTGTAGAATAGGATAAGGTGTTTCTTCACATTCAACCTTATAAGCAAACATCACTCTAAGATAAGCTCCAATGGAAAATATAATTGAAGTTATGTAGCCTTTATAAGATTCTCCAATGCATTGAACGAGTGGCCTACAAGCTATCTCTTCCAAACCACTCCAATATTCACATGGTTTTCAAGTGTATTTCCTCAAGAAGGTCATGGGATCAAATTGCAAAGTGAAAACCCCCAAAACTTGATGAATAGGGATCCATTTGGCTCTAGTCGAAGGTAGTACTATATATTAGAGAGTGTTAATTGCATCGATGCATGTTCTGAGAAGTCTTGATCCAGTGGAAATATATGCAACGACCAAAATATGCCACATGGGAACCAACAATGATTTTGCGATAATTGCTTCACCTTAACCCTTGAGGAAAATTCTTATCTTAAACAAGGAGGACATATCAAATCTCTACCCTAGCCTCCCTACTTTAGGCTACCAAGGATTTAGTTAAGAAATGCACGTGGTCATGTTCCTTGAATGGATGCATGTTAGATCATAATGGATAATTATTCAATGTAAAAGGGTCATCTTTACTAATAAGGCCCACTAGGTAATTGGAACCCATTAATGATGGGACCACAAGTAGTTAGATATTTTCTATTGGTAATCTATTTAAAGAGCTAGAAGGATAAGAAATGTGTGGTCACGTATTGTTGTATTTCAAGTTCTACTCAAGCGAAAGGTTGCCCCACCCTAAGAGACAAGTGAACATTTCTTTTCTCTTTGATTATCATAATACAAGGGTATAGTTTACATTATTACATTTCAATTATCTCTTGTATCTAGTTTTCTACATTATAATCTCGGTATACCCTATTTATGTTCTAATTTTAAAAGTTAAGGAACACTACATCACTAGTCAGTCTACATTTTTACACAATATAAAGAATTACTAGCACTAGAGTTACAATGTATTATCCTATACGATAAAGTGCTTATAACCTACAACATTTATGACTCGTTTGGGATGTACATATACCATGGACCTCTCTTTACATATACAAATAATTTTATAGGTTTGGCTTTACCATACTTGGAGTTCTCACCTCTTTATAGTTTTTGTTGTTAGTAAAAAAATTTAGGATTATCGAACATGGGATCACAATTAGTTTCATAGGGGTACACTATCATATCCATTGGAAGACCACCATTCTTGAGTTTTTACCTGTTTATAGCTTTTGTTGTTGAGTAAAAAAAATTAGGATTATAGAACTTGGGATCACAATTAGTTTCATAAGGGTACACTATCATATCCATTGGAAGAAAATAACATAAGTTTACACACTTAAAGTTTAAGGTTGTGTCTCTTTTCTTTTTGATCAAGTAGCAGTGAGGTTGTGCCTCTTTTTTTTTTAATCAAGTAGCACTACTCCATTAGTTTAAGGATGGTGCATTGATTATATACAAAGGATTTAAGTAAATTGCAACACATCAAGATATCTAAATGTTTTTATTTTAAATCGTTTTAGTCTTTTTCAAGAAGAAGAAAATTGTACTTTTGCTATCATTAAAATCAAAAAGTACTCATCCACTTACATAGTCATATGAACTATCATAAAAGAACTAAAGCCTTCCAAATAAGCTATATAGCTCCCAAACTGAATTGTTCAAAAATAAAAACAAGTATCACAAAAAACCGATACCCCAAATCCACAAAGAAAAATAGACACTTGTCTTAGTCTATACATTTGACAAATTTGATTTTTTTGGCAATTCAAAATAATTGGAAGTGATATTAGTATATCTATTAAAAAATTGATAGAAATTATTTTGGATTGGTGAAATTTCATATACCAATCATTAAATGTCACATAATCAAGTTGTAATAGGCCTATTTAAGGGTATTGAATTCATTTTGTCATTAAAAACAATGATTTCAACCATTCAAAATTACAATTTGAGCAAAGATTTTATGGTCAATTCCATTGATTAAAACTAAAAAGGATCAAAATCATAAAATGTTTCATCTTTTTCTTATAAATCTAATTGTTTTAAAATTGCATTAGATTTTTTTTTTTGCTAGAATCTCCCTGACTTGGGGATCCCACCCCGAGCCACAACAACCCTCACACCTAGCCTGGGCCACACCTACCTCACCTCTAAGGGGAATTTAACGGAATGAGCTAACCAGAATTGACTTAAAAATGCATTAGATTAAAAATATAGATCATTTCTGTTTATTTTCAAGATATATTTGGTTTTTTATTTCATGGATTAGGGTTTTTTTTTCCAATATCTCTTCACTTCACTTATGAGAGTTGGAATATATTCAAATTTGTATCAATTTGGAAACTTAGTGCTCAAATGGTAGTTATAAAAGAGACAATTAAATGAAGTGTGTTAATAATTTAACAAACTCAATTTTTAGTGAGTTCCTTTATTTGACATGGCAAAGTTTTACCTTGATTTTTGTTTTTTGAAATTTAGATAATTTGATAGTTTGGAAATAAACCTAATAAAAAAAATTTCATGCACTCGTGAAATTATAATTTTGTGAATTTTTTTACAAATTTGGAAAAATTTTAAATCAAAATTATGCACTTATGAGAGTTGGAATATATTCAAATTTGTATCAATTTGGAAACTTACTGCTCAAATGGTAGTTATAAAAGAGACAATTAAATGAAGTGTGTTAATAATTTAACAAACTCAATTTTTAGTGAGTTCCTTTATTTGACATGGCAAAGTTTTACCTTGATTTTTGTTTTTTGAAATTTAGATAATTTGATAGTTTGGAAATAAACCTAATAAAAAAAATTTCATGCACTCGTGAAATTATAATTTTGTGAATTTTTTTACAAATTTAGAAAAATTTTAAATCAAAATTATGCACTTATTAACTTCCTTCCAATTAAACATCTTAGTATATTAAAATAAATAAAACCTCACTTCTTTCCCATTAAATTTTTTAGTTTTTATAATCTAACCCAATCATTTAAAATAAATATTTTGAAATTAATATAACTAAACATCTTAATATATTAAAATAAATAAAACCTCACTTCTTTCCCATTAATTTTTTTAGTTTTTATAATCTAACCCAATCATTTAAAATAAATATTTTGAAATTAATATAACTAATATGACTGATGTATCAAATTTTCTCTTAATCCTTACTATGGAAACCACCTATTATTTGTGTCCTCCGTATGTTCTCTCCAATGGTGGAATTTGACTTGAAGACATTTTGTTATCAAATATAGTCAACATTTACGACAACTTGTCAAAAAAAATACAAAAATACAAGTGATTCACGAAAATCTTCCAAATTCCAATGGTTCCCTCTTTCCAGACTTCTACCCATGTGGTTCCCTTCTATCATAGGTTCCGGCGTAAATTTAAATATTATAATTTATTTAATGTATATTATAATTAAGGATTATAATACGATATAAAGACGATAGTATTGAAAGGTTCCCTTCAACCACAGGTTCCATTTCCGTCATAGATTTAGACATTATAATATATTTAGTATATATTATAATTAATGATAATGTGATATAAACGCCGAAATTATGGAAATTAATTAATGAGTGTAATGAATAAGAATGCAGAGTCCTCTTCACGCGAGGAATTATTATTATAATATGAAGAGGAAAAGATAATAAGCTGACGTCACATTAAATACACGCCTCCTCTGCAAACGCTCAAATCATTTAAACATGAAGCACGAATCCGGGAGAGGCGGCGGAGGTGCGAGAGGGGCGACGGAGGCGGGAGGGATTAAATTTTGCGTTGCATGGAGACGAGACGGAACGGGACGGGAGGCCTCAGGCGTGGTGACAGCGTAACGTTACGTTATTTGCGTTTGAAAGATCACTCAGTCGGACGGGCGTCGGAGTTGACAGGTTCCGGGCAGGACGTAACGGTAAAAACGTGTGGGTTTTCTTTTTTCGAAAAAGAGACGTGTTGTGGCGTGAGGCACCCAATCGACGGCAGCGCTCGCACAGACCGAATGATTGATTCCATTAGTCCATTAAAAACATCTCGCAGCGCCGCCAACGACAGAAATTGCGTCACTGGAGTATGGGCTACACCAATAAATAATATGCCGCGGTGTTCTTTATAAATGAGAGATAGGTTCATGCAATTTAAAACCTGGGCAGTAATGAGCTTAAGCTACGCCTTCGGCCGTTTCTTTCTTCCTTGGTTTGTATGTATTAGCTTGATTTCAAAATTCGCAGATGAATCGATAGCCTGAGCTTTTTGCCAATTTAGTTATCAGAGTTTGATCTGCAGCTGAGGCTTCTGCCGTTTGGTTAGACGGGGCTTAATCAATCGATGTCTCCGCGTGGTTGCAACCCTCGGCTCTCCGGCTCCCTGTAATGTTAATTCTGTGGTAAGATCGCTGGATGAAAGAATGTACTGGTTTTAATTAGAATTTTTTTTCGATTTCTAGGTTGTCCTGGTGTTTTCGATTGGGCTTTCTTGAGGAGAGTGAGGATCGATCGCTGTTCTTACTGTTCACCTTGCTATGGACTTGTGCATGGGAATGGGAATGGGACTGGGGTTGGGGCTTTTGCAGGATCAAGGGAGGGGACTAAGCAATAGCATCGACGATCATAATGGTTATTATGATTCTTCCCTCTACGCTGCATCTTTGGACGTGAAGCCTGCAAATCTCTATGAGCTTCCCGTAGATGCGATTCATCTACTTCGAGAAAATCTTGTAGCTAATGATAATAATTCATGCTTAGGGTATTCCTGCTTACCTCGGCATGATGAGGTTGTTGATTATCCGGCTGCTCTCGTGCTCCGCAAACCGCTCTGGCAGCGAGACTTAGTGATGCAGCATCAGCGCCCCAGGTTCGAATCGCTGCCAGACTCAACAAGTCTCCAGCTAAAAGGAGGAATGCCTTTCGAAGAGCACCAGGCCGCGCTGGACGCTCAAGTTCTTAGCAGAGGAATGTCTTGTAACGGTAACGAGGCGGTACAACAATTCCAAGTGCATCTACAGTCTGATCTTGAAAATGCTAGTCTCTCAGCTATCGGCGGCAGCATGATGGACTCCTTTGGAGATATTGAAGAAAAAAACCTGCAGAATACTGTGCCGGAGGAGGAAGTCGTCGGCTGTGATTTCAATTCACAGCCCCCTGACGCTCATTCATCTTCACTAATGAACTACTGCTTTCCACCTCCAGAATCGGCTCAGTCCCTAGCGGTAGCATTACTGCGAAATCAGCGCAATCAGTTATACGCCTCCTGCTTGAAAGAACCGTCCGCCAAGCGTCCAAGAACCTCTGGCTGCTATACTTTGGAAGACGTAATCCAGAAACTCCCCCGTGATGCTGGGCTTGGGCTGCACACCGTCCGAAGCAACCAGACTCCGTCATGGAATATTTTTCCGGCGACTCCTCAGTTTTCGCCTGATTTCAACTTACCCTCCCCTAGGCTTTCTTGCTCCAGCGCCTCATCTTCCCTGGAAAGAGATTCCAGTGAGAATCAACATCAGCATTTGCTTTATCGTAAACCGGCATACGTTTCAGTGGAGCCTCAGAGCATTGCAGCGCGTCACAGGAGGAAGAAAATCAGCGAAAAAATCCGCTGTCTGGAGAAACTTATTCCGCTAGGTTCGAAGCTCGATACCGCTAGAATGCTGGAGGAAGCCTCTAAATACGTGAAATTTCTCCAGGCGCAAGTGCATCTTCTGGAATATATATCTTCATCTCCATCTCCGTCCGATTCTAAAGAAAGTATCAGATCAGCAGAAACACTAAACCCTAGCTTAACTTCAACAACAAATGTATTCGACAGAGGTAGCGGCATGAGCAGCAGCTGGAACGTTAATGCTAGTTCCCTTACGAACGCATTGGTACAGCAGAGATCCAGTAAAAGTCTATCTGCTCAGCAAATGCTTCACATTCTCGTTACTTCGCCTGGAATTCAGCGAAAGCTTTTCAGCGAAGAGAAATGTATGGGAACCGTAGAAGAGTACCAAATGCTTTTTTCTACAGATCAGGCTCTAATGCCTTATGACTTCTCCAATTTCCATTCTATGGATACGATCCCTACCTCTGATTGATCCATATTGTTAATGTCGTATTTTTTTTCTTTTGCACCAGTATTAATCCAGTCCAGTCACTCTATCGTTTCACATTTCTATGTGCAAATTGGAGTTCCAATTGCACTCTTCCTGCTTGTATATCACTGCGCCAGACGCAGAAACTTTTGTATATTTTGATTTTCTTCTCTAATCTGAAACCTGTAAAAAAATCAATGAACAATTAACTTGCATTAAGCTGTAAGCGGTCTTAATGTTGATCCAATGGCTTACCGTTGTGATCAATATATTAAATTTTAAGCTTAGTTTGTTGCAGCAGACTCGTTACTTAAAGCTGATATCGCAACAAGATTTTGTATTTTCAGAGATCTTTTAGATTAATTATCTGTATCTTTTCTGTTAGTTAATGTTGATGGAGATGAATGAGTATAAAGAAGCAAAGGAGCAACTCACGTCTTTGGCCGGGGAAGGCCTCCAATTGTCTTTATCATGCCGTGTATCTTTAGATCTTGTTTACTATCCTGCATGAAGCTGTAATCCATCTTATGGTGATTCATTGATACTGCAAGCAATACTCAGATTGAATTCTTTAAACTTTAATCTCATTTTCTTAGAGCGATCTCAATATAAATTCAAACCCTGTCTGTTTCTCTACTTTGTAGTCGTGTTCTTAGGTTTTTGGAAGTTAATTATTACTGTAAGTGTGGATGTTTGAATTGGAAGGATGTATAGAATAGTTACAGGATAAATATCCGACGGAGCAACTCGCGTCTTTTGGCGGGGGAGCCTAAGATTCGTTTCGCCCAGTGATTTAACGTGTAAGAAGACCTGGAATCAATTTAATGGTGGCGAAGGCATCCAATTGAATCTTTACTGCTGATAGAGAAAAATGGAGGATTTGTTTATCCCTGTAACAAGTTTTGATTTGAAATTGTGGAATAGGCGCGAGGCCATGCACATTTCATGGAAATAACTGGAATCTCCGAAATTTCAGACTCCATATTCAATTTTCTTCCATGCTAAATTGCTTCACAGCCCGACTCTTCGTATGCACTGTCTCCCCGTCTCTTTATATTTTAAATTTTATTTAAATAGTATAAACCCGTTAGTTTCTTCGCGCCGGTCGAACAGGGTACCCGGTCGGCTCTGCGCGGCGAGGGATAGTAAAACAAGTCAAGCGGTTTGGCAATGATCGGCAAAACAAAGATTATCACGACGCAGCGTTGCAATTCGTTCCGAGTATAACGGATTGTCGTACGCGCAGCCGGGAAGAGATTGCCGGTAAAATTCACTCTTCTTTCCTGGTGACTGTCGAAACATTTCTCCATTGAATTTTTGATATTAAATGAGGAGTGCGCCGCCATAGGTTCACAACTCGTCGCTGCGATGAAAAGAAAAAGAATATGAAGGGAATAAATCCTAAAAATACATGACATCAATGAAATAATTATCATAAAATTTATATAAACTATTTGGACATGCAAAAAAACAAAATGGACTTAGAATCATGTTTAATGACTGATTCGCCATTCAGTGCATGACGGACCCCCAGAATATGTTCAATCGATCAAAATGCTAAGATTCTTGGTGTAGGCCATGGAATCAATTTCATCTTAAATGTAATTAAACAAATTTCCTATTGGTTGTCCTCTAAGGACTCTTCTAATAGAGTAGGTTTTGTAAATAAAAATTTAAGATTCTTGATGTAGGTCATGGAGTCAACATCAACTCAAACTGAACTAACAAAGTAACCAATAAAAATTATAAGATTCTTGACGTAGCTTATGGAATCGAATTTAATCCATTTATGGAGTTAACAAAAAAAATTGAGTTTCTTGTCATGAATGGTTGGACAAGAAGGAAAGCTCTAATGATAATGTCAAGAATATCAACAAAAATATTTAGATTGTCTTCTAATGAATGGTTGGACAAGGAAAGCTCTAATGATAAGTTCAAGAATACCATGCACATGTGTATTAGGTTGTAGGTACTTAGTAGACTCGAATGGCGTTAAAAAAATGAGTTAGAAAGTAACTATGCTTTTTATAACGGTTATCCTTTAAAAGAGGAATGTTTTTTTTAGAATATGTAAATTGGATATAAAGGATTGTTTAACGCCAATTAATAATATTAAAAAGATGTATTTTGCATATTGCATCCATGTCATGAAAACTTTATAGTACTTCAAATTTTCCACGAAATTATAAGAGTTTGTTTTATTCTCTAAATTTTAGCATTAGAGATAAGTAAATGGCTTGTATAGAACTTTACAAATTATCCTAGCAAAAAAATAATCTTGTAAAATATAAAAGTAAAAATTGGTTTCATAACAACTAGGGGTAAGTAGTTTGCTTCGTACTTTCCATGAGAAAATTGTTGAAGTGGCTTCCTTGCTTACTATGAGTTTTGTTGGACAAAGTAGTCTTCCATAGTTTCCATTTGGTCCAAGCCAAGAGAGTGAACACAAAGAGTAAGGATTATTTCCATTTGATCCAAGCTACGAGAATGAACACAAAGAATAGGGGTTATTGATTTCCTTAGCTCCTCAAATTTAGATCTTTTCTTCAATTCCATGTTCTTGACTCTATCTTATAACAATATTATTTTTTCATCAACTTTTTTTAGTGTTTCATTATTACATTCCTCCCTCATTTCTAACTAAATTAGTTTGTCTTTGAACTTCTTTAATTTAGCCTTTGCATTAAATAATCCATTGCCTTTGCAATATCTTGATGTCCCATTTGAGTCGAACAAAGTTCGCTCACACAAATTATCCAAAATATATGGAAAATAAAGTAATCCATCCATGAATAATAATATATTGAGTAAATAGGATACTACTTGAAGCATGCTAAACATGAAACCAAAATAAATAATAAATATGATTTTTTATCAATATTTCATTGGTTCCTTTACAATTACAAAGTGAGATGATCTATAGGTCTGCACACATCATTTCAATTGAAACAGTATGTCTTAGAATTTAAACTATTTTAATAAATTACTCTAAATTATGTTTTTAATTTTAATTTTAAATATGTATATATGTAACATTGCCACCATCTTAAAGATTGAGCTTTGTCCTCAAGGGAAAGGATGGATATTGCTGACAAAATTGTTATGTCTCCCACAGGAAGATTCTTCCACTTAATAAGATATTCTTTGATTATTCGAGAATGAAGCTTTTTTTCTCTGGTAGTAATGATCACATTTTGTTCAAAAATGACCCTTCCTTCGTCGTCCAACATAGGAAGTATCTTCTGCACCAATTGATGACGTCCCAACACTTTCTTGAGACAAGAAACATGGAAAACATTATGGATGTGACTTTTATCAGGTAAGTCTAAACCATATGCTACTTGACTGATCTTCTTACTAATCTGGTATGGCCCATAGAACTTTGGGTCCAACTTGTTTTTTCCACGTTGTTTAAGAGATAATTGTTTGTAAGGTTGGAATCTTACGAATTCCCATTCTCCAACTTCAAATTCTCTTTATGTTATGTGTTGATCTGCTTGTTGCCCCATGCAGTTCTTTGTAGTTGTTAAATTATCTTTGAGTATTTTGATTGCCTTATGAGTTCTCTCTAACTGATTCCTTACTTCTAGGACATTAGTGTCGTTCAGAACAAACCCTTTCCATTTGGGAGGTTCATACCCATATAAAGCTTGAAAAGGAGTCATTGTTGTGGAGGTGTGGTACATAGAGTTGTACCACGATTCTGCCAAGTGTAACCATTGAGACTAAATATATTGTTTATCGGTTATGAAACAACGTAGGTAGGATTCAAAACATTTATTTACAACTTATGTCTGACCATATGTTTTGGGTTGATAAGTTGAGCTTATGTTGAGTGATGTCCCAACTTGTTTGAAAAACTCCTTCCAGAATTTCCCGTTAAATTTTGCATCCCTCTCACTGACTATGACTCTTGGAAAACCGTGCAAGTTGTATATTTTTTGCAAAATACTTCTACAATTTGTTTTGTTGAGTCTATCTTCTTCACCCTCATGAAGTGCGGGAATTCGGTTAGTCGATCAACTACTAAAAAAATATTGTCCTTTTTTTCTGACATGGGTAACCAATCAATGAAATCCCTACAAATTTCTTCCCATTTTTGGTTTGGAATGTGTAAGGGATGAAGTAACCCTAGGGTCAAAACGTTTTCACTTTCTTTCCTCATGCATTTGTCACATTCTACTGCGTATTTTTGGATATCTTTTTGCATTCCCTTCTAAAGAAAATACCTTCGTGCATTATAGTAGGATTTGAAGAACCCTACATGTCACTACTGCTGGTGAGTAATGGGACTCCTTCATAACTTGGTATTTATATTTAGAAGTTGGATTTAAATAGATCCTCCCTTAATACCAAAGAATATCATTTTTCCATTCAAATTTGGAACCTTGATTAGCATTGTTAATTATTGCACTCGTTTTTTGGTCCTTAGCTTACTCACTTCATATTTCAATAACCATTAAGAACCACAACTGAAACAAAACATGAGCTAATATCTTCATCCTTCCTGGAAAGTGCATCTATTACTACATTATTTCCCTTTTTATGTATTATTTCCTTGTCGAAAGAGACAATTTTTTCTATCCATTTATGTTGTTCCATGGACAATGTTTTATGTTGAAGAAGATATTTAAGACTAATTTGGTCTGTGCGGATCATAAATGTGCTTCATAAGAGGTATTTTTGCCAATTTCCTAATGCATGCATAATGGACAACATTTTCTTGTCGTATGTAGACTTCAATTGTTCTCATTTATTTAGTTTCCTACTTTCGAAAGTTAACAGATGCTCATCTTGCATTAGAACTGCCCCTATCCCATAACCTGAAGTGTCACATTCTATTACAAAGGGTTTGGATAAATTTGGTCTTGCCAATGTAGGTGTTGTGGACATGATTTTTTTTCAGTGTTTCGAAACACTTCCCTACTTCTTCATTCCATTGAAATGAATTATTTTTCAAAAGGTTTGATAAAGGAGCAGTTATGTGAGCATAGTTTCGGATGAATCTTTTGTAATATCCAGTTAACCCAAGGAATCCCCTTAATTTGGATATGTTAGTTGGTGTGGCCCATTTTGACATCACTTTATTTTTTTTTGTGTCCACCTCGACCCCTTCATTGGATATCACATGGCCGAGATAATTCACTTCCTCCTTACTGAACATGCATTTGGACATCTTTGCATAAAATTGGTTTTTTTCAAGATAGATAGTACATGTTCCAAATCTGTAAGATGTTCCTTCCACATTTTACTATATACAAGGATGTCGTTAAAGAAAAACAATACAAAATTTCTTAGATATGGCTGAAATAAGTTGTGCATGGTTGCTTGAAAGGTTTTGGGGGCATTAGTTAGCCCTAAAGGCATTACCTTAAATTTGCAATGTCCTTCATGAGTTCGGAAAGCTTTTTTTTCCACGTCTTCTAATCTTACTTTGATTTTATAATATCCTTACCTTGAGTCTAGTTTTGAAAATGATTTTTCCCCATGAAGTTCGTCCAACATTTCATATATGAAGGGGATGGGGAATTTGTCTTTAATGGTTATCTTGTTTAGTCCTTTGTGATCAATACATAGTCTAAAGGACCCATCCTTCTTTTACATAAATAATACTGACCATGCTGCATAAGGGCTCCAACTTTCCACAATCTCTCCACACTTTATTAAATCTTGTATTAATCTTTCATTATATATTTCATGATGGTGTGGATACGTGTAGGGATTAACATTGATAGGCCTCGACCCTCGCTTTATTTCAATTAGCTCAATATTCCTTTCAAGTAGTATCTCCATGGGAAGGTCTTCAAATACTTTCTGCATTTTTAGAGTAGTTCATGGATCTCTGGTTGACCTAGGTTGATCACTTATGAAGTTAATAATTCCATTTCTTGACATTATACCATGTATGTTGGTGCTCCTTTCCGGATTAGCTTCTACATTTTGTGAGATGACACAATTTGTGTTGATGGGCTTGGAACCCATACAACTTATTTTTTCTCCTTGCCATTTGAATTTAATAAAATGTTCTTGGTGGTTGGCTAAGTAGGTACCTATTTTTTGTAGCCACTCGATCCCTAAAACTGCATCAACTCCTCCTAGAGGTACCACACATAATTCTAACTCAAGGTTATACTTTTGTAACTGCAACTTAACCTTGTTGCATTTTCCCACCTGTTTTATCTTCTTCCCATCTACCACCATTACCTTCATGTTAGGCACTAGATATATGAAAATATTAAGCCTCTTTGTGATGCTTATATGTCATTAAAATTATGGGTGCTTCTAGTGTCGAAAAGGATGATGACATTGTTATTTTTGACATGTCCTTTAAGCTTCAATATTTATGGCTAGTGGATTCCGGTTATGGATGCGAGTGATATTCTCGGTGCATTTTCATCATCTGACTCTAATGGGAGATTCTGGATATATTCTATTTCTTCCATGTCAGATTCATCACTATCTAATTTTCCTTCCTCTTCGGCTTCACATTGATATAAATTCTTGGTGGTATCCTTCTTAGAAAACCTATGTCTTAGGTCCCACTTTTCTCCATAGTACAAGTACATTTTCCTTTCTTAATCTTTGGGTCTCCAAACTGATTTTGTTGTCCGCGCTTACATGTGGTGGGAAATACTTTGTTTCTAGGTTTATAGTTGAGCCAAACTTTCGACTTGTGTAACCCTTGTCAAGTTTGCTTTTCCATGATTTCTTAAATTTTTCTTCAATAAGTTTTGATTTATGCCTAGCCTTAGCCAAGTTTAAGATATTATGTAATTTTAATTCATCTTTTATGTATGGTTTTATCCCATGTACATACATATGGATTCGTTGATCATCTGTTAACTCTATCACTCGTGTTGCTATGGCTTCCCATTCGTAGGTGTACTCCTCCACATCACCTTTTTGTTGTAATCTGGTAATTTTTGCAAAAAAATATTTCTCTGACACATCTTCAAATCTTTTAAAGAAATCATTTTTGAATGTGTTCCAATTGTAGGAGCACACTTTTGTCATAATTTTTTCCACCACATATACCAATTATATGTGTGGCCTTCAAGTTGCATTGAGGCATATTTTATTTTCTAGTCATCGAAGTGGATTTTATGTATGCAAAAAATTCATTCCGCCTTATTGATCCATGCCACGTTTTGCTTTGTCTCAACATCGAACTTTGGTAACTATAGCTTACAGGATTCAATGGATATTCCCCTCATTGGTTGCATTGAACCTGAGTACGGTTGGTTGGGATTAAGGCCTGAAAAGAAATTATGATTCATATGGTTTTGTAGAATCTCCATCTTGAAAAAATTCATTGTATCTTGTTGGTTCATTTTTGGCAAACCAATATTGATGGATGCTTCTTTATCCTCGAAGTACTTCACCATTTTTTCAATCCCTTCACCAAACTTTGTTTTCATCTTACTCATTCCGCAGGCTACAATGTTGGTGACCTCACTTCTTATAGTCCTTGTTATTCCTTCCTTTTCTTCACGTATCCCAACTTCAATTTTGTTTAACCTTGAGTTAAGGCTTTCGAGCGTCTTAGAATCCCAAGCATGGATTTTTTCCATTCTCTCCACCCGATCATTCATCTCTAGCATGGATCGAGTACATAGAGGAGTGTGTTTAGACCCAAATTTTGGTTTTGGACCTCGAATAGGGTCACAATTAACTTTTAAATATAATAATAATTTTTATTATATTTAATAACAATTTTTATTTTTAATAATAATATTATAATATTATAATATTATAATATTAGTAATGTCTTATTAATAATATTTATTATTATTAATTATTATTATTATTAAAAACAAAAATTGAATGGCTAGAGGTGTGAGAATTGTGGGAGACTGACTGACTAGTGCGGGGAGAGGAGCACAAGGGAGGCACGGAATGGTACGATGTGTTGCTTGGGATGAAACGAAGTATGTGGAAGGCACGTTCGTATGTGGAGAGGAAGCGCAATGTGAGAGGGGGATCGAGGAGTGTGAGATGAGTGCCGAGGGAATGTCAATGTAGAATGGGAGTGTGGGAATGGCAGTGTAGAGTTTCCAGAGTGGCTATGGTTATAACAACAAGAGAGGATGGAGGACACCTTTACAATTACAAATGGAGACCATTTATAGGTATACACATGACATTTCAATTGAAACAGTATGTCTATGAATTTAAACTAAATTTTACTAATTACTTTGAATTATGTTTTTAATTTTAATTTTAAATATTTATATATGTAACATCCTTGAATGTTTTTGTTTCTAGTCTTTCTTTCAAGTTACATCTCTTTTTCCTTGAAAACATAGAAGAATGGACTTACCTCCTCTTCCTTGTTAAAAACATTAGCTAAAAAAGTATATTATTTGCATTTTTAAATATTGGCTATTAGTATTTCTTTCCTCCCATTCATAGATTGCACTAATCTCATGGTATTCTCTATTTGAATTGTTGTTAAAATTTTGAAAATGTTCATTTACTTGTTTATGGAAGTAATTGTTTTTGTTTAAAGAAAAAAAATTAATGTTTCTTAAGTATCGAACATTATCATTCTTTTTTCGCACTTTTTGTTTTGAGCATTTACTTTTCAAAGCAATCTAATTTTGTTGTACACACCATGTAACACCCCACTTTTTACCCAAATATGTGAATATGTATGTAATGAAACAAAGACTAGATGCTATACTTATATGGTCCAGGAGACAATGGATATTGTAATTGTTAATACAAAAATCCCTCACAGCTGCAAGTGAAGAATGTCAAAGAAGAGTGGGGGACTATGATTCCACAAGTGGGGGAAGTGACTAGGTGCTAAGGGGTGATGACCCTAGTTGACTTTAACTAATGCATTAACCTTCATTAACCATTTTAACCCAAAGTTCCCTAACCATCATTTGGATTGTCACTTTAATTAAGCATGAGATTAATTATCTTAATATGGGATTAAGAGGGGAAAAGTGGTCACTTTTGGGAAATACACTTGTCAAGACAAAATCATGCATATATCTTGTTGGAAACTCATTTAGTAATCATTCATTTAGTTTGGTGGATCCACTCCATCATGCCATTTGTGCTCTAATTGTTACAAAGAGGAAAATTGGAGTTCCATACCTTCTCATGCGAGTACCCTAAGAAACTGGTGTGAATGGGCTTGGTGCCTATGTGGTAGTGACTTGGCCTACAACTAGATTTCCTAGGACCCTAACACATAGACTCCCTAGACGACCTGTGTTGGAGCACTAGAAGGGGATGGGGACATCCTAAGGGACTACGGAACATAGCAGAGGTCCCATCCATTGTGTTGTGCAGGCTAATGGGGAATGAGTGTAGGTGGGGGCGTACAACTATTGAGGATATTCATGTGCTACGTATGCAAAATTCAAAATAAGCATCGGAGTGGAAAAATTACCGTTATGGTGGTAAATGAAGTACCACATCACCTCAAAAGTGTTAAAGAGGTGGTCAAGTGTTTGACAAAGTGGTATTAGAGTTCAAGGTTGCGACGCTGGACAGCATGGGCCAAAACTTATATGCATAGGAATAAGTTATAAGTTGCATGGAAATTGTTTGAAAAAAATTACTCGATGGAAAAATTTGGGGACAACCATGTTGAATTTTGTTAGTTGCTTAATTCAGGGCACTAATTAAAAAGTTAGAGTGTTGTTTGATTAATTTGGTTGGATATGGAAGTAATAGGTATTAAATTATGGAGTCTCGGTGGGTTTTGTGAAATATTTGGGTTTTGTGAATGGCCATGTATTATTATCAAAACCAAGATGTTATTATAACCAACATGATAAATGGTGATAAAATTTTGTAGATGGAATATTCAATTATGAAAAATTTAGACAAAAAATTGAACCACTGTAAAAATATTATAGTTTTAGTTTTGTTAATTGACGGAAATTTATCAGCTCTGTCAGTTAACAAAAAAATTCCTTTATGTTGCAGATAGCACACATTTAATCAATCAAGTTATATCTTTATATATGAGTCATTCACGCAAAAATAAATTATCAGAATTTATCATAGGGGAGACCCCACGAATGGCCTAGAAGGCATCAAGTGTGTCAAATCAGCAGATGACCATTTGCGCAATGGAGTTTATCAAGGGATAACACATGTACCCCTCCTGCGAATGTATGAGATTGAACAAGTAGTCGAATGTATGAGATTGAACAAGTAGTTTTGATTGGTAGATATAGACCGTTCACGCACGAAAATATTATCAAAATGTAACACAGTGAGGATTGCCACTAATGGATAGGATTGAACTGATTCAACCAAATCATTATATCTTGACCATTCATTCATGGGGGAGTCTCATGTGTGTTGGAAATCAACGAATCATGATCGTTCATGCAAGAGAAGGTGCACGAGACTTAGCATAAAGGGTATGGTTGTGGACGACTCAGATTAAGTCAGGACCATCGAATGGGGCGATATGATCCGTTCTGGAAAAAGAATATAATTTGGATCTTGAAAATGTGGTAATCATCGTGAACAACCCAAATTTAATCATGCATGTTAGATGGGTATATCTTGCTCGTCTGCAAGATTCCCTCAGCAGGAGTTAAAATTGCGGTGCCGGAATTTGAGAGAATTGTGATTACTCAAAAGGTTCTATTGATGTATTATGACATGACAGAGACAAGGTTCTATTGATGTATTATGACATGACAGAGACAGTGGATGACATGGTCATGCTCGATGATGACACGGGTGTTATAACACAAATCCACACTTCCATGTTTTTTATGATGATCTCCCAAAACGACACAAAATTCTATAAGAACAATCATCAAAATCAACTTATCATTATGGAAGAAGCCTTGCATATGAGCCTATATGATGGTCAAAACCAAAACTCTAGAAAAAGTGGTGAACCAAAAGGGGGAGACACACACTATATAAGGTTATGTTCGAAGAATTTCACTATCCTCCTGAGTGTTCTAACCATCATATAAGCTCATATTCAAGGATTCTTTCATAATGATAAGTTCATTTTAATGTTTGTTCTTAGAGACTTTTGTGTCCTTTCGGAAGATCATTGTCACAAACATGGAAGTGCCATTTTGTTCTATAATAGGACCCTAATATTTTTGGGGGGATGTTTAGCTTTGTGCTTTTGTTTCATTTATGAAAAATCAAATTGAATGGAATCAAGAATTCTCCACCTTGGAATTGACAAAGTATAATGAAGACTTATGGGTAAGGGGGAGTAAAAAACCTACTATTCTGATTTTTAGAAGGATGAAATTTTTAAGTTGGATAAATTTGTTTCTTCCTTCCAGGAATCCCAGACTTTATCCATTTATTCATGTGAAAATTGGATATCACTACATCGATTGGGAGCCATTTTGGCTTTTAATAGTACAAATTTAGTATTGGATGATGGGAAGAGGAGAAGAGATCCCCTCACATATGAAAGACTTGGTATCACAATGAATCGTTCCCAGAGATACATTGATTTCTTAGAGGTGCATATGATACAATGGATTGGGATCAAATTTCACTTTCCTATTTTATGGAACCCAATTGAGTCAACTAAAGAAGAGGATTTATGGGCTACTACAGGTGAAATATTGGGATATTACACAAATCAAGAACCAGGGAATCCTTCCTATGATTGGAGCAAGATCCATTCTAAATATTTTCCACCTGATCCTACAGGTTCAAATGAATGACTTGATTTCATGGGGACATGAAATGAAACCAGGCCAGGGAGGATGTTGAGTCTCAAAAATGCCATATTTTTGCTACCCATTTTTCCCAATATACCTCTCTTTGTAAAACCCCATTTTTTACTGCATAATGTAAATTTGTAAATATTGTTGTGAAACGCTAGAAGCCAGAAACAAATGGCCAGGATGAGAAAAACACTGTAAATGTGTACATATTTTTATACGAATATAAAATATTTGATGGCTACAGAGAAAGAATGATGAAGAAGAGATGGGGGGATATGATTTCACAAGTGGGGAAGTGATAATGGGATAAGGTAAATGATCCTAGTGAGCTTTAGCTTATATCCTAAGCCTTATACATTTAACCCAAAGTTCCTAAACCATGATTAAGATTCATGCTTTAAATAAGGAACTATTTAATTATCCTAAGAGGGGACTAAGAGGTGAAATGTGGTTCCATGTGGATTGGCGACATGGAAATCTAAAATATTCTTATAAAAGTGATCATTCAAGCTAGGGAAGGGTTCTTTCATCATTAATTCCAACCATTCTTATTGCATTCCTCTTTCTTTCCATCACCTTGGACTACCATAGCTTGGTACCGTGATAGAGGACTGAGATGCCATTATTGAATATGAACTATTCATGCCATTAACCATGGTAGACCGGTGCATGAGAAGAACTTGGCCTACAAATTATGCCCTAGAGTCCTAATTTGGAGATTTCTTATCCAGCCTATGTTGGAGTTCTAGAAGGGAACTGGAGGTTTCCCAAGGGACTGCTATCTCAAAGAAGGGGGCTTGTTATTATCTCTGTCTATGTTGATGGGGAAGGAGAACTGAGGATTGGTATAATTGTAGAGGGGGTTTCTGCACCAGTGGGTTGCACAAGAGAATGAGTTGTGTCAAGTGGTATTGGGGAGATATTTTCCCTTGTGGATTGATATCCCCAACTTGGAGGTGGCTCTGTCAAAGAAATATATGGCTTGATAGAGCCTATCGCTAGGAGGAACATCCTTCACCTGCAACCAATTGGAGAATAATTGATTAAAAAGATAAGTGTCTATCTGAATATGAATGCCATGGAATTGAATCTGTGTCACTTATATGTTTCTTAATTCACTATTTTAAGAATTTTTAAGTGCATGGCATTGCTTGGCATGGCATATGTGTTTTATGTTTGATATTTCCTGTAATATTTAATGAATGTATAAGTGATTTGGGTGACCATAATGTTTTAATTTCCACTATTAAATTGAATGAAATATGAAAAATGAAATTGTATATAAGTGGTGAATGAGTACATCATGGTCTCAATGGTTTAAAGAGGCGACTAGGTATGTTACAGAGTGGTATCAGAGCCCAGGTTCTCATCACTAGTACTGCATGGGATGAAATTTGGATTTATAGAAAAATCGGAGGTTTCACATGAAATGTTTGAGGAAATGTGTTTGAGTAAAAATAAGTGTGTAATCCCAATGGTTAAATTGTGGCTTCATTTAATAATGGAACAGTTCGGATCTGAGAAAATTTTGGTATCAAACCAATACTATGGAACTACAGTTTTTTGTTAATCAACAATTATGGTAAACGACAAAAAAAATTTCCATCAGGAGGAATATCCAGTTGTAATTTCTATTTTCCAAGTGTGAGAATGTGGGTGGACATCTGTCAATAGGGGTATGCCAATTGTAACCCTACGTTAACCATAAGTACACACACACACACATATATGGGGCCCACAATTTCCACATGGATATAGGTGTCATGGGTCATTCACATGGATTTAGTGTACATGTGGAATCCTAAAATGGATCTTATACGTGGATGGAATCCATATAGGACATATATAGGTATGTTTTATGCCACAGACGACCACAAAGCATTCAGGGGAATACATGATAAGTCGATCTGATCACTGATCATCGTTAGAGATCAACGGTTTTGGATGACTTGAGGGGCCCGAAGTAGCCACAAGGTAATGAAAGGTGACTCTCCCAAAAATAAAACCTCCAAATTTCAATGGTTTGAGATCTAGTGTTTTGGGGGGCATAAGAGTTGTTTTCAAAACCACCATAAGGTGCCCCCGAAACCACCTTCCCAGCTCCCCAAAATCAACCAACATACGTGTTATCCAACAAGGAGATGACAAGGCAATGGAAACCAATTGAGATCTGACATGTGGCCATGGGACCACTATGATGTCATGATGATGTCATACTGATGTCATCCAAATTTTTCAAAAAGTTTCATTGAAAGGGGTAAAATAGGACCATAAATGTATAGGAATAAATGGGAAATGGAAGGGATTTTGGCATTTGTTCTCAGGTGTTAAAAACTGAAAAACATAGTGGAACTTATGCACCAGATTGTGTGAAATCAAGGGATTTATAAAAATGAAATAAAAAACGAGGCACTGTAGACAAGCCCCCTTGACCAAAATTATTTATTTTTATAAATATACAAAGTTGGTTTTTGGGTTTAAAGGCGATTATAGGAACAATATAAAATCTTGCAGAATTGTGGATTATAAATAGCTGTAATTTTCAACTCCAATATCAAAATTGAGCATGGCCATATTCATTGGAAATATTATCAAAAGGAGAATAAAAATAAACATTCTTTCATAGTAAACCATTACCGATCCTTTCAAGAAATGAGTAGAAAGGGACCTGTAGGTCCTATTTGACAAAAATGTCAAATGGTGTTTTTCAGAATATATATATATATATATGGAAAATTTTATTGAATTCAAAATTAAATTTTGTCTAACATATGTAAGAACATGAACACATTACAAATACAGTTTGGAATTAAACATACTCATAGGAAAGATTTCCAAAAAAATATAGAACAATGAAATGGACAAAGCTCATACAACCATGAATAAGAGCCAGAGGTCAAGACACCAGTGTAGGAAATGTGGAAGAAGAAACAAATGGATGTATAGAATATGTAAACCGATTGGAATTTGCGGAAACTATAAGAAGTCTGAGAATGGAAGTATAGAGTTATAGGGAAGATAATGAGAGGATGTTGAGTGCCCAAGAATAAAAAAATGAATTGAACACTCAGCTGATGTAGATTCTAAATATGTTATAAAGGAAAATGAAAATGGGTTCATCCTCAATTGAAGAGAAAGAAGCAATACAAGTCTCAAGGAAGAGATCACATGAGAGATCTGAGCACTCTAAAAGTGATACCAATAGTCATAAGAAGCACTACTCACCACACTATGTAGTCAGGAGTTCATATATATCTGAGGGTTCTAGAAGCATCCCATAATTGTCTCCAATTAAACATCATAAAAGAAGGAATGTGAAATATGAGCTGCAAGGGGAACTCAGGAAAACTAAACCTCCCACTTTTGATGGTGAGAACAAAAAGGGAGAATATGTTTAAGCTTGGATATTGGGGATGAGAAAATATATTCAACTACATAATTATTCCTCTAACATGGAAGCTAGGATTTCCATTTACAATTTGTGGGTAAAGGCTTCCATTTGGTGGGACCAATTGGTTCAAGTTAAGCATATCAGTGAAAAGAGGATTTAATGGAGGAAATTTAAGAAGTACTTCCAGAAAAAAGTAATTATCATAACATTCTTATGATATGAATATGGAATAGTTCTTTGAACAAAAATTGGGAGGCATGAACATGGATGCATCTGAAAAGAAGTTTTTAGAGCTGTTAAGATATGTTAGGTTTATCAAGGAAGATAAGGTAAAGATACAAAGGTTTTTAAGTGGTTTTCCATCATTTTACAGGTATAAAATTCATTATGATGAACCCAAGACTTTGGAAGAAACAATTTAGAAGTCCAAGCATATGTATGATCAAAACGAAGGAAGGGAAAAATTTTAGAAGTATTGGAGAGATAAGAGGAAAGATAAGCAGGATGAAAGGAAGAAAGGATTCAAAACATCTTTCTTCAAGAACCAAAAGAACTCATATCAACAAAGTAATCCAACTCAAAATGGGCCCAAGATGACAAAATCTGCTGGAAAAATAAACCAGACAACAACTGAAATGTTGGGGATGTGAAGAAAACCATTTGTTTAAAGATTGTCCACAAAAGGGAGACATAATGATAAATGTGCACAATTTACAAGAAGCAGGTATTGTGGAGGATGTAGGTGGGAACATTCCATAATTTATGCAACCTTAGACAATAGACAGACAGATCATCAGTCCAACATGATTGAGGTTGAAGGTAAAATTTCCAATCAACCTATTTCTATTCTCATTGATTTAGGAGCAAGTCATAGTTATATTGATCCTAATTTAGTTGAAATCTTTTAGGTAAAGAAAAGTAAGCATAATCAATCGTGGATGGTTCAATTGGTTATTGGAACAAGAAGGACGATTAAGGGTTGTCCATTGAATATGAATGGACTGAACACTTTTTCATATTTGAACATAATATCACTTGGTTCATATGATGTACTTATTGGGATGGATTGGATATATGCACACCATGTGATATTGGATTGTCATAAAAAATCATTTACTTTTCTAGATGAAGAAGGGCAGCAAAATATAGTGAAAATGAATTCCAAGGCCTATTTCCATAAGAGAAGTTGCATATTTGCAATTAAAGAGGTGATTCAGAAAAGGATTTCATATGTATGTAGCTCCTGTCAGTTGCATGCATCTCATGTTCAAGAACTAGATAAGTGTAAAAGACCAAGTTCAGAAGACTTTCCAATATTGCGGGATTTTGCAGATGTGTATAAAGAAATACCAGGATTTCCACCGAAAAGATATATTGATTTATCTATTGATTTGATACCTAGATCTTCTCCAGTTTCCAAAGTTCCATACAAAATGAGTACACCTAAGTTAAAAGAGTTACAAATGTAGCTCGAAGAATGGTTGAAGAAAGGGTATATGCACCAAAGTGTGTCTCCTTGGGGAGCACTAGTATTATTTGTAAAGAAAAAGGATGAAACTCTGAGGTTGTGTATTGACTTTAGATAGTTGAACAAGGTCACTGTGAGGAATAAATATCCACTCCGTAGAATTGATGACTTGTTTGATTAGCACAGAGGATCAAATATTTTCTCAAATATAGATTTGAGATCTTGTTACCATTAGGTGAGGATAAAATATGAATAGATTAGAAAGATAGCCTTCAGGACCAAATATGTTCTTTATGAGTTTGTGGTGGTGCCATTTGGCTTAACAAATGCACCAACTACATTTATGTGCTTAATGAATGGGATATTCAAGAAGTATTTAGATATAGTTTGTCATCGTGAGTCTGGATGGAATTCTTATTTATTTAAAGTTAGAAGAGGAGCATGAAGAACACATGAGATTGGTACTACAAGTGTTAAGAGAACATAAGATTTATGCCAAACTGAGTAAATGTTCTTTATATCAAGAAAATTCATTACTGGGGACATATAATCTATAAAGAAGGAATAGCAATGGATCCAAAGAAGATAGAAGCTATTATGAGACGGCCTACACCCAAGAATGTATCAGAAGTAAGGTCATTCATGGGATTATCTTGATATTGCAAGAGATTTATAGAGGGCCTCTCCAAAGTGGAACATCCAATTACACCATTCTAGAAGAAAGGAGTCAAGTTTTAGTGGACACCACGGTGTGAAGAAATTTTCCAGCAGTTAAAGGGATTTCTCACTAGTACACCAATTCTCAATATTGTTTATCCAAATGAAGGTTTTTTGGTGTGTACATATTCTTTCCAAGAAGCAATTGGTGGATTATTATTCAATATGGACATGTGATTTGTTATGAGTCAAGAAATATTAAGGATCATGAGAAAAAGTATGTTACACATGACTTGGAAATTTTTTTCTATTGTGCATGCATTAATGATGTGGAGGAATTATCTCAAGGGTAGAAAATTTGAGTTGAGAACAAATCATAGTGAATTGAAATATTTATTTGAGAAACAAAATTTGAATGCAAGACAAACAAGATGGATGGAATTTTTGTGTGAGTTTGATTTTGATATCAATCATATTAAAGGTAAGGAGAACAAATTTGTTGATGCACTCAATAGAAGATTTCATGATATGCATGCTTCAACCATTAGTATGTGCAAATCATATTTAAAAACAAAATTCTTGAAGTTGTCATATCAGATGAACATTACCTTCAACTAAAACAAGAATTCTAATAGGAAAATGTACAACAGAAATATGAAGGTTACAGGTTGGAAGATGATGGAATTATTATATACAAAAATAGATTTTATATTTGTAATTAAGGGGAATTAAGGAAATTGGTAATGAATGAGATGCATAGTGTACCATATGCAGGGTATCCTATATACCAAAAGACAGTTGCAATTGTAAAAAGTCAATATTTTTGGCTAGGAATGAAGAAATATATAGATGATTATATACAAAGGTGCATTGAATGTCAAAGAGTAAAGTTTGAGCATAGACATCCAGTAGGATTGCTTCAACCAATACTCGAGTGGAAATGGGATGTGGTGACCATTGGCTTCATCACTAAGTTTCCCATGATAAGAAAGCAACATGACTCCATCATGGTGGTGGTGGATAAGTTAACAAAATATGCTCACTTTTTACCAGTCAAATCAACTCATAAGGAAGGTAATATAACATATATTTATATGAAAGAGATTTCTAGTTACATGCGATACCCAAGGCAATAGTTTCAAACAGAGATCCAAATTTTACATCAAAATTTTGGAAGAGATTATTCAATGTATTTGGAACAAATATGAATTTAAGCACAACATATCATCAACAAACAGATAGGAAAAATGAGAGAGTCAATCAAGTTATTGAAGATATGCTAAGAATGTATGTGATGAATCAACCATCAAAATGGGAAGGCTACCTATATTTGGTAGAGTTTTCATATAATAATGGATAGCATGCTTCCCTGAACATGATTCCATTTGAATCCTTGTATGGTAGAAAGCGCAATACTCCAATGAATTGGGATAATCCAATGGACAGAGTAATAATTGGGCCAGAATTACTCAAAAAAACGAAAGAGCATATGGTAAAAATCAGGCATAATTTGAAAGTATCATAGGATAGGAAGAAGAGTTATGTATACAAAGGAAGAGTAGTAAAAGAATTTAAAGTGGAGTTCATCATGTGTATTTGAAATTCGTGACAAAGAAGAGTTCCCTGAAATTGGGAATCTGTCCAAATTTTGTAGCCCAATTTTGTGGGCCATTTGAAATTTTGGATAGGAGAAGGCATGTAGCTTATGCATTAGCATTTCCTACTTGTTTGCATGTGCATAATGTATTTCATGCATATTTTTTAAATAAATATGTGCATGATCCTAACTACATAATTGATTTTGCTATGATCCAAGTGGAATTGGAAGGTGATATTCTAGTACAACCAATACGCATTATAGACAAGATTTTTACGTTATTGCGGAATAGGGCCATCCGACAGGTAAAGGTCCAATGGAACCATTACAGTCCTGAAGAAGCAACATGGGAGCTTATGTATGTGATGTAGAAGGCATACCCGCAGCTATTTTGAAGTTTTGATATAAGAAAATTTCAGTGTACATAGTGTTGATGATGCACCCAGGATGGTGCACAAATTAAGGGGGGGCGATGTAATACCCCAGTTTTGACTCCATAATGTAAATTTGTAAATATTGTTGTAAAAGGATAGAAGTTAGAAAAAAATGGTCAGGATTACCAAGACATTGTCAGTATGTACATTTGGATATTAATATAAAATATCTGATGGTTGCAAAGAAAGAAGGTCGAAGAAGAGATGGGGGGATATGATTACACAAGTGGGGAAGTGATAGTGGGATAAGGGAAATGACCCTAGTGGTATTTAGATTATATCCTTAGCCTTAGCCATTTAACCCAAAGTTCCTAAACCATGATTAAGAGTAATGCTTTAAATAAAGCACTATTTTATTATCTTAAGAGGCAATTGAGAGGGGGAAAGTGGTTCCATGTGGAGTGGCCACATGGAAATATAAAATATTCTTAGGGGTTTCCCCTTACACCCTTGTCTATGGAAAGGAAGACATCCTCCCTCCCAACATCTTACTTCCATCCTTGCAATTGTCCCAAGGCTCTCGAGGGTCTGGTAGTCAGGTTTTACAATCCAGGATTGATACCCTGCTTCAACTTGAAGAAACTCGGCAAAAAGCTAAGAATCGATTCCACCAACACTAAGATATAGTCAAGAGATGGTTCGATAAAAGGAATTCTGGTAAAAGAAGTTTTGAAGTAGGAGATTTAGTTCTGAAATGGGACCATAATCACGAAGGCAAGGGAATCCACATGAAATTCCAACACTTATGGGTAGGCCCTTACCAAATTTCTGCAAAGCTCGTCCCATCCACTTACAAGCTGACAAACCTCCAGGGAGAGGAAGTAACCCTTCCCCTCAACGGCCTCGCCTTGAAACAATACTTTGCATAGTCCCGTTGAGGTTTTCTGTACATAAATAAAAAACCTTTTCTTTTATTTTTCTCTTTACTTTAGTCTCTTATTTTCTGTTTGATTCCAGCCAAGTTGTTCTCTTTTCTGAGTAGTTGAGTTTTTTCCCTTTCCTCTTTTTCTTTGTATAGTTTCTCCCGCTAGCCCTTCAATTGGGCCTTTCGCGAAGATAGATCTCTCAAGAAATATCGCAACTCATGAAGCTGGAGATGCATCCTCAGAAGAAAGTTTATCTATGCATTTTGGTTTTGCTGATCGTTCTCCAGAATGAAGAAATCCTATTCTATTGGTCGCATTAACCCTTGTTTAATAGCAGAGATCTATGATTATCTTTATCACTATCTTCGGGCTCCATCCACCCTCACATTTATAAGCGTCTCAAGTAGATTGCTATAGTTGGACCCGCGAAAAGGAGGCACATCTCGAAGGCATAGGGTATTAAAATGACTCCATGCTGCAAATATAAAGCCAAAAGGGCTTATAATCAAGAGTCTGTTTTCCAGAAATTCTCGCCTCAATCAAAGCATGGCTGAGATAAAAGCAAAATGTTCAAGCCAAGAAAGTTGTTCAAAGACCCATCTCATGTTAGATTCTTCTCCGTCCATGAGACTTGATAAATCAAACAAAATCTCTCACTCACACAAAAGGACATTATGGATTGAAGAACCAAAGTCAAAGATTGTAATTTTAAGGAAACTATTTTTGGAAGGCTCAAACAGCAAAAGTTGTCAAATGCATGAACATCCAAAAGGATGCAAGTAGCATGGGAATGAGGAACAAGAGAACATTGTCTACGAGATGTTGTTACAATCCTGTGGAGTCCGATGACAATGGTCATTTGAAAGATGAATCTTCTCAAATGAACCTCATATTTTGGCCCTTGGAAAGTCTTAAGGATGTCTTTATCAAAGCTCCCCTTTCCCGATGACCAACGGGTAAAGTGACTACTTCCTTCACCGAGATTCAAACGCTTAAACCGACTGGTGCACATAAGGTGAACAACTTTTAAAAGTTTTCTATGAACGAAAGAGATTTTTTCAGAGATCTTTGTTCGCCAGCTATTTGCCAAATTGTTGTTGCTGCAACATCTTTCCCCAAAATTTTCAAGAAATTTGGGGGGCCCTCCTTCTGCACGTTGTAACAAGTGTTTTCCTTGTCTTTCAGGCTTATTGTTTTTCTTTTCACAAAATTTCAAACACTTCCTTTCAAAAGGTTTTCTAGTTTATTTTCTCTAAGGCAAAGTCACCTTTAATCTTCAGCGCATTTTTTTATCCTTAAATTGGTCGCCCTTTGGCGCAAGTTTTAAACATAGATATCCCGCTCGACACAGTTTTAATTATAAATCGTCGCACCTTGGCGCACGACTTATCCTTTAAACCGCCGATGGGTGGATGTTCTTTGACCAAACTCCATGACTAAAGGCACAATGAAAATTTAAACTGCATGCTTCTAAAAGCGCAAACCTTAGGCTTATTTCTTGCGCCAAATGCGCACTCTCTAAGACTTGCGTTCCTGCCTCGTTGCCAAAAAACTGGCTTTTCGTTTTTCTCCACGTGGATTAAAGGTTGAAATCTGCACCGTAGTTTCTGCGGAGTCTAAGTCTAGCTTGACCATCAATCAGCGCAATTCCTGACAATAAGACAAGCGCTTTAACGCTGAATGTGTGATTAAACTTGCGCCAAAGGAACGAGATTTATCCATTGAGCTCCCGCCTCCATATTAGCGCCTCGGTTATCCTCCAAGTCCAATTTATAGCGCAGCGCTATCATCACAGAGCTTAGTCTTGCAATCGCCGCGCCTTGGCGCAGCACTTAACGTTATGATCGCCACCTGTTCGAAGCTTGATTTTGGTGTTTGTGCAGAGATTGGTGGGGTCATAAATGTGCCCATGTGCCATTTTGAATGCACAAGTTCTTAATCCCCGTGCTCATAACTCCGCCAACCTATTACGTACGTGAGATTAATTGCATCCCCTATATGAACGCGTAGAACGGGATTTCGATATCACTCGACCACTGCCATAAGAGAACAGAGCTCGTTGTTCGATATCGAACTCTGACCACACTGTTGCACGTCTCAGAACGATCGCTAGCCACCAGGGAACACTGCCAAGCTAACATGTAGGTACTCGGTTTCTCCGCTCTTCGTTTTTCGAGGTTCTCATTTGATTTTTTCCCCCTTCGTACCCTGTTTTCGACTATATATATGTGCAAAACAAGTTATACGCTCTGAGCGATTGGTTGTGAGTCGAGACCATGAAGACACGAAACCACCATTAGCGAACCAGAACCCGGATGGCCCTATCCTCCCATGTGCGCATGAAGTTTTTCCCACTATCACGTGCTCGGAATCCGAAGTAAGTCTGTTACTATCTTGCCATCTCTAAGTTTTCCCGGTTTCACTTTAATGGCCACATATATTGCATCCCATGCTTGAACCTGTAGCTGAGTGCTCGTTTTGGTTAAAACGTTGCATCCGCACACCCCATGGAAAATTGCTGCCAAGCGACGATATCTTTCACTCATATGCCACCTAAAACCCACAGTGCTTGGCCAAAACCACCTTAAAACGTGTGAGAATGACCTGATAGGCTAGCGGTGGGAACATTATGAATAGCTCACCATTTTACTTGTAGAGGCAAACAACCGTGAACGACGAGCCCAATGAAACCACCCCTGTGCAGACGCAGTGGCTTCACTAGGTGTACAAACAATTGTAGGTCCTTGTGCATTCCTATGGAGGTCATGACGCTATTAACCGCCTGTCCTGGCTAGGTATTTTGATTAGGAAGGCACTTGCACATTGAACAAAGTTGTAGCGCAAATAAGAGGCCTTCTCGCTATCTTGTCCCCACACCATTTTCCTGTTCCTAAACTTCCCAACCCATGTCGATTTCCTCGACAACGAACTAGTGTTGACGTGATAAGTTGATTGAACACGAAATCAAGACACCCGCGGTCCTAAAACGTCACATAGGTTCTAGAACTGTTATCCCAAAAGTGTTTGAACCATTTGTCTTATACATGAAACCACAATGGCTTGCATAGCTTCATTGGCATTGGTATCTAAGTGTCTCTTGTTATTTTAAACTATGAAAGGATAGCTGCTTCTGTGGTTATGAAAATGACATATTTCTGACTTTCTCATAATTGTTTTGCTAATGCTTGAAAAATCACCTGGTTGAAATCAATTCTATCATATTTTCTTTACAAATCAGTAGGAAGCTTTGCATTTTAATGATAGCTGAATATATACACGCGCCTTATTTGTACTACCATGCTCACCATAGAATTATCATGCATAGGAGGTATGCAAGGAAGAAAGCAACACAAAAGATTGACTCAGATTCAGAAGTAGAAATCCTGTCGGATACTTCACTGGAGACCATGTTCATTGACACACAAGCTACCACCAATGTGCCCCCTAGGATTTCTACTTCCAGTGGAGTGAACTATATAGGTTCATCATGGACCAAAACAACCCTCAAGCCCCCATAGAAGACTCTTTGGTATATGCAAACATCTGAAAGTCTTACCTCCATAAGGTAACGACTCTTCCTGAATTGTTCCCCTGTTCTGAAGTGATTGGCTAGTTGATACCTCACGTCAGGACTGACACTAGGTTCATAAATGATAAAAATGGGCTGAATCTAGCATCTTTTGCTCCCGAGCATATCTCAACCACTTACAGATTACCTCAACCCAGAGCTTGTTTAGATGATAAATGGATAGCAGAGCATCCTATGGACCCGCTAGACGTCGCCAGGAAAATGATGATATCTGACAGGTGTAATGTCCCCAATTCGACCCCATGGAATTAACATTATAAATGATGTATTATTGTTATGAAATCATGGTGAGGAGCTCAAGGCCAAGGCCCCACCATCGATTTAGTGATGCATATGATTTGCGTGCTAGCCATGCACATTGGAAATTCAAATATCATGTAATATGCATTTTAATAAAAATACCCACAACTATCTATGCAATGCAACAAAGAGATGGGGGCATGATTTCACAAGGAATTGGGAGGGAAAACATTCAAACCCTTGAGCCAATCAGGTCAAGCCAAGTGTCAATGAGAGAACCCATCAAACCCTCAACTACCCATGTTGACTTTTGTACCCAATCATTGATTTCTCCCAAGAGTTGGTTGAGGTAGTTAATGCCTTGGGGAATGGGAGGTATGGCTGTCCAAATTCGGGTATGGGCAAGCCACCCTTCATGGAAAATCGTGTTTGTCTCTTTGGGCAAGAAAATAGCCATGAAATTTCTCTCTAAGCCATTATGCAACCATCATTCCTTCTCCCTCACGAGTTTAGAGCTACCTGGGCGTTTTCCAGGCATGTTTGCATCGTTTTTCTTCATTCTCCCAGTAGAGAAGGGCGTTTTTGTGTTGTATACCAGTGGGGAAGAAGGGGAAATCAAACGGGAGTTCAATAGAGAGCGTTTTGGGCTGTTGAAGGCTGAGATATTTGGGGAAGAAATTGTTTTTCCTCCCTGTGATTGTTTGCCCCATCCCACAATCCGTTTTTGGTTGGGAATGTTTTTGGGAAAACCCATGGCCATCTTATTTGTAAATCCCACTATTTAAAATGTGTATCCCTGCCCCCTGTTTGTGCTTACTGTGTGAGAGAAGAGTATGTTGGGTATGGGTATGGGTATCCATGGCTTGGGCTTGAGCTTGAGTGTAATCATCCGGGGTTCAATTGTAGCCTGATAAACCCAGCTATGGATTGGCTTGGCTTAGATGGAATGATTAATTGGTTGTGAGAGAGTGAATGTCCCCTTTTCCTTGAAGGAATCATGCCCAACTCGGGGGTGGTAGTTGTGTTGAGAGACTGATGAACACAACTGGCCTATGGTTGGGTGGAACGTTGCAGCAACATAGCTAGTTGTTTGGGACAATTGCAAAAATGGAGATAAGTGTTTTTTTTTTCTATCCATGTACTTACTTCTGTCATGTATTAATTTGATGACTGTTGATATGTTGTATGTATGAGTGATCTGTGTGGATAAGTTAAATTCCGTTGTGCATGCTTAGCTAGTTTTACATCTACACACAAATGCTTTACTCATATCATTCTAATGAATGGGATGATAGAATGAGAAAGCCCCACATATGGTTATCATCTTCCCTCTCTTAGTGGGTCAGCAGGTGGGTACATTACAACAGGTAGATAAGAAGGAGGAACAACAATGAATATGAAAGCAACCTCCTGAAGACTCCTTATAGACTGATCATTCTAATGTTGAGTCGGCTCTTCGGCATGCCTAATGGAAATATTTTTAAGATCGGATGGGTGCCAGTAATTTTTCATATATCCATGAATGGCACCATTTTTAATTGGGCCGACATAATTTTAGACAGTCTAGCCTCACAATTAACTGCGGCTCAGGGAGGGATGACTCAAAAGAAGGCAGATTTCTACATGTCTTCCTATTTGATAGACTGCTTATTGAGCAAACACACCTTCCCAAACTTGGGATGCTCATGGAAACCAAAAGAAATGCCTCTATTCATGGCCTATCAACTCACATGGGCAAGTAAATACACAGGCCATTACAAGCAGGTTTGCGAGAAATTCATCATGCCATTGTACCAGCTTATTTTTGTGAACGAACCAGATTGCATGTCATAGAACGCCATGCCCATCATCGAAGCATTTGGCGATTATTATAATAGTATGGAAGGTACCTATATCCGGATGAATGGAGGATCCGTAGCTCCCTTTTTGCTTCCCAGATATGCTACAGATTTTGTCATTCATAGGGAATCCATAAGGAAACTCTTCAGTGTTGGCGGGATCAACAAGGTTCTTACTGAAAGGAGGAAATGGATTTATACACCAATGCCTTTTGCCGTCGGTGCATATAGCCTCCAGAGGGCCAGGGAAGGAGAGAACAATGTGCGAGACCTGGACATCTTCCATTTCGGTACAAAGTTTTTTAGAAGGCATGACCCTTGTGGGGAAGTTGCCAAACATATTGTTGATGTAAAAACCACCTTCGAGTACGCCCATCTTAAGGACAAAGAGGAAGAGTTTTTCCATAGTGCTCGGAACTTAACAGAATTAGGCAAGCACTACAAGAAGAAAGGTGCAAAAAGCCCTAAACCCAAGCTTGTCGGCCTAATTCAAAAGGAACAGGAGGTAGTAGTGTCCCAATCAGGAGTTTCAACAGGGATAGACCATCAAGAAGAAGACATGTTATTGCGGGAGAAAACTGTCAAGCATCAGCAAGATCAAGATGTAGCTAGGATTCAAAATGAACAACCTGCCAAGCTCCAATAGGAAGAGCCAGCAAGAATCCAAAGAGAGCAGGCTGTGCAGCTGCAGCAGCATGAGGAAGCTGCTAGAGTACAGAGAGAGAAAGAGAAGAAGGATTTGGAAGATGAGGCTGCTAGAATTCAAAAGGAAGAGGAAGTGAGGGCCCAAAGAGAAGAAGAAGAAAGAATCCTCCAGGAACAAGCTGCTAAACTGCAAGAGGAAAAGGAAGAAGAGAGGATTTTGTTAGAAGAAGCAGATAGGTTACAAAAGGAGTTAGCAGAGCTAGCTGAAAGGCAGCAAAAGGAGCAGACTAAGAAAAACCCCGAGCTAGATCTGTCTACTCCGCAAAATATGGATTTGGAACCACCACTGATAGACCAACCGGGGATAGCTCGAGAAGGGGTTGCTTCTACTGAAGGATTATCATTGATCCCATACAACCCAGGAAGCAGCGCCGGGTGGCCAACCTGGATTCCGTATATTTTCACGAGCAGAAAAGGGATATCATTGACAGGAGAGTTAGGAAAATGGAAAGTGTGGAGGACGTATATGAATTTGTAGTATCAGAAACTACGCTAGTCCAAGGAACCAATATTGACCCTGCATTCTGTCACGTCCCCATTTTGACCCCCTTTGTAAATGATGTAAATACTGATATTTAATCATGGTGAGGAGCTCAAGGCCAAGGCCCCACCATTGATTTAGCGTTTACGTATCGGCAATTAAACTAGATGCTTATGACTCTTGTGCTAGATGGGCACAATGTAAATGAGACATCATGTAAATATGAATTTTAATGAAAAACCCACAACCGGCTATGCAATGCAACAAAAGAGATGGGGCATGGTTCTACAAGGAAAAGGGAGGGAAATTATTCAAACCCTTGAGCCAATGGTATTAATCCATGTGTCAATGGGGAAACCCATAAACCACCAACTACCCATTTTGTCTCATGTACCCCAATCATTTAATTCTCCCAAGAAATTGGTTAAGGCAGTTAATGCCTTGGAAATGAAGAAGTATGGGCAAGCCATTTTCGTGCATGGGAAAGCCATCAACTTGGAAATTCGTGTTTTTGCTTGTTGGGAAAGAAAACACCCACGAAATGGTGCCCACAGCCATTCTGAACAGTCAGTCTTCACCCATTCACGCAGGGGGAGTTAGCTGGGGTCTTTCCATTTACGTTTTTCATCTAAATACTGCATTTTTCCATGCCCGGGAGTCGTTTTTGCAGTATATAACAGTTGGGAGAGGGAGGGCCACGTTTTGGGGACTGTAGGGAGGTCGTTTTTGCCCCTGAATGTCCAAGGACATTTTTCTAAAAACGGATTTGGCTTCCTGGGTTGTTCACCAACTTCCCATTTCGTTTTTGTGGGTTCCCACGTTTTTCTGGGTTAGTTGAAACCCCATCTCATGCATCCCACTATGGAAAACGTTTTCCTCATGCCCAGCAAGTGGGGTTCTGCTATTATGTGCATCCTTGCTCTTGGTTTGAGCCTGTGAGCTGAAGTGTTGGAGTGGTAGTGGATAGAAGTGGCTTGATAAACCTAGTGGGGGAGACAACCTCTCAAGAAGATCAAGAGGGATGGCTACTTTTCTATGCACACCCTTAGAGCACTAGAAAGGAAGGTATGGCTTGAGGGACTGTGTGGCAGTGAAGAGAATACTTCCTTGTGTTGGGTGTGTAGGCATTGTGAGTGCCAAGCTGAATAGATCTGGGAGGGGTACCCGTAGCTCTGTGGTTGAGCTCACTAGCTTAGCAATTCTTCCCTTCCATGTCCTAGCAGCCTGATAAACCCAATTGTAGATTGGCTTGGCTCATCTTGGTATATGCTTGGATATGTGTGAGTCTGCTGTTCCCTGGTTCCTTGTAGAGATCATGCCCAGCTCGGGGGTGGCAGTGGTGCTGAGAGATTGAGGAGCACACTGGCCTATGGTTGGGTGGAACGTTGCAGTTGCATAGCCAGTTGCTTGGGACTGCCTTATTGAGATAAGTATTCTCCTGTGTTAAATTTGCAATTATCATTTGATGGATATTATGAATGTATGTGGATGTGTTAAATGAATTACTTCCGCTGTGTTTTCAAATGGTTATGCATTTGCATATGTTCATCTTCCTTTAATTTGAATGCTTGTTTAATGAATGGATATGGGGGCTAGATGCCCGATTTAACCTCACGATCCTCTCCACCTAGCTGGTAGGATGGGAGGGGACGTGACAGAATGGTATCAGAGCTGCGTTGCAGCATTGGGCCTCTATGGGCCAAACCTAATAGCAATTACAAGGGGGAAATTTCAAAATTTTCCTAAGTCTGTTTTTGAAAATTTTGGGTTTAAGTCCGTTTTTGAAAAATTTTGGTTTAAGACTGTTTCGGAAAGAATTCCCGAATGCCTTCCGCAACTGCGGAAGCATTCGGCGAATCGTTCCGAAATTTCGGAAGCGTTCCAAGAATTTTTCCGAAAATTTGCGAAGGGAAGTTTTTCGGAAGGAATTCTCTTCCGAAATTGCGGAAGGATTTCTCTTCCGAAATTTGCGGAAGGAATTCTCTTCCGAAATCGCGGAAGGGTTCGGCGAGCCGTTCCGAAGTTGCGGAAGACTTCGGAGAATCGTTCCGCAACTGCGGAAGACTTCGCCGAATCGTTCCGCAACTGCGGAAGACTTCGCCGAATCGTTCCGCAACCGCGGAAGACTTCGGCGAATCGTTCCGCAATTGCGGAAGCATTTCGCAAGTCTTTCCGCAAAAGATTTTCGCAAGAACTGCCCGAAACCCCCGGAAGCATTCCGCGAACGGCTCCGAAGCTGCGGAAGCCTTCGCCGAATGGCTCCGCAATTGTGCGAGTGTTCGGTAAATCACCCCGCCATTGCGGAAGCGTTCGGTGAACTGCTCCGCAATTGCGGAAGCGTTCGGCGAACTGCTCCGCAATTGCGGAAGCCGTCGCCGAACCGCCCCGCAATTGCGGAAGGGTTTCGCCAAACGCCCCGCAATTGCGGAGGGCTTTAGCCAACCGGCCCGCAGTTGCGGAAGCCTATAGTGAAGCGCCCGCAACGGAGGCAAGCCGGGAACCGCTCATTGCGGAAGCTTTCAACGTGCCGCCCCGCAGTTGCGGGAGCATACCGTGAACCGCCCCGCAGTTGCGGGAGCAATCCGTGAACCGCCATTGCGGCAGGATTCAGCGAACTGCCCGTTGCAGCAGGATTTCGCGAACCGCCCGATTCGGCGTGTTTCCTAAAAAAAAAAAAAAAAAAAAAAAAAAAAAAAGAGGGCGCTGCCCTCGACCCGCCCTGCCACAAGGGGGCAAGCCCCCTTGACCCCCTTTTTCTTTTTCCCTCATATGTCGTGTTTGTGATTTAACGAATTATCAACGTAATGTTTTCCCACGTGCATGAAGTAATTGTGAATTCTGAGAATATAATGCAGCTAACAATTGTGCTGATGAACACATTTCAGAGAGTCACAGTTACAGCAGGGTAACACTCTAGATAATACAGTCAGAGAATTTTGGATCTTGGTTGGGCCAAGAAAATGAACATCATGAATGATGCACAGGATCCATATGAGCCTGAGACAGATGCCATGGGGGAGAACATATAGGTTGAGAATGCTGAAACAGAATCTAATGGGAGAAGAAATCAAGAGACCCCTCCAGATGTTGCAGCCACCATGAGAAGCCTAAGGGTGGAGTTGCAAAGCTGTAGGGAATATAATGAAAGGATGATTAAAGCTCAGGAAGAACAAAATCAGCTGAATGCAGCCATGCTGCAGAGTTTAACAGACATCCAAAGGCAAATAAACTCTGGGCATCGGATATCAAGTCTAGAAAGGGGTGGGAGTAGCTCTAGAAGAAATCCCCGTAAGAGGGCCAGCAGTCCAAGAAGAGTTTCTACAGACAGGACATATAGTCCAGAAATCTCTTCTAATGAATCATCTGACTCTGAAGAATCCATTGAGGGATCAAGCTCTTCATCTCACAGGAGCAAGAGGAATAAGCACTACAAGAACAATTCACATGGGGAATTTAAGAAGGCAAAACCTCCTACATTTGATGGAGAAGTAAAATCTGGTTAAGAAGCTGAAGCTTGGCTTCTTGGGATGAGGAAATATTTCCAAGTCCAGGACTACTCCGGGAATATGAAGGCAAGGGTAGCCATCTTCAACTTGAATGGAAGAGCATCTATATGGTGGGAACACACCAGGCAAGTAAAGAGGATCAATGAACGGAAGATTGTGTGGAAGCAGTTCAAGAAATACTTCAAGCAGAAGTACCTCTCTGATAGGTACTATGATGATAAGATCAAAGAGTTCCATGAGCTGAGATTGGGACAATCGACCATGGAAGAATATGCAAACAAGTTCTTGGAGCTGCTGAGGTATGTCAGGTACATTCGAGATGATAAGGTGAAAATTCAGCGTTTCCTAAGTGGACTGCCCCAGTCATATAAAGATAGAATTGAGTTTGATGAACCTCGAACTCTGGAGGAGGCCATAAGAAAGGCCAAGTACTGCTTTGATCAAAACAGGAGCAAACCGAAATTCCATAAGGCATGGAAGGATAAGAAAAATGAAAAGTTTGATCAAAGGAAGAAGGGGTTCAAGCCTCCTCAATTCCGGAATCAGCAAAGGCAACCATCACAGGTGGTGACTAAGCCAACTAGGATGATGGGAGACAAGCTAAGAGATCCAAAGGAGCCAAGAGAACCACTTCAATGTTGGGGTTGTGGAGGAGACCACATGCTCAGGAACTGTCCACGTCGGAATGGGAATGCAAATCAAGTTCACAACATCCAAGGAGCTGGAACTGTGGGTCAAGTGGCGAGGACAATCCCTAGAATCTATGCGGCACTAGAAGACAGCCAAGCGGATCATCAGTCAACTGTGGTTGAAATTGAAGGTAAGATTGCTAAGCAATCTGTTTCTATTTTGATTGATCCTGGATCTACTCACAGTTATGTCACTCCTAGGATTGTTGAGATTTGTGCCTTCAAGAAATTAAAGCATAGTAAATCCTGGTTAGTTCAACTAGCCACTGGAACCAAGAGAAAAGTTAGTGAAATAGTAGAGAAATGTCCATTAGAGATGGATGGGCTATTCACTTATGCAGATCTGAATATTTTGCCACTGGGTTCCTATGATATTCTCATTGGAATGGATTGGTTAGAAGCACACCGAGTTAAACTTGACTGCTACAATAAGACATTTGAATGCATGGACGAAGAAGGAAACCTGAGGGTTGTAAAAGGCATTCCAAAGGTGACTTCTATTAGACAGGTTTCAGCCATGCAACTAAAGAAGTTCTGTAGGAAGGGATGTCAACTGTATGCAGCCCACATTTTAGAGGCAGCAGAGAATGAGACTCTTAAACTGGAGGACTATCGTGTATTGCAAGGATTCAGGGATGTTTTTCCAGATGAGATTCCAGGACTTCCTCCAAAGAGAGACATTGACTTTACAATTGAACTCGTGCCAGGGGCGGCACCATTGTCTAAGACACCCTACAGGATGAGTACACCAGAATTGCTCGAATTAAAAATGCAATTACAAGAGTTGCTGGAAAAGAGATATATTAGGCCCAGTGTATCCCCGTGGGGAGCGCCCGTTCTATTTGTGAAAAAGAAATATGGAACACTCAGGTTATGTATTGACTACAGGCAGTTGAACAAAGTCACTTTGAAGAACAATACCCATTGCCCCGAATTGATGACCTTTTTGACCAAATGAGAGGAGCAAAGGTATTTTCAAAGATTGACTTGAGGTCTGGTTACCATCAGGTAAGAATCAAAGAAGAGGATATTCATAAGACCGCCTTTAGAACAAGGTATGGACACTATGAGTTTGTAGTGGTACCATTCGGTCTCACAAATGCACCAGCTACATTCATGTGTCTCATGAATAATGTTTTTAGCAAATATTTGGACAAGTTTGTTCTTGTATTCCTAGATGACATTCTCATCTATTCTAAGAATGAAGAAGAGCATGAAGAACATTTGAGAATGACGATGCAATTACTAAGGGAGCATAAGCTATATGCCAAATTGAGCAAATGTGACTTTTATAAAGATAGAATTCATTATTTGGGTCACATCATCTCCGACGAAGGAATATCTATAGACCCTGAGAAGATTGAAGCCATTATGAATTGGCCAACTCCAAGGAATGTGACTGATGTGAGATCCTTTATGGGCCTTGCTGGTTACTACAGGAGGTTTATCGAAGGATTCTCCAAGGTTGCAAACCCAATCACTTCTTTGCAAAAGAAGGGGATAAAGTTTGAATGGTCACTAAGATGTGAGGAAAGTTTTCAACGGTTGAAGAATCTTCTTACAAGTGCACCAATTTTGAAAATTGCAGACCCGGAAAAAGACTTTGTGGTGTGTACCGACGCATGCAATCAAGGACTGGGAGGAGTTCTTATGCAAGACAACCATGTGATATGCTATGAGTCAAGAAAGTTGAAGGAGCATGAGAAGAACTATGCTACTCATGATATAGAACTTGCAGCCATAGTACATGCCTTGAAGATGTGGAGGCATTACTTAATGGGAAGAAAATTTGAGTTAAGGACAGACCATTGTGGACTGAAATACTTGTTTGATCAACCAATGTTAAATGCTAGGCAAGCTAGATGGTTGGAATTTTTGTGTGAATTTGATTTTGAAATCAAACACATAAAAGGGAAAGAAAACAAGGTGGCTGATGCACTCAGCAGGAAGGTACATGAAATGTATGTGGCAGTGCTTAGTACTTGCCAACCAGATTTGAGGCAGCAGATTGTTAACCATATGGTTGAGGATGAAGTGTATGAGCAGATAAAGGGTAAATTCCAGCAGCAAGACCTTGGCAAGAAGAATGAAGGCTATCACTTGGAAGAAGGTGGACTTATTACTTATAAGAATAGAGTCTATATTCCAAATGCGGCAGATTTAAGGAGAATGGTTATGGATGAGATCCATAAAGCTCCATACTCTGGTCACCCAGGATATCAGAAAACAATTGCTACAGCAAGAAAATATTATTTCTGGCCAGGCATGAAGAAGGATGTTGTGGAATACATCTCTAAGTGCATGGAATGTCAGCAGGTGAAGGTTGAACACCAACACCCAGCAGGTTTATTGCACCCAGTGCCGATCCCAGAATGGAAATGGGAAATCATTTCCATGGATTTTATTACAGGATTGCCAATGACTAAGAGACAACATGATTCCATCATGGTTGTGGTGGACAAGTTAACAAAGGCAGCACATTTTATACCGGTTAAGTCCACACATAAAGCCGATGCCATTGCAGATATTTTCATGAAGGAAATTTTCAGATTACATGGGTTGCCTAAGGCAATAATTTCTGACAGGGATACCAAGTTCACTTCCAATTTTTGGAAAGCTCTCTTTGCAGATTTGGGTACACAGTTGAACTTTAGCACCGCGTACCATCCTCAAACAGACGGGCAAACAGAAAGAGTAAACCAGGTGCTTGAAGACATGCTTCGCATGTATGTAATGGACAAGCCATCCAAGTGGGAAGATTATCTACACCTGGTAGAGTTTGCATATAATAATGGACATCAAGAATCATTGGGAATGAGCCCATATGAGGCTTTGTACGGCAGAAGGTGTAGGACACCAGTGACTTGGGACAATCCAGTGAACCGAATTGTACTTGGGCCAGAATTACTTAAGGAAATGGAACAAGAGGTTGCAAGGATCCAGCAAAATTTAAAAGCAGCCCAGGATAGACACAAAATCTATGCAGATAGACATAGAATGCATAGGGAATTCAATGTTGGGGATCATGTATATCTTAGAGTGAGATCAAGAAAGAGTTCCTTGAAGCTTGGGAGCTGTGCCAAGCTATCACCTAGATATTGTGGGCCATTTGAAGTGCTTGAAAGAATAGGGCCAGTTGCATATAGACTTGCCTTGCCTGCTAGCACTAAAGCTCATAATGTTTTTCATGTCTCTTTGCTTAAGAAATATGTACATGATCCTAACCATGTGATTAATTGGGATGTGATCCAGGTGGAACCCGAGGGAGAATTCCAAACCGATCCATTGCGCATCCTAGACAATAAAGTAACATTGCTCCAGAACCGAGCCATCGGACAGGTAAAGGTGCAATGGAAGCACTACGGTCCCGATGAGGCTACATGGGAGCTGGAGGATGCCATGAGGGTGGCATATCCATTTTTGTTCAATTTTGATGAGCACTGAGGACAGTGCTAATGTAAGGGGAGGGGTATGTCACGTCCCCATTTTGACCCCCTTTGTAAATGATGTAAATACTGATATTTAATCATGGTGAGGAGCTCAAGGCCAAGGCCCCACCATTGATTTAGCGTTTACGTATCGGCAATTAAACTAGATGCTTATGACTCTTGTGCTAGATGGGCACAATGTAAATGAGACATCATGTAAATATGAATTTTAATGAAAAACCCACAACCGGCTATGCAATGCAACAAAAGAGATGGGGCATGGTTCTACAAGGAAAAGGGAGGGAAATTATTCAAACCCTTGAGCCAATGGTATTAATCCATGTGTCAATGGGGAAACCCATAAACCACCAACTACCCATTTTGTCTCATGTACCCCAATCATTTAATTCTCCCAAGAAATTGGTTAAGGCAGTTAATGCCTTGGAAATGAAGAAGTATGGGCAAGCCATTTTCGTGCATGGGAAAGCCATCAACTTGGAAATTCGTGTTTTTTCTTGTTGGGCAAGAAAACACCCACGAAATGGTGCCCAAAGCCATTCTGAACAGTCAGTCTTCACCCATTCACGCAGGGGGAGTTAGCTGGGGTCTTTCCATTTACGTTTTTCATCTAAATACTACATTTTTCCATGCCTGGGAGTCGTTTTTGCAGTATATAACAGTTGGGAGAGGGAGGGCCACGTTTTGGGGACTGTAGGGAGGTCGTTTTTGCCCCTGAATGTCCAAGGACGTTTTTCTAAAAACGGATTTGGCTTCCTGGGTTGTTCACCAACTTCCCATTTCGTTTTTGTGGGTTCCCACGTTTTTCTGGGTTAGTTGAAACCCCATCTCATGCATCCCACTGTGGAAAACGTTTTCCTCATGCCTAGCAAGTGGGGTTCTGCTGTTATGTGCATCCTTGCTCTTGGTTTGAGCCTGTGAGCTGAAGTGTTGGAGTGGTAGTGGATAGAAGTGGCTTGATAAACCTAGTGGGGGAGACAACCTCTCAAGAAGATCAAGAGGGCTGGCTACTTTTCTATGCACACCCTTAGAGCACTAGAAAGGAAGGTATGGCTTGAGGGACTGTGTGGCAGTGATGAGAGTACTTCCTTGTGTTGGGTGTGTAGGCATTGTGAGTGCCAAGCTGAATAGATCTGGGAGGGGTACCCGTAGCTCTGTGGTTGAGCTCACTAGCTTAGCAATTCTTCCCTTCCATGTCCTAGCAGCCTGATAAACCCAATTGTAGATTGGCTTGGCTCATCTTGGTATATGCTTGGCTACGTGTGAGTCTGCTGTTCCCTGGTTCCTTGTAGAGATCATGCCCAGCTCGGGGGGTGGCAGCGGTGCTGAGAGATTGAGGAGCACACTGGCCTATGGTTGGGTGGAACGTTGCAGTTGCATAGCCAGTTGCTTGGGACTGCCTTATTGAGATAAGTATTCTCCTGTGTTAAATTTGCAATTATCATTTGATGGATATTATGAATGTATGTGGATGTGTTAAATGAATTACTTCCGCTGTGTTGTCAAATGGTTATGCATTTGCATATGTTCATCTTCCTTTAATTTGAATGCTTGTTTAATGAATGGATATGGGGGCTAGATGCCCGATTTAACCTCACGATCCTCTCCACCTAGCTGGTAGGATGGGAGGGGACGTGACACGTTCCAAGCACAATGCACTGTGGCATCGGCCGAGGCAAGTAAAGCCAATACTGATCGGCTGATAAATGAGGTAAAGCACTACAGAGATCAATGTTTCAAAATAAGAGATGACAGGAAGAGGGAAGTCCTAGAAGCAAATGAATTGAAAAAGAGATACAAGGAAATGGAAGAGGAGAAGTTAAGGATAACTTCGGGAGCTCTACAGCTTGAAAATGAGAAGAATTCACTGGAGATGCAGCTGGCCATATCCGAAGACGAGCAGAAGGTCTTAAAGGCTCGAATATCCGAATTAGAAGAGCTCGAAGCCAGCAGGGCCCAACAAATTTATCTCCCCAAGGATCAATATGAAAGGGTTAATCCAAGGCAAAGAGCAGTTGGTGAAACAGCTCAAAGAAGCAGTGGAAAACAAGCAAGATCTGTTGACATTTCATAAGCAATCATGTGACATGCTAATAAAAGGCCATCAGCTGCTGGTGCTGATCTCAGGCGAAATTTGAAGCTTTAAAGAAATGATCATGAAAATGACAGCCATCGAAGTTGGAGCCTTAAGGAACAGAGACAGATTTGCAAAGCATGTGGAAGAGTTAAAGCAGCAATTTGAATGGAGAAAAGGAAAATCTGGATTCCCCTCAACCTTGCGTACCACCACCGAAGAAGAATTTGACTTGGATGTGGGAGTCCTTGAATTCAGTAAAGACTGTGGCGCCAGGCTAAGCTTGGAGATCAGAAAAACTATCCGCAAATGTCACTCTTTCTACTCTAAAATCAGAGAATCCCATGGCAAGTGCCACTTGGTTCTGCCTAAAACTATCAATGAATTCCCAGAACGAGAACATCAGTTAGCTGAGTTGCAAGGCGATTTGGATCAAGGGTTGGATTATGTTAAAAAGGTGGAGTTAATAACCCAAGATGAACTCCAACAATTCATAGGCCAACCCGCTATGCATATATACTTTTTTGAAGCAATTTCACAAGAAGCAGCAGCAGGAACAACACAAGTCAAATCAAATCTGCGCAAGCATGAGATCACAGCAAAGGCAACAATATCTGTTCGGAGCAAAATTATCATGAAAGAGCTCAGTCAATGGGCCACACATATCCAAAGCGTAGATGGCCAAGCACCCTCAAGCGAGCCAGTTGTCAGGGATGAGGCAGCGAGTCGGCAAAGGGAAACCAAATAAAATAAAGGAACCACCAAAATTCTTATTCATTTAATGTGAGAAAAGGCTGAAGTTCCTTGATTGTGTAACTGTTTTAAAGGGACAGCTGGCTCCAATTTTTTTTTATGTGGCAGACCCTTCACTAATTTGTGTTTTTTGTAAGTATACACTAAAAGACAAATTAGAAGGTTCTAGAATTTAGGGCACACTTGTTAGCTCAAGGAGCGATTTGTAAATTTATAAATAGAAGAATAGAAGAGTAAGGATAGCCTTTTTGGCAGGTGAAAGACATTTTCTGTCTTGTACGTGAATTACTTATCTGCATGTAAGAGGAACTGGATTTTGCCTAATGAAATCCTGGAGAGGGCGTTTTACCAGGAATGGTGTGTTGAATGCTTGTTGGACTACTCTTGTGTCATTCACATATTATAGTGATATCTTTCTTTGCTGCTATGAATTATTTCTGTGTAATGAATGATCTTTCTATTTTCCTGTACAATGATGTCTCTCTTAAATGAGTAATGGAAGGTATTGCATTTGAATTAAAAGCTATCTTTTAATATCTTTTATCTCCTACTGAGAGATTGCATCCTCAGGTTTAACAACTATCTGTATGATCTTTAGATGTTTCCTTCAGTGCATTGCTCATATTTACAGTTTTCTCCTTGCAATGATAGATTAGATTTGCTTTATCTCAGTTTTTTTTTAGATGAAGATTTGTTTCAGCTATGCATTTAGATTAAATTAGCTTAGGGCACTTGCATATCATCTTAAACAATAAAATCATAATACGGCGGATCGGGCTGCAACCGGTGCAGAAGAATATAGATCTTTAAATCTTACGATAGTCGGAACCGTTAACCGGACGGATTCCCCACACCAAACGATGAACAATCTAATTGGGACTGCTCACTGGGGAGAATCCCTTGCTGCTTGATGCTGCGATTTTCGGGGCATCAACAAAACCCTTTCCACAATAGAGGTTGGTAGCATCTAATCCCTCCCCTCCACAAGGAGATCAAGGGTACAAGTCCTAGTATGGGCATCCTACCACCATTTTCATGTGTGAACACGATATCATTTTGCAAACCCATGCCCAAAAATATGATGCTTCAAGAAAAAATCCATTCACACCTGATCCATCATCATCACAACCCGGTGGCTCCCTCACATAAAAAAAACACCAGTCAAGTTCCTTTCTCGCTTTCCAAAGTGGCTTTTGAAGAATTCTGGTCACAATCCTCATGCAAGAGAAACTCAAAACTATAGCATCGTTGAGCACCTCGCTCAAGCATCTTGTGTTATCTCTGCCTTAGAATTCCTCCAAAGTTGTCCCCTACAATGAAATTCATTATTGAATGGAATCAGTGATGTCGACATATCTTACTCAAATGTCATAGATTTCAACCTTGACCAAGCTTCCCCCCAACTTCCTTTTCACGTGGCTTTCCATATTCAAATTAATTCATACGGCGTTAATATATATCATTGCATCGTTGATGAGGGAGATTCCAATTGTGTGATGTTTATCTCTTGTTGGAAGGATTTGGGTTATCTCTCATTGTCCCCCTCCCTTACTATGTTGCAAGCATTCGATGGGCATGCATTTCAACCTTAGGGGATCATTCAATCTTTTTCCCATCAAGTTGGGAGGGAAGACAATTAATGTCGATGTTGAGGTTGTTGATTCACCATTGGATTATAATTTTCTTTTGGGAATAAGTTGGACTTATTATATGATTGGAGTGGTCTCGGTCGTTTTTCATGTGATTTGTTTTCCCCGCGAAGGGAAGGTGGTCACTATCGATCAGTTAGACTACCGCACTGTTGAATCAAGGGATCCTAATGGCCAAAATGTTCCTCTCATCAATTCTTCCAACTCAACATATTCTAGTGTTGGGGAGGGAATATTTAAGGATTCTTCCTTAATGGGTAACTTTTGTATCCCACCCCCATTGTGTTACATGATGTCATCTTTGATTCATCTAGTGCCTTTGATACATGGGATCGTCATATATTGAACATGCCACTACTCCGTTGACAATATGTGATGAACCAGATCCATGGGTAGTTTCTTCATCTATGGAATTTGAGTCCTTTGGTTCTCAAATGCCTTTAATTGTGGTCCAACTTGCTTATCAAGTTATCCAAATAGAATCAGCAGATGTTGTGACCACTACACCCCTTTAGGAGGAATTTGATCCTTTCTCATCCCCTATTTGGGTTGCCTCATCGACTTATGTACATGATGCATTAGACCTTTCTATGTCTTCAAACGAGGAAATTTTGGAGGCCATGACTCGTAATGAATTTCCTTAGGACAATATTCATTATCGATTATATTTCCTTCCTTCACTTCCACACTTTGATCATGGGTTATCTCTTGGTATCCCATACCCAATGTATGCTCAGGACATATTTTCTAAGGTAGTCAAGAAATGTCATCCTTGTCAACTATTCATCAAAATGCATGCCTCGCCCACTCCTCTTCATCATGTCTTTTCCTTCAACCCATTTACAAAGTGGGGTGTATACTTTATGAATTGTAAGCTATCCTCGACCATACATCATTATGGTTGTCGAATACTTTACCAAATGGGTTGAAGTTATGCCTACATCAAACAATGATGGGAAGACAGCCACATTGTTCATTTTTAAACATGTTATCACTCGTTTAGGAGTCCCTAAAACCTTAGTGACTAATCACATGTCTCACTTTCAAAATCACATGATGTTGGAGTTAGCCTCCATGTTGGGTTTTCGTCAACAACATTCTACACCATACTACCCCCATGCTAATGGCCAAGTGGAAGCTATTAATAAAGTCTTGAAAACTATGTGACATCATATGATTGATAAGAATATGTCCAATTGACATCTCCTGTTGTTCTGGGATCTTTAGGCATATAGGACCTCTATCAAAACTACTATGATATTTAATCCTTTCAAGCCGGTCTATAGCATCAAGGCCATACTTCTAATCAAATATGAGATCCCATCCCTTAAGCTCGGGGTAGAATTATTGCCTGATACTTTTTCTAAGGAGGAACATCTTGTTTACTTGGCAAAACTTAGTTGATGAACATCATCAAGATGTCACCATAGCAAATGAGGTAAATAAGAAATGGATCAAAACTCAGTATGATCAAAACGTTCACCCTCGAGTGTTTGTTGAAGGGGACTTGGTATTAATACATGACCAAGAATATGATCAGTTGGGGGACGACAGGTTTGTGTCTATGTGGCATGGACCTTACACAGTGAAGAGAATGTTGTAGAAAGGGGTCTATGAGTTGGTTGACTATGATGTCATTCCATTCTTGAATCCTCACAATGGGATTTATCTTAAGAAGTATTATATGTAGATCACAAGACCGAAAAGAATTTTGTATATTATGTATTATACTTTGGTGTGATGTGCATTTTTATTTTGTGTATGAGTGATCTGTCATGATTCATTGTATATCATGCATGGTGCTTTATTGCAAATGCCAACGTATACCTCAGTTTATGTGGGCTTAGCGGATGGTGCTAGATGTAGTACCTAAAATATTGATTCCACCACTTGGGTGATTTTCTCATCCAAAAGCGAATTGGTGAATTCAGGTGGCATATGCCTTGGTCCTACCACCAATAGCATTGTGAAGTATAGTACGGTAGTCAAACTATTATCTGAGGCCCTTACTCTCAGCATACACTGTGGGGAACCTCCAGTAATTAAATGATGAAAATGCACGATATATCATAAATAATAGAACACGGAAGGGATTTATTGATCACAGGCCACTTCAAGGGGGCAAGCTCAATACAAATAACTCGTGGATTCCTTCATTGGTCTCAACATGTACTTATATACTAAGTCTAATATAAACAACTATTACTCCCCATGAATGTGGGATAATACAATATACTCATGGGACGACTTACAAAGCATATGCATCCAATCAATAATATACTAACAAAGTAAAGAATAGGGTTGACACGGGTTCCTAACATCCCCTCCCCCTTAGAAAAATATTAGTCCTCAAAGATTTAGATGTGGAAATTGTTGTTGAATTTGAAGGAGTGGTTCCCATGTAGCATCCTTTGGTTGCATTCTATGCCACTGAATTAATACCTTTGTGATAGATCGAGAGAGAAGCTGACGAGTGCGCCTAGTGAGGATGGCCTCTGGCTCCAAAATGATGGATCCTTCATTATCCAGTTCTGGTAAAACAGTTTCTACTCTGATGTTGGTGCCAAGAACTTCCTTTAGATAAGAGACATGAAATACTAGATGAATTCGGGAAGAAAGAGGAAGTTCCAATTTATAAGAAACGAACCCAATCTTCTGAAGAACCTTATATGGCCTATAGAACTTTGGAGCCAACTTAGGACGCTCTTTGAGTTTCAGGGAGGATTACTTGTAATTCTGTAGACGAAGAAAAAACATATCACCTACTTGAAAAGTGCGCTCAGAACGGTGTTGATCGCCTTTTTGTTCCATTCGATTTCTTGCCATGTGAAGATTTTCCTGCAAAATGCGAAGAATTTGATCTCGGGTTCGAAGAACCGTATCAACTGTTGGAACTGGTGAACTGTTGGGGGTGTATGGAAGAAGCACTGGTGGTGCCTAGCCATAGACTGCTTCATATGGATTCATTTTAGATGCAGTGTAGTAGGAGGTATTGTACCACCATTCAGCGAGAGGGAGCCACTTTGCCCACTGATGTTTTTGTTTTGAGGTGAAGCAACGAAGATAAGCTTCCAAACATTTGTTGATAAATTCAATCTGACCATCTGTTTGTGGGTAATACCCTGAACTCATCTTCAGTTTGGTGCTAGTGTGGCGAAATATTTTTTTCCAAAACTGACTGGTGAAAGTTGCATCGCGATCTGAGATCACAATGGAAGAAGGGATTCCATGAACACCGATATGGTCTAGGAAAATTTGTGCGACTGAGGAGGCGGTCCAGGCATGGTTGAGGGAAAAAAAATTACTATATTTGGAGAGGCAATCAACCACAACCAAAATCACTGTCTTCCCTCCATATTTAGGGAGCCCTTCAATTAAATCCATAGAAATATCTGTCCAAATCTGTGTAGGGATGGGAAAGGGTTCGAGCAATCCTGGAAGAAGTGTCGTTTCACCCTTGTTGCACTGGTAGGTATCACATTCAACCACCATCTGTTGAATTGTCCTTTTCATTCCATTACAAAAGAAGTTACGTTGTGCCTGCTCATACATTTTGAGGAACCCAGAGTTCCCTGCTGATGGGAAAACATGGAGTTCATAGAAGACAGCCTATTGAAGATTTGTGCTCTGGGGAAGCACCAGACGACCCTTGTATCTCGGAGACTCACCATCCCAAGAGTAATTCAGTACATCAGAAGGGTTGTTGGCCAACCGGTGGATTATTTGAGATAATGAGGAGTCATTGACATAACCCTACTGAATAGATTGCAACCAATTTAGAACAGGCATAGAAATAGCTGAAAGATAAACTAGAGCATATGCCACAAGATTCTCCTTACCCTTCTTGTAAGTGATCTCATAGTCATAACCCATGAGTTTGCTAACCCATTTATGTTGTGTTGGGGAGGAGACCCGTTGTTCCAGGAAATATTTCAAACTCTGGTGATCAGTCTTGATGCATAAATGATTCCCTAATAGGTATGGCCACCACTTTTGTACTGCATGCAAAATAGCCATCATTTCCTTCTCATATGTAGAGGTGACTAAATTCTTACCGGAAAGGGATTTGTTGGTGAACGCAATGGGAGGTTCATATTGAAGGAGAGCAACACCAAGTCCATTTCCGCAAGCATCACTCTTAATAGTGAAGGGATTGGAAAAATCGGACATAGCTAGAACAAGTGTAGTACACATAGCTTGTTTCAGTTTGTCAAATGCACACTCAGTAGCATGTGTCCATGTAAAAGCATCATTTTTCAAGAGAGTGGTTAATGTAGTTGCAATCTTCTCGTAATCCTTGACAAACTTGCGGTAGTAGCCAGTCAATCCCACTGGTTCAGCAAAGACACGTGCATATCTATCCAAAATTTGTTGTAGATCCAAAGAAGTAGTGGAGATCGTTGATGGTTGCATCTGAATGGAATGGAGTTGAGGAATGACACCATGTGAATTCTTCTTAAGGATATTTTCCATGCTGTTAACACCCAAAAAGTGCTCACCATCTCATCTCCCTCATTACATGACTCATTTGTCTATATTTCCTACCATATTTGCCTCCAAAACCATTAAAAAGCCTCCAAAAGGCCAAAAACCCCCTTTTTTCCCCAAAATAATTTAAATTTCCTCCAAAAATGCAAAAACCCTCTGAAAAGGGAATAAAAATATAAAAAAGAGGAAAAAGAGGGAAAAAAGAAGCAAAAACCCTATACAATTGACCTAAACCATATGGTGCCAAAAACCATGGGTCAATACTCCACCACTAAAAACCTATAAATAGGTGATGGAGGCTCCCCATTTCATATCCACAATCTTCCCTATCCTCACTCTGCCAAAATCACTCTTGCAACCCTAGCTTACCATTTGAGCTAGTTTTTCCCATTTGAGTGCCCCTTTGGCCCATTATTCAAACACCTTGGAGAAGGAGAAGGAACCCATTGGAGCACGGAAGTAACCCTCTTGGACTACAACAAGAGCTCCACCAACCTCAACACTTGAGGTAAATTTAATACAAAAAACAAATCTTTATCATATTGTCATGTCTTTTCAGTTCTGTTAATGCTCATGCTAGGTTAAATTTCATATTGTTTTACTGCTTTAATTTACTGTTTATTGAACTGCTACTAAGGAGGCCCTTCTCCTTAGTAGGTGCTCATTTGCACACGCTAGGGTGAAAACCCTAGCTACAGTTTTTGCAAATCCACTACTGTTCCTTTGAATTTCTAGTTAAAATTTTTAGAATTTTTTAGTTTTTTGTAAGTATTTTTCAGTTTTCCCTGTCCGGCTGTGGCTTCGGCCAGTTGGGTTTTCCACCACAGATCGCAGCTTTCGGTCGTCTTTCTGCGATCCAGATTGCGAGTGTTTTCTATGTTCACGCAACCCGAGCACAGCCTTTTGCCTATTTCCCGCGCTCCGGACCACAGTTTTTAGCCCCAGACCTGCGATCCAACCTCTGCTTTCTGCCCCTTTGCTACGCTCCAAATCTTGCATTGTGGCCGTAAACCCGTGATCCGACTGCAGCTCTTCCCCCTTTATCCGCGCCCCAGACCACGCCTCTTGACCCCATACCCGCGATCCGCCCGCAGGTCTCAGGCCTATAGCCGCGCCCCAAAGCGCACCTTTCGTCCACTGGCCTGCAATCCGACCACGGGGTTCTACCCTTTAGCCGCGCCCCAGCCCATGCCTTTCGGCCACAGACCCGCGATCCACCCGCAGGTTTTCCCCATACAACCGCGCCCCAAACCGCGCCTTTCGGCCGCCAACCCATGCCCCGATCGCAGGTTTCACCCGTACTGCCATGCCCCAAACCGCGCCTTTCGGCCGCCAACCTACGCCCTGATCGCAGGTTTCACCCATACAGCCGCGCTCCGGACCGCGCATTTCAGTCACAGACCCATGCTCTGTTTTCTACAATTGTTACCCCTTTTTGAACCCAGAACTTTGCTACAATATTTTCTGCACCTACACAGCCACCTATTCTGTCTGCAGCCATACTTACCTACAGCCTTTTTCTGCAGTTTTCTTTCTGTCCCATTTACAGAGTTTTTTAAAGTTTAATCATTTCAATTGAAAAAAGAAAATTTTGCATTACAAGTTTAATTTCTGCATTATTATTATTGGTTGAAATTTGCCCACCCCATGGCACTTTTGATTGGGTTCATTACCTCACACTCACACACTCTGTCACCTAATTCAAGTGAGCCTTAAAATACTACTTAACACAACCAACATTCTAACCCCACTTGGGGAACACATAAGAATATTGTAGTTAGGTAGAACAGGAGGGATAGGCATCCAAATAGCACCCCTCGGTCTCTTAAAATTGAGACATAGTTGTTGTCCATTAGGGAACCAAAATCCCCTAGTATTTTTTGGCACGGTCACAACCAGTTTATCAAAGGGCCTCTTCCTTAGGAGGGTTGAAGTAGCCAGACTAGTTCCAAAGGCCTGAGTGGAATACCGCAATCCATTCAGTAACCAAAGGCTACCTACTCGTTGGTCTGCATGTGGTGATTCATTTTAGGCCCACACGGTGATAGGACCGGAGCTGCAGATTCACCTTTTCTAAACGTGTCATGAACGGGGTATCTTAGTTGCCTTTCTTCTAGGATTGTCTTACCCGGTGTCCCTCCCGGTAGGGGATATCTTTAGCAACTTGGATCTACTATCCATATTGTCTGACTTGGATTTCATCACCTTGTAGAGGATATGTCTGGTTGAGTCAGAATACTATTTAGCTAGGTGTTTGCATGCTCCCTTACCTCCCTTTGGTCTAGCGAGTCCACTATTTTTATTTTTTAGGAAACCTGCTGCTTGTTGGTATTCTGACCATTGTTGTTGACACTCCGCTTATTGTAGCACAGCTGTTACAGTGAGCGTTTTGAGCTGGTTGTTGGCCTGAGTGCCATATTTTTTGCGCTCCCCTTCTGCACACTCGGCTGCATTAGGGTTTTTGAGTTGTTTATCACTCAACACAACCCCCAAATACTTGACACCATTGAGTCCCCGAGACACTATCGGCGCCTCCGGGGTGAGCCCCCGCAGCACAGTTCACTTGACATCACCCGTCATAGATGTAGGGATTCATCACTCCACTCCACTCGTCGACGACATAGAGCTTCGTCCGCTGGCCCTGACGCCCCTTATTTTACATCTGATTCTGAGGCAGAGTCTGAGAACCCCACTTATATTGCACCAACCAGCCCCATGGCTGGCATGACTTCCAACCCCTTCTTTGTAGGGACCATTGGTGGAGTGTCCACCACCACCCCAGCTACCACACCCGCTTTACGTATGCCCTCGATGGGGCCCACACCCACCATTCTGGTCACTATGCCAATTCCAGTGGCTAGCATACCCAACCCAACTCCACTAGTGACTCACACTACCCTTGGCGGCGCAGGACCATCCCATACCACCTTCGTTCCTCCACCTGGGGAAAACATCCCCAACCTGAACCCAACCCCTAAACTTGGGGGCATTGGCCCCAACGTGGCCATGACCACCAGTATGTCACATCCTTCTACTAGTTTTCCATTCATGGCTAGTCTCAACCTTCCTAACCTGGCCAGACTGACCAACGATCCCATCAGACACGACCCTGCGTGGCCTCACATGCCCACCAAGCTCCCATCAGACATCCCTAAGTTTGAGGGAAAGGAAGGTGAAGACCCCCATAACCATATTATGTCCTTACATCTATGGTGTTCCTCCAACTCCATAGTGGACGACTCTATCTGCCTCCATCTGTTACAATGCACTCTCACTGGCTCTGGAGCCAAATGGTACATCGAGCAGCCCCATGGGACCCATGCCACCTTTACTTCCCTCGCCTCAACCTTCTTGCAGTTCTTTCAGTTACCTGTCCGCTATGACGCGGGAGTTGAGATCCTACTATCTTGCAGACAGAATATAGCCAACCACACCACTGACCATATTCACGAGTGGCATCGACGTCGAAGCCTGCGCAAAATCAAGTTAGATGGCCGTATCTTCTTAGATTGGTTTCTAAAATCTCTCCTTCCTGTCATTGCCAAGGATGTGGCATCCGAGCGACCACAGTCCGAGGAAGAGGCCATCCTCAAAGCCCAGCAATTTGACCTTATTTACACCCAGTCTGGTTATCTATATACCATTATACCTGACGCCACCCACGGTGATTCCTCCCGAAATGATGCGCCGTGGGCATCCCATTCCGCAGATGGCATCATTGGCCGTATTGCCTCACATAACCAGCCCTTTTCCATAGCACGCCCTAGTATTGGCCCCGACCTTTTGTGAGCTACATCCCACTCTGGAGCAACCAAATCATATGCTCCCATGGCCCATAACCACCTTTCCCACGGACCATCATGTCCACCTCAGTTCTTCGGCCATGCATCCCCCGCTTATGCCCCCCCGATCGCACCTCAGCCATATTACCACCCGCAGGTCGCGCAAGCTCCTGTATCCTCCCAAGCTCCCCCTGCTTATTATCCGTCACAGGTAGCACCTGCGGCAAACCCACAACCTATCACATAGACATATCAGCAACCCCCACAAGGTTCAACACCTGCACCGCCTCCACCCACTTATTATCCACCGCAGCCTGCTCCTGCACCGCCTCCACCCACTTATTATCCACCGCAGCCTGCTCCTGCACCGCCTCCACCCACTTATTATCCACCGCAGCCTGCTCCCGCACCTGCACAACCACAGAACCCACCTGCCGCCCAAGGGAAAGTGTATGCGCAACAAAATCCGTAGCAGAACCAAAATAACCAACGCCAGCAAGGCCAGCAAAACCGCGGCAAAGGACGTAATTGATGGGTCCAATTTTCAGGTATTTTGATAACCTTTTTTTCCACAGTCCAGCGCAAGCAATGGCAAAGAAACACACTCAATTGTGGAAAAAGTGTTTTACTTTAATTATTTAATAAAATTGTTTTTATGATTATTCTTGTATGTTAGAATGCGTATCAAATAAACTGATTATATGGAAACCAAGCGTGATTGAGCAGGTTCAGGGTCATTAAAGGATGGATGTGCAGAAGACTAAAGGATCACCAAGCTCGGCGCCCTGTTTCCTGATTTATAGAGGACGCACTCCCAATTTCAAGAAGAATCGGCATTTTGACAATCGGTTAGGATCAGCATTAAATCGTATAAATATGGACCTCTCGGGTAGCGAGAGGCCCCTGCTGTTATTTTTGGGAAAGACATTATTTTTAACGTTTTCTGCACTATTGAGATACTGAGAAGTACAGACTTCTATTTTGACATGGATTTTATATCTTAATGAAAGATTGATGATTAATTCCATCCAGCGTTTCTAAGTTTTTATTCTCTCCTGAGTACGGGTTAGGGAGGGCCGCTCCAACACGTAGGTCAGGAGATTCCTATTTGCAGGTATTTTTCCAAGTATGCGTTTTACATTGATGAACAGTTATATGACATATGGGAGCGTTTGAATGATTCATTATTTCTATAGTAGTTTATAATACATTCTATAGTACAACAAAACAATTTCAGTAGTCTTGTAGGTTCTTTCTTTCAATGCATATTTTTATCAACGATTACATGTGTAATAGCTTTGCTTTCAATATCATGGTTAGATCTGGAATTCACTGCAGTTTCTCATCGTGATTAGTTTCTTTTGACTTCTTAGTAATAGATGGGTAAGCATAGAATGATCGTACTTCAAATCTAGATTGGTAAAACAAGTTAGATCAAGACTCCAATTTTGTGCGCAGATAGTAGTTACAGACTTTGTTTACCCAATAGTGGAATGGCTCTGTTATGATATTTTCATTCTCAGCATTTAATTATTTCAGCATTTTAATTATTTCAAATAGATTTACTGTTTTTGTATCGTCATTTCTTAGAACAGATCAGCATCTAATTACTTCAACATTTTAATTATTTAAAATAGATTCCCTGCTTTATTTCTCAGAACATATTTACTGCTTTCAGCACTTTAATTCTTTTAATTAGATTTATTGCTTTCCAGTATTTAATTCCATAGCATAATCAGTTTTCACATTTAGTAGACAATCTTTAGAACATCGATACCGACATCCAACTATGACAAGAGATTATCCTATAAGAGCACAGATAGTGCATGCATCTCTAAAGTTTGTAAGTTCCCCGGGTTGACATTTAAAGTAGGCTCTTGGTATAGCTGCCCCATTAGGCATCCACATTAGGAGCTCACCAATAACCACGGGAACAACCCCCCTCTAGACCAAGGTGGCCATCCACCTAATCCCCCAAACAATAATAACGCGGTACCTGCCAACCAAAACCCCGATCGGCCGCCCAAACAAGCCAAAAACCCTAATTTGCGAACGAACCATCCCTGTTCTATTTGCGAGGTCTATGGCCATTACACACATGCTTGCCTACATTTGGAGAGGGCCCGACAACTCTAGACCGATGATTCCCACCACCAAGGGCACGCGACACCTCAGGCACCGCCTAACCCCCCACCACCTCAGACTCAACCCTTGGTGTTACAAAACCCTTTACCAACGCAAGGCATGGTGAACACTCAACCGTTAGCTCCCCCTCAAGGAAACGCGCCTCCACAACAACAAATCACTTATGCAACTCCTAATCAACCCATGCTAGACTCAAGTACCCATCACTTGTTAATGATGTCATCCATTGATGTCAACCTTCAAACCCATCGGAACCAATATGGCTCCACCCCTGAAGCCTCTCCCGCCGACAAAAACACCAACACTCTTCCCACCGATCAGTCATTACGAATACCTCCGTCACCATTAGATGGCGCCCCGAAATCCCCTCACTTCCCACTTCGCTGCATCAACAATAACCCCAATGCTCACGCCGCGTCTAATTACAACATTGTAGATGACTTAGCTCAGTCCCCTGCAGCCATGTCTGCGTTAGAGGTCTTAAAAAACTGTCCTACACAGCGCAAGACTTTGCTATCATCCATCGGTGCTATTGACCCAACTGATTCATGAATGATGGCCTTTGATTTGGACCAATCTGAACCATGCCTGCCTTCCACATTAGCATTCCAAGTTTCTGTATCCATTCGGAATCTTTTCATCCATCAGTGCATCATTGATGAGGGTGCCTCTACATGCGTTATGTCCACATTTTTTTTGCAGAAGTTGGGATCCCCTACTCTCCAACAGTCCACTGCGTTGCGAGCCTACGATGGCCATTCGGCTCAACCCCAAGGTCTCTTAGCTAATGTCCCCATCCAGTTGGTTGGTAAAACAGTGCTTATTAACATAGAGGTCATCAACACCCAACTTGATTATAACCTCTTACTTGGCCACAGTTACATGTACGCCATGAGGGCGGTTGCCTCATCCGTTTTTTGTACCATGATGTTCCCCCATGAAGGACACATGGTCAAGATTGACCAACTCACCTATTACGATCCCAATGCCCCCGCTGCACCCAAAAATGTTCTCCCCATGGTTGAACAACCTGTTTGCAGTACATCTACCTTGTTGGTTTCCTCAGTGGGACCCGGAGTTTACTCAGATACGTCGATGACCTCAACATTCCATTCCATTCCACCCCCGTCACCAGCGACCGAAATATCTGACTTATGTACCCTCTCCCACAATTCACAAACACCCAACCATCAACCGCCCTTGCTACCCCAACCACCATTGGTACCTAGTCATGTTGGTGTTACACCCATCCATACAATCCCCTTCCTATTCCCCCCTTCAGGAGTAGTAAGCGCCCCGATTATGGCTACTCTCAGCCTCCCCAGGTTAACTTTAGGATTACCTGTGTGGTATCTCACGCCTCTCATTTCCCCTCCAACACCAAATGTTGTCCTACAGCCGGTGCAACCCATCACCACTACTAGTCAACCACCTCCCAGTGTCACTACTCCTTCCTCATCCACCAATTCATCCCCTCTTATCAAGCACACTGGGGGCAGAGGCCCACAACCATACACTGCCCTACCCCCGCCCAAAACGGTTAAAAACCCCCCCGCGTTTCCCACTCCTCCCAAATGCTCTTTGTGTGATGCGTTGGGCCATGCTACCCATCAATGTCCATAATTACCCGCATTACAAGAGCGCATGCAAATGCTTGACGACGACCCCAACATCCTGATTGTCCAACTAGACCCTACCCCTAAGCCTCGCGATAAATCACTGCGTACCAATCACGCTTGTGCAATATACAGTATTTATGGCCATTACTCACATCACTGTCCAGATATCCCAGATTACAGAGCATCTCTCTACGAGATGAATAACTTGGACCTCGAGACGACTCCCCCCACCATTGAAGAGATCCACCCCCCAGAATCCCCGCCCACCGGCGAGGTCAACACCATTTATATGATCTCTTCTACTAGCGCTCCCTCGTCAACCGATTTGACGACACAAATTTTACACAATGATGAAGAGATTCTCGAGGCTCTTACCGCACCTGATTACCCCTGGGAGGATATGCACCATCATTCCTATTTCCTCCCGGAAGAGTCCTCCCCCACCACAGCCACCCAATTTTCGGTTGAGTCCAAAGATTTCCTCCCCACCAAAGTCGACTAGTTTAAAGAGCCCATTCCTGCTCCTGATGCTTTCGAGGAAGGTAACATGGCCAATATTTCACCCACAATCCACATTGATATCTCTTCCCCAGCCAGTGCTCATGAACTCATTACGTTAGGATCCTCCTGCACTGAGTACGAGATCGGAGAGTACAAAAAAAATTTCCAAGAGTTTCGCGATGTCTTTGCCTGGTCCTATACCGAAATTCCTGGTCTTGACCCCGCTATCATAGAACACCACATTGACACGTGGCCTGATGTGCCCCCCGTTCGCCAAAAATAGTGCCCCATTCATTCATCAAAGCTCCCCGCCATTAAAGCAAAGATTGACAAACTTCACACAGCATGATTCATTTATCCTATTGCATACACCACTTGGGTTTCTAACCCCGTCCCTGTTAACAAGAAACAAGGCACCATCCGAGTATGTACTGACTTCTACGATTTAAACCGAGCATGTCCCAAACACAACTTCCCTACGCCATTTATTGACCAACTCATCGATGCGTGTGTGGGGCATGAAGTCCTATCCTTCATGGACGGCTTCTCAAGATACAACTAGATTCAGATCCGCAAGGAAGATCAATACAAGACTGCCTTCACCACCCCATGGGGCACCTTTTCCTATCATGTCATGCCTTTCGGCCTTAAAAATGCTGGCGCCACCTTCCAGCGGGCCATGACCTATTGTTTTCACGACTTGGTCCATATCCTATTAGTCTATCTTGACGATCTCATAGCACGTTCCAAGAAACGATCCGACCACCTCAATGACCTCCGGCAAGTTTTTCTGTGTTGTCGCAAGTATCAAATCCGCTTGAACCCACTCAAGTGTGTCTTTTGCATTCTGGCAGGCCGGTTGTTAGGTTTCATTGTTTCCCACAAAGGAATCGTTGTAGACCCCCTCAAAGTTCAAGCCATATTAGACCTTCCCAAACCACGCATGCTCCGGCAGCTACAGAGCTTACAGGGGAAATCTAATTTCCTCCATTGTTCAATTCCTGATTATGCCAGCACAGTTCATGGTTTCTTACGTCTGCTTTGTACCCACATCCCCTTTGTTTGGGATGACCAGGTGCAAGCTCCATTCGAAGCCCTTAAAAAAGCTCTCACGCAAGCCCCTTTGATCTCCCCTCCGGATTTCTCTCAGGACTTCATCCTTTACGTCTCGGCATCTGACCACGTCGTGTCAGGGGTCCTGGTTCAAGATGATGCTGCTCTCTAGGAGCATGTTATTTATTATGTCAGCCAAACCTTGTCTGGACCACCTGTACGTTACCCATATGAGGAAAGACTATCCCTTGCCGTCGTCTTTTCCATCCAAAAATTGCGCCATTACATTTCACTCAGTCATACTATAGTTGTCGCCAACTCCAACCCCATGGTCTACCTCTTGAACCGGCGACTTCTGCAAGGTCGTGTCACTAAATGGGTAATTATTCTCCAAGAATATGACCTAACTTTCACAACCCCTAAGAGTACTAAATCCCTTGCGCTTTCCCAACTCATAACCGACCTCCCATCCCTTTTTCCGTCCCCGCCAATCTCCGATGAGTTACCAGACAATCATTTGTTCATCATCTTGTCAGACGACCCATGGTACGGTGATATTCTGTTATACCTTCGCACGCAGAAGTTTCGACCAGACATAAATCACGATGGACATCGCCGTATCCGTCACCACGCCTCTCGGTATCTCCTCTTAGGAGACGTCCTTTACTGACGAGGATTTGATACTATCCTCCATCGTTCCCTTACACACAAGGAAGCCGAACAAGTCCTCAACGACTGTCATAGCGGTGCCTAAGGCGGACATTTCTCAGGGATGGCCACCGCCCAGAAGGTCATCCGCGCCGGATAGTTCTGGCCCACACTATTTACCGACTACATCACAGCAGTCAAGCATTGCCATAATTGCCAACTCTTTGCCCCTAAGGCCCAGACACCACCCGCCCCACTCCACCCAGTCGTCATCGTTGGCCCGTTTTGCAAATAGGCCATCGACTTCATGGAATGTAAACCCTCATCCGCAAACAACCATAAGTACATCATTGTCGTCGTCGACTACTTCACCAAATGGGTTGAAGCCATGCCCACCTTCAACTATAAAGCCGACACTGCTGCCCGTTTCTTTTTTAACCATGTTATTACACGATTCAGGGTCCCAAAACAACTTGTCTCAAACCATGGTTCACATTTTGAAGATGCCATTTGGCGCGAGTTGTCAACTCTCCTTAAATTCAAACATCAGTATGCCTCTGCTTACTACCCCCAAGGGAACGGCCAGGTTGAGGCCATTAACAAAATTTTGAAAACAATCCTCCAATGCACTGTTGACCGAAATAAGTCCAATTGGCATCACATGCTTTTCCCCGCATTATGGGCTTACCGTACATCAACTAAGACCGCCACCGGTTTCACCCCTTTTCACTTAGTTCACGGTGTCGAATCTGTCCTCCCCATTGATTGTCAGATCCCCGCCCTCCACATCACTATTGAACTTATTCCCAACACCTCCTTACTCGAATAACGCCTGCTGTTATTAGAACAAGCTGATGAGGACCGTCGTGCAACCCTCCAAACCATTGAAGCTGCCAAGAACCGCTCCAAAGCTGGTTACGACAAACATGTCCACCCATGAACATTCCGTGAAGGAGACCTAGTCCTCATTTACGACCAAGCCCACGACAAGACCGGTAAAGGGAAGTTTGAATCCATGTGGAAAGGCCCTTACATAGTGCATACCTGCCTTGGACATGGGGCATACATTCTAACTGACTCAGAAGGCCACCCCTTGCGCAACCCCGGTAATGGGTTGTATCTTAAACTCTTTTACCCTTAACAATACCGCGGACCCGTTGATTCGTATTGTACAGTTTGCTTTCTTTTGTTTTTCCACTTTTTTACCGCAACCTTACATTCATCATTTTTGCATGATCACAGATGGACCATCTTCCACCTTATTACATTGGCTTCGCCGATGGAGTAAGCCGCTGGTCTCCAAACCTGGCCTCTGCAGCGTGGGTCTTATATTCCCCTTCACATGAGTTGATTCACCTTGACGGAATGTGCATAGGCATTGTTACCAATAACCAGGCCGAGTATGATGCTGTGACCGGTCTCCTGACTGCTGCCCTTCAGATGGGTATCTGTCACCTTCATGTGTTCCTCGACTCCCAGCTGCTTGTCTCCCAGCTCAACAACTGCTACTAGGTGCGTGATCCTTGCCTCTTTAGAAAGTTCCTGCGCACAAAATAGCTAAGCCGAAAGTTTGAATCCATCACATTCACTCATGTCCCAAGAGCTCAGAATAGTGTCGCAGATCAGATGGCTAACAACATCCTAGACTAGCATATCAATCACACCTTGTAAAATCATCCATCATGCATAATCATCACATCAAAAACATAAAAAACCCAAAAAGACTGCATCTACAACAACGGGCATCCACGTGCCTATCATAACAAACCATTCGCATCCATGTGCAATAACATAACACACAACCACACAGGGGCATCCACGTGCCTATCATAACACATCATTTGCATCCACGTACAATAAAATAACACAAGACAATACAAGCGCATCCACGTGCATACACGAAAATAATCACCGCAAAAAATGCATCCATGTGCATATATATATATAAATATATCATCGTCATATACATGTCATGAGTGTCCCAGCACTCAGGTATACAAAAAATATACATCAAGGAGCCCCAACAGCATCCCTGTCATAAAGTACATGTCGTCTATACAAAAATCTTGAATTCCCATATGCATCGGGGGGGAGTCCCCAGCACTCCCTAATGAGAGTCATATCCCCCATCTGAATCCTCCTCACCAGCCTCCTCTGCTGCGGACTCCTCTCCTCGCTCCTCCTCCGGATCCTCCTCATCCCCCTGTCGCTCCTGACCCCTCCTCTCCTCGGCCATAACTGCCACCCGAATCAAGATAGACCGCCAATCCCGCTGAGCCTCGTGACAGGCCTCAACTACATCCTGATCCAGCTCTCTCCACCCCTCGTCGGAGACCCCAACCAGTAGCCGGTCGAAGGTAACTCGCAGGGCCTCCAAATTCCCCTCCGCATCTCGTCTTTGTACCTCCCCCCAATCGAGCAAGGCTAGCACTACTACATGCCCCCGATGCTCCCGATGCCCTGGTGGTGGCAGCGGTCCCACATCTGCATAAAACAAAATCACACCTAGTCAAAATCATCATGTATATATATATCTCTAACATAAAAAAATCCAATATAAAACAATCAAAATGCTCAATACATACCATCTGGGCCCCAAGCCTGCCCTGGGGGTCGCGGTGCCTCCAGATCTCGCCAGTAGTCCATACCCGCATATGGATAGTCATCAAAGGTCAATGGCAGCTGCAACCACTGCAAGTAGAGCTCCTGCGTGAAGTACCGCCCCACCTCTCCCCCACCCCGCTGGCACATCATCTCACCCCACCACACCATCTGCGGCTCCCTCAAACCCTCATCCCGGACTGGCACTCTCAGTCACAGTGTCGGCACCCACTCCATAAAGAAAGAACACATAAATGACCCATAGCAGAACCCCGTGCCAGATTCCTTCACCGAGGTCAACTGCCGCTGAACACAGGTGAGGAACATCTGGCCCCAAGCAAAGTAAGTCCCCTGTAAAACCCTCTTGACTAATTGCATCTGTCCCCCAGACACCCGGTTGGTCCCCTGCGAACCCAACACTCGGACCAAACATGCCGCGATCGCCCGAACTAATGGCTCCTCCAAGTCACAAATCAATAGTGCATTCTTATGCACTATTGCAGTAGGAAGGCAGTATCGATCCAGTATCTCCTCCATGTCCACATCTGCGGACACCCGGGGCTGTGTATCAGCCACCCTACCCAAACATGGTAGTCCCGTCAGAAAGTACACATCTGCCAGGGTGAGCTCTAGTCTCTCCCCCTGCACCATGAAGCACAAACTATTGGGCTCCCAAAAACTCACTAACTTGTTCAACAGTAGTACTACTGAACTCATCATCGGCACCTGTGCAAATTTCAATAGTTCACACAACCCCAAAGTCCCCTGGACATGTCGGTCACCCCGTATATAGTCCATCACGTCATCCGGTATATCATGCTCTCTCCAGAGTACCCTCGGCATCCTGTCAATCAAACAACGAAAACTCATCAGCATATCATCTAATAAACCATCATCCCTCCCCCGGTATGACTCCACAATCCCGATCCCGATCGCGACTGTGGGGCCCCATGCCGCGATCCCAAATCGTGGCTATCGGGACTATAGCCGCGGTCGCAAATCGCGCTTGTGGATCCCACAGCTGCGATCGCAGATTGCAGCTGTCCCAGCCAGAGACTATTGGGACGATCAGACTATTGCAGAGATCGCAGACACTCTGCATGAGTATCAGAAGCTATTTTCGACAAAATTTACAGAAATGGAAGGAATTCTGGGAGAGCTAGGAGTCATGAAAATACCTTTGAAGCTAGGTGCAAATCCTTTGAAGCAGAGACCATACAGAATAAATCTGCGCTACAAAGAAAGAGTACGCGCAGAGCTGGATAAGATGCTAGAAGCAGGAATCATTGAACCTATCGAGGAATCTAAGTGGATTAGTCCCATGGTCGTTCAAGACAAGAAAACGAAGGGTGAGATCAGGATTTGTGTGGATCTCAGAAAACTGAATGATGCTTCTATGCACGACCCATTCCCCACTCCTTTTACAGATGAAGTGCTTGATAATGTTGGAGGGAATGAGGCCTATTCTTTTACTGATAGTTTTTCGGGGTATAATGAGATAAGGATTGATCCCACGGACAGGCATAAGACAAATTTTGCTACATAATGGGGGTCCTTCTAGTACACAGTAATGCCTTTTGGCCTAAAGAACGCACCTGCCATATTTTCTAGATTAGTCGTCGCAACATTCAAAGAGTTTATGCATAAGTTTCTCAAAGCCTATTTTGATGATTGGACTGTGTTTGGTCTATTGAAAAACCATTGTGCGAACCTCAGAATGATGCTTGAGAAGTGTCGACAACATCAGATCTCTTTAAATCTAAAGAAGTGTATTTTTTGTGTTCCTTATGGGATTCTACTTGGACACATTGTTTGTAAGCAGGGATTGATGATGGACCCTGCAAAGATTGCCATTATTGTGAACTTGCCAACACCAAATTCAGTCAAGATGTTGCGCTCTACCTTAGGCCATACTGGATACTACAGGAAATTTATAAAGGGTTACGCGCAGATAACCGCAGCAATGGAAAAGCTGCTAAAGAAAGATGCACCGTTCATTTGGAACGCGGAATGTGAACAGGGTTTTGATACACTAAAAGAAAAGATGGTTACCGTGTCGATTCTAGTCTTTCCAGACTGGACAAAGCCATTTCATGTCCATGTTGATGCATCATGCATTGCCTTGGGAATCGTATTATCTCAGCCAGGAGAAGGAGGTATTGACCACCCCATGGCATTCTCGAGCAGGAAGCTCTCAACAGCATAAAAGAACTATACTACAACCGAGAGGGAAGGCCTTGCGATGGTATATGCCCTACAGAAATTCAAACATTACTTGCTTGGTGCACACTTCCTTATGTTCACTGACCATTCTGCGTTGAAATACTTGGTCAATAAGCCAGTGTTAGGGGGCGCATATGCAGATGGCTGTTCCTATTCCAGGAATATGATTTTGAGATTGTTGTTAAGCCCGACAGACTGAACTTGGGACCTGATCATCTATCAAGGATTGAGTCAGGAGAAGAGCCAACGAACATTGAAGACAGTTTTCCTGATGCGCAACTATTTTCCATATAGGTTTCCAATGATTATTATAAGGATATCATTAATTTTCTGACAACAGGGCTGGCACCGCAGGAATTATCTGTTTAGCAGAAGAAGAAGCTAGTGGTGCATGCCACAGACTTCACTATAATTGCAGGTCATTTATACAAACTCGGACCAGATGAAGTCCTACACAGATGCGTACTAGATCATGAGAAACCATTTATTCTAGCAGATGCACATTCAAGGATCGCGGGAGGTCACTATGCAGGAAGGGCTACCGCGCAGAAGATATTGCACGCAGGACTATGGTGGCCCACGATCCACAAAGATTCTAAAGAACACTGTAGGAACTATGATGTCTTTCAGAGGACAGGGAAACCTTCGCGAAGAGATGAGATGCCATTAAACCCACAGTTGACCTTGCAAGCGTTTGAGAAATGGGAAATTGATTTTGTGGGTCCTATAAACCCACCAGGAAAAAGAACTCGTGCGAGGTATATTATTACTGCTACTGATTACCTGACCAGATGGGCGGAAGCAAAGCCAGTAAAGGACTACAGTGCCAGTACTGCTGCGGAGTTCATTTTTGAAGAAATATTGTCAAGATTTGGTTGTCCGAAGATTTTGATGAGTGACCAAGGTACTCACTTTTTGAACAAGACCATTGAGGCACTTACAGAGGAATTCCACATTCGCCATCAGCGCAGTACTCCATATCATCCACAGGCGAATGGCGCTGTTGAGGCTTTCAATAAAATACTGGAAAATGCACTCACTAAAGTCTGTAATGTAAATAGAGATGATTGGGATTTGCGCATCTCATCTATGTTATGGGCATACAGGACTACATGTAAGAAATTGACAGGACATACACCTTTTCAGTTGGCTTATGGGAAAGAGGCTATAATGCCAATGGAATATATTGTCCCTAGTTTTAGGATCGCTGCGTTCACAGGGATGGAAGACTGCACAGCATTAGACGAAAGGTTGCTACACCTTGTTGGTTTGGAGGAAGATCGCTTCATTGCCGGCTTCCACCAAAAAGCTCCGAAGGACCGCAAAAAAGCCTGGAATGATTGTCATATAAAGAACAAGTGCTTTCAGGTAGGTGACCTAGTCCTCCTGTATGATAGAAAATTCATGAATTTTCCTGGTAAATTTAAGATGCATTGGCTTGGCCCATATACTGTGATACATGTTACTAACACTGGTGCAGTCCAGTTAGCCAATTTAGCTGGCGATACCTTACCAACTTTGATAAATGGAAGCAGACTAAAGTTGTACCATGATAGTCCTGCTTCGCAGAAACTTGGATAACAAGTGGAGGAAGAGATTTCTAAGTGTCAAGTACAGTTGAAATTGGGCACTAGAAGTATAAAGGAGTCTATACATGTATGATAAGAAAGATGATGTATGCACTGCACAACATTGTTGAAGCTGCACGGGGAAAAAACAAAAACCAGAAAAATTTTCGCATTGCGAAGCAACTGCGCAGGAGTGTAAGTTGCCTGCCGCGCAGTTCAGCACAACACCCAGAGAAAAATATCCGTTACACTACTTTTGAGAAAATAGCCGTTAGATGACTGTTGCAGCAACCACTTCAGCATTTAAAGGGAAGATAACCATTCTAGACGGACTGACAAAGGAAAGGACTGGAAAATCCGATGGATTCGGCTTCCAGAAGACACATTTAATGCATATTTAGCCATTGAAGGGCATCGAAGAAGGTCAGCTGCACCTATAAATAACACCTCCTGAGGACTCGCGGGTGTTACTGAGCACTTAGAATTTTCTTGTGACCACCCCTTGAGCTAATATTCATCTGTTGTCTGACTATCATAGCCGCTATCTCATCTTTGAATGTCCGAACCCTCCTATAGAGAGGAAGAGCTGACCATCGAAGAAGCACTTAGAGTCTTTCAGCACGAAGGGATTCAAGAGTTAGTGAGAACCCCTTCCAAGAAGGTTGTAACAGAACAAGGCCAAGGATCCCGTAGATCACCTCAAACCAATCCAGCTATGCAAGACAAGGGGAAGGAGACAATCAGATCACCTCGAACCAAACAGCTAAAGCCAAGTTCGATGGTGTCAAGGCAGCCCATTTTCACGAAAGAAATCCCGCTGAATATGACCCCTGAGTACATCTCACCCCGGGCGTTGAATGCCCCTGTCTATAAGCTAGCCAAGAATGAAAAATACGACATCCCTTTGTCACCAATTTCGAAGCACGTCAAAATTACAACCAATCTGTTGTGCAAGATACCAGACTGTAAATGGGAGGACTACGACCTCTTGGGATTGAAGAGAGACGAGCCACATGATCCCAAGTACCCAGACTTTCAGCCAGACCAGTACATGTGCTAGAAGAATGATGCCAAAGTAAACCTCAATCTGGTTGACACCGGTAGTGCAGTTAGGACTGCTGAACCTGCTACAACTACCCCACTTTGAACAGTCAGTTCAGCTAAATGTAGTGGTTCGTACCTTGATGGCACGAATCCACGAAGTATATTTATGGATGGATTGGCCAGTTGATATAGGCATCGACTTAATCCATCTCATTACGGGATTAAGTAAGCGAGGAAAATACCCAAAGCTGTTCTTCCAGGGGAAGAGCACAGAAAAGGATGCAATGACAAAGATGAACAAGACACACGCGTTGGTCAAAGGAAAACAAGGTTTTCCTACTGAGGAAATTGAAGACAAAACAACCAAGTTCGTCATGCAGTTGCTCCTAGCAAAGGTATTACAGATGGAAAGACCCCTGGATATGCCTGCAGGCGCAGTATTGCTCGGTTCCACAGCAGCTGAAGGCACCGAGTTCAAATGGTGCCAAGATCTATTGAATGAGTTCATGGCAGAGCTCAATGACATTCAATTGAATGGAGGCAACTTCCATTTCACATGGTTGATTGTCCTATTCACATTTATTGGATGGAAGGAGCCAAAGGACTATGTCGGTGTCATCTTTGATAAATCAAACCCCAGAGGAGTCAGGTACATGAACCTCTGGGAAAATCTCGATCCGCAGCGCCAGCATGTAACTCAAGAAGTGTTCTACAAGTATTACATGTAGCTGTGCGCCGTGATCGCCTATATGCCAAGGATAACAAAGTAGGTAACAAGAAAATACATATGCATTGTTAATTTTACTGTTGACATGCATTGTGTGTTTATTTCCCCAAAGGCAAAGATGAAGAAGCCACAGTTTTTCCCTGGGAACTACCACATGAAAGAAGAGGACATCGAGCTCATTATGAAAGAATGGACCGCGGACTACTATGTGGAAGTTTTAGATGTCCCCATAGATTCAGAAGATGATGAAATAATTCCACCACCATGACCAATTCTGGAAGAGACGGTTAAGAGGAAGGAACCAGAGAACCCAACGCAGCCAAAGGCGAGGAAGAAACATAAAGCGACGAAAGCAACATCTGACACAGTACTGAAGGAGGATGACTTTGATATGATAGCAGACAGAGTCAACGAGAAACTGGAGGACATCATGGCCGATAAAGAGAAGAAAGATAAGGCCATCCAAGATGACCTGCAGAGGAACTAGCTCGTAATGCAAGGGCTAATGAAAAAAGTCAAAGATGTGCACAAGAGTGTGGCCTTGCCGCACGACCCAGAAGCAGAAGGGAGATCCGGAGGAACCTCACAGCCAAGGCCAGCGCAACTTGTTGTTGCGTTACCAATAAAAATGAGACTTGTCTACCTCAATCCAATGGCAATCACATTTCCCATGTCGGAGGACGTGGCCCTGGATTCGACAAATGTAGAGCGGGTAGAGCTCGACTTGGAAAGAATCCCGATACCAGGTCTACACTTTTTGAATACGCATATTGGGGATGAGCTACGTGACAGAGCTGTGGACTCAAGGAAAGCAGAGGTGGAACTACAAACGGCGAATAGACAGCTCGAGGATTCAAGCTCGCACAGGAGGATGCTGCTTGAAGATGAACAAGCACGCTGGCAGAGATTGGAGGCTACAATAAACTCTGTTGTAGCAGATATTGGAGAAGTGCAGATTCAGGATGATCCTGCGGATACTGTCTTGAAGATAAGGGACACGGTGCGCTCCCTTAAATCGGAGATGGAGGACAAGCAAATCCTCTTTGAATCCGATATCAACCAGCTAAAAGCAAAGATCAAACCAAAGGTTGTAATCACTGATCAGCAGTCGAGAGATCAAGTAGTAAAGATTGCAGCAAGAACATCGCAACAGAGGTTGCGAAGTGCCAGAATTTGCTTGACGAATCCTTGAAGGCATTCACATCCCTTGAAGAGAATCCAGGGCTGCAGCAGCTCAAGACCACGGTAAAGGAGAAACAGACCGCGTTGGAAGCACTGGATGCAGAGGTAAAGACTCTACCAGCAAGAGATCGGCTCCAAAAATTCAGGGAGATATCTAGCCTAAAGAAAGAAGTCCAATCATTGAGGGAAAAGGAGACTGCATTAGACAATCAGTCCCAGCCACTCCTAGAATATGCCACTGTGGTGTCGCAACAGATAGAAGATAAACTGAAAGAGTTGCGTGAAAACCATGAACAGGTAGAAGCCCAAATCAGAGAATAAATAACACCGCAGGTGCTTGATACAGTCAAGCAAGTTGAGTGGGAAACGAAAGAAACAATGGAGAAACTGACGAACACTTACAGTGAGTTCGCAGCAAAGCTAACCACACAGATTGGAGAGCAGACTCCGCTGGTACACATTGAAAGTGGATTGAGGACGAGCCACATGTAAGTGTTAGGGGAATGTTGGGCCTGGCCCAACTGATCCATTTTTGGTAACATTTTTGAAGGCAGAAGAACCCAAGCTGAGCGCAGCTCCGAAAAAGATGGAATTTTGGCTAAGTACTGGGGATGCTGCGAAGATACACGTAGTAACCATGTTTTGATCGATGCTGCGAAGCTCAGTACTGCGCAGAAGCAGTGCTGCGGAGATAGGAGGCCACGTGGAGCCAGCAGAGTGGAATGTTGGATGAAGGATAGCTGCAGGTACCGTTCAGACCGGTAGCAGCCTATTTTTGGGAAAGATGCTCCAGGAGTGCAAAGCGGCGGGCATGAACAAATCAAGAAGGTGGTGAATGCACGAGTTTGTTAAGGAAAGAACATCTCAGGGAAAGCGATGGATTGGCACGCTTGGTGGGTGAGACCGTTAGAGATGAATGGTTCAACAGAAGTGACCTGTTGGCACGCGTGCGACAGGAAGGACGATAGCAACAGAATGAAGATGTGGAGAACCACCACGATGAATCAGACGCTACGAGGAGCCAGCAAGTCGGTTTAAGGAAACCGGCACAGTTTTGTAAACCCTAAGGGTTTTGGGTTTAGGTCTTCGGCATTGTAAAGACATGACCTTAGGGGCATGATCTATTTAAGAATACAATTTTGTATGGGATGGGGTTACTCTCTACTTTTTTTTGTTACAATTTTGGGTGTTGCATTGTAAAATCTCTTGGGTCGAGAAGATTGTAAAGGCTCTGTAGCTGTGTGCGCAGAGACCTATCTGAGAGGAAGGAAAGTATGCAGCTGGGTGCGCAGACTAAGAATGGTTGTCCCCATCCCTTTTAAAGATATATATTACCAACCATTCTTGTGGACGTAGCTTCCCATCTGGGGGAGTGAACCATGTTAAATCTGTGTTGTGCGATTGGGTTTGGTGAATGAATGCTTATCTGTGTTTTCTGTAAATGAATATTTAGATGTTTCCTTGCATACTATTATGAGAGAACTTTTATATGCATTTTCCATTAGAGAAGTATGGAGATGATATGTTAAGTTCTATACGAATAGATGGATGGTGAACATTTAGTTTTGTGTCGGAAGACAGTGAATTAGTCATTTGGTTAAGCACTTTCTTATACGCAGTAAGGGAATGCATAACAGTTGGATTGTATCAGTCGTATATGTTCAGATCGCAACATCCTAAATTAATGAATGAATGTTAGAAGAATAGTCAGTTAAGCACCCGAATGAATGGATGAGTGATATTCATCTCAGTTAAGCATTTCCAAGATAATCCAAGTATAGACTAAAGCTGCATTGTTCGCAGTTTCAGTAGAAGTACCATGGAAAAAAGACTCTTAAGGACGGTCCGCGGTGCAACCATCACCGCGTGGTAATTTCCCGCGGCACATATCTCATTACGCGCCGCGTAGCCTTGTCTCGCAGCGCACCTTCATTATCCCGCACTGCGTAGTACGTCCAGATAATCAACTCATCACTTACTGTGGAAACCTAATTCCGCAGTACCCCATAGACACACCTCAGGTGAGACCTCAACCTGCTCGTAGGTTGTTGCCGAAAGGGCCGTTGCAAAGGGGTTTTGTTGATCAAAGGGAAACTGCGAAGAACCTGGGTCTTATAGAAAACCTCTGGGTTAGTTATAGCCAACAAGATCAAACTGGACGACCAAAATTTCTTATATTGGTTCCTCAAATCCCTAATACCTGTCATTGCCAAGGATGTAGCATCTGAATGGCCCCTATCCGAGGAAGAGGCCATCCTGAAAGCAAAACAGTTTGACCTGATTTACATCCAATCTGACTACCTATACTCCATCTTACAGGATGCTCCCTGCAGCGAATCCTCTTGAGCGATGCGCCATGGGAATCCCACGTTGTTGATGGCATCATCGGACACGTGGCATCCCACAACCGGTCCTACATCGCTATTCTGCTCACCAATGGTCCCAACCTTTCGTGGGCCACAACCCATTCGAGAGCAACGACATCATATGCTCCCGTGACTCACTCCTCCCATATACATGGACTGTCATGTCCACCACAATGCTATGGCGATGCACCACCACCCTACAACTCGCCTACGACACCTAGTTCCTATTATCATCAATAGGCCCCTCCCGCACCCCAAGTTACCCCCGCCTATTACCCCCCGCAGGAAGCACCTTCTCAACAGTAGGCACGTCAGGTTTACTATCCATAGCAGGAAGCACCAGCTCCTACGCAACCCCAAGCCCCTCCCTCTTACCACGCTCAGTAGGAAACCCCAAAACCTTCCGAACCCCAGAACCGACCTAATCCCAAAGGGAAAGTGTACTCCCAACAGAACCCGCAACAAAACTAGTTGGCCCAACAAAACCAACAAGGCCAGCATAATTGGGGATGAGGACACAATCGTGGTAACAACCAACCACAAGATTAGGGCGTCCAACAAACCAACCCTCCTAACAATAATAACGTCGCCCCAGCCAACCAGAACCCTAACAGACCACCTCATCAGGGGAAGAACCCCAATCTACCAACCAACCACCCATGTTCTATATGTGGGGTGTTCAACCATTACACACATACCTGTCCCCATTTGGAGCGTGCTCGTCAACTCTGGAATGACGACACCCAACGACAGGGTCATGCAGCCCCACAAGCACAACCTAAACCCCCGCCACCCCAAAACCAACCCATGGTCTTACAGAACCCCTTGCCCATGCAAGGAGTCATGAACACCCAACAGATGGTTCCCCCTCAAGGACCCACCACATAACAACAAAAAATCACGTATGCTGCACCCGCTAATCAACCCACGGATTCGGGTACCCATCACCTGCTTATGATGTCATCAACCGATGTCAACCTCCAAACATGCCAAAATCAATACAGACCCACTCCTGAAGCCATTCCGACCGAAAGGGTTGCAAACACTCTTCCCACCGACCAATCACTACGCATTCCCCCCAACGGAATACCAGGCGATGGGGCCCCCAAAGCTCCCCGTTTCCCACTATGATGTATAAACAACAACCCCAATGCCTACGCGGTCCCCAACTACAACATTGTGGATGACTTAGCCCAATCTCCTGTTGCTATGTCAGCCCTAGAAGTTCTCAAGAATTGTCCTTCCCAATGCAAGACTCTGTTATCCACCATTGGCTCCATTGACCCTTCTGACTCACGAATGATGACATTCGACCTAAACCAATCTGAGCCACGCATGCCTTCCACCCTAGCTTTCCAAGTCTTCGTATTTGTTTGAAATCTTGTTATCCATCGATGCATCATCGATGAAGGTGCCTCCACATGTGTCATGTCAACATTTGTATGGAAGAAGCTTGGATCACCTACATTACAGCCATCCACGGCTGCCTTGCGAGATTATGATGGCCTCTCGACTCAACCATAGGGCCTCTTGGGAAACGTACCAGTCCAGTTAGCTGGGAAAATCATCCTCATAGACATTGAGGTGATCATTGCACAACTCGGTTACAACCTCCTGCTTGGACGCAGCTATATGTACACTATGAAGGTTGTTTCTTCATCACTCTTTCACATCATGATGTTCCCCCACGAGGGACGGGTTGTTAAAATCGACCAACTCACCTATTACGACCCCAATGCACCCGCCGCACTAGAGAACGTTCTCCCCATCATTGAACAACCCACTCTAGGTGCACCCACTTCATTGGTGTCCACAGTCGGACCCAGAATCTACTATGAAATTCCCATGACATCTGCCTTTAGGTTCATCCCACCGCCCCCACCAGCAGTCAAGATATCTGATCTGTGCATAGTTTCATCCAACCAAACAGGGACCAACCCACAACCACCCTTGCTTCCATAGCCACCATTGGTACCAAGTAATGTTGGAGCGACACCGATCCATACGATCCCGTTCTTATTCCCACCATCAGGAGTAATAAGAACCCCAGTTATGGCTACGCTGAACCTCCCTGGGTTAATGTTAGGACTACTCGTGTGGTACTTACCTGCTCCCATCACTCCCCTGACACCACAGGTTGTTCTCCAACTGGTCCAACCCTTCAACACCTCGAACCACCCACCCCCCAGTGTGACGAACATCCCTAATCGCCCACTCCCCGAGATGGAAACTACGTCCACAACAAACCCTTCCCCTCCGCAAACCAAAAACGCTAGGGGTAGAGGCCCCCAAAATTACACAGCTCCACCTACAAGGAATCCTACGACACCTCAATCGCCATTCCGCACACCCCCTAAGTGCTCCTTATGTGATGATTTGGGCCATGCCACCCATAACTGCCCCCATCTTCCCAATCTCCAAAAGCTCATGCAGACCTTGGATGATGATCCCAACATCCCCGTAGTCTAACTCAATCCCCCCTCCCACTAGCGTAACAAGGAATTATGCACCAACCATGCTTGTGCCATCTATGGAATTTATGGCCATTACTCTCACCATTGACCAGAGCTCCCAGAATATAGATTGGTACTCCACGAGTTAACCCAACCCTCTCTAGATACATCTATCACCACCATCGAGGATATTCACCCCCTGGTATCCTCCTCGTCGGAAGAGATTAACACCATATACATGATGGCTATGGTAGATAGGCACGATGCACCTCCAGCATCTAGCCTTCCTCCGATCGATTTTGACAACTCAATGCTTCTGTAGCGACGAAGAAATCCTCGAAGCACTCACTGAGCCTGACTACCCCTGGGATGATATGCACCATCAGTCATATTTCATCCCCAAGGAGTCTACCTCTACGGAGGCCAACCAATTGACCATCGAGACTAAGGACTCCCTTCCTGATAAGGTGGACTAGTTTAAGAACCCTATCCCAGCCCCCGACGCCTTTGAAGAGGGGAACATGGAAAACATTTCACCCACTACACAAGTCGATATCTCCTGCCCGAGCATCCAACTCGAACTCATTACCTTAGGTGCTTCCTGTACGGAATATGAAATCGGGGAGTACAAGAAATTCTTACAAGAGTTTTATGACATCTTCTCCTGGTCTTACACCGAGATGCCTGGTTTAGACCCTGCCATTGTCGAACACCACATCGACACTTGGCCGGATGTCCCACCTGTCCGATAGAAGGAGAGACCCATTCACCCATCCAAGCTCCCCGCCGTCAAAGCCGAGATTGAGAAACTGCGGAAAGCGGGATTCATTTATCCCATTGCTTACACCACCTGGGTGTCCAATCCCGTGCTCATCAATAAAAACAAGGCACTATCCGCATCTACACCGATTTTCACAATATCAATCACACCTATCCCAAGGACAATTTACCCACACCCTTCATCGACCAACTCGTTGATTCTTGTGTGAGACATGAGGTGCTATCGTTCATTGATGATTTCTCTAGATACAATCAAATCCACATTTGAAAAGAGGACCAATACAAAACTGCATTTACCACACCATGCGGCACCTTTTCCTACCGCGTCATGCCATTCGGTTTAAAAAATGCTGGCGCCATTTTCCAGCGGGCCATGACATATTGTTTCCATGATCTAGCTCATATCATTCTAGTATACCTGGATGATCTAACTGCGCGATCCAAGAAACGGTCCAAACACCTAAACAACCTCCTACAAGTTTTCATGCGTTGTCACAAATACCAAGTTCGTTTGAACCCTGTTAAGTGCATATTTTGCATTCCTGCAGGTTGGTTGTTAGGTTTCATCATTTCTCAGAAAGGGATTTCTGTAGACCCCCTAAAGGTCCAAGCCATATTAGACCTCCCACCCCCCCGTAGAGTACAACAATTACAAAGCTTGCAGGGGAGAGCCAACTTTCTCCATCGATTTGTCCCCAAGTATGCTAATCATGGTCGTCGACTATTTTACGAAATGGGTCGAAGCCATGCCTGCCTTTAATTGTACTGGAGACATTGCAGTGTGGTTCTTCTTTAACCATGTCATCACCCGATTTGGCATCCCATGCCATTTGGTTTCAGATCATGGTTCCCACTTTGAGGATGTCGTGTGGAAAGAGATTTCTTATATTTTGAAATTTGAGCACCATTCCTCTTCCACCTATTATCCCCAAGGTAATGGACAAGTCAAGGCGTCCAATAAGATCATAAAAACTATTCTCCAACGTACGGTGGAAAATCATAGGTCTAATTGGCACCACATGCTCTTTCCATCCCTATGGGAATACTACACGTCTATCAAAACTATAAATATTTGGTTGAGCTTTGATCTTTAATTCTTTTAGATGCAGAGACTTGAAACAATGAGACAATTCAATCCATGGAATTCATACAACCATAACATTCTTGATGAAGATACAAAATCAATAGAGAAGATAGATCAATCGGATGTGTGCCCAACATAATAATAACAAGCACGAACAATACCATGCACAAAGAGAAGCACCTTTCCTTCAATGGAGAAGAGAATCTGCTTCACATTGGATTCATCAATCCCATATAACATATTTACATTCTTCTTTTCTATTTTTAACTTCTAACTTCAGGATGAACTCGCCCTCAAACTAGATGTATTAATATTGCATGCAGAGGTGAGCCCCACTTCTCATGAAGTGTTTTATCTCACTGCGATGTCAGTTAGGATGAACTCGCCTCTTAACCGAAAGCTTGCCCACTTAGTTAGGTGGCTAACTTAAGTGTCGACATGCAAGTGTCACAAATCACGTGTCATATTTCAGCTTAACATAAGTTTCATCATGCAATAACACTTACTTAACTAGATCTTTGTTAGGAACCCATGTCAACCCTTCTCTTTACTTTGTTAGTATATTTTTGTTGGACGCATATGCTTTGTAAGTCGTCCCGCAGTATTATATTTTGATCCATAGTTGTATTATCCCATAGTATTGATCCATAGTATTGGACGCATATGCTTTGTAAGTCGTCTCGTAGTATTATATGTTCCATGGTATTGATCCATAGTATTGGCGCCTAGACATAGTATATAAGTTTATGTTGAGGCCAATGAAGGCACCGTGAAGTTATTTGTATTGAGCTTGCTCAAAGGAGGTTTCCCCCTCGAAGTGGCCCGCAGTCAATAAAAATATTCTTTGATCTAAGATATCGTGCATTTTATCAATTAATTGTTGCAGGTTCCTCACATTTGGTATCATATCACTTTCTTGGGCTCGTTGGGTGTAATTTTGCCAATTTTGTTTTTCGCATTTATATTTGTTCCTATCAATTGCAGGTTCAGATCTAGGAACAATTCCTATCCAATTAACTGTGGGAATTACTTGTGAATAATCCCTATAACTCATTGTGATGAGTACCACAAGAACCTCGAAGTAGTTGTCCCATTGAGAGGACCTTCCAGCGAAAAGGGAAACAAACCCTTCCCGATTGACAAGTTCCCACCCGTGAGGTAAACCAAGAGCTGTCGTTTGTGGAAAATTGATTATCAGTTTTACCTGAGTCGTGGAGTGAGGGGTACTTCCCCAATAGGAAAGTCGTCAGACATCATTGGTGGCCGAGTGAATCCCCTGAACCATTAGGAAGCCGAATATACCCGGGTTCGAAATCTATTGCCAACTAATAAATCACAGATTACATATGTCCCGAGCTGTTGCAGATCATTTCCGAGCTGTTTCAAATCCATTCCGAAAGCCATTTCAGATCCATCCATTTTAGATCCATTCCGAGTTGTTTTAGGTCCATTCCGAAAGCCATTTCAGATCCATTCTGAAAAAAAAGAGTATAAAATATTGTTTTTTCGCCATATATTCCTTGTTTTAGCTCTGTTTCCCTTGAAAATTCACTAACACCTCTGCAATCCCATTCTTCATATTTCATTCCTGAGGAACCTATCCCAAATTCCACTTCCCAAAGCCCAAAATAAAACATTTCTCTATTTTTAGGGTTTTCCATAACTTCTTTGATTTTCACCCGATCGTCTTCAAATTTTTCCACAGTGTTCATTTCCTATTTATGCTTCGTTGTCCTTGTTTGAAATTTTGATTTTTTCCCAAATCCAAATTTTCCTTTACTAAAGAAGTTTTTTTTTTTTTTTCTACCCATTCACAAAAAAAAATACTGGTTATGGTTGTCAACCTCGTAGGAGACCAAATCATGGATGAAGAACTTGCATCCCTGAAAACCAAATTCCAAGATCTGGATGAAAAATTTCTCAGTATCCATATTCGGCATTCAGCCATGAACAATAAACGATAGCCATAATCTTTTGCAACCACTGGGTTCTCTTCTTCCAGCAATTTTCGTGGGCTGAAGCTTGATTTTCCTCGCTTCAATGGTAGTGATCCGGATGGATGGATATACACGGAAGAAAAATATTTTAGTCTACATAATACTTTTGATGTCCACAAAGTTCCACCTACATCCTTTCATTTGGAACAGGAATCCCTTCAATGGTACCATTGTTACATCAAAGCTCATGACGAGCCAAACTGGATAGATTTTTTCCAACTCCTTTTGCAACGATTTGGTCCTAGTTTTTTTGATGACTTCACAAGAGCACTCCCTAAACATCGTCAAATTGGCATCGTGAGAGAGTATCAGACATAATTTTTGAAACTATCCAATCACACAGAAGGATTGTCTGATGAATTCTACGGGAGTTGTTTTATTAGTGGTCTCAAGGATGAAATCCTCTCAGAGGTTAAAATCTTCTGTCTCAACACAATGATGGAATTCCTAGGGTTGGCTAAGTTGGCAGAGGACGAGATCACATCCCAACAATGCTACAAATCCAATTTTGTTCCATTCAGAAATATGGTTTCCCAACGACCTCCCAACACACCATCTCCTCGACCAACTCATATCAAGCATTTATCTGAAGCAGAGATGTGGGCACATAGAAAAAAAGGGATTTGTTATAATTGTGATGAGAAATTCACTCAGGGACATAGATTTCTTGAGCAACAACTCTATCTATTGGATGTGGATTCTTCGCCTACCTCTGAACTTGGTGAAGAATCTCCATATACCATAGATGATTAGGTCGACATTCAGCAACCGCCTGTTGACCCTCCATCTCCGGACGACCACCCAAAGATATCTCTCCATGCTTTAGCCGGAGTCACCACCCCACAAACAATGTGGGTCAGGGGTTACTTCAAGAAGCTCCCTCTTACAATACCTATTGATTCTGGTAGCACTCATAACTTCATTGACCCTCAAATATCCAAACATGATGATTGTTTTGTCCATCCTTGCTCCAACTTTGAAGTCATGATTGCCAATAGGGGCACCTTACCTTGCAAGGGGAAGTGGCGGAATGTGCGTATCTCTATGGAATATTATAACCTGTGCTCTGACATGTTTGTCTTGTCCTTAGGTGGATGTGATGTGGTTTTGGGTGCTCAATGGTTATGCACACTTGGCCCCATCTTATGATATTTTGCTGAACTTTGAATGCAGTTTTAAATCAATGGGGAAAAACACACATTAACGAGCTTACAACTAGGGTCTCTCTGCATCATTAGTTCACATCGCATGGAAAATATCCTTAGGAAGAATTCACATGGTGTCATCGTTCAGCTCCATTCCATTCAGATGCACCCATCAATAGTCTCCACTACTCCCTTGGAGCTACAACACATTTTGGATAGATATGCAGGTGTCTTTACTGAACCAGTGGGATTGTCGTCTTCCAGCGACCCTTCGGGTAAGAATTTAGCTACCTCTATATCTCAGAAGGAAATGATGGCTATTTTGCATGAAGTACAGAAGTGGAAACCATACCTATTAGGGAATTATTTCTGCATCAAGACTGATCACCAGAGTCTGAAAAATTTCCTAGAACAACATGTCTCCTCCCCAACACAACTGAAATGGGTTCGTAAACTCATGGGTTATGCCTATGAGATCACTTACAAGAAGGGTAAGGACAATCTGGTGGCAGATACTCTTTCTCGCACATTTGATGACCAATTTTCTCTTTCAGCTATTTCTATGCCTATTTGGTTACAATTTGTTCAACAGGGCTATGTCTTCTATGAACTCCATGATTCTCCATCGGCAGGGCACTCTGGGTTCCTCAAAATTTATGAGCGGGCACAGTGTAACTTCTTTTAACAGGGAATGAAAAGGAAAATTCAACAGATGGTGGTTGTATGTGATACTTTCCAAATCAACAAGGGTGACACGACACTCCTTCCGAGATTGCTCGAACCCTTTCCCATCCCTACACGGATTTGGACAAATATTTCTATGGATTTCCTTGAAGTGCTCTGGTGGTACAATACTGCATCTAAAATGACTCCATATGAAGCAATTTATGGTCAGGCACCACCAGTTCTTCTTCCATACACCCTCATCAGTTCACTAGTTCAGGCAATTGACTTAGTTCTTCGAAACCGTGATCAGTTTCTTCACATTTTGTAGGACAATATTCACATGGAAAGAATTCGACTGCAACAAAAAATCGATCGGCACTGTTCTGAGCACACTTTTCAAGAAGATGATATGGTTTTTAATCAGCAATCGTCCCTGAAACTCAAAGGGCGTCATAATCCCGCTCCAAATTTCTATGGGCCCTGTAAGGTTCTTCAGAATATTGGGTCCGTTGCTTATAAATTGGAACTTCCTCCTTCTTCCTGCATTCATCCAGTACTTCATGTCTCTTGTCTGACGAAAGTTCTTGGGACCAACATCAGAGGACAAACTATTTTACCAGAAGTGGATAATGAAGGATCCATCCTTTTGGAGCCTAAGGCCGTCCTCAATAGGCGCACTCGCTAGCTTCGCTCTTGCTCTATTACAAAGGTCTTAATTCAATGGCACAGAATGCAACCAGGGGATCCTACATGGGAACCACTCCTTCAAATTCAACAACAATTTCCACATCTAAAGATTTGAGGACAAATATTTTTATAAGGGGGAGGGGATGTTAGGAACCCATGTTAACCCTTCCATTTACGTTGTTAGTATATTATTGTTGGATGCATATGATTTGTAAGTCATCCCGTAGTATTATATGTTGATCCGTAGTTGTATTAGCCCATAGTATTGATCCATAGTATTGGACACATATGATTTGTAAGTCATCCTGTAGTATTATATGTTCCATGGTATTGATCCATAGTATTGGTGCCTAGACTTAGTATATAAGTTTGTGTTGAGGCCAATGAAGGAACCGTGAAGTTATTTGTATTGATCTTGATCAAAAGAGGTTGCCCCCTCGAAGTGGCCCGCGATCAATAAAAATATTATGTGATCTAATATATCGTGCATTTTATCAATTAATTGTTGCAGGTTCCTCACAATCTTCTTTGTTGTCACTTAGTTAACTCTCTTTAACTGAAGTATCGTCTTTTAGTTTAACTAAAGTGAAAACACTTTAGTTAATTAGTCTTTTCTATTTAACACTTAGTTAACTAAAATCATGCTAATTTATTTACTTGAAGTGACCATTGTGAGGTCTTTAGTTAACTCAGGCATATCTTTAATTGATGCTTTAACTGAAGCATTGCCACTTAACTGAAGCTTTAACAATTCGAGTTCTCTTTAATTAGTTGAAGTGTCTTCATGGGAAATTCCGAATTCTCTTGATCTCTATGCTTTATCTTTTATTTATTTATCTCTTACTGCATGGTCAATATGTGCTAACTTTAATTATCCATCACATTACATTATACTAAGAATAATTATCGGATGTTGTGATCGTATTATAGTATTTTAGACCAAATGATTATAAACTAAAGTAATTCACTTTAGAGGTGATCAATCTCTAAAGGATACTTAATAGCAATATGGTGATCATGGTTAATAATAAATCACACAAAATTAAATGATTTTAACAAGTAAGGCATGACATTTAACAGAAGGTCCACCTCTATATGGGAGGTCCATCCCATGGATACCTTTATACGGAAGGTTTACATGAGAATCATGACTTGACACACACAAGTTTGGATCCTTGTCCAACAAGACTTTGCAACATCATTACTTTGATCAATTACCTCTATATGAGAGGAATAAACTTTACACATAAGGAAATCAAAGTGCTCACCTCTATACAGGAGGATCAATCTTGGATGCACAAGATTGGTTAGGAGAATGTCTCCTGATGTTGTACATTTAACACTCCCTCTCAGCGAGGGAGGCATTCTCTGCCATACCAATATTGTCTTAGAAATACCTAAACTTCATCATTGACAGAGGCTTTGTTAGCACATATGCAATCTGCTCATCACTAGCAATGTACTGAAGTTTCACTGTACCTTTCTAGACCATGTCTAGAATGAAGTGATACTTCATTTCAATTTGATTCGACTTTTCATGAAACATTGGGTTTTCAGAAAGCTTGATCCAACTCTGATTGTCACACCTAATAACTTTAGCCTCAATCTTTTCACTGAACAGCCATGCAAGTAGCTTTCAAATCCACACTACTTCTCGACAGACAACACTAGTAGTTATGTATTCTTCTTTGGTAGTACTCTGGGATACGGAGCCCTGCTTCCTGCTAGACCAATATATCATAGTTGATCCTAGGATATAACTGTATCCATATGGGCTCTCATAGTCCACAATGCTTGCTACCGAATCTGAGTCTGTATAACCAAGTAACATGAATCCTCCACTGGAGGCATATCTGAGTCCATATGAAATTGTAGCTCAAAGGTACCTAAGAACATGCTTAGCAGCTGTCCAATGTCTGTGTCTCAGATCAAACACAAATTGAATCAGAATGCTCATAGCATAACATATATCAGGCCTCGAATGTATCAAGTACATTAGCGAGTGTATAAGCTGTCTAAACAAAGTGGGATCTACTGGATCTAATCCAGAGCCTGACTCATGAATTTTCCTCATATTGGAAACCATTGGTGTAGTCATATATTTGCAATCTATCATGCCAAACCTATGCAATATATCCACAGTGTAATTCCCTTGAGATAGAAAAATTTCATCTTTCCTTTGCCAGATATTAAGGCTAAGAAAGTAGTGCATTAGACGCAAGCCTTTCATCTCGAACTCTGATGTGAGATCCCTCTTGCACCAAGCAATCATATCTTCCTCTCTAGTGAGAAAAAAATCATAAACATATAGAACCAATATGAATGGTTGGTTCTTCACTACTTTGAAGTACAAATTTGGATAAGCTTCAATCTTACATAAACCCATTTTCTGAAGGTAGCTATCAATTCTGGAGTACCAATCCCTGGGGGATTTCTTAAGCCCATATACATATTTCTTTAGCTTGAAAACATGGGAATCCTTCCCATGCACCAAAACTCCTTCAGGATTCTAAATATAAACCTCTTCCTCAACCTCACCATTGAGGAAGGTTGTCTTGACATCCATGTAGTGAAGTTTCCATCCTAGAACATAATCAAGTGCAATCATTGCTCGGATTGCGGTGTACCTTGCCACATGGTAAAAGGTCTCATCATAATCGATGCCTTCTTTCTGAAATAAACCTATAGCAATGAATCGGGATTTATACTTCTCAATGCTACAATCCACATCATGATTTCTCTTGTAAAGCCATCTGGAAGTCACAATGGAATTCCCATCAGGTTTGGGAACAACCTCCCGAACATCATTCTTCATTATAGAGTTGTACTCTTTTGTATTTGAATCTTTCCAAACTTGCTTCTCTACAGCTTCTTCATATGAGGATGGTTCTGAATTACTGATGTGATGCACCAGTGAAACATACCTTGAATATCTATCAGGGTGCTTACGCTCTTTGGATGAGCTTGTTGGTGCTCCATGTTTCTCTGCATTTTGTAAGATGTATCGGCACCAAGAAGATATTCTTTTAGTGGGAGATTCATTAGGTGACCTCTCAACCAGTTCTACTGGTTCTTTAGGAGCTACTGAATCTGAGGCATATTCTGGTTTGTCCCTCTCAAACTATAAATGGGGGTAATTAGATTCGGGATCCTCCATATTTGAATTACATTGAATCTCTTTCGATCTCTTGAAAGCAACTTCCTCATGGAAGGAAACATATCAACTAACATCAATGTGTCTCTCACCAGGTACATATATTTGGTATGCTTTGGATGCCTCGCTATAACCCACAAAGGTGCCTTTATTTCCATAAGGCTCCATCTTTGTTCTCTTTTCTTTCGGTACATGAATGTATACTAGGCTCCTGAAGATATTCGAGTGTGAGATGTCTGGATTATCACTAGTAAACACTTCTTCTAGTGTCTTATCATCTAGAATGGCATGCGAGCTTCTATTATGTATGTACATAGTTGTACAGGTGGCTTCTCGCCATAGTGAGGTAGACATATCTTGATCATGCATCATGGATTTTGGAGCCTCACATATGGTTCTATTCTTCCTTTCAACAACCCCATTTTGTTGAGGGTTGTAAGGTAATGTTAACTATCTACATATTCCCGCATCACTACATAGATCATTAAATGCATGTGAATCAAATTCACCTCCATTATCATACCTTAATGCACAGATGTGATTTTCTTTCTGATTTTAAACTAGGGATTTAAACTCTTTAAATTTGCTAAGAGTTTCACTTTTAGCCTTCATGAAATAAATCCATGACTTCCTAGAAAAAATTATCTATGAACATTACATAATATAAGAAGTCACTCAGGTAGGGAGATAACATGGGACCACGTACATAAGAATGTTTTAAATCTAAAATCCCTTTATATCTAGTAGAACTAATATAAAAACGTTTCTTAACACTCTTCCCAAGTGCACAACCTCGACATACACTATCATGCTCAAAATCAAACACGGGCATACCTTTTACCATCTTTTGAAGTCCTGGTAGTGCTTTGTAGTGTAGGTTTCCAAGCCTTCGGTGCCATAGATCGCATGGAATGATTGTGTGGTGAATCATAGCTTGAATGTACTTCCAAGATACCTTGTAGAGTCCTCCCTCTCGACCTCCAATAAAAACAACAGATTCTAGGATTTTGTTCTTCGGTCATAAAAGTGATTTGTTATCCATGAAGATAACTCAGAATCCTTTTTCTTCAAGAACCGAAACTGAGAGGAGGTTCTTCTTCAAGCGTGGAACATATAGAATGTCCTCCACATGTAGAATATCACCCGTGCTCAGCTAGAATGAGGTTGATCCAACTCCTTGGATTGAATAAGTTGAGTTGTCCCCCAACTCTACCATGCATGTGAATTATTTCTACCTTAGATCAGTGATGGCACTCTTGTAACCAGTCATATGTTTGGATGTGCCACTTTCAATCAACCATGCATTTGCATTTGTGATGGCAGATCCAGAAATGCATGAGACAAGATAATACTCCCTTATTGTCTCATTTTCTTCAGATGCATTCTTTTGAGTGATTTCATCTTCTATGGTGGTAGAAGCACGGAAATTTCCTTTCCGCTTTGATCTATAATGAGAAATGGCCTTTCTTTTTGCAATTGAAGCATCTATCTTTTGACTTGTCAAATCCTTTGTTGAAATCCTTCTTCTTTGGATGAGAGAACTTCTTTTGGAAGAAGGGTTTCTTTCCTTTCGTCATTCTTTTCGTGAGGGAAATATTTTCTTCTTTGATGCACACTAACTTTCTCTGGATTCACCCCTCCTATTGGAGGTGATCATGCCACAAAATTTTGAAGTTACGTTGTTCCTCTCGGCCATTTAAAGTAGCCAAGAATGTATCCCATGAGGATGGGAGACCATCAATAGTGGTTTGGAGAATGTCATCTTCATCCACCACTACTCCAATACTAGCAGGCTTATCTCTTACCTGAGAGATATTGGATAATAAGGAGGCCACTGTCTCATCCGTCTCCATATTTAAGTTTCAAAGCTTATTCTTCAATTCCCTTTTTGACTCGGGACCTTCTTGTCATATATATTAGTCAATGTATCATAACATTCTTTCGCGGTCTTTAGCGGTCTGGTCACGGGCATCAAGTTATCTTTTACCAAATCATAGATGATCCATTTGGCCTTATCTTGATTCTTCTTGAAGTTTATGTTCCCTGCATTAGATGTAGGCTCCTCCACCACAGTGTATATGCAACCATCTAATTCATGCTCCTCTAGGATGTTGAGAATCCTAACCTTCCAAGTGTTGAATTTTGAGGTGCCCTCAAGAAGGTCTTCTGGTCGTACAGAGACTGATGCCATAGTCTTCAAATCTTGTGCTCAACTTCTCAGGATCAATGCAGGCTCTAGATGGCATGCAAAACTGAGCTCCTTCATTCCTTGAAATCTGATACCATGTTAATATTTGGTTGAGATTTGATCTTTAATTCTTTTAGATGCAATGACTGGAAGCAATGAGACAATTCAATCCATGAAATTGATACAACTAGAACAATCTTGATGAAGATACATAAGCAATAGAGAAGAGAGATCAATTGGATGTGTGCCCAAAACAACAATAACAAGCATGAATAATACCCTGCACAAAGAGAATCCCCTAGCCTTTAATGGAAAATTTAATTCACTTCACAATGGATTCATCAATCACGTATAACATATTTACATTATTCTCTTCTATTTTTAAATTATAAATTTAGGATGAACTTGCCCTCAAACTAGATGTATTAATATTGCATGCAGAGTTGTGCCCCACTTCTCATGTAGTGCTTTATCTCATTGAGTTGACACTTAGGATGAACTCACCTCGTAACTGAAAGCTTTCCCACTTAGTTAGGTGGCTAACTTAAGTGTCGACATGAAAGTGTCACAAATCATGTGTCATCTTTTAGTTTAACATAAGTGTCATCATGCAATAACACTTAGTTAACTAGATCTTCTTTGTTGTCACTTAGTTAACTCTCCTTAACTGAAGTGTCGTCTTTTAGTTTAACTAAAGTGAAAACACTTTAGTTAACTAGTCCTTTTTATTTAACACTTAGTTAACTGAAATCATGTTGATTGATTTACTTGAACTGACCACTATGAGTTGTTTAGTTAACTGAGGCATATCTTTAACTGATGATTTAACTAAAGCTTTAACAATTCGATTTCTCTTTAATTAGATGAAGTGTCTGCATGGGCAATTTCAAATTCTCTTGATCTCTATGCTTTATCTTTTATTTCTTTATCTCTTACTGCATGGTCAATATGTGATAACTTTAATTATCCATCACATTACATTATACTAAGAAGAATTATCGGATGTTGTGATCATATTATATTATTCCAGACCAAATGGTCATATGCTAAAGTAATTCACTTTAGAGGTGATCAATATCTAAAGGAGACTTAATAGCAATCTGGTGATCATGGTTAATAATACATCACACAACATTAAATGATTTTAACAAGTAAAGCATGACCTTTAATGGAAGGTCCACCTCTATATGGTAGGTCCATCCCATGGATACCTTTATACTGAAGGTTTACATGAGAATCATGACTTGACACACACAAGTCTGGAACCTTTTCCAACAAGACTTTACAACATCCTTAGTTTGATCAATTACCTCTATATGGGAGGAATAAACTTTACACGGAAGGCAATTGAAGTGCTCACCTCTATACGAAGGATCAATCCTGGATGCACAAGATTTGTTTGGAGAATGTCTCTTGATGCTATACATTTAACAAAAACCATGACAAGATTCACCCGATTCAATATCATGCATGGAGTGGAGTCTGTCCTACCCATCGAGTGCCAGAATTTTGCTTTCCACGTATCCATCAAATTGTTTCTAGATACCACCACTTTGTAGAAATTCTTGATAACCCTTGAACAAGTGGATGGGGATAATTGAGTAGCTCTACAAACAATAGAGGCTTCCAAGAATCCGTCAAAATCCCATTTCCACACCCATTTCCACCCGAAAGCATTTAAATAAGGTTACCTCGTTCTCACTTATGACCAAGATCATGGAAAGGTTGGTAAAGGGAAATTCGAATCCATGTGTAAATTCCCTTGCATAGTGACAAATTGTTTAAGCAAGGGGGAATACCTCCTTTCCAACTTCAAACGACAACTCTTGAAGAACCCTCCTGTTGTCACCCTCTTTGTTACTACAATTGTTTCCCATTTACGCTTCTATGATGAAGAAGATTAAAATTTGAACAATGGAGGAAGTTGAAAACCGATGGTCAATGGTAATAATTGAATATTGCAAACTATCTAGAAAAATCTAGCTCGTTCGCGGGTATAAATGACAAGGGAAATAATAAGTGATTTCTCCCCACTAATGGTTTAGATTGAATCATGCACATTATTAAGATAGATCTAAATCCTTGGAGGCCTCAAGATATACAATAGAGATCAAAGCCATAGTTTCCCAATGAAGGTCCAGATAAAGTAGATACAATAGCACATATTTCCGGGATAAATATGAACCATTGGAGTTGTTATAACTTGCATTTGGTATGTAAAAGGGATTTTTCTGTTGAAGGCTCTGATTGGATTGCACAAATTTCTAAGGAAGATCTCAACCACTGGTGACCTAAGAATGTGCGATGAGAATAAATAAGCCCCCTGCCAATGAAACAGATGGAATCGTGCATCTTATTAAAGCATATATGGACTATGGAGGTGTGAGATAAACGTACGGATAGAAAAGGAACTCCCTCCACCAACAACTCAGATTTGACCATGCAACTCATCAATGACAAATATCGGCCATTAGAGGAATATAAAATTTCATTAGAGTTGAAATAATTCCAATCCCCACTTATGGCTTAGATTGAATTATGTGATTTTCCAGAGGTAATCTGAGTTGTTCATGCAAATAGGTCTTCATCGCCACCAAAGAAAAGTACTCATTGCCCGAAATAAGCGAAGATTCTCCTTTGAAAAAGGATCGAGTCGGGAAAAGTAATACCAAATCCTGTAATTTATCCTTTTTAATAGTAAATTTGCAAAGGATGAGATGAAATAAGTGTCTCCAAAATCAATGCTCTAATAATTGAAAATATCCTCCATACTGATAGCTAAATTACTCCCTCAATCCTGCCAGAGTAATACTAAAATTCATATAAAGGAAGATTTAATGGATTTAAAATATTATTGCTTGATGAAAAGATCATAGAATTACCTACTGATTTTCCTTTGAATCATACAACTAAGAGCTCCTGAGAAATATGTTTACCAACCTTGACAGTCCTGAAGTTGAGTTACGAATGATCAGAATTGAATAGGAGAAACTCATGCATTGTTTTCATAGCAGATTCAAGTAAGTATAATTTTTAGTCCCTTGACCTTTTCTATGTTTAAAAAAACTACTCCAAATTGCTTTGTAGTTAAGTAAGCATTGTGTAGTTTCCTCCCCTGTGGTCACCTTGTTGTATTCTATTATGTCTTAATCTACCCTAATCCTGGTACCATAGTTTGAGATGACTAGGAAAAAGGCTATTGGATATTCCGCATCCTCTCGAGTTCTTTCTCACCATTTTGATGTCATAGACATATCCTCCTCTGATGTATTTCCCTTTATTGACCAGCTATCCAAGGTATCCCCACCCGATCTAACCAAAACTACAGCCCAATAACTCATAAGAGTGGATCTCAAAAAATTGTAAGCCTCTGAATCCGCGTCTAAATTATAGAAATCCAAGTTAGCCAAACACCTAGTCCCTAATGCCTTCCCTTTCCCTGAATTTGTCCAATTATGTGCAAATAGCCATAATCCAACCACATCCTCCATCAATACTAGAAATGGCCAGACCCTTCCTTTTTAAATCTTGGCTATTTCAATTGCCATAATGTTGGGGACTATTCCTGTTGGCGAGACAATATCTATAGAATATCAAGAAGCCTTTTATCGAAGGATTAATAATGAGAAAAGGAAAAAATGTGAGCTCAACTTGTAGCCTTCCATAAGAAATCCCCAGTTCCTCTTGAACCATGGAATCACACAAATTTGTTACCCGGGAATCAAGAAGTGGTCTCATCTTTGACATTGATATTTGGAAGATATTTTGATAAAGAAATTTATGAAGGAATTACTACAATGATCGATACTTATAATTATCTTTTAGCTCCCAAATTCAATTATGTAGAAGCCTTAGAAACTGAAATCAAAACCCAGCTACTAGAGTTGAATGACATTGGGGTTTTCAAATAACATTCTTACCTTGTATATTTGCTTATATTCCACCAGTCTCAATAGTTTGAAGACCTAGTTATGTAGAGAGCTAAAGGTTGTTATCCAAATAGAATATATGATTCGATTCCCTAAATAATAAAGTAAAAGAAGAAGGGGTCACCTGCATTGGCTTCATGTCTCAAATTATGTATAAGTCCTTTGCTTTGATTACTGGCGTTAGCAACCAAAACTTGTTCACTAGCTCTTCTCCCTAGTCACATAACCCATTTGTCCACTTTTCCTACATTTTTGGCCTCCAAAAACCCCAGAAAACCTAAATAGGTATCCAAATGGGTGAAAACCCCATTATTTCCCTAAAAAATAAATAAATTCGTTCAAAAAGGTTAAAAACCCTAAAAAAAGGGTCCATAATCCCTAAAAGAAAAGAAAAAAGGGAAAAAAGTCAAAATAAACTCAAAAAAGAGGGAAAATACGTAATACCATTTCCCAATACTACAGGTTGCCAAAAACCATGGGCCAACACTCCACCACCCAAAATTTCTATAAAAAGGTGATGGAGGCTCCCCATTTCATCACTGATCACTCTTCATACCCGTATGCTGCCGAATTCCCTACATCACTCTAGCCTACCCATTAGGGATTTTGTGCACACCTACTTGGACCTTGGCCAACCCATTGAGCATATAGAGAAGAGCAAGGAACTCAGAAGACCCGACACACTAATATTGTACTGCTACAAGGGCCCTCATTACCTCATCTTTGGAGGTAACCATTTTTGTAAACCCTAGTTTGCAAAAAAATACAAAATCTTTCATGGATTCTAATCTATTAGTTCTATTTTTATTGTTGTATTTAGTTAAATTTACCTTCTGTTATTATTTCCACTCATACATAAAAATTTTCATTTATGTATTTTTTATCCATATTTGAATCTGCTACCTAGGGTTCCATAAACTTTAGTAGGTGCTCATTTGCACAAGCTGGTGTGAAAACACTAGCTATAGATTTGGCGACTCCCCTAGGTCAATTCCTATCGATCTCTAGTTTACTTTAGTTTTTAGTGTTTACGCTTGTTATTTTCTTGTATTTTACAGTGTTGGGCTACCCTTTTTTCCCCCATACTTGCAGATCTGGCCCTAGCTCTCATAGTGCCTTTTTTCAGCTCTGTCTTTACGGCGTGGCCCACGATTTTCTGTAGTATTCCTGTAGCCCGAGTGTGACTTTCGGCTCGAAACCCGCACTCCCCAACATGACTTTCGGCCTACAACTTGCGCCTAGTGCACGCTTCCGCGACCATTTATGGCACCCTACGCGCACCTTTCTCTCCATTAGCCGCGCGTTTCTTGCACTATACGACCGAAAAGCTGCACTCTAAGCATGCTTTCCTCCCTACTAAGCATGCACTTCACGTGCCGTATGGCTTGAAAGCCGCGAGTTTCACATGCCTTTGGGCCTGAAACATGCGTCGTCTGCACGCGAAATCACCTAGAAATTTCGCTTTGTGCTCGTTTTCCCCACCTGAAACCTGTGCCCTCGGCGCGCTTCTGAGCTTGAAATTCACGCCCCAGCCACGCCCTTTCTGCCTAGACCCGCGTCCTTTTTTCCTATTCTCTGTTTTTCTGTTTTGGCACGTTTTTTTGCAATTTGCCGCACCTAGAGCGCAACGTTTTTCCTCACATCCGCACCCTGCACCTCGTTTTTCCTTTTTTCTTGAACTTGGCTAAACCAACAAACCCTCGTTTGCTTTGCCCCACTTGCCTTGGATTTTCTCTTTTATTTTGCTTACTGTAGCATTTGAGACATTTTAGTGTGCATGCATCCTTCTTGCATTGCTATCTCATGCATCATATTTTAGTAGGCTTATTTACTGCATACATTTTTCAGCACTTAGCATTTTTTATGTTTTGAAAAAGTAAAAGTAAAATATTTATTTTTCAGTCTCAGGTGTTTCTTTTCAGCATTTTATTTCAGAATTGATCATACATCGATCTTGGGTTCACACCACTTATGCACACACTTTGTTACCATAATCCAAGAGAGCCTTAAAATTCACTAAACCCACCTTAACCCCACTTGGGGAACACAAAAAAAATCTTGTAGCTAGGTAGGACATTGGGGTTAGGCATCCAAATAACACCCCCTTTGTCATTTACATTTGAGACATAGTTTTTTTCTTTTAGGGAACGAAAATACCATATTACTTATTGGTAAGGTTAACAACGATTTGTCGGAGGGCCTCTCCCTTAGGAGGGAAAGTAGCAATATTGGTTCCAGAATTCTTAGTGGAATTTCGCACTCCATTATGTACTGAAGGACACTAAGTCATTGTTCTAGTCGTGCATACCAGTGCCCATACCAAGTGTGCAACGACCAAAGAACTGAAGTTGCGGGACACCTTTCTAGATGTGCCATGAATGGGGTAGCTTAGTTTCCATTCTTCTAGGACTCTTTTTACCCGGAGTCCCTCTGGGTAGAGGGATATACTTTATCCATTTGGTTCAACATTTCATATTGGTTGACTGCGGATTTCATCACCCTGCAGGGGATACGATTTGTGTGAGCTTCCATATCTCTTAGATAGGTGTTTGCATGCTTCTATACCACCATTCAGTCAGTGAGTCTACCTTTTTTATTTTGTAGGAGTGCTTCTTGTTGGTATTCTGACCATCTTTTTTGACACTCCACCTGTTGTAGCACACTGTTGCAACCAGGGTATTTTTTAAGGATTCTAATTTTATACTTGAGTGTAGTATCCTAGGCGAATATTTTGGATTGAAAAAAAAATGCATATAGATAGGTAGGTGAATATTAAATATGAAACATACAATTTACTACTTAAATGTGTAAATTTTGGCGAATATTATGATAAAAAACATATTTGATGTAAATATAGGCGATATTAGAGACTAAAAATGACCAAATAGCGAATTTATTTTTTGAAAAAAAGCCCAAAAAATAGCCAATTGGCAAAATTTCGCCCCTAAAAACTACCCTGGTTGCAACACGTGTTTTTGAGCATGTTGTTGTCCTGAGTGACGTCTTTGTTGAGATATCTCATTTTGCACACACGGTTGTACTAGGATTTTTTGAGCATTTTCTCTCCCACAACCCTTTAGAACTTTTTACATGTGTCACCATTGATTCACTGCGACACTCTCGTCGCCTACGGGGGATATCCCCGTAGAACGGTCCGGTTGACACCAATCGTCACCGATGCACCACTTCGCCGCTGGATCCTTATCCTGACGCCCCTTATTTTACCTCTGATTCTGAGTCAAAGATACCCATATACGAAGCTCCGCCTACACCACATGGCAGGCATAAATCCAAACCCCTTCACCGGTGTGATCGTCGGTAGTGGTCCCACAACTATCCCAGATACCATTTCAACATCCATCCCTGCTATACCATTCATAGGACCTACAACTATAATTCCAGTTACTACGGCCATACCCATACCCATCGCCAGTGGATCTATTCCGACTACCATCCTTTTGGTGACCAATAGTACACTTGGGGGCATTGGCCCTTCCTACACGGTCCCTCCCCCCTTACCGCTGGTCCCTCAATCCCCTTTATGACTCACACCATTTCTCCACCCCTTGGTGGAGGTGGACCGACAATCGCCGCTATGGCTAGCATGCAAGCCCCTGCGACCATGTCACATCCTTTTGTTAGTTTTTCATTCATGGCCAGTCTTAACCTCCCTGATATGGCCCGATTAACTAATAATCCAATCCAACATGACCCCACATGGCCTCCCAATCCTACCAAAATCCCTTTGGACACCCCCAATTTTGGAGGGAAAGGTGCTGAGGACCCTCAAAACCATATCATGTCCTTCCACTTATGGTGTTTCTCCAACTCCATAGTGGATGACTCGATCCGCTTCCGCCTTTTACAATGGACCCTCACTAGCTCTGGAGCTAAGTGGTATATTGAATAAGCTAAGTGGTATATTGAATAACCACATGGGACACACTCCACTTTTACATCCCTTGCTTCAACTTTCCTGCAGTTCTTCCAGTTACCTGTCTGTTACGATGCTGGTGTTGATATTTTACTATCTTGTAGATAGAACACAGCTACCCATATCAATGACCATATTCATGAATGGCGTAGGCCTTGTAGTTTTTTTAAGATCAATTTAGACGATCGCATCTTTTTAGATTGGTTCTTCAAATCCCTCATACCAATTATCGCCAAGGATGTGGCATCCGAATGGCCCCAACCCGAAGAAGAATCCATCCTCAAAGCCCAACAGTTTGACCTCATCTATGCACAGTCGGGCTACCTCTACTCCATCTTACCTGATGCTACCTGTAGTGATTACTCTAGTAAGGAAGCGCTGAAGGCATCCCGCGTTGCCGACGACATTATTGGAACATTGCATCTCATAACCAACCATATGCCCATATTCCCCCCGACAATGCCCTTGTGTATAATCCAACGCCTACTGCCACCATGAGTGGTCCTGACCTTTTGCGTGCCACAACCCATTCAGGAACAACACTTTCGTATGTTCCCATGTCCCAAACCCCTCATGTACATAGAACTTCATGTCCGACGCATTTCTTCGGCCACACCCTGCCAGCTTATGCCCCTTCTACCGCACTTCCAGCCTACTACCATCAACCAGCTATACCAGAACCCACAAAACCTCGAGCCCCTATAGCTTATTATCCACCGCAAACTGCCCAAGCATCTTCTCAACCGTAGAACCCCCCTGCTCCCCAAGGGAAATTTTACGCTAAAAAAAACCAACAACAAATCCAACCTTCCCAACGAAACCAACAAGCACAACAAAATAGGGAAGAGGCCATAACTGAGGGAACAACCAACCTATTGATGGAGGCGGTTGTGATTATTTTGATCACAGAAGATCTAGGAGCTATGGAGAACCTCACAAAATCGAATTAATTTGCAAAAACAGTTGAAAAAATTGAAAAAGGAGATAATTTTACACACAATGTAAGCTGAATATCTTCATTAACTGACTGTCTAACATGTGAAAATGTTAGTAACAGGTTTTTATTACATCCATGAGAAATTCGAGAGCATTAGTGAGCTCAAGCTGAGTGTACAAGTCAAAAATGCCAAATGGGCCTCAATCCCCCCTAGGTGGGTCCAACTCAATCCCAATCATCCCAAATAGTCACGAATTCTGGTGTGGAGGTGGCTGAAGCATGCTGGGTCATTAATGAGGCCAAGGCAGGTGTGGGTGAGCAAGTAGAGGAGTTTGGGGGGACCAAGGGAGCATTAAATGCTCCAAATCTAGCCAAAAATGGGCAAAATCCACCCTAGCGCCCCTAGTCAACTGAAATTCCCCAAATCAAGGAGAGAGGGCGCTCCAGCAATTAATGAGGGCGCACTTGTGGACAAAACAGGAGGCTGGGTGAACTAGTTTGCTTGGAAGTGGGTGTGAACACTCTCAAAAGTGGGTATTTGACCAACTATAGTCACCTAGTCCAAACTATGGTTTAATTAAGCACATGAGCAATAAAAATTTATGGATTATGGTACTAAGTGTGGATTACTGTTCTAACACCCCCCCTTAACCAGAACTTAGTACAACTCATGAAAGATAAGTGGGAGGCCTTGGCAACAAAGGCTCAAGTCACCTCATTACAAACAGAAATTTTATTTGTCCATATGAACCGAGGAAAAGAAGTAAAACCTCATGGGATAAAAACTTCCCTCTAAAATGGACATGGGGCTGAACCTGCAATTAAATTGCAGCAATCACCATCCATCACTCACTCCAAGCAAAGCTCTCAAGTGAGTGAAGGTCTTCTCAGTAAAGCACTTGGTGAAAATATCTGCAGTTTGCTCGGTGGATGGGCAATACTGCAATGAAATCACCCTGTCATGCACCAAGCCCCGAATGTAATGCATGTGGATTTCAATGTGCTTTGTTCTTTGCCTCTGTACTGGATCAGTAGATATCTTGATGGCACTTTGATTATCCACCCAAATATTGGTTGGAGAATCAATAGCAACACCAAACTCCCGAAGAATGCCTTGCAACCAAACACACTGTACTCGGCCTCTGCTGCCCTGTACTCGGCCTCTGCTGATGAAAGATAAATGGTATGCTGTTTCTTACTTGACCAGCAAATTGGACCTTCAGCAAACATAAACAAAAAACCTGAAGTGGACTTTCTATCGATGGAATCTCCCGCCCAATCAGAATCAGAAAATCCAGCTAGTTGAAGTGAAGAACCAACTGCATAGTGTACCCCAAAGCTCTTTGTTCCTTGGACATATTGAAGGATCCTTTTGGCTGCCTTCCAATGGATCTCATGTGTCTGCTGCATATACCTTGCTACAGCACTTACAGCATAAGACAAATCAGGTCTTGTATGTGTAAGGTACAACAAACTTCCGACTAGCTGCCTGTAGAGTGTGCAATCCACCAATGGAGAGTCTTCAAATTCACCTAGTTTTATGCCTGAAAGGAATGGGCACTTGGCTGCCTTACATTCAGCCATTTTAAACTTGAATAACAGGTCTGAAGCATACTTAGGTTGACTCAGCAATATACCTCTCTCGGATTGCTCAATTTCCAAACCCAAAAATTGCCTTAGCAATCCTAGGTCGCTCATGGCAAATTCACTGTGCAAAGAAGCTTTAATTGAGCCAATTTGTTTGTTGCAGCTCCTTGTAATTAAGAGATCATCAACATACAGTACAATGAACTGCAAATTATCATCACATTGCTGCAAATAAACATTTGGATCAGACTTGAATCGACAGAAACCAATTGAGAGCAAGAAAGCATCCATTTTGGCATACCAAGCCCTGGGGGCTTGCTTGAGTCCATAGAGTGACTTCTTCAACCTGCATACAAGTGTGGGATCCTCTTGGAATCCTTTAGGTTGCTGCATATATATCTCTTCCTGTAGCTCACCATGCAAGAATGCACTTTTGACATCCATGTGGTGAACTTCCCAACCTTTACTAGCTGCCATGGCTAGAGCTAGTCTAATTGAGTCCATCTTTGCAACTGGTGCAAAGGTCTCTATATAATCCACACCATGGATTTGAGAGTAGCCCTTAGCCACTAACCTAGCCTTGTACTTCAGATCAGAACCATCAGCAACAGGTTTGGTTCGGAAAATCCACTTACATTGCACAAGTTTCCTCTTGGGAGGAAGAGGCACCAAATCCCATGTTTTGTTCTCTTGGAGAGATTGAAATTCTTCTTGCATTGCTGCTCTCCACCTTGGATCATGATGAGCTTCCTGATATGATGTTGGATCAGATCCAATCATCATATAACAGTGATCAGCAAGTTCACTTTCATTTGCAAAGGAAGCATTGATTGTTTGAGATCTAGTCTTCCTAGGCTCTTGGGGATTGCCTGCCAATTCACCTGCAGCTTGTATGATTTTTTCAGCCCACTTGAGCCTTGATGGTGACTTATGTACAGAAATTTCATCTTCAGCCATGTCATCTTCAGCCATGTCATCTTCAGCAATATCAGAAAAATCAGAAGTGGAATCATCACTAATTTCATTAAGGTGTGGAGGAGAGGAGCTTTCCCCCGGTGCAAGCTCAAAATCTGGAATTGGTTCTTCTTCGAATTGCACACTTCTCTCAATGAAAGTGTTGAGTGTGGATGTGTCAAAGAGCTTGTATCCCTTTGTGTCCTCACCATATCCAACCATGATACATTCTCTGCTCTGTGGCTCCAAAGCCTTCCTCTTTTCTGATGGAATTCGAGCCCATGCTCTAGACCCAAAAATCCTGAAATTTGACACATTTGGTTTTTGGCCAAACCATGCCTCATAGGGGGTTTTTCCTTTGACTGATTTGTGAAAGGCTCTGTTCTGAATATGAGCAGCAAAATTGATGGCTTCAGCCCATAGCTTAGGGCTTAGATCCCTAGCTTCAATCATTCAAGTGGCCATCTCTTTGAGAGATCTATTTTTCCTCTTTGCCACACCATTTTGCTGAGGTGTATAGGGGATTGAATGTTGCATTTGGATGCCACATTCCTCACAAAGATGCTGAATGTTATTATTCACATATTCCTTTCCATTATCAGTCCTAAGGATCTTTATCTTATGACCACTATGATTCTCCACTAGGGATTTCCAAATCTTCAATTTCTCAAACACTTCTGACTTCAATTTAAGGAAGTAAACCCAGCAGAATCGAGAGTAGTCATCTATGAATGTGAGTACATACCTTGATCCACCATATGATGGAGTGGGAAGAGTACCAATGAGGTCTGAATGTACCAATCCAAGTGGTTGAGTGGCTCTCCTTGCCATTCCCTTCTCATAGCTGCGCTCAGGATGCTTTCCAACTACACACCCAATGCATGCACCATTCGATGATTTGATTTCTGGAAGCCCTTCCACCATCTCGTCCTTGTGCAATGTCTGGAGATATTTGTAGTTCATGTGGCCAAATCTTTCATGCCACAACTTGGAAGTCTCGTTGGCATGAGAGACAAGAGCATGGTCACTAGAGTGTGGAATGAAATTGGAGAACTTGTACATTCTTTCATCATGGTCAGCATACCCTACAGCCACAACTTGATTTGAAGACATTTCTGAGATTTCTACCAAATCCGGAGTAAATGTTACTCTCTTGGCTTCTCCTGTATGGGTCATTTGATAAACTGATAGCAAATTTGCAGCCAATGAAGGTACATAGAGCACATCACTGAAATAGCCATGCTCCATGTCAATCCTACCAATCCCCTTGGTCTGGATTTCTGAATCATCTCCCATTCGAACTGTTGGGCCACCATTCGAATGCATAGAGGAGAAGAGCTCTCTGGATGAAACCATATGTCTGGAAGCTCCTGAATCAATGATAAAGGATGAGGGATTCGAAGTACCTGCTACCAAAGCATGACACTTCTCTTTATTGTCAGGATTTGAGGTGCTCTCTTTCTTCCTTGCACCCTCAGGGACTGGGATGTTGTTCTTCTCTAGCAGCTGTGCCATTGAGTCAATGGTTTTCTTCATGCATGAGCTCTCTGGATGCCATCCCCTATGACAATAGGTGCATTTGGTCTTTTCCTTTCCCTTCTTGTCCTTCTCCTTTGACAGATTCGAACCCCCATCTACAGACTTGGTCTTGTCAGACTTCCTCTTCTCTTGCTGCTTTGAATTCTTGGCTTTCTGCTTGCCTTTGTTGGCATTTGAAACACCCATTGCCAGTGCTTGGTCCTTTGATTTTATGGTGCCCATCTGAACTAGTTTGTCCTGCTCCTGAGTGAGACACTCCATGAAGGTAGCTAGTGATGGCATTTGCCAATTTCGAAGGGTCATTTTGGCTGAGTGAAATGTGCTAACAAATACAGAGAATTCTGGGCCTAGCTTCGAAAGGATGGACAGAATCAGTTGTTCCTCCTTCTTAACAATTCCACATTGTTGCAGTTGAAGCACCAGTGACTTGAATTTCGTGAAGAACTCCTGGATGGTTTCAAAATGCGCTGGGCTCAAGCTAATGAGCTCGTTTTCAAGCTGGTGGCCTCTCAGTTCATCAGTTTTCCCAAAGAGTGATTCTAGCTTCACCCATACTTCATTGGGGGTTGTCAAACTGTCTGTATGAAACAAGAGTTCCCTTGAAATGCTCAGGCATAACAATCCATAAGCTTCATCAAGTCGATTGTAGTACTTTGCTTTCTCCACAGCAGAATTTGGCTCCACTTCTATGCCCATGGTTACTCTATAGAGACCCTTAGATCTCAGCTTGATAACCATCTCAGCCTTCCAATCGAAAAAATTGAAGGGTGTAAGCAACATTTGGTTTTCTTCCATGACTGTTGCGTTAATGGTGAGAAAACTACTGAAACACCTGCAAAAAACACTCAATTTTTATCTGGAAATCCTCTCTAGAATGCAGTTCAATGCTCAATATTGACCTGCAAATCACTAAATCCATGATGGATCTGATACCATGTGAGTATTTTGATCACAGAATATCTAGGAGCTATGGAGAACCTCACAAAATTGAATTAATTTGCAAAAACAGTGGAAAAACTTGAAAAAGGAGATACTTTTACACACAATGTAAGCTGAATATCTTCATTAACTGACTGTCTAACATGTGAAAATGTTAGTAACAGGTTTTTATTACATCCATGAGAAATTTGAGAGCATTAGTGAGCTCAAGCTGAGTGTACAAGTCAAAAATGCCAAATGGGCCTCAATCCCCCCTAGGTGGGTCCAACTCAATCCCAATCATCCCAAACAGTCACGAATTCTGGTGTGGAGGTGGCTGAAGCATGTTGGGTCATTAATGAGGCCAAGGCAGGCATGGGTGAGCAAGTAGAGGAGTTTGGGGGGACCAAGGGAGCATTAAATGCTCCAAATCTAGCCAAAAATGGGCAAAATCCACCCTAGCGCCCCTAGTCAACTGAAATTCCCCAAATCAAGGAGAGAGGGCACTCCAGCAATTAATGAGGGCGCACTTGTGGACAAAACAGGAGTCTGGGTGAACTGGTTTGCTTGGAAGTGGGTGTGAACACTCGCAAAAGTGGGTATTTGACCAACTATAGTCACCTAGTCCAAACTATGGTTTAATTAAGCACATGAGCAATAAAAATTTATGGATTATGGTACTAAGTGTGGATTACTGTTCTAACAACGGTCCACCAACAAACCCTCCAAACAACAATGGTGTTATAGCAGCTAACCAAAATCCTGACTGACCACCTCGGAAAGGAAAAACCCCAACTTACGCACAAACCACCCATGCTCTATTTGCGGGGTGTACGACCACTATACACACAATTGTCCCCACTTAGAGAAAGCTCGCCAACTTTGGAATGATCATACCCAATGACAAGGACATGATGCACCTCTATCACCACCTAACCCTCCGCAACCCAACACACAACCTATTGTGTTACAGAACCCCCTACCCACATAAGGGGTAATAACCACCCAACCTATGCCTCCCCCTCAAGGGGCTGCGGAACCACAATCACTGTTAGTTTTTCAGAAATCTCAATCTGATCTAGGATCTTAACTGAGAGAATAACAGGTACAACATATCTACAACATATTAATCATGGACACATAATGCAAGCACACAAGAGACACAGAGTTTCACCGGGGAAAACCAAGAAGGTGAAAAACCCCACAACTTCCTGAGAGATAGATAGAGAAATGATACAACCCAAGTACAAGAAATAGTCCTCCTAACAGCAGCTTCTCCTCCTCCACTAGTGCTCCACTCTCCAATGGGTGTGTGAGTGAAGAATAGAATAATGAAATAGAGTGCCTCCCGCACTCTATTTATACACCAACTTGACTTTCCTAATAACCTTACTAGGTCGGCCTTAACTTAACCACATAACATAATGCTGACAGGTCTAACCCCCACTAGGGTGGTCTAATAACCCTTTTATCCACATGACTCATACAGGGACGACCCCATCAAGGTGGTCTAATAACCCATCAAGTATAAGTTACGACACTTACAATATAAATGATGACACTTCCGTATAGAGGAATAATAACATCTCTATGGGAATACAAACACTTCCGTATAGAGGAATAATAACATCTCTATAGGAATACAAACACTTCCTTATAGAGGAATAATAACATCTCTATAGGAATACAATATACATAGGTGAAATACATTTCGAAGTTACAATTACATCAACACTCCCTCTTAACTAGGAAGGTATTTCTCGACACAGGTCTTGTAGCACAAGTCTTCTTCTCTGGATCATCGTCACTAGATCATCGACATAGAATCATCATCATCATCACTGCTGCTGCTATCTCAATCAATCTCTGAACTACTCGTCATAGGAAGTTCTACAGAGCCAACCCTTTTTCATGCTGGATGTAGGCCCACCACCTGTAGGTCTTCATCATCACTGGCCATACTGTGGAATCCTCAGGACTTATTACATGCGTCAGCAAAACCTCGAAAGAGCATCCCAGGACTGATTACAAGCATACTACTCAACCTATCGCATCTCCCAGGATATTTTACATGTAACTGCACAACCTATCCACGGCCATGGAGTATCATCCTGATACTCATGATCATACTGATCATCTCATCTCATCGTCCACGAAGCACAATCCAGATGCACACAATACAACACTTACACTCACCGGCATGGGAAGACACACTTCAACCATATTTGAAAGGCTCGACACTCACATCAATGCACATGCGATAACACATCTACCACCATGTCGGAAAGGCTCTGCACTTACATAAACACACATGGGAGAACACATCTACCACCATGTTGGAAAGGCCTTGCACTTACATCAACACACATGGGAGAACACATCTACCACCATGTCGGAAACGCTTTGCACTTACATCAATGCACATGAGAGAACACATTTACCACCATGTTGGAAAGGCTCTGCACTTACATCAATGCACATGGGAGAACACATCTACCACCATGTCAGAAAGGCTCTGCACTTACATCAACGCACATGGGAGAACACATCTACCACCATGTCGGAAAGGCTCTGCACTTACATCAACACACATGGGAGAATACATCTACCACCATGTCGGAAAGGCTCTGCACTTAAATCAATGCACATGGGAGAACACATATACCACCATGTCGGAAAGGCTCTACACTTACATCAACACACATGGGAGAACACATCTACCACCATGTCGGAAAGGATCTGCACTTACATCAATGCAAATGGGAGAACACATCGAACACCATGTCGGAAAGGCTCTGCACTTAAATCAACGCACATGGGAGAACACATCTACCACCATGTCGGAAAGGCTCTGTGCATCTGTGTCTTCGGACTCATCACTCATGATCTAGCTGATCATGTCAAAGCATCCTCCTGATGCATGCCATCATAGTATGATCATCCTGATCATCAATGCATCCATGTAAAAGCATCCTCCTGATGCATGTCATCATAGTATGATCATCCTGATCATCAATGCATCCACCTGATGCATATCATGTATCTACCTGATACATATCATCATACATGATCCAACTGATCATCCAATGTATCCACCTGATACATATAAAAATACATGATCCAACTGATCATACAATGTATCCACCTGATACATATAAAAATACATGATCCAACTGATCATACAATGTATCCACCTGATACATATAAATACATGATCCACCTGATCATACAATGCATCCACTTGAAACATATACAAATACATGATCCAATTGATCATACAATGTATCCACCTGATACATATAAATACATGATCCACCTGATCAGACAATGCATCCACCTGATACATATACAAATACATGATCCAACTGATCATATCAAGCATCCAACATGATGCATATACAAATACATGATCAAACTGATCAAAGCATCCAACATGATGCATATACAAATACATGATCAAATTGATCAAAGCATCCAACATCATGCATATACAAAGCAGTAACTGGAGCATCATCCTGATGCTCATCATCCAGCGCTTACATCCACAGCCATGGGAAGGATCCTCCTCTCACCATGCTTGGAATGGATCCTGCAAATGTGTCCATCACTTCTTCCTCGAAGTGTCGTCAATCTGAAGAACACCAAGCCTCTCTCTGAAGTACTTAAACTTCACTCTAGCTAGTGGTTTCATCAATACATCTGCAACCTGCTCATCCGTCACAACATACAGGAGCTTCACTGCTCCTCTCTGCACCATATCCCTGATATAGTGATATTTGATCTCAATGTGCTTCGACCTGTCGTGGAACACTGGGTTCTCAGACAGCTTCCCACAACTCTGGTTGTCACAAAAGATACCAGTAGCATCCAACGGGAGATCAAATAACTCAGACAGTAGCTTCCAGAGCAATACTGCCTCCCAACTAGCCGAACAAGCTGCAACATACTCTGCTTCAACTGTACTCAGTGCTACGCAGGATTGCTTCCTGCTAAACCAAGAGATCACACTTTATCGCATACTGAAGCAGCACCCAAAAGTGATCTTCCTATCTGCAGCACTGCCTACCCAGTTCGAATCAACATAACCCTGCAGGTTAAAATTTTGATTCGTATCATACTTGAGCCCATAATCAATTGTACCCTTCAGGTACCTCAGAATATGCTTTACAGCAACCAGGTGAACACCTCTGGGATCCGTCAGGAACTGGCTCAATGTGTCCACCGCAAAGCAAATTTCTGGTCTCGTGTTCGTCAGGTACATCAAGGACCCAATCATTTAACGATACACAATGACATCAACCGGATTAGATGAAGCATCACACAGAAGCTTCAGGTTCAATGCCATAGGCGTGGCCATGGCCTTGCAGTCTATCATCCCGAACCTCTTCAGGATCTCTATTGCATACTTCCCTTGTGCAAGGAAGATTCCATCTGCACTCTGCCACACCTCCATGCTTAGAAAGTAGTGCATCATTCCCAAGTCCTTCATCTTGAACTCGGAATCAAGCTTCCTCTTCGTATCGACAATCAATCTATCCTCACCTGTAACAAACAGGTCATCCACATACAATAGTAGTATCACTAGATTTCCTTCCTCAACCTTGTAGTAAAGGTTGGAATCCGCTTTACTCTTGGTAAAGCCCAAACTAGATAGGAAGCTATCTATCCTTCCATACCAGGTCCTGGATGCCTGTTTCAGGCCATACAGGGCTTTCTTCAACCTTGATTTGTATTTCTCTATGCTACCATCTGGATCATGCTTGATCTTATAGATCCAATTGGAAGTCACAATAGACTTCCCTTCAGGTCTTGGGACCACATCCCAAACATCATTCTTCATGATCGACTGGTATTCCTCGATCATGGAATTCTTCCATTACTATATCTCAGATCTTGGTAACTTCGGGTTCTTCAATATCTTCAATAGATAGTTTTCTTTTAACTTCGTTGCTAGAACAAATGTTGTAGTCCTTCTTTTGTAGGTGATGGAACACGGTCTTTCCTACAAGTCAAATTCAATTGCATGATTAGAAACTTCTCATAGTTTTTCAGAACAAAATCTTACACATAAGAATATATGTCATACAGTCATGCAATTATCTTAGCCAATGCTCTAATACAACATTTATCCATATCCCATAACTTTCTAGATGCCTTCCAATCTCTACCAGAACATTGTTAAGAGTGTGCACAACTCCCAACATGTCAGGAAAGAGATTTCATTCTAGATAAGTAGCAATGGAATTTTGTACAGTGCCATAGGCCACTTACCCATCACATGCATATTAGTAGTATACTTGTTAATTAATGCAATTAATCTAATATGCATAATACACACCCTAAGTCTAGGAACATCATTGAACAATATTATTTAAACACACAAGTATGCAAGAAATGACAATTCAAATACTTATCTTTGTTTGGTTGTAGGATGGACTCCCTCTCAATATTTGCTTCCTTGCAGGAACTACTGGAGTGTGCTCCCTCTTGATATTTGCTTCCTAGATTACCTGTCCTTTGAACTTATATCCATCCTTGATCACTATGCATGCTTACTAGTATCATTATTGTGTTATCCTCGAGATCTCATACATAATCATACATTCATTAGTATAATCTCAATGCTTTCAAAACACAATAATCTTAAACATGTATAGTCATGATGATTTCAAAGACAGATAATAAACATTAGTATTCAAGGTTTCAGGGAATACTTCTTTTACTCATGCGTATTCTTATTTGACCAAAGGACTTTTTTGGTTAGTCATATCATCAATCAAGGTAAGATACATAATATGCATAAACCCTTGTGTTGATCTCTCTCTTTCTTTCTGGGTAGACCCGGGCTTGCGGTACCTTTTAGACCAACAGAACCCTTAGCTCACTGGCCCTTACGGCAACAGGTCGCAGAAGCAACCTGAAGTCTCACCCGAAGTGATTCTAATGGGAGGCAGAAGACTCAAGTGTCCTCAGCCAGGTTCTGGGGCATCCAGGGTGCTTAAACCCACCTTAACCCTTTCCTCATGAGCTGACTATCTCATTCTATTACTCCGGCTACGCTTCTGTCTTATCGCATTACGCAGGGAATGCGATAAGTCTTCCCCCTATGTGAACCCGCCTAGCGATACCTAAGATATCGTAGGTGCGATATCTTCCCCTTCTTGTCCCTGCGGTACACGATTCGTGACCGCTTCCTGGATTAATATGTGGTCTCATCCATTCTTATCCTATTACTGCAGTTAGTAATAACATTTAATCTCCTAGCATAACCCTTGCTAATGAACTTGACCCTTGATATCTCGCTACAACGTAACTGAGGAGAGTATTACTTTGAGTACTATCTAAGTGAACCATTCATGCATTATATTCAGTCCATACTCGCACATTATCCTCTGTTTGACAATTATCTAGTTCACTATAATGTTAGCTATGATTATCACAATTGTTATACATCACTCAGAACTTAAACTGACGATCATATACATTACTTATAACAGAATGAAGCATTCGTATATAATAAAGGCAAGTGAATGAGAGCAACAGCTACACAAATACAATAGTGCTACTTAGATAAGCACGTTGTTACTCCCAGGGCGGGAACTACGTCCAAGGGAACTGCGGTTCTTGTTAACAATTCTGAAGAATAAACACAGTTCCTTTCCACTCTTTACAACAAGGGTCTTCTGGGAAACTCCACCTCAGTGGGAGCCCTTCTCTATAGACCTCTTTTCTCTTCCTGCCTTTTACAATGCACTCTCTTTCTCTCTCAATCCCTGCGGATTGCACAATCTCTCAACAGGTCGGCCCTTGTTCTCTAAGGGATGTTCAGACTCTGCATCAACAAAGACTTGACTACCCTCTACCTAATGGCTCTATCACTATGTGGCCAACCAACCCTTATCATATAAAAAGACTCCTATATATAGATGGCCCGAAGGTCTCATCGCAGTTACAAAACTGTGGGCCTTATCCCAACAGTGACTCAACCCTAACCACTTACAGTCAACTGGCTATACTTCCATAGCCGCCTCCTGTCTCGTCGCCGCTTCCTGCAGTCCTTAGTCTTTAATGCATCGGCCCGTCGCTTCTTCTTGGTTTAAGCAACGCTGACTGTAGTCCTTCTTCTTAATGAGGGTAGCTGAACCCTCTCTTCATCTTCGGCGCCTTTATTACGGTGGTTGAGCTCTCCCTTCGGCCTCTTCTTTGTACCACATGCTTTGACTTTTCTGTACCTATCGCCGTGATTCCCGTCGGAATTTGCGCTACGGCGATATCTTTGTCTTACCGCCAAAATTGGTACTTTCTCTCCAAAATTGGTTATCCTTCCCAAAATTAGCAGCTTCCCAGATGCTGTGGAAGTTCTCTCCAACAACTCCCCTAACACTTACTTGTGGCTCGTCCCCGAGCCACTCGCAACACCAGCCTGCTTCATCTGCCTAAGCTTATCCTTTGTTGCTCGTGAGATTGTTGCGAATTGTGCCTTAAGCGCTTTAATACTTTCATCCATGTGTGTTACTTCTTCCTGCGCTGCACTGAGCAGCTCAGCGGTTACCAAGGAGTCCTCTGTGCCCTCAATGACTCCTTTACTTGAGGTGAAGCTTTTCACCTTTTGCTCGAGTTCATCAACCAGATGTGCGACTTTGCTTTCATGCGGGCTAACTTCGTTAGCCAGGTTGATCTGCTGTTCTCTGTACTTCTGCACCTGCTGCTGAAATTGTGTGATTTCTCCTTTCTTTCTTATCTTCGCAAGAGCACTCAAGCCCTTGTACTCTTCTTCAGCTCTCGATATCGCATCTTCACAGTGCTTAATGTGCTGATCGAGCTGGGATTTCTGTGGGAGCTCCTCTAGCTCCAGCCATGTTTTTGATGCATCCTCTAGGATAGCCTCTGTTGCTTCCACCCGACAGTGCATCTGTGTCTGTACAATTCTGAAAGCTTGCACTCGTGCTTCTTGGATTTCCTCTGGAGTAGGCGGCCTATTCGCTTCCAGTGCAGCAATCCTTGCTTCGTATTCTTCCTCCATCTTTTTCTTCTCTTCATCTAGAGCCTTTGCTCTTTCCGCTATTTTTCTGATCTTTTGAGTTATTTCTAACTTAGGCCTGATATCGCACTGCGGAAGTTCTGCTGCGATATTCTTTAAAACAAGAGAGACATCCTGCTCTCACTGAACATATTGTGTCAACTGGGCACTCTCTGCCTCATGCTGTGCGATGAGCTGCACGTTGTCGTTAGACAGCAAAACATTTTGCTCATATGTGACTTGTTCTCTGTGCCTCAGCTCCGTGCCTATCTGCTGGAAAATTTTGTACAACTGATCCACAGGTACTTCTGGTAGGTTCACCTCAAGAGGATGAACCATCTGTACTTCCATAGGTACAGGGAACTTAATGCTTCCCGGCGGTATACGAACAATGCTCGTGCGGTCCCTTGCAATACTTTCTTCTCTGGTCTGTGAAGGGGGCTGCGAACTTTCTGCGACTGTAGTTGGAGCTGGCTGAATCTGCATGGAAGCAGTCTTCTCAGTTATTGCCTTCAACTCTCACAATTTCTTGTCAAGGCTGATGCGCATAAGATCTTGCGATGACTGAATCGCAGTGAATTTATCCCGCATCTTCTCCTGTATTCGGCTGGCGATGAGATCATACTCATCCTCTGTCATGATTGGTGCCTGCGGTTCGTCGAAAGTAACTGCCTTTGTTCTCTTCTTCTTTGCTCGCAGTGGAGAAGGGCCTTCAGTAACCTTTCTCTTAGAACCTATTGGTTCTTTCACTTTGTCTTTAGGATCTACTTCCAGAACATCTTCTGGATCCTCAGCTGGGGGATCAACTGGAACTAAGCCAGAGGATAGATCATCATACATCTGTTTCATATCCTCATCGAAACAATTCTTAATGGTGTCTTCAACTTGCTGGATTTCCATGCGATATGGGCCGGGGGCCCATTCCTTATGTTTCCTGAATCCTTTGGGTCTGATATAGGTTTTATCCCTGTCGACTTTAAATTCCAGCTTGGACTGATAAAGATCAACGACCGGCGAGTCGACACGCGGAATCGTTGCGACGGATTCAAGCAATAGCGTATAATAGTCATGGAATACCATTGCATTATTCTTGTGCTTCTCTGGGTGACTACTCGCCCAAAGATTTGAGTACCTCGAGCCTCTGCACGCCCCTGGTGCCAGTTGTGGAAACTGCGAATTGGGCGGCTCTTTCCAGCCAATAAAAGCCATAAGGATCAGCAGCCACGAGAAGTGGAAGCTGTGAAGTGGATCCTGCTGCGCCTGCGCACAGTCTTGAAAGAAACTATTCAGCAAAAATAAACTCCAGTTGTAAGGTTTACCTTTTATGACTTCAATCGCTAGGCGGATAACTGAGCCTGTGACCTCCTTCGGCCTCACCTTGAGGAGGAGTTTTCCGGCCAACAGACTAACAGTAAACCGCAAGGCGTCATCCTGTATTGAATTGACATCGTAGGCGCGACCTCCTCTTTGCAGCTTATACTCCGCAACCTGCTTGGTTGAGAGCCTGGTATCCTTTGTGGCGCCATCAATATTTATCTGTGGGTCAAAGCCAGTCTTCGACAGACCGGTAATGCGGTGAATAAGGTCAACATTAACATCTATCCGGTTACCCAACCATAAGTAACCACCATGCACACATGAGAGTAGCATCCGCACCACAGCATTGACCTCCGAGCCTCGTCCAAAGTGTGGAATCTCCAGGAGATTGAGCAGTCCCGACGGTGCTAAATGGCTTACATGGTCCATGAGGACGAACTCATCGCGCTCTGTCCTTGGGTTCCTCTGAATCGTCATATAACGATCGTGGCGGAATTGTGGGTACAGCTTATAATCTCTCAGATTATAATCAGCAAACTTAACAGCATGCATATTCCCCCACAGGTTACCTTCTTCCTTCACTCGGTTATCCAGTGGTGGGAGTACGAGTTCATATTTAAAGTCTCTCGGGAGGACAATTGCTGGCGCATTTTCTATTCTTGGTGGGAAGTATACGGTAGCGACTGTGACTTCTTCCGGAAGTTCCTGCTCCGGTTCTTCTGACTCTGTGCTACTCGGGGTCTCGCTACGCTCCATATTAGCTAAGGTTCTCGGTGACTGGCGTGTGGATGGAGAACCAGCAGCAATTTTCTTTCCTTTCTTCGCCACAACTGAAGTCATAGCACACTCAATTCCACCCCTTTGGAATCTCTGCAACACGTCTTCGAGAGGCTCGTCTGGCGCGAGGAACCTTCCCCTGTGGTACTCTGGACTTCCTATGATTGCTAATCTAATGCAAATCAGAGTCTGCAACTATTTTTGGTTTCCCTGCTAAGAACTCTGCTAAGAATACGCTTGGCTCGTCTCAGTTGCGTTCAACTCTTTCGGTGAAAATGACCAAGTAGCCCCGTGCTTTGAATAAAACGTGTATTTATCATAAGGCGGAATTTCAAAGGGCAACGGACCAGTATGCTAGACCCGTTGGCAGCATTTAATGCATAGACAAGACAGCACCCCGCGCCCATTTATTGAAAATGGCGTTTGAAATTTCGCTGGGAAACTGTGCGCCGGAGTGGTGTCGCATCGGATTTTCCAAATCTAGAAGAATCGCCGTACTGCTGCCAAATCTTAGTACAACAGATACTTGTCAGCCGTGCAGTTAATGCTTGTCAGAAGGCGAAGTGACTAGCCCTCTGATCAATTCAAAATTTGGTATCGCATCAATCTGTTTTCTGTCCTCTGCGATACGATATCGCATCGTCTAGAAATGGAAAGTGCCAAAAACTCGCCTCATATCAAAATTATCGCAACAACCAGGAAAGCTGGCTGCGAATTCTTACCTCAAGTATTTCCCGGTGTAGACTCCTTAGGGTGCGATGCTTCATTTCAACTACACTGAACATCTGCACCATTTTCTTCCTTTCTGGGCTAGGGCTAGGAGGTGGCATGGCCTTCGCGATACAGCTTAATCCTACTGTCATTGATCAAGGTAGGAAGAAACTCCCCACTCATAGTACGAAGCTGGATAGCACCTCCATCTGTTATTTGCTGGATTTGATATGGTCCTAACCAATGAGTTTTGAATTTTCCAGGGAACTTTATAAACTTACTATCATAAAGGAGTACCAAGTCCCCAAGCTGAAAGGTTTTGTTCTTGATATGCCTATCATGCCAAGCTTTTTCTCGTGCTTTCTGCACTTTTTGATGGAATCCTGCGATAAATCTGTCTTCCTCCAGATTGAGCAGCTGTGCCAATCTCTCCTCTAAAGTATCAGAATCAGCCATCTCTGTAAGCTGAGCAATCCTTAGACTGGGTAAGATGTATTCCATAGGCATAACAGCCTCTTGTCCATATACCAGGCTGAAAGGTGTGTGCCCTGTTAGTTTCTTGCACGTGGTCCTGTAAGCCCATAATACAGCATTAACTCTAAGGTCCCAATCATCCCTTTGACTGTTACAAATCTTTGTAAGAGCATGTTCTAATATCTTATTGAAAGCCTCCACCGTACCATTTGCTTGAGGGTGGTAAGGTGTACTCTTATGGTGCTGTATTTCAAATTCCTCTGTCAAGGCTTCTATGGTGCTATTCAAAAAATGTGTACCTTGATCACTCATCAAAGTCACTGGGCATCCAAATCTAGTGATGATGTTTTCAAAAATAAATTGTGCTGCTGTAGCAGCATCACAATTCCCGACTGGTTTTGCCTCAGCCCACCTGGTGAGGTATTCTGTTGCTGTAATAATATATCTCACACCAGTTCGTTTTCTTGGGGGGTTAATAGGACCCACGAAGTCTATAGCCCACTTATCGAATGCGCGTAGCGTTATCTGTGGTCGCAACGGCATTTCATCCCTTCTGGAGGGCTTTCCCGTCCTCTGGCAGATATCGCATGATCTGCAAAACTCTTTACTGTCTTTATGTAATGTAGGCCACCATAGTCCGGCTGCTAGGATCTTCTGAGCGGTAGGCTTCCCTGCGAAATGGCCTCCTGCGATGCCCGAATGTGCTTCCTTAAGAATGGTCTGTTTCTCGTGGGGCATAACGCATCTGCGCAAGATTTCATCTGGTCCCAACTTATAGAGGTGTCCTGCAATCAGGGTGAAGTCTGCTGCTTTCACCACTAATTATTTCTTTTGTTGCTTGGTAAACTCAGGTGGTGCCCACCCTGTAGTGAGAAATTGAATTATGTCTCCATAATATTTGTCTGCGACCTGAATGGAGAACAATTGCGCATCAGGCAAGTTGTCCTCTAAGTTACTTGGTTCTTCGCCTGAGTCTATCCTTGACAGGTGATCAGGTCCTGCATTTAGTCTTCCTGGCTTAACAATTATTTCGAAATCATATTACTGGAACAACAATAGCCATCTGCATATTCTTCCCCCTAACATTGGCTTATTGACCAAGTACTTTAATGCAGAATGGTCGGTGAACATCTTGAACGGGGCACCCAACAGGTAGTGCCGAAATTTCTGTAAAGCATACACCATTGCTAGCCCTTCTCTCTCTGTGGTGGTATAATTCTTCTCAGCTGTCGATAATCTCCTGCTCGAATATGCGATAGGGTGGTCAATACCCCCTTCGCCTGGTTGCATGAGAATAATGCCTAGTGCGATGCCAGATGCATCCACATGAACATGAAAAGGTTTGTTCCAATCTGGAAATACCAGAATAGGTGCTGTAACCATTTTTTCTTTTAGAGTGTCAAGACTCTTCTGACATTCCTCATTCCACTGAAATCTGATATCCTTCTTCAATAATTTCTCCATTGGTGCGGTAATCTTGGCATAACCTTTGATAAACTTTCTGTAATACCCGGTATGACCAAGTGTAGTTCTCAGCTGCTTTACCGAGTTAGGTGCTGGTAAATTGGCAATGATGGCGATCTTCGCAGGATCTACCATCAAGCCTTGTCTGCACACAATGTGACCCAACAACGTACCAAAAGGCGCACAAAATATACATTTTTTTAAGTTAAGGGAAATCTGGTGCTGTCTACATTTTTCAAACATTAATCTCAGATTTCCTATGTGCTTCTTGACTAGTCCAAATACAGTCCAATCATCAAAATAAACTTCTAGAAATTGATGGATGTATTCCTTAAAGACAGCAACAACTACTCTAGAAAAAATTGCTGGGGCATTCTTAAGACCAAAGGGCATTACCGTATACTGAAAGGAGCCCCATTCTGTCGCAAATGTGGTCTTGTGCCTGTCGTCTGGATGGATTCTTATCTGGTGATAGCCTGAAAAGCCATCAGTAAATGAATAGATTTCTTGTCCTCCAACATTGTCTAAGACTTCATCAGTGAATGGTGTCGGAAATGGGTCATGCAACGACGCATCATTCAGTTTGCGCAAGTCGACACAGATCCTGATGTCTCCTTTTGTTTTCTTTTCTTGTACTACCATGGGACTAACCCACTCACTTTCTTCAACAGGCTCAATGATGCCTGCTGCTAGCATCTTATCTATTTCATCTTTTACTTTTGCTTTATACTGCGGGTTCAACCTGTATGGACGTTGCTTAACCGGCTTAGCATCCTCCTTAAGCGGTATTCTCATGACTCCTAAGTCACCCACTATTCCCTTCATTTCTGTAAAGTTGGTAGGAAATAGGTCCTGATACTCGTGTAATAGGTCTGTGATGTGACCAATTGTCTCATCATCCCAATAATCTCCAATAGAGGCAAACTTAGGGTCTGTATCTGTGCCAATATTGCTCTTTCTAATCTTGATTGGTTCTGTTACAGCTGGGATTTCTAAGTGTGGACCTTCAACTTCACGCGTACCTTCTGTTTCTGCGATATTGATACTGCGAGGATCTTCATCCTCATCGCTTGAATCTTGTGCGCAGTTGTAACATTCCAGAGCATGTTCCATCTGAATAGCCCACTCGGGTTGCGAATCCGCTGGTAATGGGCAATCCTCAAATATTTTAGTCTTTATGATCTTCAAGGCCCGATCAATGCTTGGATTCTCAGATTCAAAACTGAACGTGACCAAAAAGTTTTCAATCATAATAGGCCATGAGATAGTTCCTTTTCTTAGCTCTGTTTCTGTATACCAGTTCCGTGGAACTGTATCCAGTGTGTGGATAAACAAATGAACCCATTCTTCTGCTGGAATTTCTAGCCAACTCTGTTCACAGATCATAATGTGTGTTCTGGGATCACTCTCCCCTGTGTATTTCCGCTGTGTACAGTCTCTTTCTTTAGAAAATATAATGCGCATCAGTCTCTTACAATCATACCATGATGCGATATGTTCCTTGTGTGTGTACCACCATCTTGCAGGTGTGGCTCGAACTGCAAGGTCAAAAACCTCCATCCTCTGCTCTTGAGGAATCTCTTGTTCAAACTGCTGCAAAAAATCATTGACGTCCGCTAATCCATTAAAAGTTGGAATATACCTGTTTTCTGCCCCAATCCATCGCAGTGATTTAGTCATGAATGCGCATCTGCGAGTAGAAACTTCGTGGAGTCTATTTTGCCAATTCTCTAAGCCAACATCTGAATCTGATGTGCATGAGCTATCACATCTCCAGCTAATATGTCCATCAACTGTAGGATCAATGTAATCTGTCTGATTAGAAGTCATTTGGTACAAATTTTCCATGTTATGCACCTCCTCTTTTGCTTTGATTGGCTCAATGTAGCGAGGACCCTGTAAAGGGTCTAGTGGTGCGATAACCCGGACTTGAGCATCTTCAAATGTCATCTGCCTTTTCTTCAAGTTGATAACAGCCTTGTTATCAAAATCCCAATCAATACCTAATAGAGCTGGGTAGGGTTTGGTATCACCAATAATTTCTATGATCTCAAAATCTGCATATGTGTGAACTCCGTCGATGTCCACTGGGACATGCGATAGGCGACCCATCGGTGATATTCTCTGCTGATTAGCTAGTCTCAGATGGATAGGGGATCTGCTTAGTTTTGGACTTCCCATCTGTTCCCATGTCTGCTTAGTCAAGACATTTACTTCTGATCCTAAGTCTAGGATAACCTCATCCATTTCAAATAGTCTGATCTGCGCTGTGAGCCTCATCTCTCTTCCTGTCCTTGTATGGCCCATTATATGGTGAATGGTGCGCTGTGTATTGCTCACGGAAGGGCTCTGTTGACATTGATCAATAACTTTCTGAAGTTCCTCTACAGCTTTCCCATTTCTTAGAAGTTTCAAACAACTCTGCAAGAAGGACTGTACACTCCCAGTCAATTCCTCTTCGTCGCATCTTCCAGATGTGCTAGCCTGTGGTATCTGCGCAGTACTAACATCATGTGGTGGTTTCCGCGGTATACCCTGAGATGGTAATAATAGTGATCTGGACTGTGTCTGTTCAGCAAAGGAAGTCTTAGTTTGCTGAAATGCCTCCTTATTCTTCTGTAGATCGAGTGGGATAGGTTTTCCTGGAGCTTTGCGCACCCACTGCGTTCCTGTCGTTTTTTCCGCATCCTGCGATATGTTACTTGTGGAGAGACCACTACGAGTTACAATATTGACTCGTGGTTCTGTTTCGTTCTGCTCAGCAGCGATAAACTGGATAGTCTAATTGGTTGCTGGCTTGGCGTCCTTGATCTTAGCTATCAATATGGGACACTCCTCTATTGTATGATCATAAGATTTACAATACTTGCACGTTGTAGTAGGGTTCTGACAGTCTCTGGCGTAATGTCCTGTGCCTCCACAGTTATAACAGGTTATAGGTCCACAGCCACGGCCAGTTTCATAGCCTCCTCCGCGTCCTCGGCCTCTGAAATTTCCTCCACGGCCTCCCTGAGTCGGATCAGTTTGTGGACGTACTGCTGGTCCAGATGCTTCTGACTGAACTCTATAAAGGTCATGCTTCCTTTCTATCATTAACTCATAAGCTCTACAGTTGTTTTCGTCATGTCCTACAGATTTACAGAAATTGCAATATAGGTTCTTTGGTGTCTGCACATATTTCTGAAGGAGAGGGCATTCCTGAGGACTGTGTCCTCTGGTTCTACAAATCTCACACCATGGCCCCTGGTTCTGCATCAACGGGTTAGGAGCTCCACTGGCGATATAGTCAACAAAGACAGGGCAGTTATCCTTACTGTGTCCCTGCGCTTTACACTTAGTACACCAAATTTCATGCGCAACCTCCTTTCCTTTCTTAATTTCATGCAGCTGTAAGGTGAGGTTAGCTAGCTGATTTTGCAGATTAGTGATACCTGTGCTAGTTTCTGCTAGAGGTGAAGCCTCTAGTTTCATTGCCATTTCTAATGCTTCATCTTGTGTATTTAATTTCTGTTGCATTAGCGGAAGTCTGATGTGTGGTAATATTGCTGCGATAAACCACTCTTTATGCTGTTGAGGCGCAAGCTCAAAGCTTACCTGATCAATGAGGGTTTTGAATCTCTGGTCAAAATCCCAAACCGTCTCCGTAGGCAATTGCTTAATATCTTTAAGTTCTGCTATGCACTGTGACTCGGATTTAGGTTTTTTAAACTCTTTAATCATAGCAGTTCTAACCTGTGCAAGCGTTCTGTTACGGCCAGTGGTATACTTCATATACCAAGTTAATGCTCTTTCTCTAAATGTGGTGGCCAGCTGGACAAGCTTGACATTAGCGTCTTGTATTTGCTTAATGGTCCATATGGCTTCGCATAAGAACCAGTGTTGCTCAGGGTCCTCCGACCCTGTACCTTTGAATGTTGGTAGCTTCATATCATCTCCCATTCTGTTTCTAGATGGTGGGTTCTGGTTTGCTGTATTACTACCACTCGGTGGTGTAGATGTGGAGGGTGTAGCGGTAGTATTCGCTGTGTAAGAGCTACTGGACGGGGTTCCTGCAGGATTATTCTGAGTTCCGACTGGCTTTTGAGGAGTCCTAGGGTTCTGAATCTGCTGTCTCGGGTGGTCTGAGCTGTCTTCTTCAGAAGAAGATGAATCGTTGACTCTATATCTTTTACCACTACGTGTATGTCCAAGATACTCGTAATCACTTTCAGAGTCTACTGACATTACAATATCATGCTACTATTCATCTGAGAGTATATCCAGTACTCCTTTTTCATATAGTAATTGCTTAATGGACAGATTTAGAGAATTTAGGTACTTACCGCGATAACCCTTGAAGAAGTACCGTTCTGCTGCGCTGAAACTCTTTCTCTGATCAACCGCGAACTCTGTGATGAAGCCTTCCAGCAAACTCGCAAGCCAGAAGTCTACTGCGCGCGAGATGGGGTTATCGACACCTTTCAAGGTCTGACTTAGCTCTGCTGTCCAGACAACTTCTCGATTCTTCTTGAAACCGCTGTTGTCAGCAAGCTTTGATAACCAACCATATAACTCAATAGCATAGGTTACGAAGAATATCTCATGGAGATCTGTAAAAATGTGCTTCTGTAGCCAAGCGTCAGTGCTCAGTCTAGGATTCTTGTTTTCTTTTGCAGCAAACTCTCTTTCTTTTGACTCAACCCACTGGTTAAGTTCTTGCTTGGTAGGATGCCAACAGAACATCAGCTCAATGTGTTCAAACCGGCAACGGAACCATTTGTTGATCTCTCTCTTTCTTTCTGGGTAGACCCGGGCTTGCGGTACCTTTTAGACCAACAGAACCCTTAGCTCACTGGCCCTTACGGCAACAGGTCGCAGAAGCAACCTGAAGTCTCACCCGAAGTGATTCTAATGGGAGGCAGAAGACTCAAGTGTCCTCAGCCAGGTTCTGGGGCATCCAGGGTGCTTAAACCCACCTTAACCCTTTCCTCATGAGCTGACTATCTCATTCTATTACTCCGGCTATGCTTCTGTCTTATCGCATTACGTAGGGAATGCGATAAGTCTTCCCCCTATGTGAACCCGCCTAGCGATACCTAAGATATCGTAGGTGCGATATCTTCCCCTTCTTGTCCCTGCGATACGCGATTCGTGACCGCTTCCTGGATTAATATGTGGTCTTAGCCATTCTTATCCTATTACTGCAGTTAGTAATAACATTTAATCTCCTAGCATAACCCTTGCTAATGAACTTGACCCTTGATATCTCGCTAAAACGTAACTGAGGAGAGTATTACTTTGAGTACTGTCTAAGTGAACCATTCATGCATTATATTCAGTCCATACTCGCACATTATCCTCTGTTTGACAATTATCTAGTTCGCTAGAATGTTAGCTATGATTATCACAATTGTTATACATCACTCAGAACTTAAACTGACGATCATATACATTACTTATAACAGAATGAAGCATTCGTATATAATAAAGGCAAGTGAATGAGAGCAACAGCTACACAAATACAATAGTGCTACTTAGATAAGCACGTTGTTACTCCCAGGGCGGGAACTACGTCCAAGGGAACTGCGGTTCTTGTTAACAATTCTGAAGAATAAACACAGTTCCTTTCCACTCTTTACAACAAGGGTCTTCTGGGAAACTCCACCTCAGTGGGAGCCCTTCTCTATAGACCTCTTTTCTCTTCCTGCCTTTTACAATGCACTCTCTTTCTCTCTCAATCCCTGCGGATTGCACAATCTCTCAACAGGTCGGCCCTTCTTCTCTAAGGGATGTTCAGACTCTGCATCAACAAAGACTTGACTACCCTCTACCTAATGGCTCTATCACTATGTGGCCAACCAACCCTTATCATATAAAAAGACTCCTATATATAGATGGCCCGAAGGTCTCATCGCAGTTACAAAACTGTGGGCCTTATCCCAACAGTGACTCAACCCTAACCACTTACAGTCAACTGGCTGTACTTCCATAGCCGCCTCCTGTCTCGTCGCCGCTTCCTGCAGTCCTTAGTCTTTAATGCATCGGCCCGTCGCTTCTTCTTGGTTTAAGCAACGCTGACTGTAGTCCTTCTTCTTAATGAGGGTAGCTGAACCCTCTCTTCATCTTCGGCGCCTTTATTACGGTGGTTGAGCTCTCCCTTCGGCCTCTTCTTTGTACCACATGCTTTGACTTTTCTGTACCTATCGCCGTGATTCCCGTCGGAATTTGCGCTACGGCGATATCTTTGTCTTACCGCCAAAATTGGTACTTTCTCTCCAAAATTGGTTATCCTTCCCAAAATTAGCAGCTTCCCAGATGCTGCGGAAGTTCTCTCCAACACCTTGATTACTTACATTTCTAACTTCATGAATAATCATGATCAACCATACAATAGTATAAGATCCTAACACAAGGTAGGATTCTAACTTGATATAGGAAAAACATACCTGGTTATCATATTTTCTAGTTATGTCTAGCAATGCCTTCTTGTTCTCTTCAATGACTTGTGCTAGTAACCTGCATATCTCATAGGTTAAGCATTGTAGAACCAAATTATACATACCTCGTAAGTAGAACTTCTATGTGATCCATGACACTGGATGAATCTTTGTCTTCATGTCACCATGGTCATAGAACGTGATTTGTCTTTCTTGATGTACCTTTCATGTTAGCGGACAACATCAACCTCATACAACACCACAATGCATTAGTACAATCATAAGTGTCAAAACCCTAATCAATGAATATGTACATTCATAATTTTATTAAGGTGATACGACAAATCTAAAGTTAATCAAGATTGTACTAAGCTTAATGAAGACAAACATACTGTAAACTTGATCATGAACAGATCTCGAAACATACTTGGATAAGTCATACTTGTCGAGATTGCTTGTAATCTTTTTATGTAAGGCCTTAGCCTCATCTCCCTCTGAAACAAGAACTTATTCACTTATGCAGGTGACCAATCCATTCTCTTCTAGGATTAACCAAATCCACTTGATTTGCAGAAACTGGATCTAGAGTTGGATTAGGGTTTGTCAGGGAAACCCTAAAAATTCAAACATTAAATTTCAAACTTCTGAAAGGATAGAAAGATGCGCCTTGATGAGGTGATCGACCTGGTATACTCAGAATTTGAAAACTGCAAAGTTTCACCCCTCAAATTTGCTTTCCAATCTTTCATATTCACTGGGGAGGACCCTGAATTAGGGTTTGAGTTTCCCGGAGCTTCACCCAACCAAATAGTTTGATCCAAAGCTATAAAATTTGATTTTTACAAGGCGCTTCCATCTATGGTCATAGATTTCAAAAATTTCTATTTTTGTAGAAGCCCTAATTTTCCACTTTTCCGATCAAAGTCCCGAACTAGGGTTTGATCAAGCCCAACCTTCTGCCCAACCAAAAAATTCGATCTTGGTCTCTAAATTTCGATTTTGATGAGGAGAATCCAGCCGTGGTCTTCGATACAAAAAATTCCAACATTCTCCAAAACCCTAAATTCCTAGAGCCATGAATGAAGGTGCTCAAAATCTAATTCTATTTTGACAGAAATATGCACCTGATTGTTTCTGGTGTAACTCCAAAAATTTCAGATCTACAGGGTCTGAAAATCCATCTTGTGGTAGCCTAACCTGTTATCTTTCTAACCTCACAACTCTGACCTCAAATGGATTCTCTGAGAGAGAGTTATGCCAATGTAACAACGTTGACCAATTTATGGGGTAAAACATGAGAGTGAACTTGTATGGAGTGCCACGTGTCACTGGTTCAATTTCGGCCTTTGAAAGTCGTACCTATGAAAGTACAATTCGTACCCTACCTGCCACATTTTACAAAATTTCATTTGGAGCTTCCTAGCCCAAGTTGTGACCTTTTTCCCTAGGTCACCTGTTTATGACTGAGATCTGGAAGAGGCAGAAACCCTATATTGTATAGAACATAAATCTAAAAGTAGAATGAATTAGAGGCTCTCCTTCGGACACAAGGTACATGGGGATTGTATCTTCGACCTGTGAGATTTTCAGATCCTGAAACCTCGCCGAAATGGATTTATAGCGAAAGTTCTACGATGACTATTTTTTTGCTATATCAAGCCCTAGCTTCGCAAGTGCAACAAGTGTCATAAATGCCATATCATGCCTTCTTTCAGGATAGCTCTGATACCATGTTAGTTTTCCAGAAATTTCAATCTGATATAGGATCTTAACTGAGAGAGTAACATGTACAACATATCTACAACATATTAATCATGGACACAATAATGCAAGCACACAAGAGACACAGAGTTTCACCGGGGAAAACCAAGAAGTTGAAAAACCCCGCAACTTCCTCAGAGATAGATAGAGAAATGATACAACCCAAGTACAAGAGATAGTCCTCATAGAAGCAGCGTCTCCTCCTCCACTAGTGTGCCACTCTCCAATGTCAGTGTGTGAGTGAAGAATAGAATAATGAAATAGAGTGCCTCCCACACTCTATTTATACACTAACTTGACTTGCCTAGTAACCTTACTAGGTCGGCCTTAACTTAACCACATAACATAATGCTGACAGGGCCGACCCCCACTAGGGTGGTCTAATAACCCTTTTACCCACTTGGCTCATACAGGGCCGACCCCATCAAGGTGGTCTAATAACCCTTCAAGTATAAGCTATGACACTTACAATATAAATGACGACACTTCTGTATAGAGGAATAATAACATCTCTATAGGAATACAAACACTTCCGTATAATGGAATAATAACATCTCTATAGGAATACAAACACTTCCTTATGGAGGAATAATAACATCTCTATAGGAATACAGTATATATAGGTGAAATATATTCTGAAGTTACAATTACATCAACAATCACAAGGTACTTACACAACTCATGAAAACCAACACGTTGACACCAGTACCCACCACCTTTTAATGATGTCTTCGGCTGATATCAACCTTCAAAACCGCCATAACCAGTATGGTTCTGCCACAGAAACCATCGTTGCGGAGAAGGATGCTAACACTCTTCCCACAGATCAATCGTTACGTATACCCCCTGCACCATTTGATGGGGCTCCCAAAGCTCTCTGATTCCCTCTACGACGCGTCAATAACAACCCTAATGCTCGTGCTGCCCCCAACTATAATACTGTGGATGAATTATCCCAGTCCCCCATTGCTATGTCATCCCTAGAATTTTTAAAGAACTTCCCAATGCAACACAAAACACTGTTGTCTGCCATAGGTGCAATCGACCCTTCTTATTCACGGATGATGGCATTCGATTTAGACCAACCTGAACCAAGCATGCCTTCCACATTAGAATTCCAAGTTTCTGTTTCAGTTCAGAATATTGTTATCCATCAGTGTATCATCGATGAGGGTTCCTCTACATGAGTTATGTCTACATTCGTGTGGCAGAATCTCGGATCCCCTACACTACAGCCATCTACGATTGCCTTACGAGCTTATGATGGTCGTTTTGCTCAGCCACAAGGCCTTCTGGCTAATGTCCCAATCCATTTAGTTGGAAAAACTATCCTGATTGATATCAAAGTCGTAAATGCACAACTCAAGTACAAATTACTCCTAGGATGAAGCTACATGTACACCATGAAGTTCATTGCGTCATCGGTGTTCCGCATCATGATGTCCCCCCATGAGGGACAGGTTGTCAAAATCGACCAAGTCACTTATTACGAACCGAACGTGCTCGCTACTGCTGAGAATGTTCTCCCTATGATTGAACAACCTATTTTCGGTATGCCCACATTTTTGTTTTCCATTGTCGGCCCTGGACTTTATTCAGAGACTCCAATGATCTCCACCTTTTGATCTTTACCACCCCCCCCCCCCACCCGCTGGTCATTGAGATATTTGATTTTTGCACCATTTCGACAAAACAATCAGTGCCTACCCCTCAACCTGCACTATTACCTCAACTGTATTTGGTCCCCATCTATGTTGGAGCCACACCAATCCATACAATATTATTCCTATTCCCACCATCAGCGGTATTAAGTACACCAGTTATGGCCACGCTGAATCTCCCTGGGTTAACACTAGGAATTCCTGTGTTGTACTTATCGGCTCCTAATCCCACTCTAAAACCACAGGTCATTCTCCAACCGTTCTAACCCATCCCCACTGCCAATCATCCACCACTCGATGTGGCGACAACTTCTTCCTCCAACAACACTGGGGTAGGGCCATGCACACTCATACAACACCACATGCAAAAAAACCCACGAAACCCCCCCCTACATTCCGCACACCTCCTAAGTGTTCTTTTGTGATGTCTTGGGCCATGCTATCCATAATTTTCCACAACTACCAAACCTCCAAGAACACATGAACACATTGGACGATGACCCAAATATTCCAGTTGTCGAACTACAACCCACCCCTCACCCCCCATAACAAATCATTGCGAACCAACCACTCCTGTGCCATATGCGGAATCTATGGACACTATTCACATCATTGTCCCGACCTACCCAAGTATTGATTAGTTCTCCACGATCTGAATCAGTCCTCTTTAGAGTCATCCATTAGTACTATTGAGGAGATTCATCCACCTGAATCCTCCTCCTCAGGAGAGATTAACACCATCTATATTATCTCCACAAGTGGTGAACCAAATTTTTCTAAGGCCTCCAACTTTACCTTTTATGGTCTTCCCACACAACACTTTCGTAGTGACGAAGAAATTATTGAAGCATTAACCACACCGGAATTCCCTTGGGATGATATGCATCATCGATCCTTCTTCATTCCTGAGGAGTCTACCCTTTCCACGGCCATCCAACTTTTAGTCAAGTCAAAAGAATTCATCCATAGCTAAGTGGACTGGTTTAAGAACCCCATCCCAGCTCCCGATGCCTTCGAGGAAGGTAACATGGCTAACATCTAACCTACCATTCCGGTCGATATCTCTGTCACACCCTGTTAAATTTTGAGCATTAATTCACAATACTCTAGGATCTTCACTGAGAGAATAACATATACAGTATATCAATGCATAAAAATCACAATAAGCATCACAAGAATCAAAAGCATGAGAGACAAGAGACACAGAGTTTCTCTGGGGAAAACCCTAAGGTTAAAAACCCCACAACTTCCTCAGAGATAGAGAGAGCAATGGCTCAACCAAAGTACAACCAAAATACACTGAGATAGTCTCCTAGTAGCAGATGATCCTCCTCCTCACTAGTGTGCCACTTTTTGAGTGAGAGAGATATGACTTTTCGAATGATCTAAATAGAGATCTCCTGATCTCTATTTATACTAACCTATTTTCCCAGTGACCTTATGGGGCCGACTTGTCTATCTAGGTACATCCACAATATAATATATATTTCAGGGCCGACCCCACACATGGTGGTCTAATAACCCATCGGCAAGTACACACACTTGCGACACTTGTCAATCCACATGACGACACTTCCTTATAGAGGAATAACACATCTCTAATAAGGGTACAATAAATATATATGAAATACATAGATGAAATACATTCCAAAGTTACATATACATCAACACTCCCTCTTAACTAGGAAGGTATTTATTGACACAATTCTGCTAGACAAGTCTTCTTCTCGCGATAATCTTCATCGATGCATCGTCATCATCATCATCATTGCTGCTGCTATATCAACCAATCTCTGACTCTACTCATCATAGGAAGTTCTACAGAGCTAGTCCTTTTTCATACTGGATGTAGGCCCGCCACCTGCAGGTCTTCATCATCACTGGCCATACTGTGGAAATCTCAGGACTTATTACGTGCATCACAAAACCTTAAAAGAGTCTCTTGACTAGCAAGAACTCTAAAGAGCATCTGAGGCCTTTTTCATCCTGTCCAGATCTCCAGGACTTATTACATGTGACCCCACCACAAAACCTTGAAAGAGAATCCCAGGATTGATTACGAGCACAAGGCTCAACCTATCGGATCTCCCAGGGCAGAAATTACATGTGGTCACCACAAAACCTCGAAAGAGCATCCCAGGACTGATTACGAGCACAAGGCTCAACCTATCGGATCTCCCAGGGTACAAATTACATGTGGTCATGGAAAAACCTTGAAATAGCATCCCAGGACTGATTACGAGCACACGTCTCAACCTATTGGATCTCCCAGGGCACAAATTACATGCCATAGGACAAAACCTCGAAAGAGCATCTGCCAGATATCCCAAGGCACAAATTACATGCCATAAGAAAAACCTCGAAAGACTATCTACAGATATCCTTGGGCACAAATTATATGTCCTCCCAAGCAAAACCTCGAAAGAGCATTTGCCAGATATCCCGGGGTACAAATTACATGCCATAGGAAAAACCTCGAAAGACTATCTGCAAATCTCGCAAGGCACAAATTACATGCTTATCTGCACAACCTGTTCCATGGCCACAGAGTATCAACCTGATACTCACCATACATCATCCTGATGTACACATGATCATCCTGATCATCATCACTGCATTGTCCTGACGCATGTCATCTGGAGCAACATCCTGAAGCTCGTCATCCATGATCATCCTGATCATACAATGCATCTACCTGATGCATACCAAGTATCTACCTGATACATATCATCATACATGATCCACCTGATCACACAGTGTATCCACCTGATACAAATATAAATACATGATACATATCAACATACATGATCTACCTAATCATACAATGTATCCACCTGATACATATATAGATACATGGTCCAAGCATCCAACATGATGCATATACAAAATACATACACATGATCCAACCGATCATATCCAGCATCCAACATGATGCGTACATACATATAAATGATCCAACTGATCATATCCAACATCCAACATGATGTATACATACATATAAATGATCCAACTGATCATATCCACCATCCAACATGATGCATACATACATATAAATGGTCCAACTGATCATATATAGCATCCAACATGATGCATACATACATATACATATAAATGATCCAACTGATCATACAAAGCAGAAACCAGAACATCATCCTGAAGCTCATCATCCAGCGCTTACATCCACAGCCATGTGAAGGATCCTCCTTCCAACATGCTTGGAATGGCTTCAGCAAATGTGTCCATCACTTCTTCCTCGAAGTGTCATCAATCTGAAGAACACCAAGCCTCTCCCTGAAGTACTCGAACTTCACCCTGGCTAGTGGCTTCGTCAGCACATCTGCAATCTGCTCGTCCGTCGCAACGTACAGGAGCTTAACAACTCCTCTCTGCACCATATCCCTAATATAGTGATATTTGATCTCTATGTGTTTCGACCTGTCATGAAACACTGGGTTCTCAGACACCTTCACACAACTCTGTTTATCGCAGAATATACCAGTAGCATCCAATGGGAGATCAAATAACTCAGACAGTAGCTTCCGTAGCCATACTGCCTCACAACTAGCTGAACAAGTTGCAACATACTCTACCTCAGCTGTACTCAGTGCTACACAGGACTGCTTCCTGCTAAACCAAGAGATCACACCTGATCACATACTGAAGCAGCATCCAGATGTGCTCTTCCTATCTGCAGCACTGCCAGCCCAATCTTAATCAACATAACCCTGCAGGTTAAACTTTTGATTCGCTTCATACTTGAGCCCATAATCCACTATACCCTTCAGGTACCTCAGGACATGCTTTACAGCAACCAGGTGACCACTCCTCGGATCCGTCAGGAACTGGCTCAATGTGTTCACCGCAAATCAAATGTCTGGTCTCATGTTCGTCAGGTACATCAAGGACCCAATCATCTAACGATACATAGAGACATCAACTGGCTCAGATGAAGCATCACATAGAAGCTTCAGATTCGATGCCATGGGTGTGGACATGGCCTTGCAATCCATCATCCAAAATCTCTTCAGAATATCTACTGTGTACTTCCCTTGACCAAGGAAGATCCCACCTGAATTCTGCCACACCTCCATACCTAGGAGATAATGCATCATTCCCAAAGTTCTTCATGTCGAATTCGGCAGCAAGCTTCCTCTTTGTATCACACCAAGTTCTAGGAGCTTGCTACAAGCCATACAAGGCTTTCTTCAATCTACACACATGTGACTCCCTGTTAGGTCTTGGGACTGCATCCCAAACATCTTCTTCATGATCGATGAATCATGTCATTCCATTTCTTCATCCCAGATCCTGGGAACTTCATTATCTTCAATATCTTCAATAGATATCTTTGTTGCTGGAACAAATGTTGTAGTTCTTTTGCAGGTGAAGATATACGGTCTTTCCTACAAAACAAGTTAAATTGCATGATTAGAAACATCTCATAATTTTCAGAACAAATTCTTTACACATAAATAAATATGTCATGCAGTCATGCAGTTATCTTAGCCAATGCTTCAATACAACATTTATCCATGTTCCACAACTTTCTAGATGCCTTCCAGTCTCTACCAGAACATTGTTAAGCATTTGCACTACTCCCAACATGTCAGCAAAGAGGTTTCATTCTAGATAAGTAGCACTGGGATGTTGTACAATGCCATAGACCACTTACCCATCACATGCATATTAGTAGTATATTGTTCATTAATGCAATCATTCTAATATGCACAATACATCTCCTAAGTCTACGAACATAAGCATAATATTATTTAAACAAACAAAATATGCAAGAAATGATAATTGAAATACTTATCTTTGTTTGTTTGTTGAGTGGACTCCCTCTGAGTCTTTGCTTCCTGGCAGGAGCTGCTGAAGTAGCTTCTTCTACACCTTTCTGTTGTGGAATGTAGGAAGATGGTCAAATCCCTCTGAAAATTTGCATCCTTGCAGGAGCTGTTGGAGTGTGCTCCCTCTTGATCTTTGCTTCCTGGATTACCTGTCCTTGAACTTATATTCATCCTTGCTGACATCAATCTTCTTGAACCCTGGAAAGTATATTCTGTAAGCCTTCGAGCTTTCACTGTAACCCACAAAGATACCCTTCTTTCCTGAAGGATCTAGTTTGGCCCTCTTTTCCTTTGGGACATGAGTGTATACTGGACAACCAAATATTCTGAGATGGTTGACTTCAGGTTTCTTACCAGAAAAGACTTCTTCTGGTGTCTTGTTGTCCAATATATTGTGGGGTGTTCTGTTCTGCACATATACAGCTGTTCTCGCTACTTCTGCCCATAGATGCATAGGTAGATCCTAGTCATGCAGCATTGCCCTTGCTGCTTCCATGATTGTTCTGTTCTTCCTTTCTGCAACTCCATTCTGTTGAGGATTATAAGGAGCAGTCAACTCCCTCTTAATCCCTGAATAACTACAAATCTTCTTGAAGTCTCCTGAGGTGAATTCTCCACTATTGTCGGATATGAATGTTTTGATCTTCTTGTCAGTTTGATTTTCCATCAAGGTTTTGAATTCCTTGAACTTATCAAACACCTCATCTTTCTTCTTCAAGAAGTATACCCAAGTCTTCCTGGAGAAGTCATCAATAAATGAGACATAGTAAACATACCCACTCAGAGAACTGGATGACATAGGACCACATACATCAGAGTGGATGATTTCCAGGATGTCTTTTGCCTTGCTTTCACTGCTTGGGAAAGCCTTCTTAATGTTCTTACCTTTTGCACATCCTTTGCAAACACCTTCATGTTTGGTCTTGATTTCAGGAAGACCCTCTACAGCCTTGCTTGCAATTGGAAGTTCCCTATAGTGCATATGAGCAAGTCTTCTATGCCAACATTCACTTGGATCCATGGATTCATGTACCATGGCATGTTTAGGTTGTCCCTTCAATTTTTACAAACCTCCCTCTTGCTCTCCAATCACTACTGCATCATCTACGTTCTTTCCCTTTGGCCACATTAGGACTTGGCCATCCACAAATGCAACCCTCATACCTTTTGCGTCCAATGTAGAGATGGAGAGTAAGTTCTTCTTGAGCCCAGGTACATAAAGGACTTCTTTCATCTTCAAAGATTTTCCAAAATCTAGGTTGTAGGAGGCTTCACCACTTCCTTTGATTGGGTATTGATAATCATCCCCAAGTTTCACCTTATGGGGTGATTCATGTTCAGATAGATTCACAAAAGATTCCTTAAACCCAGTCATGTGTTTGGAAGCCCCACTCTCAATCAACCAATCATTACAACCATGGGAGATAGTACCTATGAGAGCAGAAATTAGAACATATTCTTCTTCACTTGATGATTCATCATCACTATCACTTTCTGCCCTAGCCTTCTTCTTTGGGGGTTCATCATCTTCGGCAGCATGAGCATGATATCTTCTTTTGTTATTCTTCTTCTTTTTGTTGAAGTTGTTGTTGTTGTCTTTCTTCTTCTTGGGACAATCTGAAGCAAAGTGTCCCTTCTCATTGCAATTGAAGCATCTGAGATCTTTCTTATCTTTATGATAATGGTGGTGTGAGAATCTCCTGTTATGAGATGATTCCTTCTTGGACTTACCTTTCCTGGATTTTGCTGTGAGAGCTTGATCTTCATTTCCCATCTTTTCTTCTCGGGCCACAAGCCTAGCTTCTTCTTGAGAGCATTCTCCCCGCAATATGTTGAAGGAGATCAACTTCTTCCTTGCACAAATTCCTTGAATAAGGAATCCCATGACCTGGGTAGGCCATTTAGAGTGGTCATCACCACTTCACCATTCTCCACCATTTCATCCACTGCTTCTAGTTGTTCCTTGATCTGGGAGACCCTTGAAAAATAAGATTGAATGGTTTCTCCATTCTGAAACTTTATTCCTTTTAATTGGTTTCGTAGGGTCATCTTCCAATTTATGTTCTTCCCTTCAAATAGCTTGGTCAAGGAGTCAAACATCTCCTTGGGTGTCTTTAGAGAAGACACATGGGGTATGAGATGGTCTTTGATGGAATCGGCAATGATTCTCTTTGCCTTGACCAACTTTTTCTTATGCAATACCTTAGCCTCTTCATCCTCTGGGATAGGGATGTCTTCTTTTACATATGAGTCCAACTCATTCTCTTCCAGGATTAACCCAATCCTATACTTCCAAGCTCGGAAGTTATCAGCTCCTTCAAGATTATCCTCAAGCTTGGTGTGGTGAGACATCTTAAAGAGTAATTCAAATGGAAATAGAAAAGATTTAGGTCTTACCACTTGAAATGCTGAAAACTGGATTTGGTCCCGGATTAGGGTTTGTCGGAAAAACCCTAAAAATTCAAAATGTGAATTTCAATTTTCTGAAAGGATAGAAAGATATGCCTTGATGAGCTGATCAGCCTGGTGTATTCAGAATTTGAGATCAGCAAAGCTTTACCCTTCATATTTGCCTTTTTGTCCTCCCGGGTTCACTAGGGAGAGCCCTGAATTAGGGTTTGAGTTTCCCGGAGATCTACCTAGCCACAAATCTCGATCCAAAGCTCTAAACTTCGATTTTTGCAAGGCGCTTCCAGCTATGTCTTCAGATTTCAGAAATTCCTATTTTTGTGGAAACCCTAATTTTTAGGGCCAAATCTGAAAATGCTCAGAATTGAATTCTGATTGGACAGATAGATTCTCCTTGATGAGTAGAGTCAATCTACTATACTGTTTTTCCAAAATCTATGGAGAGAAACCCAATAAACAAGAAACTCAAGTTTCTGTCACTGCAAAATGTCTTCTTCTCGGGTTAGCTCTTATACCATGTTAAATTTTGAGCATTAATTCACAATACTCTAGGATCTTCACTGAGAGAATAACATATACATTATATCAATGCATAACAATCACAATAAGCATGACAAGCATCACAAGAATCAAAAGTATGAGAGACAAGAGACACAGAGTTTCCGTGGGGAAAACCCTAAGGTGAAAAACCCCACAACTTCCTCAGAGATAGAGAGAGAAATGGCTCAACCAAAGTACAACCAAAATACACTGAGATAGTCTCCTAGTAGCAGATGATCCTCCTCCTCACTAGTGAGCCACTTTTTGAGTGAGAGAGATATGACTTTCCGAATGATCTAAATAGAGATCTCCTGATCTCTATTTATACTAACATGTTTGCCCAGTGACCTTATGGGGCCGACTTGTCTAGCTAGGTACATCCACAATATAATATATATTTCAGGGCTGACCCCACACATGGTGGTCTAATAACCCATTGGAAAGTACACACACTTGCGACACTTGTCAATCCACATGACGACACTTCCTTATAGAGGAATAACACATCTCTAATAAGGGTACAATAAATATATATGAAATACATAGATGAAATACATTCCGAAGTTACATATACATCAACACACCTAGTATAGTTGAGAACATTACTTTAGTGCTTCATGTACTGGAGATGAAGTCAATGCCTATAAGAATCTCTTCGAAGAGTTTCGTGATGTTTTTGCTTGGTCATATACTGAGATTCCTGGTCTTGACCCTTCCATTGTTGAGCACCATATCATTACTTGGCCTGATGTCCCACCCATCCTCCAAAAGCAATGGCCCATTCACCCCTCCAAACTACTAGCAGTGAAGGCCGAAATTGAAAAACTACGCCAAGTTGTGTTCATTTATCCCATTGCTTACACCACATGGGTGTCCAATCCTATGAAGGTTAAAAAAAAACAAGGCACCATTCACGTCTGTATCAATTTTTCATGATCTGAATTTAGCGTGTCCCAAAGACAAATTTCCTACGCCATTCACTAATCAGCTCATTGATGCATGTGCGGGTCACGGGATTCTATCCTTCATGGATGGTTTCCTTAGCTACAATCATATTCAAATTCGCACAGAAGACCAGTATAAGACTGCCTTCACTATCCCGTGGGGCACATTTTCCTATCGTGTCATGCCATTTGGTCTGAAAAATGTTGGTGCCACATTTCAGCGGGCCATGACCTTTTGCTTTCACGAGTTGGTCCATATAATCCTAGTCTACATGGATGAACTCACCGCTCCATCCAAGAAATCGTACGACCATGTGGACGACCTCAGGAAATTCTTCTTGCATTGTTGCAAGTAGAACATTTTCCTGAACCCCCTCAAGTGTGTATTTTGTGTTCCTGCAGGCCGGTTGTTAGGTTTCATCGTTTCCTAAAACAGGATCATCGTTGATCCTTTGAAGGTCCAAGCTATTCTTGAACTCCCTTCACCATGCACATTAAGCCAATTACAATTCCTTCAAGGGAAATCAACCTTTTTCCGTCGCTTCATTCCGTACTATGCAATGAAATTTCATAGTTTCCTTCGCTTGCTTCAGAACCACATTCCTTTCGTTTGGGACGAGCAAGCACAAGCGGCTTTTGAAGTACTCAAACAAGCCTTGAATTCTGCTCCTGATTTCACCTCCTGATTTCTCGAAGGATTTCATCCTTTACGTTTCAACATCTGAATATGTCATTTCCGGGGTGTTAGTCACGGAAGATAGTGCGCGACAAGAACGGGACATTTATTATGTGAGATAGACATTATATGGCCCACCATTATGATACCCTCATGAGGATAAGTTAGCCCTTGCCATCATCTTATTAGTTCAAAAGGTTCACCACTACATCTTGATGACCCGAACTATTGTTGTAGCAGACTCCAACCCTATGGTCTATCTCTTGAGCCGCCGCCTCCTCAAAGGCCATGTAGCTAAATGGGTCATAATCCTCCAAGAATACAACCTCACGTTTGTAACACCAAAGAGTAACCAAGCCCTTGCTTTGGCACACCTCATGACTGAATTACCATCCTCATCAACATCACCCCCCATCATTACCAACTTACCCGACGACCACTTTTTCACCATTTCGTCCAATGAACCATGGTATGGTGACGTCTTGGTATACCTACGAACACAAAATTTTCACTCCAACCTTGGTCATGATGATCGTTGTCGTATTCACCACCACACTTCACGAATCACAATACCTCCTCCTCAGTGATGCCCTTTATCGTTGCGGCGTCAACACCATTTTACACCGATGCCTAGCACGTGACGAGGCCGAACAAGTATTGAATGACTATCACAATGAATCATGTGGTGGCCACTTCCCAAAAGGTTATCCATACCGGCTATTTCTGGCCTTTTAACTGATTGCATCACAATAGTCAAACATTTCCGAAATTGCCAACTTTTTTCCCCCAAAGCTCGGACCCCTCTAGCTCCCTCCATCCAGTCATCACTATTGGTCCTTTCTACAAGTGGGCCATCGATTTTATGGAGTGTAATCCCCCCTCGACGAATGGCCATAAATACATCATTGTGGATATCGAATATTTCACTAAATGGGTCGAGGCCATGCCTACATTTAACTATAAGGATGAGACCATCGCACGTTTCTTTTTTAATGATGTCATCACTCGGTTCGGGGTCCCCAAACAACTTGTATCCGACCATGGAAAACAATTCGAAGACACCATTTGGAAAGAGTTTTCTATCTTCTTGAAGTTTGACCACTAGTATGCCTCATCCTATTACCCTCAAGGGAATGACCAAGTTGAGGCCATTAACAAGATATTGAATACCATTCTTCAATGAACAATAAACCAACACAAGTCCAACTGGCACCATATTGTCTTTCCCTCACTTTGGGATTACCGCACATACACTAATACTGCCACGGGTTTTACCCATTTTCTTTTAGTTAATGGTGAAGAATCTGTCTTCCCCATTGAGTGTCAGATCCCCGCTCTACAAATTTCCATTGAGATCCTCTCGGACACCTCACCTCTTGAGAAATGCTTACTTCTATTGGAACAAGATGACGAAGACCGACGAGCAGCTTTACAAATCACTGAAGCTGCTAAACATCGCTCCAAATTCAATTATGAAAAACATGTCCACCCCTGTACCTTCCATTAAGGAGACCTTGTGGTTGTTTATGACCAGGCTCATGACAAACAAGGAAAAGGAAAATTCAAATCCATGTGTCAAGGCCCTTACATTGTCCAAACTTGTCTTGCCAAGCGGAAATATATCCTTACCGATTCTGAAGGGAATCCCTTAGCCAACCCTTGCAACGGGTTGTACCTCAAACTATTTTACCCTTAGCAATTTTTCGGACCCACTAGTCTGTGTTGTACAATTTTATTCCCTTTCTTGTTTTTCACTTTTTTCATTTATGCACCTCACACATTTGCTTCGATGCGTGATCACAGATGGATCCTGCTCCACCACTCTATGTCAGTTTTACCGACGGTTCAAGTAGATGGTATCCAAACCTTGCCTCCGCCTCTTGGGTATTTTATTCCCCTTCGCACGAGTTGATCCACCTCAATGGAGTGTGCATAGGTGATTCCACCAATAATCAGGCTGAGTACGATGTCGTGATCAATCTCCTGACCATTGGTCTCCAACATGGAATAAGTCACCTTTGTTTGTACATATATTCCCATCTCCTTGTCGCCAAAATCAACAATTTTTACCAGGTACGGGATCCCTGCATTTTTAGAAAGTTACCGTGCATAGAACAATTGATTAGAAAATTTGAGTTCATTACATTCATCCATGTCCCATGAAATCAGAATAGTGTTGCACACCAAATGGCTAAAATGTTCTAGACTAGCATATCAATCACAACATGTAGGAAGTAAACCACCATCATGTACCACCACATCATCCACATCCACATACACATCATATAGGAATACATAACCATAAAAAACAAAAAGAGGACCATCATCATCATAAACTGCATCCACGTGCATATATATATATATATATATATATATATAATAAAAGTTTCATTGTTTTCAGGTCATAACATATACATCAATACATTGAGGATCCGCAACAACATCCTCATCGCCGAATACGAAAATTCCCCATTCTCATTGCATTGGGGGCAGTTCCATCGAACTTCCTAATATGAGTCATCCCGGTCATCGTCTTTGTCCTCCTCCCCCTCGTCCTCCTCATCCTCATCCTCCTCATCCTCCTCCTCCTCATATGACTCAGTCTCCTCCTCTGCATCATCATAGGGGTATTCACCCCGCGCCATGGCCCTCACTGCCTCGACCGCCATCGTGATCCCCCCCATCATTGTCCTCCACTCCCGTGGAGTGTCATAGAAAATATCAATCAGGTCCGGATCTAGATGCTTACAACCATCATCGATCACCCCATCTAGTAGATGATTGATCCCTATACGAAGCACTCTACTATCGACGATGTCCGCGCACAGGAGAGTATACTCCCTCCACTCGGTCCCTACGATCCTAGTACCCTCCCAGAGGCTGCGGTACCACATATGCACAGAAGAGCACGTCATTAGTGCTAGTATCATAAAAATCCTCTAGCTACCATATATTCTATCGAGTAGATACAACATCCTACTGAGAAGGGAGTAGACACATACCATCTGGTCCCCACGCCTGGCTAGGAGGTCATGGAAGCTCCGCATCTCCCCTGTAGTCTATCCCTACATACGGGAAGTCCTCGATAACCACTGGAAAATGCAGCCATTGTGTGAACAACTCTCGAGTGAAAAAGTGGCGCACTAGCCCCCCACCACCGCGAGCCATCATCTCACCCCATCGCCACATATGTGGTTCAGTCAGTCCACCATCACGTACTGACCTGTGGGGTCTGAGCATCGGCACTCACTCAAAGAATAACGAGCATAAGAACGAGTGGAAACAAAAATACCCTTCTATGCGATTGACCTTGTTCAACTCTCGTCGAACAACATCAGATACATTTTCCCCCACCCGAAGTAGGTACCTTCTAATTCCTACTCAACCAGCATCATCTACCCTCCATAAACCCTGTTGGGGGCCTTTGACCCCAGTATCCGCACCACCAGTGCCACTATCGCCCGAGTCTCCAGCCTCTCGATGTCACAAATCGGTATAGCATTGTCATGCACATATGTTGTGCCATAATAATGGTGCTCTAGAAAGTCCTCCATCGACAGATCACTGGGATTCCTTGGTTGGGTGTCTACAATCATCCCCAACCATGGTAGCCCCGTCAAAAAATACACATATGTGAGCGAGATTTCTAGTCACTCCCCCTATATCATGAATTCCTCCACATCAGCATCCAAAAAATACACAAGATTGTTCAGCAACAACTTTGTTGAATGCATTGGGGGCACCTTCACGAACTTGAGTAAACCACAATGTGCCAGTGTGTCCTGGACATCATCACTGTCCAAGATATCATCACACAACCTCCCAAGCTCTCGCTCTCACCAGCTAACTGTCAACATCATGTTAACCACGAAAGCAAGCCCCCATCAACAACATATAAATCCACGTCGTTCTCCTTCGAGTCTCCATACTTAAACAAAGGAAAAAAGTGTGCCCCAAAGTGCGCAGCTTTTCCCCATATGCGTGCTCTAGAGCGTGCTTTTCTCCTCGAAAAGAGTGCTCCTCGAGTGCATTTGTGAGGCCGACAGTCACGCTTAGAGCATGCTTTTCTTAGGGAAATCCATGCTTCAGAGCACAGCTGTGGGACTCACAGTCATGCCCCAACCGCGTGGCTTTATGGCCTAGAGCTGCGCTCGAAGCACGCTATTTCCCTTGAAAAGCGTGCTTCGACGTTGTGGTGCCTACTTTTGCTTGGCACGACTCCCGGTGGACCAAATCCAACTCAAAATGCATCAAAAACATCAAAAAACACTTAATACTTACCTGCAAGTCACATAATTGGATTTCACCAAGAAAATTGAAAGAAATGTGAATTTCCTCTCTTGGGCCCCTCCACACTTCTCCCAATTTGCACAGTGGAAATGACATGTAGTGGTGGGCTCATTTGCTATTTATAGTCATTTTACCCTAATTTTTGCTTTTCCCATTCCGGGGTCATATGACCACCATTCGTTGCACCGTTTGCACTATCGGATTTATATTTCCGTTCCTATGATGATACTTGAGATCATTTCTCTCTCTCACTCAAAAAATATTTGGGCATTTTTTCCATGCCCCTTGCCACCTCGATTTGCGTGCCACACAGGACGTAGTTGTTTTTTCCCGATGTTGACCATTTTTTCTATCGCATCCTATCCATGAACCCTCCGCTCCATCCATAATGCATTTATTTGGTTATTTTTCTACCATTAATCCACCCGCAAGGAGCTCCCATTAGTGTTTGCCCCCCACAATCTATTGGTTCCCATGTTTGTCCCTTGATTGAACACTTCCTCCGTGCTTGGTTGTTACATGTGTTAGGTTTACTTTTATCCCTTTTTCGGGCCGAGCAACTACATTATGAAAAAGGCACTTAGGGATTTTTCGTTAAGCTCTTTTCTAACTCCTTAAAGAATGAAAACATCATCGAGCAATCTTACTTCCTTTCATGTTCATTATACGTATCTTAAAGGGAATCTATATGGTATAAGTTTAACCATTTTCTAGACCTGGTAGACTAATTACGAAAAAGGAATACTCTAGTAAAATCGGCTAGAAAAGTTCTCCATTGCATACTTTTATGCCTTTTCGGGCCTTGGAGATTAACACACGAAAAAGAACCCCCTTGGAGTCTTCTTATTGCTTTCGGACTCTCTAAAATTGAAAGTGACCACGAGCATTCACTGTCCTAGGCTTGTATAAATCCACATGATGGTACCTTTTAACATTTCAGAGTTTTCTTATCACTTTTAGACTCCTTAAAATTGAAAACACCCACAAGCGTGCACTATCCTGGGCTTGTACAAATCCACAGGACAGTACCATTTTGAGCACACTTCTATCTCTTCTTTGAGCTCCTTAAACCATGAAGAAATCCCAAACAGTGCCTCTCGGTGCCATGATAGACCACATCAAGTCCACACATTATGGAAGCTCCCCCATCATGGTCGCATTTGTCCAGAGTATTCTGCGATGTGTCACCCTTAGAGTCTCCTGGTATCACTCATCAGTTCCCCCTGAGTCTCCCCCATTGCCTCCACAGTCCTTGATCTCTTAAGCTATGATCCCCTTCCTCGATGTAAGTTTCATATGCTGCCTAGTCAACCCTGCCATCATACTATGAACAAAGGAAGTGTGAGTCCCGCCCCACTCTGTGATCTCAGTTCCCCCCCCCATAGTATGTCAGTTTCAAATTCGGTACTATCAAATCTTGGTTGTACACCTCGCGCTCCTATCAAGGAAACATCATTTCCTTGGTAGTTGTAGGTCTCCCTCTGTCGATGCTAGTGTATCTATTCCATAGGATAGGTCCATGTATCTTGGACTCATCCCCATCAGTGGTGAGTGCCTACGGACCATCTAAGAGGAGTCCTTAGCACCTCTTAGAATGGTTGTTTCTCAGGTGCTCAACTTCAACTCACTCATCGCACCGTTGAGATTCATACAGGGTATTGGTCCCGTTAGTTATTGGTCGAAGACCTCGTATGTCCCCTGACTCTAGCACATTGGTGAGTCTATTTGGAACCCCCCAGTTGTATGTTCCTGTGGATATCCTGGCTGCGTTGGCGACGTTGTCGGAATCCCTTCCGCTATGTGATTCCTAGAGTATCCATTTCAGATGCAATTCAATGTACCCTTGAGATTCTGACTCTCAGTCGTTGAGTCCATATAGTTGTTGGACACCTTTAGATCCAGCAAAACATCAGTTGTTATGGTACCACATTGAGTATGGATGCCATGTTTTCGGTGTACTAGTTCTTTATATCAGTCATGGTTGGATCATGAGTATGTCCCATATTTGTGTCACCTCTGGACCATTATGATGTACACAACAGTTCTATATGTATTGTTCAGGTCCCCTCTGGGCCTCATTATTATTTGTATATCTTGATATGAGCATGGGTATGCCTGCCTCGACCATATATTGAGATTATTCCTCATTCATTATTGAGGTCATGTATTTCCAGTTTTTTCCTTTGCAGTTTGTATGAAGCACGTGTTCCGGTCTCCAACCAGTTTCTGCTCTTCACCATCACAATGCTCATACACCTGGAAAAAGACATAACCTATAATGTCTATCGGCCATATGATGAGCTCCTTCCCTCACACATCAGGGGGCAATTTGTTAACACAAAAAAATTGTTCACTAGCTCATCTCCCTAGTCACATAACCCATTTGTCCACTTTTCCTACATTTTTGGCCTCCAAAACCCCAAAAAACCCTAAATTGGTAACCAAATGGGAAAAAAAACCCATTATTTCCCTCAAAATAAATAAATTCCTTCAAAAAGGTTAAAAACCCTAAAAAAGGGTCCAAAATCTCTAAAAGAAAAGAAAAAAGGGAAAAAAGTCAAAATAAACTCAAAAAAGAGGGAAAATACCTAATACCATTGCTTAATACTACAGGTTTCCCAAAACCATGGGCCAACACTCCACCACCCAAAATTGCTATAAAAAGGTGATGGAGGGCCCCCATTTCATCACTGATCACTCTTCATACCCTTATGTTGTCGAATTCCCTACAGCACTCTAGCCTACCTATTAGGGATTTTGTGCACACCTAGTTGGATCTTGTCCAACCCATTGATCATCTGGAGAAGAGAAAGGAACTTAGGAGACCCGTCACACTACTCTCATACTGCTGAAAGGGCCCCCATTACCTCATCTTTGGAGGTAACCATTTTTGTAAACCCTAGTTTGCAATAAAATACAAAATCTTTCATGGGTTCTAATCTATCAGTTCTATTTTTACTGTTGTAGTTAGCTAAATTTACTTTTTGTTATTATTTGCACTCATACATAAAAAATTTCGTTTATGTATTTTTTATCCATATTTGGATCTACTACCTAGGGTTCCATAGCCCTTTGCACAAGCTGGTGTGAAAACACTTGCTACAACTCGGGCTGAGCCTAAATGCATTCCTCGAGAGATCGGACCATACTTACAACTCGCTGAGGTTTTTATAAAGGGATATTGGTTTTTATCTAATGACTACACTGTAATTAGGTTATATGGCATTCAAAATCCTCCTTACAAGCTACCCAAGTTGCTCACTCTTAGGAATTTTATCCTAGAGTATGTCAGGAATATGATAGAAGTGGATGACATTCATTTTGTTAAGGTCAAGAGGAAGGGGAGAGCCATGTTTCCCATATATGTGGGAGGATACACCATTAATAACTTAAAGTCTCTCAAACAAGTTACATATGTTTTGGAAAAATTGGATATGAAGTTGGATATATTCCTTGGAGATATGATCCACATCTTTTGATTGGAATAGATAAGGGAAGAAATCTCCCTAACCCTCAAGATCATTAATACAAACCAAAATTAGAAATATTGGCTAGAAAGGACACCTTCAAAGAGGTGCAAAACATAATCCAAAAGCAGTCAAACCCCATTGAGGTGATGGCTCAAGCTTTTCTTGAACATAATCCAGATCCCTCAACAAATTGTCAAGTCTGAAAATGGTAAAACGAAATGCGGCACGATATTTTGAATGGCATAGTTAACATAAAAAAAGAGCATATTTAAACTCATCAAGAAGAAACACAAAAGGAGGTTGATCCTTTTTCCTTAGGAGTTTGGAAGCTGAAAAAATTTGCTAAGATCTGCAACATTAGTACATTCTATTTATTCTTGCTTCCTTCTTCATAATATAGGATTAGAGAAATTCTATTGTTGATAAAAAATACAATGGGACTAGGGTAGAGATGAATTAATCCCCCTTGTTGTATGCACTATTGTACCTATGAATAAATATGTTGTGCTTTAAAAAACCAGGACTGAGGTGAGACTGCCACTGGTGTTTTGAATTAAAAGTGTCTTACCTTATATTGAATGTACTTTTCAAACAACATGAGATGCCTTTATCTATGTACCTAGAATCATATGGATATGAGATTTAATTCGCCTGTATGTTTTCAATGGTTTCTTGAATGTATATTAATGGAAATATTTTCAATGCTTTACTATTGAATTTATTTAATGTTTTTGTTTTCTCCTTCATAGAATTGGGTTATGATTAAGGCACTTCGACTATTCTTATTTTGAGTTTTTCTATCTCATGGAATACATGTGCCTCCCCCTTAAATTCAACACTCGTCGTCTTTTCGCAGATGAGATTTTCCCCTACGCACCTTAAATTTTAGCTGTAAATTTAGTCAAGTTTTTGCAAAGTATATCTTCATGGTACCTATGGTGAAAAACTAGGATTCATACCTTCCATTTTTCATGGGTTCCTTCCGTTGGTTAGAGGACTAGATTACTAATCTAAAGTGGCGCAAAGATGGTGCTATTTGCACAACCCCCCCTTGGAATTTGTATCTTAATTAGAGCCTCTCTTGTGATGTCCAAATTTGTAGCTCACACAATTTATCAAAGAGATATTGAATCTAGTTGTGGTAGAACTTGAGGTACAACACCCTACAATGGATTATATCTCAAGATATTTTATTCTTAATTTCAACCAAACTTTGAACCTCTGGTATCATAGTTCTCTCTTTTTAGTTTTTATTTTCTTTTTTCGGATTCCTTTCCTTGATATTGTCAGGTGGATCTTGCAGTTTACATCGACTATGCTGACAACATAAGTAGATATCTTCCAAATCTAGCCTCAACAATGTGGGTACTTTACTCCCCATCATGACTTGATCCATATTAGTGGCATGAGTATTGGGGCAGCCACCAATAACAAGGAAGAATATGTTTCTATGATCAGCCTCTTGGATGATGCTCTTCGTATGAGCATTTGTTACCTTTGCATATATTTGGACTGCTAGTTTCTTGTCTCACAATTAAATAATTTTTACTGGGAACATGATCCTAGCCTCTTTAGAAAGTTCATGCAAACTAAACATTTGGTTAGGAAGTTTGAATCCATCACATTCACAAATGTACCAAATATTTTTAATGTTGTATTAGATCAAGTGGCTAATGGAATTTTAGAATGGAACATTTCTCATCAACATCATGAAAATTAATCATTTGTATGCATAAGCACATCACATGACATCCATATGTAGATAACCATCAAATAAATAACTCAAAAATACATAAATAAAATTCATCCACGAGCATAGATATGTAAAATTGTGTCCAAAAATACCTAGTCACGTCTGCATCTCAGAGCCCCAACAGTTCTATAAAATAAATACATAAGTCAGAATTCCCCATGCTCATAGCATGGCGGGAAACTCTATGCACTATTGACTATTCATTCCAGTAATTGGGGTCATCATCCTAATTTTACGTGTCTTCCTTTCTATCATCACGGATGCAAGGAACATGGCCCAAATATCATCTTGGATAGTTGTGGCAGCTACAATGATCGAACACATGATCGGACACCACTTAGAAGGTTCCCAAAAGCACATAGTTCGTAGATTCTCATCAAGGTGATGCCATCCATCATTGACTATTCCCTTGAGAATTCGGCCAATACCCTGAATTAGTCCATCTAACATTGTGTCAGCCCCCCATCAGTTCCATTATCGAGGGACAAGATTGAGTCCCTCGACCTTGCCTCGTCTATGTTGATAGTTTGCTAACGGAATAGGCCCCACATTTGAATAGACAAATGACTAGTCATCAGTGCCACTATCATGTAACAATTCAAGCTACCATATATTCTAGTGAACACAACTATAAAAAAATAAAAATAAATGCACATGTACCATCTAGTCCTCAGGCCTATCCAGGGGGATGAGGTAGCTCCAGGTCTTCATGATAATCTATGCCTCCATATGGATAGTCCTCAATCACCACCAAATTCTTACACCATATTGCAAAGAAGGCTGGTCTGAACACCCTGCCAACTGCACCTCCTCCCCTCTCGGATCATCATCTCACCCCAACGCCCATCTTGGGATCCGTAGGCCCACTGTATATCATAGGAAATTGAGGTCGTAAGGTGGGCACCATCTCAAAGAATAAAACTCAAATAAATAATGCAAAATCTAAGTCTCCCCCAAGATGGATGACCTGGTTCATCTATCATCAAACCACAACAAGAAACATCTAGGTCAACCTGAAGCAAGTCCCCTCCAATAATCTCTCCACCATGAGCATTTGACGCCTTGAGATCTTATGTGGACCAGTAGATCCTAGAGCCCGAACTACCCTGATCGCAATCGCTTGTGTTCCCATGTTCTTAATGTCAGCCATGCGTACATATGCAGCGTGAATATCCATGGTTACAAAGAAACGATGCTCCATGACCTTCCTCACATCTACATCATGGGGACGTTTGGGATGAATGTCCACAATAACCCCGAGTCAAGGAAATCCGGTCATGAAGTATATATATGCCAAAGTAAGCTCCACACGCTCATCCTGAACCATAAAATACTCTACATCAACATCCCAGAACTCAACAATGTTGTTGAGTAGTAGAGGTGCACTATGCATCAGTGGGTTCTCTAAAAGCTTGAATAACCCATGTCTAGCAAGAGTATCTCTCAAGGGTTTATCATCACAAATAACTCATTGAATGTTAGGAATGTCCCTCTCCGTCCAGCTAAAGAGAGACATATTTCATTCACACCAAGCTATCAAGATCAACCTAGTATAAAAAAACCTTCTCTTTACCCTCAATTCATGCCTTTTCAAGATTTTAGATGACCTAGGTCGCTTTTGTCAGGACAAATTAGGTGATTTAGGTCACTTAATTTTACTCGATAGGTGTGATTCAAGTTACATCTATCTCCCCGAAATATGCAACCCAATTTGTTCATGTTTAATGAAATTATGTGACATGAATCACACAAAAGGCATTGAAATACGTGACCTAGCCCAAAAAACCTTCAGGGGTTCACTGGGGTCCCTTTAAGTGCAAAACTAAAAATTAAATGGTTAAAATTGATAAGAAATGTAAGAGAATTTACCTGCACTCACAGAATCTGAATTTGATGGTTGGAATGGAAGAAATCAATAACTGATGTTTTGGGCCCTACACTCACCTCCAACAGTGTACAATGAAAATGACACTTGGAAAAGTGGGTCCCACCTCTATTTAAGTGTTTTTCATTATTTTTTCTTCTGAGATTTATGGGATGATACAATGTCCGTTTGATGCACCATTTGTACCATTGGAATCAGGATTTTGATCTCTTCTTGATTATGTGAACCTCTTTCTGTGACCATGAGATTAGTTTGGGCCCTTTTATGCCTACCTCGATTTGCATGCCATCAGGAAAAAGTTCAATTTTCATACTTTTTAGGATACCAATACATTTGATTTTTTTTCCATACACACTCTTATGCTTGGGTACCATCTTTGTGTGTAAGTCCTTGTTGCCACAAATTCCATGAATTTAAGCAGACAACTGTCCTCTCTAGGTATAACACCTTAAATAGCATTTAGGTACATCCCCTCCCATCTAATTCATAATGCCTCCATGTACTATTTACACTTGTAATATCCCCCTTTCAAAGTTATAAGTGGTCCAACCCAGTCACCTTTGCATTCACCCTTACTCGGCTGTAGAGCCTCCCAAACATGGGTGTCATCATAGATCCCATTTCCAATAGAGAAAGGAAGGTTGGCCATACCCTCTTGCTTAACAATGACATACAACAACACATAGGTTCTCACAGAAACTAGTCATGAACTGAATGCCAGAAGTTGAATCCTTCTATTAAACTGAATCAAATTACAATGTTTCACTACAAAGCAATCTATGAAACTAGTCGGCCTTAGCCTATTACAATGTACAGAAATAAGACTCTGTCTTCAGTGTGTTTTTTCTATTGTGTGCGATTCGCCTCCCTTTCACGGTCTCTTGCTGAATGAAAGAACTCGATGAGAAATGGATGAACGATTGCTTCCTCCGTGCCTTCGCATTGCTCTTCTGCTCTATTCTGCTTCTCTTACCGAGGTCCACTCCGTTCACCAAGACGTCCTTCCCTCTATCCACCGAATTCTCCCTGATCCTGTAGACCTAAAGTTATCAACGCCCTATGGTCGTGATGCACAACCTCTATCTGTGGTGTCATATGTCATGATCCCAACCACCTTCATAACTTCCTTAACTTCCTCAACAACCACAAACGACCACTAAGTAATTCGCTTTGACACCTGCGCTTCTCTAACCTTGTGACAGTTGTCGGCCCCATGTCTCGACAATACTACACTTCGTCACCCTCGACTTCACTTGTCGGCTTTGCTTTGCTTTCACAGCTTCCAGTATACCTTGTCCTCCATGCTTGGATCTTGACGCTTTCATTGGTGTCGAAGTTTGACCTTCTCGACATCTCGACCCCTTCGTCCTGCTTCCTATCATCTGTCGACCTTAGACTTGTCGACTCTCTACCTGTTACTCCTATCGACCGCATATCAACAACTTCTACTCGACTTCCAGGCTTCGACTGCCAATTTACTTCGCACCAGTGGTCGTCATCACTCCCCCTAGTCGGCCTCCTTCTGTTGATCAACTTCAACTATTTTTCCTAGGACTCGATGCTCCTGCATTAACCACTCAACACCCATGATGTTCTTTCTTTCCATAGGAATGGGAGTCCCTTTAGTCTGTGATCTTGTGCACCTAATTGCATGTTACTCTATTCACATCATTCATTGGGTGACCCCATGGAATCCCAGACTTATGACCATTTTGGCACATTAATGTTTCGCATTCCATATTCATACACTCACCACCTCATCCATATTGCAAAATGCCACATTATTTTTCCACTGTTTACCCACCTAAAAGGAGAGTACCGTTAGTGTCCCAACCTCTCATTAAAATGATACATCTACTATCACTCCCTTAATTGGTCCACCACAATCAGACACTTATCTCCTTTCCCATCTTTCTTACATTGCTCAAAGCGACCATTTCTCCTTTGAAACCATTTTTTACAAATGGTGCTTTTAAGAACCCCTTTTTACCAAATGCTAACACCTTTTGGGAAGCCATGATTTTTTGGAATACTCATTAGTATTCTTCCTTTAGTTTCCATACATCAAAGAAACCATTCAACAAAAGTGCTTCTTAGCACTCCCGCAGATCATGCATTATCTCTTGTTATGGTAGCATCCCTGGTTTCCTTTGTTTAGAGTATTTTGCGATGAGTCACCCTTGGAGTCATAACTAATTAGTATCCCCATTCCCAAGAATAACAAGTCCCTCCCCCATTATGAGTCATGTCCCATGGTAACCCAATTGTGTTCTTCCCTTGACCCCATCAAGAATTATCACATGTGCTTCCAATTGAACCTTGCCTTCATACTCTGAACAAAGGAAGTTTGAGTCCCTTACTTAGTTACCCTTGTATCCCCACACAGTGTCTCATTTACTTTTCTTGTGTTCCTTTTTAGTGGTATCCCTCACACTTCCATTAAGTAAAGACCATTGTCATAGCAGTTGTAGGTCTCCTTCTGTTGACACCAACACATCTATTCCAGAATATAGACCCATAGGAGTCCTGTACCTTGGTCACATAACCATTATTGATGATTCCCTTGGACATACTAAAGGGAGACATCATTTCCCCTTAGATTGGTTGTGTCTCACGTGTTCAATTCCAAATCAATCATTCCACCATTGATATTCATATAGGATGATGATAATTTCATTATTTGGTCGAAGAACCTGGATATTCTCGACTCCCGTCCTTGGTGGAGTATGTTTCAGTTCTATATCTATTGAGATATTTGGGATGCGTTGGAGATAATGTTGTGGAAGCCCCAATTACAGATTTCCTTTGGAATCCAGTCATAGATGCAGTTCCCATAGATTGATGGATTAATACTTTCAGTTATGTAGGTCATTCTATATTTTTGGACCCTCTTCAGTTCCAACAGATCATCAATTGTTGTGATTAAGCATTCTGTCAGAATGCCATTGTTCCGTTATCATTTATTCAGGTGAGCCAAGGTTGGACCATACTTATCAACCTTTTTTATTCCCTCCCGGACACTTATGATGTACACAATGATAATTCATGTACTGATACGACCTCCACTAGGATGAGGTTTCCATTATGATGTACATAGTGATTATTCATGTATTGATCTGACCCCCATTGGGTCTAGATCACCTTATTCTTTGAGACATTGATGAGAACATGGGTATGCATTCCTCATACATGTATATTTGATATTATATGAACCATTATTTTTAGGTAAGCGCCCCTGTAGCCCCATCGAAAGGAAATTTCTCTCCAAAGTGGTCTTTGTTATCTGCGCCGTAGACCCATTTATCTCCTACTAATAAAATCTATGATGTATGTTGAAATATGATGAGCTCTTGACCTCACACATCAGGGAAAAATATGTTAACCACCAAAATTTTCTCACTTGAGATGTCATCAACACACTAACCATCATATATCATCTTTCCACCTCATTCATGTCCATTTGACCTTGGAAAATCAGTCAAAAATCCAAGAAAGTGAAATGCAAGCTTCAAAAAACACTTATAAATTAGGTTTCTCTTAATTACTCAATAAGAGCGAGACAGGTTGCTTCGTGTCCAACAAAGAGAAGATGAAACTAACACGAGTTTTTATGTGGCTGATGAGTCTATAGCTCAAAAATTAGCCCTAGATTCTCAACATTAGCTATGAAAGAGACACCAAGGTCCCTCACTCAACACAAAATTCCATTCCATTTGTTCAAGTCATCACTCTATCATATTTTCACCGAGATCAAAGTTGAATTTTCCCACTTCCCTCTCACCTCTCGGAGAAACCAGTCCTCTGACGTGTGGCCGAAGAATCAGAAGGACGTTCGGAGAACCAACAAACCCTCCCTCAGATAGATGCAGGGGAATCTTCAATCGCGAAAGTTTAGGTGTGTCTCTCCTATAATATTTTCAAATTCAATATAAAAGCTTCCTTATTCTTTCAAGTACTATTTCATTTGCATGTCCGATTGAGTAAAAATAATCCAAAAATAAAGTTTATTTGATTTTGTACTAGCACACTTGTTTAGTTTAGTTGTTTAGTTGTTTATTTGTTCATATTCTCCAAATTCTATTGGAGTTACACAAATGTCTAGATGAGGTGATCTTTTTAGGAACAAGCATGTGTGAAAACAAACGCTACACTCGAGGTCATAAAACTTCTCAATTTTGACCACCGGATTAGGAATAATATTCCTAGGGTTTCTTTTTATTTTCATCAATTTGATTTTTAGGATATTTAACACGATATTTGAGAGATTCATCATGTTTTAACTCATCAATGGATAAATATTTAAAGTTATCTATGAGAGTGAGGAAGTTAATAATCTTTCTGTCATCCTTGAACACTCCAATTTGTTACGATGTTTGGTATAGAAGGTCTGAAAAATAATTCAATAAAAACCATAATAGTCATAAATCCGCCTGACATAATTAATATAGAAGATATGTTTCCAAGTATATAAACGTCATAGTTTCAACTTGAAGATATAGAAATAATATTGAAAGAAGAAAAACAATAAATTGAATTCCATACCTCATTATGGTAATTTTTTAAATGATTAGAGATCAAATGAATATAATTATGTACTTGTTTAACAATGATCTCTGAAACACCATATACCTCCAAATATTTAAGATTCATATCTATCGCTTTTCTTAATTCTTTAATGAGTGCTTCATATTTAGTGGCATTATTGGTGCATTTAAACAATAGTCTACAAGAAATTATGGTTTTGCAGTCACTTATCTATCTCCACATGTCACTAAAATGTCAACCGTGAAATCCCCAAAAATGTTTCTTAGTAGTAATTCCACATGTTATCAAACTTGATGGGTTCAATGGGTGGACCTGTGTCTCTGATGGCATGTTTCATGTATATCTCCCTATCTACCCTAATTTTACTTTACTTTCCTCCATAGGGAAACCAAATATGAGACCAATAGGTTTCAAAATATCCATTTAGTTTTTCCGAGCAGTCTCTACTAAGCAATAATCCATAATATTTGGGAATGTATACTACGATTATATCAATAATTTGGTGTAATTTAGGGTTAGAATCCAGTTTGATGAGAACGTTCTTAATTTATCCAAATAATTTGAAATTTGATCAATCTAGTTGGACAATATAAGTGGCACGCCTTTTTGGTTCATCATTTAACTTTTGACACACCGGATAAGGCATTACGTTGGAAGACACACCTGAATCCACCACTGAATCCACCACACAATTGTGTATATTTCTGTTAAATATATCAAGAGTTGAGAGGAAAGGATGTGTGTTAGATGTATATTTCTTACAAATCAAAGTGAAATTAACATTGGAGTATTTATTTAGGATTGGATTACCAACATCTATCTTTTGGAAAGTTCCTCTTGTCTTATGTTTTCCTCAATAATGACCCCTTTCGCCTTCTTGTAGTATCACCTTTCTAGATTTTTTGATAGGTTTTATTATATATGTGGTAATTCAATCAATTCATACAATAAAATGTTGGCTCTTGTTTTCTTTAGATATTCTAAGAAATAATAATCTGAAAGGGGAGAAGTTTTTATTATGGCAGGGTTTGACTTGGAAACCATTGATCTTTTCTTTACAAGTTTTGAAGTGGATGAGGGATCAATTGTTGTGGAAGGGCCCTTACTTCATGTATTGTATGCATGGATTTCCTTAATTTACTCTTCATATTCATCACCTTGGGTGTGAGCAACATCCCATATGAAATTAATTGTACATTATGAGGTATCCTCTTCATCTTTACACTCTTCTTCTATCTCTTCAATATCCTCCTCCTCTTCATCATTTTAATTACCTAATGAATTCTCAGGTCCTAAACCAATGGCTATAAACACATTGACAAGATCCTCTACATTGATCCTTTCAGTAGGTGGTTTAGTTTCATTATTAGAAGGAATTTTCCTTTTGGATGGAGGTTTCAAGTAGTTTTTGGGGCGGCTAACTTTCCCCTGAATTTTTCTTTATATCAACTATTTCATTCGACATCCTTTTAATGCTTCTTTGTAATTCCTCCTTACCGATGGAATACTCTTTGTTTTCCCCATTAGGGATTTTAACATGGGAAACCCTTTTCTTAGAGGATAACACTCCATGTTCTTCTTCATAAACAAGATTACCTTTTAAACTAAGCATATCTATGAAATTTAAGTTCTTCATCAAAGTTTGCATCAAGCATCCTTTTCTCAACTTGTTTAACAAACATGGCAATGGAATGGGTAAGGTAGAGTTGTAGAACTCAATGGTTATATCAACTACAGGACTAGAGGTGTCTAGAATCTTATTCATTAAAGTTTATAATATTTGGTTGAATTCTTTCATTTTTTCTTTTAGCTTCATTTTGATTCTATATAGTTCCGGGACTAACACAACAGGCCCACTACTACATTTTGACCCAAAATCCGACGGAAAAATCCGACGGTGCGTGGATTTATCTTTATAAACTTACCAAAAAACACAAGTGTACAAATTTTTTTTTTAAATGTGGCAACAAGCGTCGGCTATGCAATGGCGCGTTTAGTAAACGTCGGTTAAGCGACGTCTCTTTTAGTACACGTCGGTTAAACGATGGTTAAGAGAGCACGTTTAATAGGTCAGATATATGAAATATGTATAGTCGTCGCATAGCCGACGTGTACTAAAAGAGACGCCGTTTAACTCCACGCGTCCTAAACGCGCCGTCGCATATTCGACACTTGTGGCCATTATTTGCAAACATTCATATAAATAGAGATGTAGGCCTAGGTTCATAATCTCACACACTCACTCTCGCACAAATCTCTTGGACAAGAAATGCGAAATTCCGAAGGAGTATTAGGGTTTGGTTTTTGGCCTTGTGCTTTTGTGGGGATCTTCCCACTTGGTCTTGGAATTTGGTCTTGCTCTTTGATGACTTCTCTCTTGAAGTATCTCTTGGTTAATTTCTTGGTTTAGGGTTTGGTTTTTGGCCTTGTGCCTTTGTGGGGATCTTCCCACTTGGTCTTGGAATTTGGTCTTGCTCTTTTTTTGACTTCTCTCTTGAAGTATCTCTTAGTTAATTTCTTGGTTTAGGGTTTGGTTTTTGGCCTTGTGCCTTTGTGGGGATCTTCCCACTTGGTCTTGGATTTTGGTCTTGCTCTTTGGTGACTTCTCTCTTGAAGTATCTCTTGGTTAATTTCTAATTGGTTTATCATTGGTAAATCTTTCTTGGAGAAAGTTTGTCCTCTTGTGTTAGGGTTTACCCTCACTAGTTAGGGTTTTCTCTTGTGGATTTGGCTTTGACTCTTGTGGAAAAGAAGATTCATCATATACTTGGTTTTGTTTTGAGTTAGGGTTTACCCTCACTTAGGGTTTGCTCTTGTGGATTTGGCTTTGACTCTTGTGGAAAAGAAGATTCATCATATACTTGGTCTTGTCTTGAGTACTTAGGGTTTATTCATGTGGATTTGGTTTTAACCATTGTGGAAAAGAGGACTCATCATATACTTGGTCTTGTCTTGAGTTAGGGTTTACTCATGTGGATTTGGTTTTAACCATTGTGGAAAAGAAGACTCATTATATACTTGGTCTTGTCTTGAGTTAGGGTTGACTCATATATTGTGGATTTGGTTCTAACCCTTGTGGAAAAGAAGACTCATCATATACTTGGGTTTGCTCGTACTTTGTTCTTAGGGTTTGAGTAATAAAATGCCACGTAACAATAATGTTACAGGTCATCAAGATCATCTAGAACAAAATCGAGAATTGCTTGCTAGGTTGTGGGATGGAGTGGAAAGAAGGGGTGATGGAAAATGTTATTGTCCTTGCAATCGATGTAGGGGCTTTAATAAGAGAAGGTTACTGATCTCAATAGCTAAAAAACATTGTAGGGAACATGGACATGTTGAGGGGGGGCATGAATATCATCCATTGGTAAGTCATAATTCATTATATATCATGCGGTCTGTTTGTGCCAGAAATTGTTTCCAGGCCACAAAGAAACAAGCCAACACAATCTCAAAAATACAATAAAGTAAAAGTAGGTTTTAGGCTAAGTTGCCAGGGTACTTGGGTACTGGGACGGGTACGGGTATGGGTACACTACATTTTGAAATAGGGTACTTGGGTACGTCGGGGTACTGTAGACATATATATATATAGATAGATATAATTTTATAATTTTATAATTTATAATTATATTAATATATTTATAATTAAATATAAATATAATTAATAAAACTAAAAATTAAGCTAAATTAATAATTATTAATTATTAATACGAAAAAATTTAAAATTGAAAAACTTTAAAATTATTGCAGGAACATTTTCTTTTATGATAATCTGTCTGTAGCCATATCAAGGAACTCGGCCACTAGTTGTTGTTTACCTTTTGATTTATACCCATCCATGTTTGATTCCATTCAAATGCTTTTTTCCTTTTTGTTAGTGCGCTCCATTTTATGAAATCTGTAAAAGCCTACTTGTCCTTTTGAAATGTCTCATGCAGACGTGTTTTAACTATTAGTATGAGGTTGCAAAAGGTCATCATGCTAAAAACCTTAGGTTGATTTTCCTAAACATTAAACTCGCCTTGCTTTGTAGTTGGCAATGTGGCATCCTTGATAATTGGATTTTTAAGGACCCTAATTCGTTTTACCATTTTGTCAAAAATCCAAGTTAATCCTATTTTCTGTTGCTAGGTTTGACAAACTGGAAAGCAAGTTGACTGTCTTATTATAATTAGCATTTATGCTAATCCTACCAAAGCTACAAACAGGCCTTGAATAAAAGCTGCAGTTTATCTTGCTTGGTTGGTTAACTGTGGTTGGAAAGCATGCTGATTTGACCAAGCTAAAGTCATAAAAAAACTTGCTATTCTGAAACCTTAAGTGAAATTGGCCATTCCAACCTAGAACTCGATCTCCTTTTCATGTGGGGTAGGATTCCTGAAATTGTCAATGTTACTCCATGAGTGGATTTCATAACTGACAAGCTGTGTTGACCTTGGAACTTTATTCTCGGGGGAAATTGTTAAAGTGATTAGATTACAGCAGGACTGAATATATGACAGTGAGATGGTAGTTTGTCAAATATTGCTATCCTGGAAACAATACTAAGCCTGGTGTGCTGATTAGACATAGCATAACCTTGGAAAAAGTGTGATGTGATGATACTTGTAAACATATTAGTTATTATACTGAAAGACAGCTAAATGAATGAGGTAAAAGCACTCTAATAGGCAGTTCTCATGCATGTTCTCTAATTACATCCATGCAAACAGCAGAAATTATGAGACAGAGCTGTTGTAGTAGTTGTTTTTCTGAGTCATGTCCATTCATTAACACCATGTATATTGGGCCAGCCTTTGACATGAGCAACCTGAATCTTTAGTTTGGCAAGCATGCTAATGGGTGTATAACTTTTAAGTTGTATAATCTAAAGTTTTAAATTTACAGTATTACATTACTGTATAGTGTTTGAAGTTCATTCATAAAAGACAAGCACTACCAGCATACAAACCATAAACCAACAATGAATTTATCAATTATGTAACTAAACAAGTTAAAAATGAAGCCAAAACACAGACTGAAGGGTAAAAAGGATCATATATATTTCATAATTCTGTTCAGCAAATACACATGAGAGTTACAGTACTTAGCTCATAAACAAGTCACAGACCTCCTTAAGCCAGCCAAAAATCGAACTCTGTTTCTGTCTTTCTTCTCACTCTAAATACTATTTTTTACAAAATTCGTTAGGGTCTAAACCCTAACTGCTTTCAACCAAATCCTCGATGGGTTAAAGTGAAATAAAGTCTTTCCTCTAGAACATAACTAAAAAACTAACTAATTAAAGCATCTATTAAAAGCTCCATAAGTAACTGACTAACTGCCAACTCAAAGGTCTTTGGCAGCTTCGACTAGTAAGGCTATTCCATCCGAGATTTGAGCCTTTTTTGTAGCTCTCTTCTGCTCAGCTTCTGTCTCTGCTAACTTCCTTGTGAGCTTTTCATTCTTCTGCTGCAAGTCTTTGACATTCTGCTTCAATTCTGCATAATGCAAATCTGTGCTTCTCTTTCTCTTCAAGGATTCTTTAGACACTGTTATTAGCTCTTGATAATTTTCATTCACTTCCTGTAAGTCTTCTCTTAGCCTTCTATTTTCTAAGACTAGGGCATCATTAGTCTCTTGCATGCATTCCATTTGATGCCTATATTGTTTGATGGTTCTTTGCAGGTTCTCCATGTCTGAGTCAAAAACCTTCCCTGTTATGGTATTTTGCATCTCACTGGGCAGCCCAGGGACATTCAGTCTTCTGAAAATATCCTCATCTTCCTGTAACAGCTCTGAAGATACACCATGAAAAATAGGGTTTTCCTGACTTATTGTTTCAATGGGTGTAGTTTCATCTATCAAGTTCTGATTTTCAGAATAAGAAACCTCAATTTCCTTCTTTTGTTGTTCCTTTATTATTTCATCTTTTAATTCCAGAAACACAGCAGATAATTTTGTTTGAGTGAGACTGGAATCTTCTGCTGACTTCAATGACCTTTTTTCTTTTGTATGCTCAGAAACTGGACTGTTTATAACTGCTTCCTTCTTGATCTTGAGTTCTTCATCTGAAGATTCATCATCAAGTACATTTATCTCTTCTGTCTTCATTCTAGGGTTTAGCAACTTTTTCATATTCAGCCTTAACTTGTTTTTAGATCTGGTTTTTGGTCTCCATTCTTAAACAAGTTCTTTTACCATCTTCAAAGTTTTTCCTTGATGCTTAATTGTGGCTAGCTCTATACCTTCGATTTTGGTTTTCTCTTTCTTTGGCTTCTTTGTTTTATCTTCTTTACTGTACTTTTCTGTGTATTCCATCCCAGCTTCAGTTTTGAGAGTGAATTCATCCTCTTCTAGTAAATATCCCTCATCCTCAGATAGGACATTGATGGGGCTTCTTCGTTGAACCTTAATGTCCTCTTTTTCTAGAGCACCCTTTTCTGTGACAACAATTTTCTCTTCACTGAGAGTTTCTGCTGGCGCCATGTGTTTCTCAGGCTGATCTTCTTGTTGTGGAAACAATGAATATTTACCTTTACTGTCAGCTACAACCCTTTTGAGGTTCATTGTTACCCTTCAAAGGTTCTGGTTCTTCTTCAAATTTAATCTCTTTTTTGTCTTCAGACTTGCTCTCCTGACCTAGTTTTCTGACTAGAGATTGACCTTTGTCTACATGCTTTTTAGCTTGCTGCTCTTTTTGCTTGGTCTGAAAACCAGACCAAAACAAGAAATGCTCCCATGTCTTCCCTTCTTGTTGTAGAACTGTACTGATAATAAGCTTAATCAGACCATGATGGAAGATGGATTGTGTAGTATGATCATGATGCCCCTTAATCCTGCTTGACATCTTTTGCAGAATTTTGAATAAGAAGAAAGGAAGGTTCATTTTGGATTCACCAATCAGATGCTGTAGAAATCTAAAATGGTATTTGAAAACATAAGCATATCTTCCTTCACAAGTGATATAGATTTGTAGAATTTTAATGGGCTGCACCCATTCATCCCTGACCTCCTGGATTAACACCCCTTTGCGCCAGTCTGGAGTAATGCCAGGTAAAAGGTACCTTTGATCATCAAAAGTGAAAGGCAGTTTTTTGAACCACATTTCACCTTCATTCTTGACTCTTGTAGCTTCAGCAACTAAATCCACAGTCAGTTTAAACTTTAAAGTATCAAATACTATCATGTCCTCCTTATAGCTTTGGGCAAATTTATAAGAAACCTCAGTGTTATAGCCATTGATTTTCCTGAAGAAATCCAACCAACCAGCATTTTGAAAAAGCTTTGCACAATCTGGAAATTTGTCAATCCAATTTAGCTCAGTGGGTTCGATTCTATTTGTTTTGCCACTTTTACCCATCTGCTTTCAACAACTGAAACCTATGTACTTTTGGAGTTCTATTGATGAGCTAACAGGCTGCTTTCAGATTTTGAAGAAGTAGTGGCTTAATGTATCGCTAAATTTCAAATTTCCACTTGTCACAGCGTCTCAAAGAACTCTTAAACTGATCTATTTTTTACAGGAGCTTTGTTTAGAACCTATATTCATGTTTTCCCTAATGAATTTTAAGAAAAGAAGCTTTTCTGAGAAAAAACCCCAATTTAGCAGCCGCTATCGGTTTAATGCGGAATACCCTATTCTCGCTTTGCTGTGGATGTTTAAAGCAATTTTTTAGGTACCTGGTTGTTCAATTCCTCTGTGCAAGTGTCTTCGGGTCTTTGATTCGCTACCAGCTGACAGAACGAGCAAGCCCTAATTTCTCTGTAACTGCAACTTCTGGATTTCAGGCACCTGTCCTCTCTCCACCTATTTTCCAGCTTCGTGATGTATCTGTGAAATAACTCCTTTCATGTCAAATTCGTCTAACACCTCCTCCTGTCATGATATGCACTGTTCCAGCTAATAATCTCCACGATCCAGCAGCACCTGTTTTCATAATTACTACTGGAGCAACACGTATCAACAACCTTCATTCATGTGATTAGTCACTTAGCAATGAAACCATGCGAAAATTTAGCTTAAAAAATAATGATTTCGGTTGGCGCAATATTCTTGTAGCGCCATTGTATTAACTTTTCATGATTGCGCTACAAGAATAATCTGCATTCAAATTTTGGCCCAATTTCAACTATTTTTCCAGTTTAAATGATAAACCACACTCTTTGAGTATGTTTGTGACATCCTTACTTAATATAAATCCTATTTATCCCTTCAAATCCTAAAAGAAAATAATAAGAAATCTAAAAGCAAGCAAAAAATTAAAAATTTCATTTGAAAATCAAAAATTTCCTAAAGGAAGCAAAATGAGAAAAATTTAGCAAACGAGCAAAATTAAAATCAAAATCACAATAAAAATATAAAATCGAAGGAAACAAGTTCATGACTTAACACGGTCTTTATATTGAGAGTTTTTGTAATTGTATATTGTATCATTTTTATTTTTTTTACTTATTAATCGACATGACTAACGTTCTTTGTTTGATGTTTTAATTGTAATTATAAAGCAAGGGCCTCCTAGGGCTGTTCCGAACATGGAGAATGTGGTAATTGCGGAACAACTAGCGCAGGAAGAACAATATGCAGGTCCTTCGAATACTAATCATGATCAAGTTAATGATGATCATATGGAATTAAACGATGATCATGATGATAACATAATTGAGGATGATGGTGCAAATACATTAATCAATGATGCATTTAATGTTGGAATGGACGATGATCAACATCATGCACTGCCAATTGATGACTTTGAAGATATTAATGATTTACCTACACTTGAGAAGGCGATGGAACCGCTTTTTGAAGGCTCCCGCATAAGTGTTCTCTCTGTTGTGTTGCTGATAATGAACTTGAAGGTTATGAATGGTTTTTCAAACACATCCATCATGTTGGTGTTAAGGTACGCATGTGATTATATGTGATCCGTCGGATCTCAACTTTAGTGCATATACTCCAAAACTATGTCACACCTTTCAATCAAAACCACTTTGATCTTATAATATACTCCAAAAAATAAGGATGTATTTGTTGTCGTTAATATCATGCTCTTCAAATATTTATATTAACCATTTTTTTTTAATTTGTTGTAACAGCTTGATAGGTGAATATTTGTTACCGGCATCAAATAAATTACCTCACACATATCGAGATTTAACTTCCATCATGAAATATGTTGGAATGGAGTATCAAGCAATTGATGCATGTCCTAATGATCATATTTTATATTATAATCAGTATGATCTTGCAACAGAATGCCCTATATGTCATAGCAGTAGATACCGAACATATCAAGTAACCAAAAAGGTGTCTCGTAAGGTTCTTCGTTATATTCCCATTATTCCACGCTTGCAACGACTGTTTAGGTGCAAAAACATAGCACAATTTATGGATTACCACGCACGGAATAGAAGTGGAGATGATATTCTGCGAATGCCTGCAGATGGTTCTGCATTTACAGACATGGAGGAAAAATGGCCACACTTTAAAGAAGAACCTCGTAATGCTAGACTTTCTTTGGCAGCGGATGGTGTCAATCCACATGCAGAGATGAGATCTACTAACTCGGTCTGACCTGTTTTTGTTATCAACAATAACATTCCTCCATGGATGTCAATAAAGAGGGAGCATATAATGTTGGCAATGATTGTTCCAGGTATAATTTGTACTTTAGAACAATGTTTTTTTAATGCATTAGTATTTAATTTGTCATGAAGATCAATATTGTTGCATATTCATGTCATATATATTTTTCATTTACTTATATGTATTGTATTTGTTGTTTTCTTTTAGGTAAGTTCCAAGTTAAAGATATGAATGTATATATCGAGCCTCTTGTTGATGAACTACTTAAGCTATGGAATGGTGTCACTATGTATGATGTCTCTAGACCAGTAGGGCAAAGGGAATTTCAATTCCATGCAATGCTTTCCTGGACAATTCACGATGCTCCAGGGCTAACACATTTTTGTGGTCTTCAAACAAAGGGAAAATTTGCATGTCGAGTTTGTGGTCCCAAGATGAAATCTCGTCATTCAAAGAGTTTGTCAAAGGTAGTGTTTGATGAGTATAGGCACTTCCTCTCTAAGAATCATAGGTATCGAACTACCGAAAAACATCTTTTTAATGGGAAAGAGGAGACCGCATTAAAACCACAGAGAATGACACCTCACATATGGAAGTTGCAATATAATAGAAATCGTCAAGGTATGATTCAATTTGTCTATCTTATATATTCGTATTGATCATCTCTTATATGTTTTTAATGTTTTATTTTGGATTGTATTAATTTTTTTTACTGTAATATACTACATTTTAATCTCTTTAACTTATATATTGATTACTAATGGTCTGCATGAACATCATGAAGGTGTAAATGGGCTTCCACGAGGAATGAAAAGTTATCCGAAACAATTTAGTAGGCTGCCTTACTATGAGCACTTACTAGTTGTTCATTTGTTTGATACAATGCATATCGGAAAGAATGTAACTGAAACACTATGGCGAATATTAGACGGAAGGAGTGACAAAGAAAAAATTGTCAAAATTTGTAGTGACATTCATGAATCCAATCATGCAATGAAAGATATCATTGAACATTTAAACAACGATGGAGACCAAATTAATATAAGGTCACTTCCATGGTTATTGACTGAGCAACAAAGCAATGCAGTAAAAGAAGTGATACAAAAAATGAAATTTCCCACAGGATTTTGTTCGAACATAAAGAATAGCTTAACAAGGAAAGGTGATTTTGGCGGGGTAAAAACGCATGATTGGCATATCTTCATTAAGGTAATTATATTTTTGGTATATATATTGGTATATTACAATACTGCATGTTTTTTGTTTACTTCTTTTCTTAATTTTGAAAAATATATTGATGAGACGTGTTCATTGTTACAGTATGTTCTACCTGTATCTCTCCCAGACAACTTTGACAATAATGTCAAACAGGTCATATATGATCTTGGAAAATACATGAGGTAATTAGAAACAATATTTTTCATGCATCATCATGTAATTTGTTTAATTCGTTGTATAACTTATATGAATTGACATTTGTTTTAGTCAATCATGTAGATTTGACGTACTACAATCTTAAATTTTCGTCGTTAAATGATATCATTATTTTCTTGCTTTACATGTAGATGGTTTTCATCGAAAGAAATCCACAAAGAAGATATAAAGTATTGGAAGAGAGAAATTCCTCGTTTAATGTGTCAAATGCAGAGATTTCTACCTTCGGCATTTTTCAATGCACAAGAACACTACCTCATACACCAAGTTGAGGAGATTGAATTGTGTGGACCTATACATGCAAGGTCCATGTGGATGGTTGAGAGGCACTTGAAATTTATGAAGGCTTTAGTTAGACAAAGAGCACGTCCAGAGGGTTCTATGGTGGAGGGATATATGGTATTTCAGGCCATGGTGTATATTGTTGAATATCTTCCAGGGTTGGGGTCTATTAAGACCGAATTAGATCGATGCATTGGTGATCCAATGTCCACTAAGAAATTAGAAGGAGAGTACTTGATGGGGAAAGGTAAATCGAGGAAGGTCAAAGGTAATTATTAAATGGTGTTATAGATTAATAATGTTAATACATTTTAATAATATCGTACATAATTATTTCATTTTTAATATTCATTAATGATATGCATCATTAATATTTATAATGTTACACTGCGTTAAGTAATTATAAATTTTTGAGTTGATTTATGTAATTTTATTTTCATGCATGTGGTTGCGAGTGGGATGCACTACATTTGTACGTCGCAAACAATATTGATTGGATGAAGGTATGGATTGAACGATGTAATCAATCTGGTCGAGGACTATCATGGGAAGGTGTGGCTTCATTGGTTAAAGAAGCACATCGCAATGGAGATGTCAATCTAACAGAAAGGGAAATCGATTTAGCATATGGTTTAAAAGATAAACAGGTAAGCATGATATTATAAATATATAAGCCATAATATTTTCAATTACGTCGATATTCATGTTCATCTTGATTAATTTCATTTTATTTGCATACTTTAAGAACATAAAATACTTACTAGTTCATTATCAATTGCAGGTAAAACACCACAAGGCTATGTGGTGCAACGGTCGTAAATATCGCATTAAAAAGTTGGATGACACAAGGAAAACATGTGATTCTGGGATAAGTGCAGTCTTTGAGGTCACTAATGTTTCATCTAGAAGCGACAGACGTCCAGAATTGTCAGAAAATCGATATTATGGATATTTGGAAGATATCATTGACTGTGACTTTAAATCATTCAAAATAATTCTTTTTGTTGTGAAATGGTACAGGCTACGATTGAATCGATTTGATCCCGATAGAACTGTTATTGAACATGCTAATGGATTTACCATGGTCAATACAAGGTCGCTTGAGTCACGAACATCAGAGCCCTATGTTCTTCCAAGTCATGTGAACAGGTATTTTACTCAGAAGTTCCTGGTAGACAGGGTTGGTCGTTTGTTATTAGACATGATCCAAGAGGAAGGCCGGTAAAGTATAATATTGTAGAGGAAGCTGAAGAGGGTGTTGAAGAAGAAGGTGATCATGTAGAGGATCAACATGAGTTGGATGTTGATGATCATAATGTTACGCAGGAAGATGTTGAAGAGTTAGTTGAAGAAGATGATGTTAGAGACAATGTTCATGATGAAGATGATATTTACGATCATGATCAATTTATTGAAACTAATTACAGTGACGACGATGATGATATAGCTGCCTCTAATCCTTATAATGTTGAATCTGGATCAGATGATACAGATGCAGACTTGGATGGAGAAGATGATCATGAAGTGCATTGAACATCATTCCAAGTGATGTGAGGGGGGGGGGGCAGATGAGCTTCCACCTTCACGTGGTTGTCCCTGTTGAGTAGAGAATATTAAGATATTCTTGAAACAAAGAGAAGCTCGTTAAGGTATTTTACTCAGAAGTTCCTGGTAGATAGGGTTGGTCGTTTGTTATTAGACATGATCTAAGAGCTGGAAGGCAGGTAAAGTATAATATTGTAGAGTAATGCTTTTACTAGTTTGGCTAGTATCATGCGGATAAGACTTAGTGGGAGGATAGGTCACGGGTTCGACTCGTCCGCCTTATTCATTTTGGCATAACAAATGTTGTTTTTAAATTATGGTTACAACCATATGCTACCCGCCAAAATTCTACTCTTTTACATATTTTAAAACATAAAAGTTTTTAAACCCACGCCAATAGTAGCAGAGCTATAGGGTTTAAACAGTCCCGTGCGAATAGTAGCAGAGCTATAGGTTTTAAACCCACGCAGCATTCGTTCCTTTTCCTCCCTTGTTTACGCATAAGCAGTACCAGATGCGATGCAATATGTTGAGCTTTAATAGGTAGAATAGAGGTGGATAGAGCTTGGGTAGGGGTTTAAGAAGCAAAGTAGGTAGCAGGAGCAGTCCGTCGTTTCGATTTGGAGCAGTCCGCCATTTCATCGATTTGGAGCAGTCCGCCATTTCGATTTGAAGCTCAGTCCATTCAGCCCCGCCATTTCGATTTGAAGCTCAGTCCGCCATTTTGATTTGAAGCTCAGTCGATTCAGCCATTTCGATTTGAAGCTCAATCGATTCAGCCATCTTGATTTGGAGCTACCATTCCATTCCAAATGTCTTCAGTAAGTGACATTCTCATCCATAGCTTCATTTGCCTGATATGCACACTGTGTGGGACATTACATCTATAAATGTTCATTCTGTAGTCGGTCCAAGTCCTCCAACTAGAAACTTGGCTTATTGATGCAGGCACCACCTGCAATACCTAAGCAGACCCTTGATTCCCAAATTTTCTGTACTGGAATCTTCACTTAATACAGTCCTTTACCATTCTTCTCTTAGTTTTTCTTAGTTTCCAATTAACTCTGTGACAGAACTAAAAATAGATAACTGTCACTATACTTGGAAATTCTATCAAAATTGAGCAAGACTTCTCTATTAACGAATTAAACACTTTACCTTTTTCTTAGCCCTCAACGGAATTTACTTTACACTCAAAGGTTAAATGCCACATGACCTAAGCCCCAACGAAAAATCACTTATCCTACCAATTGTACCTTCTTTTCATTTTCCGCTTCCACCCAATGCACGACACGTATCTCTCAGCAGAAAACTCCACTTTGCCTCGAGCTTTGAACCGTCACTTTCCGCTGTGATCGTGATCATTGATTTTTGACTTCACAACTCCGCTCTCATCCTGATCATTAATCTCCTATGTGATCAGAACCATCCATTACTTATCTCATCAATCTCCGCTTTGTTCTCGATCGTTGATCCCCAAATGTTATACATATGAGCGCCACTTATAGACTGTACATGTGAGCTAGGGCTTCTGCACTGTGACAATTATGATGACTCACAAACCATTACAATATTCCATGGAATCGTTGTTTCCCTTAACGAATCAGATGTATACTCGAAATAGAAGGCTAATCAAATCCCACATGGCTGAACAGAATGTTAACATATATATAGACTGTATTTTACCCTAGGATATACACTGTAACGTTTCCAATAATTCACACTTCATTTCACTATTCCTTAAACTCGATGCTTTCAGATGAAATTGATGAATCATATGTATCCAACCAATGATAACAGAAATATCACAACATATACAGATGAGATGAATCATATATACTGAGATTTTACACAGTAGAGAGGAAATTTAATGATTCTCCATCATTTTATTACATTTCACTGTATGTAATCAATCACACTCTACACCCTGCTCTCTCTTCTCGAGCTCTGTGAGCTAACCTTCATCTAGGCTAAGCTACCTATTCAAAATACTAAAGACTGCATTTATTTACAATGGATTTCTGTTTCCAGATCCTATGATTAAGGAACAGAGTCCTTAATAACCTCAACTGACCCCTACGATTCATCATTGACTCACTAACAATTAACAAACCTTATCTTATCTTTTACAAGTGGAAAGGATCTAGAATCCTTGACCATTATTCAAATTTTTCACAAAAATAACAATTTACACAAATGTGAGACCCTAGGTCTCTTTGAATTCTCTTGACCTTGATGAAGTCATGGGTGACTTCTTTTTCATGATCCTATGCTCCTGCATCACTTATGTCACCCTATAACGATGCCATCACATCCTTCCAAAATGATCTCTAAGGACTTTGTGACTAGTGCAGCAAAGTTGTGTTAGAAATCATGAGATAGAGGATCTGTGATTAATTCAATAAATACCCTATCCCAATAAGATAAACACAAGATAGATGTATCGCATACCATATGTTTGTGCCAGAAATTGTTTCCAAGGCCAGAGAAACAAGCCAACACAATCTCAAACAAAATTCAATAAAGAAAACAAAGTTTAAAGGTTTCTGTAATGTGTTTTTGGTTGTGAACTTTGGGAACACACAGGGAATGCATTCATGAGCAAAATAACTACTGAATCATAAACAAAAGAAGATAAAGATGCATAATATATCTAACAAGATCCAACAGAAACAGTATTGAGGTTCATACATAAATGACAAGCATTACCAGCATATAAACATAAACCAGTAAATGAATATATCGATTAAGCAACTAGACAAGCTGAAAAATGAAGCCAACACAGAAAACTGAAGGGTAAAAGTCACATATATCTCATAATTTCATCATCAACTACATACAAGAGTTTTGTACTTAACTCATGAACAAGTCTGAAAACCAACTGAGTTTGAAGACCTCCTGAAAGCTCCCAAATATCGAACCCTCTCCATGAATTTCTAACCTCTCTAAATACTAATCTTTACAAAATCAGTTAGGGATTTAACCCTAACTGCCTTCCATCTATTCGATGAGGTAAAGTGAAATGTACAATATTACAAAATTACAAAATATGCTAAAAATAGTAAATCACTAACACATGTGTTTATCAACTAGTGACCACTAACTAAATGAACAACTGACTTATCCATCTTTTGCTGCTTCAGCCAGCAGAGCGATACCATCTGATGCTTGATCTTTCTTCTTAGATTTCTTCTGCTCCTGCTCCATGTCATTTATCTTCTTGATGAGCTCCTCGTTTCTCTGCTGCAGGTTCTGGACTGTCTTCTCCAATTCTGTGCAATGCATGTCAGTAGTTCTTTTTCTCTTTAGTGCTTTCTTTGCTTCTGCTATCAATTCCTGAAAATGGTCATTTACATCCTGTAGGTCTTCTCTCAACTTTCTGTTAGCCATCATTAATCCATCATTGACCTCTTGCATGTAACTCATCTGATGTTTGTACTGCTTAACAGTTTTCTGCAAATTCTCTCTGTCAGAGTCAAATAGTTTGTCTATTGTAGGATCTTTTTCCTCATCAGGTCTCCAAGGTATATCAAGTTTTTTGAAGATTTCAGCCTCTTCAATTAACAGGTCTGCAGGGGTGTCTTCAATTCTAGGATTTTCCTCACCTGCTGCTTCAACTAAAGGAGTTTCTTCTTTTGATTGTGGCTGCTTTTTGTCTAATTCTGGTTTATCATCCATGGAATCCTCATCTAGGACAGTAACGTCATTTGTATTTAATCTGGGATTGAGCAATTTCTTCATGTTCAGTCTTAGCTTGTTCTTTGACCTGGTTTTAGGCCTCCAATGTGATGCTTCTTCTCCCATCATTTTTAGTTCCTTTCCTTGATGTTGGATAGCAGCCAACTCTACTACTTCAAGTTTATTCCTTTTTCTGTTAGGTTTTGTTGTTTTGCTGTCTGAAGTAGGGATTTCTTTTCCTGTATCAACCTTGACTTATGTTTTGGAGATGGGCTGCTCTTCCTCCAATAAATATCCCTCATCATCTGATAGAATGGTGATAGGGCTTCTCTGTTGAGTTTGAATCTCCTCCTTAGGTATAGCAACCTCTCTTATATCAGCAGCTTTCACTTCATGAGAATCCTCTGCAGGTGCCAAATACTGTTCAGGTTGCTCTTTCTCATCTACAAACAGTGAGTACTTGCCTTTAAGACTGGCTGAGAACAGTTTTGGTTTATTATCTTCCTCCACATGCTCTGATGCTTCCTCAACTTTAACCTCTTCCTTATCTTCAAGTTTAGACTTCTGACCTAATTTTCTCATCAAAACCTTACCCTTGTCTGCTTGCCTCTTAGGTTTCTGATCTTCTTTTTTGGTTTGGAAGTTAGACCAAAAGATGAAAAAGTCCCAGGTCTTCCCTTCATGCTGCAAAACAGTGCTAATAATCAACTTAATTAGCCCATGGTGAAAGATAGACTGAGAAGAATGGTCTATCTGCCCTTTCACCCTGTTGGACATCTTCTGCAAACTTTTCAAAAAGAAGAATGGCAGGTTCATCTTGGACACCCCCAACATGTGCTGAAGGAATCTGAAGTGGTACTTGTATACATAAGCATATCTGCCCTCGCAAGTAATATAGCTCTGCAGTATTCTGATTGGCTCAACCCATTCCTTTCTGAAATTTTGAATAAGGACGCCTTTATTCCAATTAGGGGTGACATTTGGTAAAAGATATCTTTGTGGATAAAAGTCAAAAGGCAGTTTCTTAAACCATGGTTCACCCTCATTCTTAATCCCTGTAGCTTCTGAAATCAACTTTACTGTCAGCCTGAATTTAAGAGTATCAAAGATCACCATGTCATTTTTAAAACCTTGAGCAAACTTACAGGACACTTCTGCATTATACCCATCTATCTTCTTGAAAAAGTCCATCCAACCAGTTTGTTGAAGCAACTCAACACACCCAGGGAGTTTTTCAATCCATCCTACATCAGTAGGTTAGGCTCTGTTTATCTTACCACTCCTGCCCATTCTTCTTCAATTACTGAAAACTGAATAACTTATAGGATTCTTAAATTTAATCCAATTTAGCTCTCAGGAATCTTAGTATCAAAATGATTCTCAAGTCTTTAGCTCCTCGCAGCCTCTATCTGGTTCCAAAAACAGTAAGCTCCAATACCTAGCACACTAGCTCTCCCTGCAACTTCAAATATTCGGTATCCTTTTGTATTGTTTTCAAGCAGAAGATCAATTTAGGAGGTTGAAAATACTGTCAAATGTATAGGTTCCTCACATCACTACAACCTTAGCTTTCACAGGGTCATATTTCATAAAAAAAAACTGCTATCTTCAACCCTCGCTCAGCCTGGCGTCTCAGAGCATCAGAAATAACTATTTCTCTGGCCGAAATTGCATTTAAAAACACAATTTAACCTTTCCTTTGATCAATTTTGACAGAGTAAGCCTCAGCGAAAAAAAACCCAAATCTGCAGTTATATTGGCTTTTCAGGAAATACCTTTAAATTGCTCAACTGCAGTTATTTAAAATCACAACTTGAGTTGTCAAATGAGTCACCTTGGATGTACATAGGTCCTCCAATGTTCAATTTAACTGCTAGTAACAAAATTAGGAAGCCCTAACTTCCCGTGAAGCCATCAAAACCTCTCCTTTGTTCAGCAACGACAATGTCCGGTTTTTTAGTGGTTATGGCTACTCCACTAAGTCCTTCGTCTTTGAATGTGCCTGTAAATGACAAACTCATCCCACATTTACCTCAAACCATACTGCTACCTGTCAAAAGGAATTACATATGGGCTCATGATGAGCACGATTTCCTCACAATGTGTAACCACTTGGAATCATGATGTTCCCTGCATCAGCACGTAACGAATTCTCTAAAACATGTAATTAGTCATTCATCATTCCAAACGTGCCAAAATTTGCTAAAAAATCGGAGGAATTTTGGAGTCGCAATATTCTTGTAGCGCGCCTTTGGCGATTTTGAGCTCCAGCGCTACAAGAATAATTTTAACACTGTTTTGGTGCTTTTTTACGGATTTTTGTCATTTTGCATAGAGTTCTAAAGCTGTCAGAGTGATGATTATACATGACTATACTTAGAGTATGGTTTATGAACCCATTATTTGATATGGTGACTTTTAAACCCTTTAACAAAAACAAACCTAAAGTTTAAAACTTGAAAATTTCACAAGCAAGCCCAAAATTTCATATAAAAACTAAAGAAAATTTCCTAAAAGAGGGAGAAATCAAAACAGTGCAAATAAATAACTTAAAATAAAATGCAAATCAAACAAAATTTGAAGGAACAAATTACTGACTTAACACCATAAACACATATAAATACTTCAAGAGAATGTGCAATAGATAGGATTCCCTTGGGATGATGAATAATTCAATTGAATGAGATGATTACAATCCACAACCACCCACAGGTCCACCCATTAAGGGCCTCAATTACCCACCTAGTGGTTTGGCACATGGCCACACGTGAATATTAGCCAAGATATCTCAACACCCCCCGCCCCTGATTTTCCCCGTGTATTGGTTTCAATTCGAAATTAATGTTTTTAATTACTTTTTTGCAGTCAGCTGATCGGGGCAAGTCCCCAATGGAGCCTGGGAGGCCGACACCCCAGTACAGGCAACAGGTATATATACCACATTTTTACTTACCTGCTTCTTTAGAAAGTACATTTGTTTAATTATGATATCAATGTGGCCAATATTTTGTTTGTAGGATGAGGGTCGAGGTAGGAGCCCCATGACAGATGATGTGTCGACAGATGTTAGCACGCCACGCTCATCGGGTCATGAGCAGGTATATAGCATGTTGTGAATTTCAGAAACTGTATTTATACATATTTATGTTATCTAATTATATCAATGATTTCAAATTGATATTAATGTTTTCTATTTTTATGTCGGATGATACTTATCTATAGATGGATCCAAAGGATATGGATTTGGGGCACATTCTTGATGATGTTGACCTCAAGAATTCAAAGAATATCCGGGATGCAGTTCAAAAAGCAAAAACAAAATTAAATCAGGAGGTTGTCAATCTGCTTATATCGAATACGCAAATGACGCAGGATGAGACTCAAGCAAAGATAGATCGTGTGTTGCTTAAAGTAAAGCGCTTGGATGTAAGCTGCAAACTCTTTCATTATAAGTCTATTCCAAATGCAATTTTTTTTCCTATTCGTATATGAGTAACTAAAATATTATTTGTTTCTACAGGAATATTTTTTCCCTGGTGAGAGGCATAATGGTACCATTGAGCATGACACCCCCTTCGCCACTGATCATGTATCGTTGCCGTCTGGCCAGTCGGAAACACAAAATGAGACACCCTAGACGGAACATGAGAGTGCCGATGAGGATCAGGGGCCAGTACATGGAGAAGAGCATGACTTTGATGCTTCCATCCCAGCATTTCCTGGATCTTTCCGTGTCACTAGCACGGGAACATTTGAGACTACTTTTTGGTGGACGAAGATCTCATTCCCTACAAGATGGAGAAGATTCCAGGTACTATTTACAAAATGTTTTAACTATATATTATAATTTTATTGGAATGCAATTATGCATCATTATTTTTACACTAATTAACACATACTCGTTTTTGTAGGAAATGATGTCTTTTATAAACATCTTAATGATTGGTCTTTAGAGCTGTTTGGGCCCACTATCCGCACATGGTGGAATCGGCAGAGTAAAGTTTTGAAAGATGAGCTTATTGCTCGCTTGGTTGGGTTTTTTGGTGCCGAAACCTTCAACCAAAAAAAGGTTCTCGAAAAAGCTGGCCAACATTTACATTATGTACGGGAGCAATATCGGAACAACTTAGCAGATAATCCAAAGTATGAGCGCCCTCCGATGATTCCAACAATGGAGTGGAAAGGCTTGCTGGATGATGCAAGGGAGAAAGCTGCGAAAATAGCGGGCAAGCCAGTACCCGAGTCAGCTAGAAGGTATGCAATACTTTCAGCAATGCAATTATATGTTTATTACACTTTATTTTCCATTTTTTTGCAATGTCTAATGTATTTAAAAATACTTTTATAGGCTACCAGATACGTCGAAGGCCACCCAGGAAAGAATAGAAAAACATGGGCAACACAAGCTTGGCCCTGTTGGATATTCCAACCTGCAAGCACGAATCATAAGTATGATCAATAATTATTTTATTGTATAGAAATTATAGATTGCATTTAAAATTGTTTTCATGATGATATAACAACAACAATGATGATCTAATTGAAAATTACAGGCTCAAAGATTCCACGATTTGCCAACGGAGGAAGACATGAGGATCGGCTACCAACGCGGGTTTTCAGGTGTTGTTGAACATTGAACAAGCAGCCGCGGTAACCAAGCAAATTCTTCTAGTGATCCATCCTGCGAACAGGTAACTACAATAAACAAATTCTATTTAAGCTTGATTCATTGTGTTCTATATTCATTAATAAACTAGTACATAAAATATTGAGTCTCTTTGTGTTAAGCCGCACAACGAAAGTAGAGAAAATGTAGAGGATGGAGGAGAAAGAGATACTGAAGTTCATGTTGATCGAAATTCAGGTAATAAATATTCTTGTGTTAAAAAAAAACTAGCATGGATTAAAGTCTCAAATATTAAATTGCAAATACTATATTGTTGTAAGTGTTGATGTTTTAATGCAGAGGGTCTTCATGTGCAACTTGAGGCAGCAGCAGAAGATCAAACGCGGGAAATTCATGTCACCCATGAGTTGCCAGGTACAAAGCACCGCTCTAATGTTTTTTTCTTAATGAAGGACTTACAATGATTATAATAGTAAAAACACGTCAAGTAATTAATATTTCTTCATTTTTCCAGTACATCCTGGCACCTTACAGCAGCCGCATACACGTCGTGAGCACATGACCCGTCGACAAACATGATCACAGGCAGCTACAGAGGGCATAGGAAACAAAAAACAATTGGTAGAAGAGGATGTCACACTTAGAGAATTTGTGGAGAGAAAAAAGCGTCAAAAAAAGTAGTGAATGTAATAAGTACACTATTACATTATTTTTTTATGCATTGTCCTCGGATATTATTTTTGATATTATGGAGTAATGTCTTCAACTATTTATTTTTTTCTATGTACGAATGAATGAATGAGTTAATTAATGAATGCTATAAACTAATTAATGATCGAATGCACGTAATTCCTTTAAGACAAGAAACTCACGATGTTCGCACAAAAGATCATTTATTTCCAAGCACGTGCATTGGGTATGGGGAATTGAGAGTGATGTGAGGGGGGGGAGGGGCCATATGAGCTTCCACCTTCACGTGGTTGGCCCTGTTTAGTAGAGAATATTAAACTATTCTCGAAACAGAGAGGAGCTCAATAAGGTAAAATGCATGCATTATTACAATGTTTCTTTCTTATGACCAGATATGTTGTTTCTTTCTTCTAGCTAACTATAGACATGCATTTTCTTTATACTGCAGAGTGAGAATCTTGATGGGTTGGAGCTTTCTGGTTTGGAATATCTTCAAAGTCTCAGGATGAGGATCGTTGGAATCCATTATGTGCATCAATACCTCAACATCTTTTGCAAACTCTACATCCGGCTCCAAATCCACAAATATGAAGAGGTACCCATCCTTCAATTTAATTTAGGTTTTCTATTGATTTTTCAATGTGAAGTAGAAAAGAAGGGTTCAGTAAATCATTCCCAAGAAATAGATGAAATCCAGTGGATGAAAAACAGGCCTGTAGCAGAGGTATTGAGGTTTTATATAGTCTTAGTGTGTTGCAACTAACGAAGTTCCTAAGGTAAATTTCATGGTAGTTCTCACATTGATAATCTGGAATTGGTTTGCTAATATGATTAGTGGGTTGTCATTGGACGTTCATAAGGTGGAGATTGCAAATCTCAATAATGGTGATTTGTCATTCTTTAAACCATTTCATCTGTACCAGGGTATAGAAGACCCTAGAATATCCTATTAACCAGCATAAGGTCATGTTGTCAACAAACCCAGTGAGGACTTGTGATGATCGAGAAATACAATACGGTAAGTCTTGTATTTTTGTCCTATTTTTAAATTAATAATTTAATATATGTGGTGGCTTTGATTGAAATTGCCCATAACACTGACTTATGCATAGCTGAGACCTGCTTTTGAATATTCTGTCATATGTAGTTATGTATGTAAGGGCTTGGTATGAATGGATGACATGTGTACTATATGTGTAGTATGCTTCCTCTTGCAATTGCTATGCGTGTAGAACTCTGTTGTTCCTGACCTCTGCTGTTGATATTCTCCTAGTTATAGCTGTAACAAAAGTGTATTTTCAAGGTATTTGAGGGAAGTTCCAACAGCTTCTCATGTTTGCAATTGGGATTATACCATCTGGACATCCAATTGGAATGGGATCAATGTAAGAATTTCTTATTCTTCATGTTTGTTTGAACATCATTCTTCATTTGTCCCACAAAGTTTAAAGGGATTGAAATGAGATGCCCCCCCCCTTCCTCTTCTCAAATTCATGGGTGCTGTTATCACTCCGTAATTTCTTGAGGCTGTGTTCAAGAAACCCAAAGGTAACCTACAACCAATCTTTAGGATGACTGTCTGACTCAGCCAACCAGAGAGGGCTCTCTCTTTGTCACTGTATGATAAATGTATCAAGGAATAGGAGAAACAAGGCCAGATTCTCAAGGTAACAAGTGTTTTCAATGGTGATCAAGGTGTTGGGAAAGTTCAAGAGTAAAGAACATTGGGAAATGGAGTCAAGGATTGAGGCTTAAATCAAATGAAAGAGTAAATCAGGTCACAGAGGTTTAAGGCCTTTTGCATGCATTTGGCACAAATCATTAAACTTTAAAGGTGATAGCAGAAGGTAGAGAAGTGATTGTTTATTTTCAGGAGCATGTGACTATGAATTCCTTAAATAAACAGGAAAGACTTATGAAAGACAGGGAAAAGTAAATTATAATAGAGCACCAGAACACCAACGATGAATTCTATTACAGTTTATCTTTCAATGGTATTTACTGTAAATACTGTGGAGCATGGAAACATGAATTCCAAAGATTTAAATTAACAGTAAAGAAGAGGAAATAACACAGATGAATGAATTTCACATAGAAGACATTCTGCAACAAAACTTGGAAGGAATCTTAAACATGAGAAAACCTGTATGTCTGTTCTTTCATTGAAGTTCACAAAATCCCAGATACACGAGTCTTTTCTTCTTTACAATATGAATTTCTTCGACCAAAGACCAACCCTCTCCCTATCGAAGTAGGGTCTATTTGTAGTTAATCTATACAAAGGAGAGATGCAAAAAACTAGGAAACAGTTACATACGTGGGGATCGTGTCCCAGCAAAATAGCTTAAATCCTATCTTCTAAAACAGATGGCATAGTGACCATTTATTACATAACCAACTCTACAAAAAGAAATGACAATTGTATGAATATTTATGAGGTCGATAATCCTTTTAGGATCAACAATATCCTATTCATTTCCAGGATGGAAAGAGATATCATTGATGTTTTCTGATAATTTTAGCCTTCAAAGGCGCATACTGTCTGAACAGGCTCGCTTGATTTCAGGCTCGCTTGATTAACTTGTCATCTTCCTCTAAATATTTCCAAAACAACTGTAAATAAAGTATCTGTGTGACTGTTGCTTACTGTAGTAACTGCAGACAGCAAGCTAGCATCATGGACTCCCTAAAACTTCTTCTGCAGGATCTAAACTTTATAGTTCTTAGCAACAGTATCAAATATATGACAACCTTGACTTACTTATGCTTCACG